>CM032344.1:12885538-14085538 GCA_019022885.1 Schlechtendalia chinensis
CGGCGTCAAGTCAGTCAACGCGCGCGCGTAAAAATGATGTAAAATATCGGCAACTGGCGTGTGTTCCCTCAACGGCCCGGGTCATGATGTTTTTATAATATCGATTACGTGTCGTTAATGTTATTGTGATTCGGACAAGTCACACCGCGGGCGTTGGTCACGGACGGTGAGTACAGAACCGATACAAACGAAACAGCAATAATAAACGGGTTATGGTTTTTTGCTCTGCTCACGTGTACGGTGTTTCGAAGTATCTGCAAAAAACCCGGTGTTGCGCCGGTCACTGACCGTGCGTTTCGTTTTTCCGTCTGTATTCTCTCGGCGGCCACCACAAGAACGCGGAAAAACGCGATTTCTTTCGCCGGATACGAACGCGTCGTCGTCCGCGCGACAGAAGGAGGAATAGGAAGAGAGCCGTCACGTCCGTCGAACACGTCCGCGCGCCGTCGTGCGATGTGTGAAACTGAATGACCGGATGAGTTCGACACTCGCTATTGTTAACTATAGTAGACGTCCCGACCAAGCGGATTGGGCGTTACGGAATGATGATCGGAGGTCGTTCTTTTCTTTTTTTTTTCCTTTTCCCCGAATTTCTTTAACTTCCACAGCGCACGCAGCCGCCGCCGACAAACCCGTGCCGGGGTAATACCAGTGGCGGCGCTAGAGGGGGGCAAGGTAGGGCAAGCGCCCTACCCAAATTTGGTTTATAAATTATAAATTCAATTGAGCGTACGATTAACGAAAATAGATACTAATCTAATATATTTATATATATGTATACTTAAAAGAACACGACGACCCCTTGTATGCAGCGGCGAAAATGAGCGAGGGGGGGGGTGGCGATGAGTGGATCCTCCTCTTGGGATTGAGAAAATATAGTTTTTCCGGTTAGAATATTTGAACTGTTGACCTTTTTTTTTTTTGCTTATTTTTTTTCCAGATCTAGTCGCTCCCCTTGATTGAGCTCCGCTGTTTATAGATAATTTATTATTAAGGAAGTATTTATAATTATTATTGTTATTTATTATTTCCAAAAATAATAAACTATATTAAATTCAAAATGAGAATTATAATGAAAAAAATTAATTAATTTCTATTTTTTTTGTAGGTTGGGTAGAACATTCTCTCTATATATTGAGATAGGTACGTTAAAATGTTTAAATCGCCCTTCCCCTCCTTGATTGAGCCTCAGATACGCTGCTGCTTGTGTGTGTTATTTGCGAACTTCTACATAGTTTGTCATGTTATTTACGGACATTAACTCAAAGGTGTATTGTTCATTTATTTGAATTCAACCAATCAGTCGTTACGAGCTATGTATAACAATGTATCTAAAAAGCCAATCGTATATTTATTTTAAACTTTGCACAAGTGAACAAGACGAGTCTAGTTCATAACGTTTTTTTGGTTTTTTTACCATAAACTCGAGAATTCAATTCAAAATAATAGTTAGTTTATTTTTATTGAAATAATAAAATAGTTTTCGTACTAGATAATTAGAAATAAATACACAGTATTAAAAACAGAAGGTTCGGAATAACTTTTTGATTAACATATAAAATATTGGATGTTCTTAATTATTGTAATATAACTCAAATATCTGGATAAATTCGAACGATGTATTTTATGTACACTGACATTTGAAAACAATCGTAAAACTATCTGTAAATAAACTTTAAAGTAATTTTCAAAATAAAAAAATAGTTTTAAGATTTTCGACTCTTATACGTAATTAATTTGTTGCTCTGAATAAAATACCTAATTCCCATAAATTACCTATATAAAAATTATTTCGAATTCTTACATTTAACAAATTATAAATTACTATTGACAACAGTATATTTTTGTCGACGCGTATAAACAAAACTGTATACATAACACGATGTCGTGTTACCGAAAATTCGCGAACGACGATCGAAACTCACGGCGCTCTTAGCAATCACGTCGTAACTTCGTACACGTACACGGCATTTGGGACGGGGAAATTTGCGACTTCGCGTCATTGCCGGCGGACGTTTCGGTTTTTCGTGCATTACATACTTGTCTTAGTATATATATATACATGTGTGTGGGACATTTCATTACGGGTTACGCGGTTCAATTGTGAAAAACGTCGAATGAGAAAAACTCGTATTTGAAACGCTCGACGTAAACGTTTTATACGAAATCGTCACAAAAACGGTCTTGACATTGGGATTCTTTGAAGTCTTTGTTCGTACGTATATGTGTGTGTGTGTGTGTGTGTTCGCGTGTGTAAGCACATGTGTGTTGTTTTGCGAGCGTTCGCGTGCACTCGTCGCGGCGGTTACGCGTACGAGGGCACACAACGTTTTATGAAATACGGTTTATTTTCACCGGATGACGTGCAAACGCAAAATTGTCGTATACTTCGAACATTATTTAATTGTTGCAACAATAATATGTTACAATGAAATAACACGTTTAAAAGCGTACCGAAACGGCTCGAACGACTAGGTTTATGTTTTTATTTTGTTTTGTGTTTTTTTTTTTTTTTTAAGTAATTCATTTAGAACTTTGCGTAGTGCGTACCTAAGCAAACAGAACGAATATCAGTCGAACATGTTGAATTTCACCGTGTTTTTACGTGTAATTTACGTTAACAATTTAGGTTGAATGCAAACAGCGACAAAAACAGTTTATATAATTGTTAATTGTATATTCTCGACGTTAAATTTAGCGAGTGAAGTGTAAATAAGTCAACCTATGGTTCTTTTTTAACGAATATTTAACGTATTTGATAGACACGTTGAATGAACAGCTCGACACTCGCCAACAATTTATTATTTTTGTGGGTATTAAAATTCAACGTTGAAATTTTTATGCATATGTTAGATTTTCCTTGTTATTTTACAAATCAGTTAATATAGGTAATAATTTATTATCGCACGTTTGTAATAACCTTCAGAACAGTACACATTAGCTGTCATTTATATAAGACAATATAACTTTATTTCTTCCTAATTTACATTTGTTGTTAATACACACACACATATATATATATATATATATATTGTTTGACAACCAACCGACGTGTTTGTCGAACGCATTCGACGAGCATGATGGGATACCTAATTAATAATCACCGTGTATAAATAATCGCGCGGGTATAATAAATGTATTTTCGCAGCAGAGTAAGTGTTTGATCGCGTGTATATTATTGATTCTGCACAAAAGCTAATGACACGACAACAACAATACAATACTGTGCCGCTGCGTGCGTAATGTGTAACGATTTTTTGTTCTTATTCAATATTAGACATTCGAGGTATTCGTGTGATTTATTTTTGTACACGTATGATAGCGTATTATTATCGTTGCTTCCGAGTTTATCCGCGTGATAAATATCATCGCTGTATTCCACGACGATCACAGAACGTTCAAGGGAAATAATTAGTTTTTTAAAATTTTTTTTAAAATTTCAAATGCTACGTACAAGAATACGTTAAAGTTTAACGATTAAAAGTAAATATACAGCTTACAATTAAAAACCTAGATCTATAAAAAAAAGAAATTAATTTTTAATAAACGTAGGAGAGGAGGAATTAAGAATATGACAGGGATTCAAGTCAGAACAAGGGAGGAAATTAAATATGTGAATTGTTTAAATAGAGAACAATAATTCGTTGTTGTTCGAATGTTTATATAATAAACAAACGCGTATTACGAGTACTACTATGTATTAACCTGGAAACGATAATATCATAATAATTATACTATCAAAGTATTGCATATATAAATATATATATATATATAATATGTAAATTTTATGATTTAATTTTATAGTTTGCATACACTATAAACTTAATCGCGCGCACTAGACGTTTTCACTGGCTTAGAAATAAAAAGTGTATAACAACACGTTTGCGGATTAATTGTCATTGGAAAATGTCTATTTTTTCAATCGCCAATAGATATTTTATCGATTTAAGGTTAAAGGAATAAAAGTGGGTTTATTCAACATTAATAATTGTAACATAACAATTGCTTTGTCGTCGTCTTTTGACTGCTGCACGTGGGATATGACCAGCGAATGTCAAAAACGTTATTCGAAATCGACGATATTTAAATGTGACGAAAACGTATTTATACCGTTCTTTTTTGTTTTTCATTTAATATCGTATTGCCGAAAAATCAACCCTTTGGTAAATATCCAAAACAAGGTATGCGAACGATCAACTGCGCAACGGGTTATGTACCAAGCTAGCGGAATTTCCGGGCACTAGTTATATATAACATTGTAACTAGTCATTTTCCAGCAGCTCCGCGAGATCAACAACAGCGGTTTACTATTCGAGAAACAACGGACGGCCTTCCTTTATTTTTCTTCGAGGACTACGAATGATATCTCCATGACGTACACGTCAATGCCATTAGTGTACCGATTTGTTTGGATTCTTCACACTTTGGGTAAAATCACGTTTTGGAATGGTTTGAACTCAAAAATTCCATTGTGTGAGCGTCCAATTCCGAAAACGTTATTAAAGTTCAGTGTGTTCAAGAATACGGGCTAAACTGCATTCGTTCCGAAAAAATGACGAAAGCGCATATGTTATTCTTATATATTTATGTAATAATTGTATGATCCGTGGGATATTATAAGTATTGTCATATGTCTGACAAGAATCTATGTAGATTTTCTAGAAATGAAACAGTTGGCAGTATCAGCATTTCGCATCGGTAAATTTGTTAAAAATTCTCAAAATTGTACTTTTTGTAGTAGATCTATTAAAATTATCGTTTCCACGCAGAATGGACTTCGCCGGGTAGAAGACAAACGGATGTGAACAGTTTACGTAGTAGCTCCGTTTACGTTTGTTAACAAGTCAGGTATGTAGATTTTTTACGGTCCGTTTAATTTACTACACTCGGGATTTTAGTAATTGTCCGACGACGAGTCTACGAGCGTATTCAGTTTGCCCATCGTACCGTTCCAAATCTTATGTACTTTGGTATGCATACAGAATTCTAAACTAATAATCCTAGTATTTCCTGTGGACGTCGACGGTTACTCATGTTTCGGCGGATTTGGCGATTCTGCGTTGTCATACCATCGTTGGGTTGTTGTACACCTGCCGGCGGTGGACGCGAGAAAATTTGTCGAAGTAGAAAATTTTACGCGTTAAAATAAAAATCTTGTCGATTGTCGTCGACGTGTTCTTGCCGCGAACATGTACTCTTATGAAAACGGACGACTGTTTGAATCGGACTTTTAGTCGTTAATGCACGTCGACGTCTACCAGTGTTTCGACGGAGTTTGCGATTCAGCGTATTTGAATCCCCACCTAGTAGTTGTACAGCTGACGGCGATGAACGCATGGAAATATGTCGAAATACAAAATTGTAGCGTTACTTATATTTAATGTCAATCAATAACATCTGGTTTTTTTTTTTAATGGCGATTAAAATTGTTGTTTATACGTAAACGAAATTGCGGGGATAGGGTCAGTTCTGCATACTTTTGATAAGAGAAAAATTTGATAACTGATTTTTGCGGATGTAGAAATACCAACATAGATAATTAAAATCCAACGTTCCAAATGTTCATTAATAAATTTACTAACCTTTAATTGGTGGAAAATAACAATAAATGTTTAACTTTTTCTACAATTAGAACTATAAAATAATGATTATTATAAATGGTAATATAACATAGACAATACAATATTACAGTATTAACCAAATAGAAATTCACTTTAAACAAAATTTTAAATCATAAAAAATTTAAAAACCTATATTACACGAACATATGAAATATTATAGGTATAATAAAACATTTTATTACCGTATCACTGTAATGACCGTTAAAAACCGTTACACATCAAATACTCAAATATATTAATAACATACATTATTTCACATATTTAATGCAGAGTTGTGCAATTATCAGCACTAAATTTATATTTTTATAATTTTATAATATTGTGTGGTGGTATGTAACCTCAAAAAAAAATTGAAATTATTTCTTTTATCAAAAGTATGGAGAACTGACCCTATCCCGAAATTGCATATGATTTTTTTATAATAATTCTATGATCTGTGGAAAATTATATAATAATACTATAACCTGTGGGATACAACAAAGTATTGCCATATGTCTGACGAGCATCTATGCAGAATGTTTCAAGTTGAAACATTTAACAATATCAGTATTTTGCATCGAAAAATTTATTACGTTTTTCTAAACTTAGTAACTTTTGTAGTAGATGTACGAATGGAATCTTTTCTCGACTCAATGAATTTCGTGGGATAGACAGCGATCGGATATGAGCAGATTGGCGATACATTTTCGTTAATTCACCAGTCAGGTATGTGGTATCTTTACGGTCCAAGATCATTTTGTAGTAAAACAAAAAAAATATAAAAAGGGGATTAAAAGATTAAATGGTGAAAAGAAATAACAATAATATCATGCAAGTATAAAATAAATGTATTACCTTTTTTGTCGTCTCGAAGATTTGCCTGTCACGGATTTCAACTCTTGCGGACAATTTTTTTTTTTTATTGATTAAGGTAATAACTTTGTAAATCAAACAGAATAAGAAATGAAAGGTTGGGACGCCGCCTTTGCCTTGATGCAAAGTCAGCGCCAAGAAATAAAGAACAACTCAAAAGGTGATTTCCACGTTGAAAGAAATTAGAGTCACCTAATTTCGGAAAACCGATCTGTTGAGTCGTTCTTGATAAGTATGCGTATACTCTCAGGTAGACAGAGACGGTTTGTCTGTCAGGTGGACTGTGACGATCTGAGTGCCCTCTGAAAGCTGGAGGGTGTATTTATCGTTATTTTTTGAAGGACATATACTAAGATTTCGGTCCCATAAGGTTATCGCTTATTTATTTTTCCATTTTCTGCGAATTTTGCGCAGTCTAAAATTTGTTCGTAGTGTCACAAATCTGCGACTTTTGTGTTCACCTGATTAAATATGTGTGATTCATTTCGTTCTTTCTTTTTTTCTCTTCTTCTTTTTTTTTTTTATATATTTACTATTTCTGTTATCGAGTATAATATTCTTTTGTTTGTTAATTTAATTGTATTATATTAAAAATCATATTGAAGTATGATAGCGAATTCTTCTTATGGGACTGAAATGTTTTATGTGTATTATACTAATATATAAAATACGCATTAATTTATATGTGATTATAAAATTACTATTATTGTTATTCCTATAGGGGATTTATGATTGGTGTTCCGAGGAAATTGAGTTCTAATATATTTATTAAAATATAAACTAAAAAAAGTGTTCATAATAATAACCAATACAGAAATAGTTGTTAAATATTACAAATTCATTTCCAAATAATTTTTGTTATGATATGAGCGTATGTTATTACATGTATATGTTAAAGTATAATCTATTAAAGTTTATTTTTTATTACATGGTTTCAGTTATGATATGAGTGCATATCATTACAATTTACAAGATTAGACGCGTGCAAATATGCCGAATAACGATATCGTAGCATGCAAAAAAAAAAATATGGTGTTTTGCCGTCGACGTGTGTTTTCTTGCGTTTGTTAGTTTTTAATAAAAATTAACGATCGTACGAATCGGGCTTGACTGTCCTTACTGCACGTCGACGGGTACTAGTGTTTCGCCAGAAATGGCGAATCGGCATTGTCGCATACCTGCTTGGTTGTTATAAATCCCATAGCGGTGGACGCTTGCAAATTTGCCGAATAACAGTATCGTAGCATGCAAAAAAAAAATATGGTGCCTTGCCGTCGACGTGTGTTTCCTTGCGTTTGTTAGTTTTTAATAAAAATTAACGATCGTACGAATCGGTTTTGACTGCCTTTTCTACACGTCGACGGGTACTAGTGTTTCGCCAAAAATGGCGAATCGGCATTGTCGCATACCTGCCTGGTTGTTGTACAGCTCGTGGATGTTGATAAGTCCAAATATTTTGTCATGCGTTATTTATGTGCTCTTATATATGTTATGATATGCACTCATATCATAACTGAGACCATGTAAAAGAAAATAAACTTTTATAGATTATACTTTAACAAATGCATGTAATATACGTTGATATCATAACAAAAATTATTTGGAAATGAATTTGTAATATTTAACAACTACTTCAGTATTAGTTTTTATTATGAACACTTAGTTTAGTTTATATTTTAATAAATATATTAGAGCTCAATTTTCTCGGAACGCCGATCATAAATCCCCTATAGGAATAACAATAATAGTAATTTTATAATCACATATAATTTAACGCGTATTTTATATATTAGTATAATACACATAAAACATTTCAGTCCCATAAGAAGAATTCGCTATCATACTTCAATATGATTTTTAATATAAAAAAATTAATTAAAGAAACAAAAGAATATTATACTCGATAACAGAAATAGTAAAATATATAAAAAAAAAATATGAAGAGAAAAGAAAGAACAAAATGAATCACACATATTTATTAAGGTGAACACAAAAGTCGCAGATTTGTGACACTACGAACAAACTTTAGACTGCGCAAAATTCGCAGAAAATGGAAAAATAAATAAGCGATAACCTTGTGGGACCGAAATCTTAGTATATGTCCTTCAAATAATATCGATGAATACACTCTCCAGCTTTCAGAGGGCACTCAGATCGTCTCTGTCCACCTGACAGACAGACCGCCTCTGTCTACCTGAGAGTATACGCACACTTACCAAGAACGACTCAACAGATCGGTTTTCCGAAATTACGCGACTCTAATTTCTTACAACGTGGAAATCATCGTTTTTTGAGTTGTTTTTATTTCTTGGCGCTGGCTTTGCATCAAGTCAAATACGGCATCCCAACCTTTCATTTTCATATTCTGTTTGATTTACAAGTTATTACCTTAATTAATAAAAAAATTGTCCGCAAGAGTTGAAATCCGTGACAGGCATCGAGAAATCTTCGAGACGACAAAAAAGATAATAAACTTATTTTATACTTGCATGATATTATTGCTTTTATTTCTTATTGAACAGGCAAGACGGTTCTCGAATTCACACCTCTTGACTCGTGTTAGTTCAAATCATTTCATACTCCCAATTATTTTTCCTTTCACCATTTAATCTTTTAATTCCTTTTTTATATTTTTTTGTATTACTACATATATAATGAAAAGAAACAATATATAGATTTTTTTTAACATTGTGTTAAATATTTAGTATTATGTAAATTTATATGTTTGACAAGCATGTATGTGATTTTATTGTTTCGAGTAAAACCAATTGAAAGCATCCGGCATGTTTCAATGAGTAACTTTGCTAAGAACTTCACAACGATGTTCCTCGTGAAGAAGATCTACAAAACATATAGGTTCTCCGTGCAATAGTTTACGTCAAGAAGACTACGATACGATGTGAGCAGTTTCATTTCTTTACGATTGTTCACGAATCAGGTATTATTTGGTTTCTTTTTACAGTCGGTGTTAATTTACTAAATTTGATATTAAGGTTTTTGCCTGACAACGCGTCTAAGAGCGAGTTCGGTTTACCATTTGTACCGTCCCAGGATCGATGTAATTTTGTTATATTTTATATAGTAGTATGTATACTAAGTTATACTAGTTTATATACTAACACTTACATCGACTTTGTATTTTATAATATGTACTGATAATTTTAGCATTCTCGGAGCACGTCGTCAGTTATTCTAGTTTCGTCGGAATTCGTGAAGCAGAGTTGTCGCATAATAGTCGGTATGCTGTACAGTTTGCCGTGGTGGTTGCTGCAAAATTTGGTTTGAAGACGATATCGACGCGTACTTTCACATCAAGTCAAGCATCAAAATATTGTATTTTTTTTTTTTATTTTTAGCATATGCAATTATTGTATTTATGTAATCGAAGGTGTATGTGATATTTTCATATATTTTTATAATAATTGTATGATCCGTGGGATACAGATGGTATTGTCCTATATCTGACAAGCATCTATGTAATTTGATTGTCTTTATTTAAATATTTTTCAATATCATCATTTTTGTACAGGTAAATTTGTTAACAACGTCTCAACGTTGTAACTCGATTAGTAGATCTACGATAAGTATCTTTTCTCCTCGCGATGGACTTCACCGGGTAGACTACGCTCGGATGTGAGCAATATTTACAACACGTAACGATTATTCACTAGTCAGGTAAGTGGTTTATTACGGTTGATACTGTTTTACCACACACGGTATCTTGGTAATCGTCAGGCGATATGCCTACGAGCGTGATCGCCAATCGCTATTTACGTCAACGATTACTTGTGTTTCGGCGGAATTCTCGATTCAAATTTGTCCTACCACCACCGTGTCGTTGTTTTTTTGCCGCGCTAAATAAATGTCACAATGGTGTATCCAGGATATTTAAAGGGGGAGAATAAATTTAAAATCAATAAAATGTTACCATAACATACATGAACACACACACACACACACAAACACACCTAACGATTACTTGTGTTTCGGCGGAATTCTCGATTCAAATTTGTCCTACCACCACCGTGTCGTTGTTTTTTTTGCCGCGCTAAATAAATGTCACAATGGCGTATCCAGGATATTTAAAGGGGGAGAATAAATTTAAAATCAATAAAATGTTACCATAACATACACACACACACACACACACCTAAACACACACAAACACACCTACACACACACTTAACACACACACACAAAACACACACACACACACACACCTAACATACACACACACATTCTATATAAGCCTATTAAGGAAAATGATTGACGCATTCGAGTCCGCGTTAAGTGACACATTTTATGTCTTATGTGTGAAAATTTTTTTTTCAAATTCAAATTTAAATTTTTTCAAAACATAAGCAATGGTTGGTTCATTAAAGAAAAATATTTCTTCACTTAAGAGCTGACATTTTAACACCATTAATACTGACAATCAATTCCAATGATAGTAGTGATAGTGAGAGCGACAATGAAGAATTTTAATGTTTTTTTTATTAAATATACTATTTAATAAATTGTATTTGTAATAAACTATAAAAAAAATGTTTTTGTTATTATTTTAAATTTTTAAAGAAATTTATAAGATTTTTAATTACCAGGTTTATTCATATTTAGGAAATAATAGAATGTCAAATTCAGTCTACGGGTCTGCTGCAATCGAGTATATAGTGTTTCAAAAAGAACTATTGTTTTTATTTGAACATATAATATATAAATATATATTATTAATATGCTACATATATTTAAGACAGATCTATTGAACTACTTCTTTATTATTTTAACTTATATATATATAGCAAGAAAAAAAAATTGGTAACTCTGAGACAGATTAGCACCGTCTAAGTTACTGTAATCGTAAGCTTAGGTATATTGTATAAAGTATATATATATAATATATATATGTATTATATTGTAGGTAAAGTCCACCATTTTAGTTAATTTCAGTTAATGTAATAGTCAGATTATATATTGTGATAGATTCATCTATTAATCTTCATTCTGTAAAAAGTTAATCATGCACTTGTGACACTCCATTTGTAACGGATGATCTTGCATAAGTTGTAACATGCGCCGTGAAAAATATCTACACAATGGAGCTTTACTGCACAGCTCGTGGGAACTTTGGACAAATTTCTCTTCACATTCTGAATGTTCAGATTCCTAGTAACAATTTTTAAATATCAATAGGTTATTCAAAATTAAATTTTATGAGTCGTATTTTACTTACACATGTACGGCAAACACGGTAAAGAGTGCATACAGGCAACATCAAATCTCCAGCAGACCCACCCAATTCCAAACAGTCTTGAGTTATTTGCAGAAGTTGAGTACATTCCTTATGATCAGCTATACAACAAAAAATAACGTATTGAATAAATTTTGTTTTTCTCACATTAGCTAAAAATAATTTTAAAATATGCATTACATTCTTTATGTGGTCTTTCTTCCGATGTCTCCAAAAAATTCATAGGTTGACTATTATTTTCTGCAGGTAAAACATAATCAGATTTTTGATATTGTTTTCCTAAAATAAAAAAAATTTTTATAAACGCTTACTTCAAAAAAAAAAAAAAATTAAAATTATTTTAATTGTTATAGTAGACAATCTGTAGCTAAAAAAAAACTATATGCATATGTTAGTATTTCAGAAAACAAATATTAAATTAAACATTGATTAGGCACTATGTGGCGAATCATAAATGTTTACCTTGCATTTCGTTATTCTCTTGTCTGAATTTTTCAATGTTGTACGCCTGATTCAAATTTGTGAGTACCTGATTTTTCACATTGTTTATTTCTTCTGGGTCATTAGTTCCTTGATTAGCTCCAGTATATTTTAATGCGTCGTCAATTAGTGCGTCTTCCAACCACATCAATTTGTCGTCTTTTAGATTGTTGGTGTCCATTTCGTTCTCTTTTCCGTAAGTGCGCATGTATTGATTTAAAATAGTATCGTCAGATGGTATATTGTCGATGGATTTTTTCCTGAAAAAAATGAATACAGTAAGCATAATAATTGTAATGCAAGTACTATTCTCGTATTTGTTCATAAGTAAAATGTCACGTTTTGTAACCTACTTTCGATCGTATCCAAAGTAATTACTCCAGTCAATAGATTTTTTTTTCAATTCTATGTTGGAGTTGTGATTGTTATCTTCTGGTTTTGCCGTTTTATTGACAATATTAATGTTGTTCACGCCTATAGTCGCGTTCACATTGGAACCGTTAGATTCTGATCCGAGAAAAATGTTGTTGAGCTCCGCAACTACTTTTGGGTCCGTGTGCGATTCGTTTGAAGAAATATTGGCTTTCGACCTCTTCATCAACCTCGGTTTCAACCACCTGTTGTTTTGATACTTGTTTCTCCTCACCTGATATCTCGGAATGAACATAAATTGCCGTTTCGTTGGTTTTCCTCCTCTTTTATAGTAAGGTCCCGGGAACACGATTCGATATTCGTCGGGCGGAAAGTTCCGTTTTGCTTCTTGCGACCTCAGTAAGCTCTCCAGCTCTTCGTCAGACATGCCTTCGACATTATCTTCGATATATTTGTCGACGAGCGCATTTATCGCGTACATATAGTCTTCTTGGTCTTCCATGTTGCTTTTGTAGTCCTGTGCAATGCCCGGATTAGTAGTCTTGTACCGTTCGCGAAATGCAGATGGCATTGCGGCGTACCGATCGTACTTCAACTGTTGTAAATTGTCCGGTACGTCGGAGTCTTCTCTCTCGCGGAATATTGACTTTTTACTCCATGACTTTTTGTTGTACGGCAGTTGCTGTACTGGGCTTTCCTTAGCCAAATATTCGAGAAATTTTTCAACCATTTCGTCTTTGGTAATCTTATTGTTGCTCGGCGCTGCCTGTTCGAAAATGTTTTCCAAATTTTTTAAATTTTTCTGATAACCGTAACCAATATCTTCCGGTTGACCATCGTCTAAATTAGAAGAAAAACGAAATACACATTTAATTGTTTCAAAAAATTGCAAAACTTAATATTTATACATTTCGAATTCATTCGTCTATGCGGAACTTGATTGATGGCATAATAAAATACAACACGTATTCGTATGTTTACACATATTCAAGTCTTCACATACTCTTTTACGTTTTACAAATACGTATATATATATATATATTATATTCTGAACTAGAAAAAATAAATAAAATACCAGTTTTTTTTAAACGCAATTTATGTATATATTATATGTTTTGAGTACGTAATATTGTAAAACGATACGTACTATCGTTAATATAGTCATAAGTATACTATGTTCGTACCTTTAAAAAGCTAAAATTGTTATGGTACCTGTTCACTGTAGATTATTTTCCCCTTGGTAATTACTCTAGCAGTGACGATGAAATGAATTGGTCATAGGAGAGGGGGGTGATGCTGATTTTTCAACATGAACTTTGATCATTGGAAACATAAGTCATAATTTAAGGATATAAGTTCACTTTATTAAATAATTTTATTATTATTAAATCTATTTTTTGCCAATTCATCCAATACTTCATCTGTGGCAGGGGCGAACGCAGAGCCCCTTTTTATTATTTAATAATATAATTTTTTTTATTATTATTAAATAGGTAATTAACGGCATATTATATATCCTCTCACCCCCTCCGTTTGACCACCACAGTACCCTAAGTAGAACTCTCTATAGATAATTTGCAAGTAGAGACAACACCTAAAGTACTATGTACACGGAAATTAAACGCTACAACTAGACTAGTCTAGATCTATTTATCGTGTTAAATAGATCTTTTTGTTTAGCATCATTATTGCACTTTTTAAATTCTTTTATTTAATATTTTTTCTCGGAATTATTTTCAAAAATTAAAACTTCTCGAATCGTCCCCCGAAACCATGGACTTGTACACTAAAACAATACAGAGACAGGCAGCTCAAAGCGAATTGTATGGAGGCGACAAACAATGTGTAATATCACACCCTATGCTCATATAAGTCTGTTGAGAGAACATGACAAATGTACATAGGTCAAATACTGATTTACGTAAGCTTTACGTGCTCTATCTAGAGCAAACGTTTTTATGGTGTATATTGTTTTATACTTTAATATTTAAAATCGCTTTACTGAGAATTCATCTATATTTTCCACGCGTCCAGTAAACAATAAATGTTCGAAAACAAAAACGTGCGAAACATCGCAATGAATGTCGATGCGAATCGGATACCAAACGTGTGTATAGGAATCACGGTATACATTCTATACGATGGTTGCTGGTCATCAAAACGAATGTACAACCGCGTCCGTCGACAAAACGACGTCTACGGTCGGGTCGATTTACCATGATTTTCGGTTTGCAACGCGTCCAAAAGACGGCGTGCATGCGAGTACGACAGAATCCGATCGGCCGCGCGCGCGGTCTCCGTCTACGCCGACACGGCCGAAGTGCGAAACCATTTAACGACAACGAAATCGATTTTCGAAGACGAGCGCACGGCCGTTCCGACCACGCAGTCGTCGTATTCAATTGCACTTAAATACGATTACGCGTAGGCGTGATATGTTCGTGCGTTCAATCGAACTCTCGTACGTACTCGGGCCGCCGGTGTTCACACGCGTACGTTGTATAATACGGTATAACGATGTGCATGCGACGAATGCCCGTGTCACATATTATCCGCCTTTGATCATCACGAACAATAAGTTTTCATCGGGGGGAGGGGGGGGGGAAGGAGTTCGCGCCCTTCTTCGCCTTATTTTTATCGTCGATACAAAAACCCGACCACCGCGTGTGGTTACGTAGACGGCAGCGCCTCTCCGCGGTTCAGGGGGTGCGCAATAAGATCACGCGACGATAATATTACCAACCGCGTCCGTCCACGCAAAGAAAAACGAAAAAAAAGAAAACTCGCAAAACAGTGGCGCCATTTCACTATTTCTCATCAGGGTGTACAACAATTTCGACAGTGGCGATCGAAAAAAAATATTAATTAAACGTCCACGTTTTTTTTGTTAGAGTAGTTTGGGTAAAACTATTTTATGAATCAAAATCAAACGTGCCCGGACTATATAATACATGTACGTGTTGTTTACAATTGCAGCGATTTGTAATTTTGTATTCAAGAAAAAAAAAACAATTGACCGTTTAAGCCAATTATATAACATAACGCCTAGCTAGCACCAACAAATGGCGGCTCCGCTGTAGCGTATTTTTTCAAACTATTTTCGATCGACCTCGAATAGTAATTAATACCCTATGTGTATACCGTCTCCTATACATTGCCAACACCACGTTTACAACCTCAAAACTTTTTAGAGGAAACTACCCGGCGGGGCTACCGATTTTATTTTTTCTCCTTCGTACACTCTTCCAACCGTCACAAGGGCGTCCTTGCTTGTAGTCGAAGGCGTGAACACCATCGTTTTCTCGGCCTTCCGCCCGCCATTTCTTTTGTCGCTCTCGTCGTTTATTCTCTCCTTAAAACACAATCTACTTGCTCGCGTTTTATCAACTATCGCGTACTATTCACTCCAATCAACCGTTTCATAATATTTTCATCGCCACTAGTTTTCCGCGTGTCCGTCTAATACATAACTACACTGCGCCGTGTCGTTCTCGTGCGCATACATAATAACGCAATCGTCGTAACGGAGCAGCGGCGAATCCACAGTTACTATATAACACAACGTGTATACGTTACCCGCAGGGCCCAAGTAGACCAGCCCGGGAGGCGTTCCGCCTATTTTGTCCGAGATGGCTTCCAGCGCGGACCGTAGACTGTCGTCGGCACAGCGAACGCCCGGCGGCGGTGCCCACACCGCCGTGACGACGCACACCGCGAACACGCAACCGGACAGTGACCGCGGCCGACCGGGTGGATTCATGTTTGTTTCCCGTCGGCGACTAACTACGGGGCGCTCGGCGTGCGGTTTCAATCCGGCAAGAAAACAACGTGAGTTCGTGCGCGGTACCAGCGAGGAAAACCCGTAAGGAACGAACGGCGGCGTTACAGGTGGTGGTTGCCAGGCAATGAGAGCTAGAGCTGCGCGGCAGGGAACGGAATGAATCAATATAAATGTTCTACCCGCGCGCGGTGCGCCCTCTCCAAAAGGAGGGGAGGGAGCGCTCGTCTCGCATATACATACGCGGCGGTCGACGGAGGAAGTCGTCCGCCGGGGGTGTACGTCGCCCGGCCGCGACGCGCGCACCATATTATATCATAGTAATAATTACACGAACGATAATATGCCGAACGACCGTCGCAACTCCTCCTAAATATTTCGTTATTCGGAGCCTCTCTCGGTCCGTAGATCGAATTTTTTTTTGTTTTTTTGTCAGTTTTACAATTACACTGTACATATTTATAATCGGATTTTGAACTCTATGTACCATACTATACATGGAATGTGCATTGGGCGACTTATTACATTTCAGTGTACCTATTGGTCTGTTATTATTAACGATTCAAATGATACCCAAAAACCGATGTATACACAGTGAAATATATTGTATAACACACTTTCCGATTTCGTACAACAATTTCAGACCACGATTTTCATTATTATATCCAGTTTAAACGGTGGCATATTATTCAAAATCTATTTATTTAATGGGGAGTACCACCAAAACTCACATAAAAATTATATAATGTTAATTACTTTTGCTTTCAGCCCCCTTCATATATAATTTATCACTTATAGTTACTATTAGTTGGGTAAAATAGTACATTAGAAATTTCAATTAAAACATTGAATATTTCTCTGACTTTAATCATATTTTCATCAATCCATATAAAAGAAGCGAATATTCCAAAACATAAAATAATTTCCAGTAAAAACTTGAAGAATAAATACACCAGATATATTTATTTTTGTGATTTGTGAATTTAAATACTGATAAGCGTTTAACATAATATGGTCCATAAAAAACCATTTGAAATTAAATATTTGTTAACAATTCTATCCATAACCATAATAACAAAACATACAACCACTCAAACTCCTTTCAAATACATCACTAAGCTCAAAGCTGTATAGCTCAACAATTACTATGTGATGTTCATACATAAACTAAACAAATACATATTTCCAAATGCAGTTTTTTACATACAAAACCAGAAATATAATTTTCATTTTTATTGTTTACTAGTTTTCAAAAATTGAACCAAAATGTGCATAATTATTTGATTTTTAAATAGAAACTGTTTTATATATTGTTTTCAACTTACTAATATTATAGTATATATCATTTTTAAATAATAGATATGACAGTAATAATTATATATTAAATATAATTACAAGATAGGTTTCTCTATATCATTGGTTTATAAATTTCTTTACTTATTTTGGTAAAATAATTTTAGAAAAATATACAATTAAAGTTTTAAAAATTGTTTAAAAAGTACATAAACGAAGTGTCTATAATAGCATTGATTTATATTTTATAAAATCAATGGTAGTAGTTTATTATGTTACATTTAGTTTTGGATATTAAACCTTTAAAACTGATTTATACAATTATAAATACACATTTACATAAATTAATTGTATTCTGGTTGCAATATTTATATTGAAAAATTATATATATTATATATATATATATATAACAATATAGTTATATTATTTAGTTATTTGAGAATATTATAAGTTTTAAATTATTTTGAAACAAGGCAATATACCTTGTGTAATTTAGTAACATAAATTTGTTTGAGATTATCAATTTAACATAAAAACTATACCAATAAATAGTCATTAATAATAAATCAACACTTTTATGTATATATTAATACAACAAAATTAAAAACACTTTTAATACTTTTATTATTCTAAAATGTACATAAATATACTATACAATATTAGTTACCTGTTGACTGTTACCATTTTCTTAAAATACATCCAGATATTACATGAAATCAAATATTAAATCTTTTAATTTGTAATGATAGATTATTGTTGTATTTTATCCAAGTGGTAATATTTTACTCGCATCATAACAGTCCCAAATCCATTGTGGAGTAACAGTGTTCTTAAACTGTAAATATAAATTTAAAATCACTATAAAATAAAATAAATTAAAATAATATACTTAATAACTAACCTTCAAATTGTTTTCATTAGTTGAAACAATGTAATCACATTTATCTTTGGTGCTCAATTGTCTGTATAAATAAAACACGTACATGAAAATATGTACTTGTATAATGTGTAGAATTAAAAATAATAATTACCCCTCAAGTGCTATGATGTAGCGATAACATTCTTTTTTTATTAACGGTTTTAATTTGGTAGATAAATAAAATGAACAATTAAGGAACACATTTTCTATAATAGGTAATGGATCATTTTTTTCGTCAGCTAATATATCAATATCATTGGGAACTTCCGAATCAGAATCAATATCAGTGTCTGCATCATACAATATACTATTTTGCTGATTTTCTGAAATATTTATTTGTGATGTTGAGGTCGAGGGTACTGGTGATCTATTGTTAACATAAGTCGTGTAGTTAAATTTGTATGTTATGCTTGGATATTAAGAATAAATGACAATTTGTAGAAAATACAGTACCTCACAAGATAGTCATTCCATTCATCGTCAGTATCATTAGTTTGAACAGATTCAGTATGTTCATGTATTTCATCTTCACTCTCAGGTTTATTATGTTCTGATTTATCCAAAGCAAATCTAAATAGATTAACATTTAGATTTTAAAATAATTTACATAATTTAATAATGCATGCATTTTTATATAAAGACCTTCTCCATGGAAATCTGCATTTGTATGCATAACATTTATCAATCCAATTACTTTTAACTATACGATAGGCTCCTTGTTCTTTAGCTTCATTATATTTTGGTGTATTAATAAAAGCGCATCTGTAATATAAACATGAAAATATGTTGAGTCGAATTTGTAATATATTTATTCAAGTATGTATATTTAATAACTATATACTTCTGATATTTATTAAATATTTATTTAGTTATTATATTAGACCGTAGGGATCCACGGGACACAATCGCTCGCAAGTTGATGCAGCAGCCCCGCACGAAACCGCACGTGCATGTGTATAGCCTAATCTAGTTATGAGTAATATACAACGCAAACAAAAGACACACGTGTGCATCGGGCCTTAATGAAAATATTATAAATTTAAAACTAAAAACAAATAAATAATAATTAATTTGTTGTTATCAATCCCAAAATTAAAAATTGTTATATTTATTTACTTCTACATAAAAAGAAATATGTAATGAATGGAACTTTTTAGTTCTAAAAAATTTTTTAAACAGGTTCAACTGTAAATAATTGTAAATATTTTTAGTGAATTATAAATAAATAAATAAATAAATAAATACATCAGACTACCATATAGTTTACATTTTTATTAATTTGTCAGAAGAAAAATATAGTATACTTAGATATGTACACTTTTAATTAGTATTACTTACATTAAATGAGTGCAAGTTTGATTCCAATTATTTTTATAAATAGCACCCATTTCTAAAGCTTTTGAACGCAAGTTACTTCGATATGGATTTTCATAGCCACTTATTGCAAATATAACACCATCCAATAAATGGTCAAATGGTTTTGTCACTGGTAATGGGTTTTTAATTATTTTTATTTTCTTTCTTGAAGGTCCTGAGTCAGTTGATGATGAAACAGATATATTTTTTTCAATAACTGAAAAAAAAAGAAATATAATATAACATTTTTATAATTTTATATTTTATAAAATAATTTTACTGTGTAATCAATGTATTTTAAACATTTTTTTCTTTTTGATTGTAAAATTATAAATTTTGATTTTCATATTAAAAAAAAATTAGTTAGAATATTTCTTTCTATTTTAAATTAATATTTTACAATCATAATGATTATTTACATTATATTATTCTTGATGATGTTTTGACTTACTTTGACAATTTATTATAATATTAAAATAACATTAAGTGGATTTTAAAAACCATGATTAACTAAGTACAACTTATTAATCGTTACTTTTAACATATCTACCTTTCTTTTGAATAACTGATGAGATAATTGAATCGTTTTTCTTAATACTCGTATCAATTTCATTTCGTTTCATAGAATCCAGTGGAGATTTTGAAACCTTTTGGATTGTTAAAGATGAATGGTTATTATTTTTCTTAGGATTTGTATTTTTAAGCTTCCCAGTTTCTATATTTTTTTTATGTAGCTCAAGTAGACGATTCATTGGCGATTCTGGCATTTTCACAATATTTTTATTTTCATGTCTTTTTGCAAATAATCGACCAGCAGATAAATGATCATCAGGACCATCATCATTTTTCAATTTAAACGATCCCAACTGAATACACGTCAACTCAGTGTGGTCTTTTGGCAATATAATTTCTTTATCTTTAGAGTGAAAAGTTATAAATGATAGACCAAATTTGGCCTGCTTAATATACGGTTGTGTACATACAATTTTTACTCTATCCCATAATTCTTTACAGGCCGATGACAGTTGGCTAGTGTCAAAGAAACGGACTTTGTTTATATTTAATCCGTTTTTGCACTCTTGCAATGTCATTAATGAAGAAGTCACCAATAGTACCTATAAAATTAAAATAACTAAATATATAATAAATACGTAATGTTTTGTGTTAGGCCTACATGAAATTCATCCGATGTAGATTTTCCTACAAATATTTCAATGAAAGCAGAATTATCATTTCCAACATCAATAGAGGTAATGACCGACGGCTTTAGAAATTGGATAATGACAGTTGCTTGTTTTTCTCCGGCTTTACAACGCCATGTCTGATGTGAATCCGAAATATTTAGAATATTTTCTGCCTTATTGGTCTGTATAATATTCATAAAATATGTTACATGCAAATTACAATTTAAAGGGAAAACTATATTTACCTGTTCTTCACTACTTATGCTTATAATACGATCTATAGGAATCGGAGCCATGTCTGTTGTTGTTTGACGTACAATAATTAAATAATTTAACGATAAACCGTTGAATAGTTTACCTCATACCGTTCGTCAAAACGAAACGCGTATTTTGTTAACTAATAAATTGACTACGATGAGACAATTTCAAAATTCAAAATTACAGTATACGATAATTGAAATTGGTTATTCTGTTATCATAATACTATTACCGTTATTTACCGCATTTGACCATGATTTTTAAAAAATATAACCTAACTTTTTTCTCTTTTTATTTGAAAACATGTTTATTCTCACGATGTGCAGATATATATTTTGTATAGAATTATATTATACTTATATATTTTAAAAGTCTTCATGCTCACAGACCTTATATTACTACTTTGTTATAATTAGGACTGAATGCGTTATACAATTCAAACATCTGCCGTTTCACGCCATTTTAAAGCAACTATTTAAGCAATATTGTTGAGTCACTAAAAAACGAGCACCAGCCAAGTGCCTGATTTCGAGAAACGTAATGTATTACCCAATGTCACCAAAAATCCTGCAGGATCAATGATATATTATATATTATATTTAAAATAAAATATATATTGCATTATATATATATATGTATTTATTTATTTTTTATTTTTTTAAGAGTATTAACATTTTTTAAATTAAATAATTTCAAAAATTTTAAATGTACATATTTATAATATTTGTTTGTAATTAAATTATAAACTTTATTTGAGTTTTCTCCAATTGAGTCTGTAATCTATATGATCCTACATGACTACATGAGGATTTGTTAACTGAATCAATAAAATATATAAAATAAGATTTAAAATTGAATTATACGCATATTACATTACACATAGACATGAAAATTAACAAATTAAATTATTTATTGGAAAAATTAAAAAAAAAAAAACATAATAAAAATAATGAATATTAAGATAATCTAGGAAATCTTAACACAGTAAATGATATTGACACACCATACAATGTACAAACATCTATACACACGTATATAACGTAAGACGTTGGAAATGACAAATGACAGTAATACAGAGTACAGACTAACAATAGGGCTTAGCTCTTCATTTTTTAAAGCCTCTCGAAAAATTGATTGAACTAAAACGATGCATTGTGCGATGTCTGTGGTACGCTTAGGAGTCCAATTTTTTTCATTTTTTTTTTTTTTTTTTTTTTTTACTCTGTTAGCAGCGTAGTTAATTGTAACCAAGGGCGAATACAAGAGGGTGGGGCTATGGGGGCTGAAGTTCTTTCCTTAGGTACTTATAATATAATAATATAACTATGTATTTTCTTTCAACTATTTTGATTATACAGAATTATTTTGTACATTTGCTCTTTTATGCATTAAAAATGTATTATTATTATTAGTTATTATATAATCACGTATAATACATAATATTTTAATCATTATATAAATTTAAACTCGTGTTCACACGTAAATAATGTACATTTGTTCGTCTAGTCCCCATTCTCCTTTTTTCATTTCTAGATCCGCCCGTGATTGTAACGTATATAAACAAAAATTATCTACACGTTTTACATTTGACGTTAAATAAAACGAAGTCGGTTTGAATATCCGTGTAGATTTTGCGAATAAACGGACATTTATGCCGCCCGTAATGGCGTCACTGCTCGTGTAACAGTCGAGACATGCACCACTCAACCGCGCCACCCTTCGACGTACCGACCGAGTAGCACGAGCACGGAATGTTTTGTGGTTTTATAGATTTCCCTCCAATTTGTGATAACCAAATTTTGTTAGTTTTGTTTTTAAAACGTTTTCATTCTCAGTATGAACACATACTATATGAATTTGGTCTGTAGTGCGAAATGTTGTAAGTTATAAGTTGTAATCGTTCAAGACGAAAATGGTAAATATAATTATTTGTATAACAAATGTAATTATACACATTACACCTTTTAATCAATGTAGGATCTAAATGCGTTTGCATTTTAAAAATTAAAATTGTTATTATAGATACCTTAGGTTTATACGTGAAATAATAAATGTAATATCAATAAGTAAAATATAATCGTGTACATTATATATTTACTGTTTCAGATATAATGAAAATTAAGTTTTTGAAATCTAATTGATTGACATTCATTAAAATGAACCAAGAAAAAAATCAAGTCAATATAGGTAAATATAAATAACTTTTTTTTATGCTTTTCTAGTTCATTCTATTATATTATTACTATTTGTTGTATTATAGATGCATAAATATACTATATTTTTAAGCCTTTTTTAACTTTTTAAAAATATTAAATTCCCTTAATATTACATGGTACATTTTTGGTATCCAAATATATAGCAAAATTATTTATTTGAAATTTAATTTAATTTAGTATAAAACTAAATAAAAAATTAATAAAATATAATATATTATATGTATTTAATTTTTTAAATTTACTTATGTACAATCTAATTTTTAGAATAATAGTTAATTGTATTTATATTTTTAGTAAAGGAAAAATATCAATTAAATGAAACTAATGAATATGAAAATTCTACCGAAACTAATGAAACTGATGTATTGGGTAAGAATTTTAACTTTGTATTTAAAAGCATATTTTAATAATACATTTTATGTTATATAAACATTTGTTTAACATTTTGATGTATGTATTTAGTATAATATCAAATGTATGTAATTATTTTCTATTGAGTCATGTTTTCATATTACACTTATATCTAAGTGTAATAACATGATTATGTCACAAATCTTTAAATTTAATTTTGAACATATGTAAATATATATTTTAGTATTATACATTTAAATTGTTATATTTTGTTTTTTACTAATTAAATGTATTTAATTTTATTTAGAAAATAATTTTTTACCTAGTGAATTATTATTAGAAGAAAAACATTTGAAGGAAAAACTAAAAATAAAAGATGAAGAACTTCTGGTAAATTTTTTAATTTTAAACTACAAGATATAATAGATATTTAAAATCTAGAAACCAGCAATTATTTCTAAAAATTATTTATGTTGTCAATTTTTTTTTTTTTTTTTAGATTTTTTAAAAAATATTGCATTTATACATAAATAAAATTATATCTTGATTTTCTGCCAATGTTTTCAGATTTATCCACGTGTATATTTTTGGGCTGACGTTTCGGACTCATTTCAGAGTCCATCCTCAGAGCGTAGTTACCTTGTCGAATGTTGTAACTATACTGAAACGTCAGCCCAAAAATATACACGTGAATAAATCTGAAAACATTGGCAGAAAATTAACAATCCATGAAAGCTTCAACGCATTCATATATCTTGATTTTCATAATAATTGTTATTATTTGATATTTAAATAGAAATTTAAAGTTATAAAAAAATAATAATAATAATAATAATAATAATAATAATATGATTTTTGTTAAACATTTTCTAAATATAAAATAAAAAAAACTATTGGTAAGCTCAAAAAAATTTGTATTTAATTAATGTAAGAGCGAAAATGTTGGGGAATTTTATGAAGTTATTTAAAAACTTTTAATAAACATTTATAAAAATTAAAACTAAATTACCTTACAAAATTTGTTATATTTGCTGGATAATTGTTAGCAAGACTGGACAGATTAACTCATTAAGTTAATGTAAAAAAAATATAACTTGGAAGATAACGTTTTAAAACTATTAATTAGCAATAGAAATAAATATCTTAAAAAGTTATTTTTTGTGTAACATTTAATGTAAACATTGAAAGACTTATTATTTAAATGTTTAGGAATTAGAAATAAAATATAATATTGTTATACATATTGCATATATCTAGAAATAAGAGTCCCTTTTATGAATTCAATGTCTGGCATCCTTTTTTTTTTTATTAAGGCCTTCAAGACCATCTTGCCATAGAGCAAATCCTCCCCCATTCTTTTCTATTCTCTGCTACCTCCCTCCAATTCATGTCTCCATAATCTCCTCTAGCATTTAGATAATCTTTTTTGATTCCATCCACCCAGTGTAGCCTTGGTCTACCCAGTTAAAGACTAACTTTAAGGCCTTAAAGACCCAGTCTTTTGTTCCTTGGGTTTTTTCGGAGCACTCTTTGTATCATTGAATCTTGTTTTCTACATATGTGGCCTGCTCATTCCAATTTACTCCGTATATAGAGTGTAAAATTAACTTAACTAGTTAATTTAGTTAACATGTTAATTAATTTAACATTTTTATTTTATTTAATCTTTTCACTCATTAACTGCCATATGAGTAAATAAATAAAAAGAACTCGTTCATGTCCAGCCTTGATTGTTAGTAGATTACTGTAGATTGCAAAGGAATAATATTTAAATGACATTTTTAAAACTAAAATTATTTGTTTTTTTCATGTATCAGTTGGAAGAATTGGATAATGAGGAAAGGAAAAAGAGATTTCAAAATTTGCTTACACTTTTAGAAAATAGTACAAAACTAACTGATCTTTTTGAAACTAGATTAAAAAAATGTAAACTTCAAATTATTAAGTAAGTGATTAAAGTCGAGGAAATATAATTTAGTAAACTAATTCCTAAATCAATATTATAAATTCTCAATATCTTAAAAATAAAAAATTTAAGTACTTTATATAATATATTACACTATATATAAATTTATATTTCTAATTTTTAGATTTTGAGAGGAAAGTGTTGGTTTTATATTGTTTATTTTTTGTGTCAGTAAATAGTTTCAAATAGAAAAAGGTCTCCAATAGTTTAGTATAATTGCAATGTATTGGGAAAAATTTAAAACTAATATTATAAAGTAGTGATTCAAACCATCCTTTAATTACAAAATAAACCTAGTCAATTTTCAAATGAACTTATGGATGATTAACTATTAGGTAATTAAAAAACCCAAACCAAAATGTACATCAGTGATAACTCATAATGTACGTCCAGAATTACTTTATTGTCATCTCAAAGTTTGTAAAATTCTTGATATCAAAATCCATAGACAACACACTGTAAACTGAAAAATAACATGAAATAAAATAATAATTAAACATTTGTTGGATTTTGGATTTTTTTGAATAGTCATTTTGTGTTTTAATATTGGAAAATTAAAATTGCAATATCCTTATATCATATTAGTAAATACATTTTTATTAAACAGTAGACCATGCTTTGTCAAACATTTTTTGGGATATAATTTTGCTATCTCTAATTCTATTATTGTATTTAGAAAAGAATTGCAAAAAACCAAGAAAATGAAAGAAAATGTTCTAAATAATGATGAAGTAAATCCCATTAAGATCACAGATGAAGTATGTACATTATGTTTAAGTTACAATTTTTTTTGGAATAAAATACATATGACATAAATTGAACCATTTAAAAAAAATTATGTTCATTTTAAATCAATTTTTTTAAAATTTTGTATACAAATCTAAAACATATTAGGTGTTAAAAGAGTGAATGTCGCAGGAAATTGCTTTTTTTATTAGCCTAATTTGAAGCTATACCAATTAAAATTTGATTCAATGCACAACATTTTATTTTGCTTTACTAATATTTTTTTCATGCTTTTTTTATGAATTTTTAACTTTTAAATTGTTTTATCTTGTATTTTTTTATTTATTGGTTTAATTTGTTGATGTGGTATTAAGATATGAAATAATATGTAGTAGTACATGTTCTAAAAGTATTTAGTAATTTTGAGTCAAAATTTTCATCATATCACTAGTACATTTCATTTATGAGCTGCTATCATAACATTTTAAAATATTTTTCAAACTAATGTTTACATTGTATTTTGTATAATATTTATGTATATATGTTGTATATTTTTTTATTATTGTCATATATTCTTTTTTTAAATATCTCTGAAAAAACCACAAATTACAAACAAATATTAAAGTTTAGAATTTTTTACTGACACCTGTAATAATCATAGTAATAGCCAATATATATAGATATTAAGTAGAAATAATAAAAAATAATAATATTTCAAATAATAGGTTTGTTTTTATAGATTTGTTTAAATAAATCAATTTGTATTGCTTTTTCTAGATTTGTTGATGTTTCTTTTTAAGATTTATGGTTTTTACCTTTATTTTATTTACTTTTTTAAAGTTATTGAGCTAGAACATCTGAACTCTAATTAATAACATTAATTAGTTTTTTTATTAATTTGCAGAAATGATTTTAATGTTTTTATTTTAACATGCCTATTTTATAGATATTAAAACCTATTAAAAATATTAGTTTATATCTTATAATATACACTATAAACCCAAAGTTCACAAAAATAATAATATACTTTAACTGCGTATATGTGTTTCGACAACTACATTGTCATCCTCAGTGCTGACCAACTACTAAAGTAAATTAGTAGTTGGTTCGGGCTGAAGATGACAACATAGTTGTCAAAATACGTATAGACAGTTAAAGTGTATTATTATTTTTGTGACTTTGGGTTTATAGTGTATATTATAAAATAGTCGCAAGTCCTCAAGCATATTTTAACTTATATCTTATAACATTAAATGATTTAATGTCACCAAAAATAAAGTAATATTTATCAAACAAACAATTGTTATGTTGTTGATTGACTAAATATTTTAATATTGTAGATTTCTCTTATATTTTATTGTAAACTCTTTAATCCTTTTTATGAATCATCGTCCGCATAAAGTATTATTATTACTTGTCATATGCTTATTTATAGAAATTGTTTAAATTTAACTATTTATTCAATATTAAATATTAATATTTAGGATATTAATGAAGAGGAGTATTATTTAAACTTATTCAAACAACCAAAATTATTTCATGGACATCTTAGAACTCACCAAGTTGAAGGTCTTCTATGGATTAGAGTATGCATTTGATTTTATGTTTTTTGTGTATAAATATTTTGTTGTTATTAGAATTATATAATTAAAATATAAGTAAAATTGTATTATTGAGACATAAAATTATACAATTATAATATGTTAAAATTCTATATTATTATTTTTATAAAAAAAATGTATATTAGTTCAATAACATAATATAAAAAGTACAAAATATGCATACTAAATAATTGATTTAAAAAAACTATTTTGATCAATGTTTGGTCTATTATTTATTACTTGTTATAAATTAATATCTCTTTATATCTATTAATTTAAATTTTAAGTTTGAACGCCAAAAAAAAATATTTTTTTTTTTCAAATTTGGTAACGTTTAAATTCTTTACTTAATTATAGGGATAGTAAATATAAGTATTGCATCCTTTTAAATATTTTATTTAAGAAATAAAAATAAAAATAGAAACTATTTCTAATTTTTAAACATTACCCGTTTAAAGTATAATTTGTGTTAAATTTCCAATTTCAGTTCATAAACATGCACAAATATTTTTAAACATGCTTTTCAAAAAAAAGTAAGCATGTTAAAAAAAACTTAAAGTGCTCGGTGTTAACATGTCTGTTACTCAAAATTACATAGTAATGGTTACATTGAAGATCAGGTTATTGAAATATAAAAGTATTCTATGGTTACTTCATTGAATATAAAAATACGGTTTTCGATATTAATATAGGATTTAATAAGGAGTGATTTTTTTCCTTTAAAAAATACAATATTTATAATATGCATATAAATAAAATATGAAATCTTAATAACCTTTTTCTTTTAGACTTTGTTTGAAAATGGCTTAAATGGTATTCTAGCTGACGAAATGGGACTTGGTAAAACTATACAAGCCATAGTTTTCTATTGTTTTCTAATAGAAATGGGCATAAGTGGACCATTTCTTGTAATTGTACCTCTGTCTACAGTTCCTAATTGGTTATCAGAGTTTGCTAAATTTTCTCCTCAAGTAAATAACTAAATTTACATTTTCAGTTAGTTATTTTTCAGATATTTATATTTATTACTATTTTAGCTACCCACTTTGTTATACCATGGAACAGAAAGTAAACGCAGTGAAATTCGATCGAAGTTTAAAGATACTTTTGAAGTAAATAATTTAACCTGTAATCAAATTGTAATTACTACTTTTGAAGTTGTGCGTTTTGATATAAACTATTTGAAATATATCGATTGGAAATATATTACAATTGATGAAGGACATAAGTTGAAAAACTTTAATGCCAGCATATCCAAGTACGTAAAATGTTGTAATATTTATATCTAATATTTGGATTCCTATAAAATTAAACATTAATATATTAATACATATTTTTAGTTGTATGCGTCAATTTACATGTAGTAATATGCTCATTCTTACTGGAACACCTATTCAAAATAATATGACAGAACTGTGGTCCTTATTGAATTTATTGATGCCAAAACTGTTTGATAAATTAGAAGATTTCAATTCGTGGTTTGTAATTAATAACTTTTTTGACTCAAATGACAAAATTGCTAGTATGGCGAAAAAAGATGAAATATTAGATATTATACTAAAGGTAAATCAATTTCATTTTTATGAAATTAGAAATAATCATATTTTTAAATTATTTCGAAAATAATTATTTTATTTATAAATCTGCTATGTATTATTGTAGTTAAACAATTTAATTCTATATTATGAAATGCGTTTTGAATAAATATGTTTGTTGTTAATTGTTGTTAAATTGAATGTGTCTAGCTCTGTTTCCAATGTTTTTGTTATAAATTTTTAAATCAGATATTGTGTTGTTGTTTAATTAAGCTTAAACTGAATATTACATAAATATGTTTATGCAAAAAGAAAATATTTACAAAATAATAACTAAACATTGATGATACCTGTATTAAAAATGCCTAAAATTATTAATGTTTTGTAGTATTATGTTTTTAGATATTAAAACCTTTTATTTTGAGACGGGAAAAAAAAGAAACTGATTTAAACTTGCCACCAAAGAAAGAAATTGTTGTTTATGCACCAATGACGGATGTACAACATGAATTGTATAAAGCAACATTGGATAAACATTTGGATATATTATTAAATAACAAAAAGGTATTTTTAATTTGTTTATTTATTAATAATGCCTATTATTGATTATTACTACAAAAGAATAGTAAGTTAGTTAAATTAGTAAAGAATAGTAGTTTTATAAATATGTATAACATATATTATTTAATTTTTAAGTAGTAATAAATGAAATATTTTGGAAAAAGTTGAAAAGTAGATATTGTTTTATATTTATTCAGTGTTTTAAAAAATAAGTTTGAAATATATATATATATGTCAATAATTATCTTGAATCAAAAGTTTTAATATCTGAAATTATAAAGTGTTTAAAAAAATAGTTTTTGAAATATAATATATTTTCCAAACCAAGTTATTCATGCCTAAAGATATTTTGTAAATAAATCATAAATATTTTACAATTTTAAATATAATGATATGCAACTTAAAATGTTTATTTAATATATTAAACAATGTTCACATCAAATTGGTTGGAAATTTCATTGCATTTTTAAACTATTTTATACAATTTAATTTCTTCAGTATTATTTTTTTATTCATTTACTAATTACTAGGTTACTTTTAGTAAATTCTTAGTTATAATATAATTATAAAAATTTAACATGTAATTGTTTTATTGTTAGGAGACTGATAATATTATACAAGGAATAACGCCTAAAAGAAAATGTGTAGAAATTATTAAAAAATACACTAGTAATGTTGCTATTAGACATGTATCAGAACAAAAAAAGTAATTATTAAATGTTTACAAATTTAAAAAAAAATATATAGATATGTTAATGTATTTAAATTTATACACAAAATGTTTAAAACCCAAATCACAAAAATATACACAATAACCGCGTATACGTATTTCGACAACTACGTGTACACGGTTATTGTGTATAATTTTTGTGATTTGGGTTTCAAACATTTTGTGTATAAAATAATCACAAGTTCTCTTATATATATTTTATTATTTAAATTTATATTCAGCGATGAATCTAAAGATATGGCCATCTCAGTAGTAATGCAAAATCCATTTATGCAATTGAAGAAATTAACTAATCATCCATATCTTGTACATATGCCATTAATTCCTGGAAAAAACAAAATCTTAGTTGATGAGAATATTGTTAAAGTTAGTGGAAAATTTCAAGTTTTAGATGCTATGTTAGCAAAATTAAAATTACTCGGGCATAAGGTAATGTAAGATATACAAATTAGATGTGTACAATTATATTAATAATATTTTTAAATACTTATTTCTATTATATTTTACATAATTGTTTTATTATTAACAGATGTTTTTAGAGCTATGTTTTAAGTTTGCATAATATGAAATTAACAGTAAATTTTATTCTACTGTTAATATATTATTTAATTTTAAATTTCAGGTGTTGCTCTTTTCTACGATGACAATGATATTAGATATAATTGAAGAGTATTTAATTTTTCGATTATATAAATATACCCGATTAGACGGCACTATGAAAATTGAAACTAGAGTGGAAGCAATGAAAACATTTAACACTGATCCCGATTGTTTTTTGATGGTAATATCAACACGTGCTGGTGGACTTGGTTTAAATTTAACATCGGCGGATACTGTTATTATATTTGATAGTGATTGGGTAAGAATCTTGTTTTTTATAAATTGTAGACTGGTATTAAAGATAATGTATAGAATACATTTTACCTATCAAAATTATTTAACAAATATTAAAATACATCATAACCATACATTATTCAAATATAAGCCTAGTAAGAAAAATTATTCATTAGTATATTTTTTTTTCAGAACCCGCAAGTTGATATGCAAGCCCAAGATAGATGTCACAGAATGGGCCAAGAAAAACCTGTTATTGTGTACCGTTTTTGTTCTAAAAACACTATCGATGAAAGAATATTGGAACGTGCTTGTGCTAAAAGGAAACTTGAAAAAATGGTCATTGGCAGTGGTAAATTATATTACACAATTTGTTTGATTGACATATTGTAATAATATGTAATCTATTTCGTAATAAGATATCTCTTTTATATTAATAAAACACATGTAAAATTTTTAAAACCGAAGAAGTATTCATAATGACATAAATCGGGTCACTACCCCATATCAATAAATTAAATTCTTTAGGTATAAATCTGGTGTAAGGTTTACATTAAGTAAAACTTACACCAGAGCGTGAAAAAATCAATGCAAAAATGTACTTTTTTGTTTATGTTATAATTTGGAATTTGTGTAGGTTCAATTAATTGTTGTAATATTTATAATATAGTATAAAAAGTGTTGCATGGCAACACATACATTGCTTAGTTAGCTTTTACACATTTAGATCACTAACATAAATTTTTAAATCGCTCAAATTGCAGACTGGAATATATTAGTTATATTACAAATAAAATAGCAATAAGAATAAGAAATATACTATTTTTATTTATATTTGAAGACTTAAAATACGCAAAACTCATATATACTGTCTTGGTTTATCCGATGAGCAACGTACTAAAATCAAATTACGTGTTGGACTTTATGAGCTGCATGCAATTCACATGTTTAGGGTTAAGTTTATAGTTTATAAGTTTATAAATTAATAGTGAAATTTGAAGAGGAGTATATTTTTGAGATAATATCATATGCTTATGATGAAATGTGGTTTAACAAAAAAAATAAAAAATGTATTGTGTTACTTTTTTGTCAGACAATATTTTAAAAAAGCATATGTTGCCATTATCCACTTCGAATTTTTTAACATGTGCTTAAACTCCAAATCCAAAGTAAATGCCATTTGAGTTCTATATTATAATTGCTATAGGTAACCTGTTAATTTGACGGTGGCAGCAATGTATGTGATTATCACATTCTCTCAATTATGCTTAAAATCATTTATATTTGTTAAATAATATTGACGAGTGAAAATGTTTTATCATATTTTAATGTGGCATTTTGATTTTGTAGGTACATTTAATGGAAATACAAAAATCAATATAGCTGGAGTAGAAGAATTGAAGATTTTATTACAATCATCTGAATACAATAAAAAAATACAATCTAATGGATTCAGTGAGTGGTCTTATTTATTCGTAAAATATCAGTTAATTTTTTTTATATGTATATATTTTTTTTTTTATAGTTTTCACTGATGAAGAATTAGACATTCTCTTAGACAGATCTGATATGTTCAATTCAGTGTCAAAAACAAATGCTACTCAGTCTGCCAAACATTTCAAAGTAGTGGATAATTTTTAAATGTTTGTTATTGTTTGTACATAATATTTTTTTTTCTAATTACTATTTTAATTTTATATCTGGAAAATCATTATATTTTATATTTCATTTATACTTTATGTTACTATGATTTTTATAAATACATTTTTCGCATGATATCAAGTGTTGTAAATGCAGAAGAAAACTTAAAATAAAAATATTTCGAAATATTTTTTTTATTATGTTTGTTCTACAAACACAGTCAATACTGGTCAAGTTATTCGATTTTAATGACCTAGTAAATTTATTTCAATAGGCGAGTTGAATTCAAAACAAATTAATTCTAAATTACTATTTAACATACAAAGAACGAACCAAGTCACTTCTTAAAGTTTTGTGAATCTAATCGGTAAATGTTGGAAATATTATTTATTATATTGTTGTTGATATCTAGTTTAATTCTTTACTAAAAATCTTGTACAAAATAGGAACTTAACTTTTTAAGTGACAGTATAGTAACAAATTGCGTTACTCCTTAGGTGTTATAGTCGTGTAACTTTAAAATAAAAGTCAGTACAGAGGAAAAAGTATTATGCAAAGTGAATTGGTTGTGATATTTTTAAATTTACCTTTTTGTTAAATTACAATAGTTTTTAAACACCAGGCGGATTTATAAATTATTTAGATTTTTTAGTTTCATTTTATTTACTGTTCACATCATACTTATGATAAACGCTGTTGATTTTCATTACTTTTTTCGTATCTTGATTCGAACTTTGTTATCTAATATACTCTTATCAGCAATTGGCCGGTCTTATCAGTAATTCGCGAGTTCATTCCGTTCGCGGAGTTCAAATTCCATGAATATTAGTTTTTGTAAAAAGAAATAATCGGTCGTTCGATTATCATTCCAATTTTGTTTATTTCGTAGATACACGTATTTTGTTTTTAGTTCACTTGTTCGATATGTTGCCAGAGAAATTAGCTTTTGTGACCGGTACCGTATAAATGCAGCAAATAAAAAAACGATTTGCAACCGAGTGCGTAACACGCATTGGTTTGTTATAGGAGCCGGAGGAGGTATCGGTCGGGCGATTTGTCGCCTGATGGCCCGAGAGGGCGCAACAATAGTGGCCGCTGACGTTAATTTAAACAACGTACAGGCCACCGTCGCAGAGCTTACAGGTAGAATCCATCCGAATGTTAACGATCAAAATTGTCGAATATGGTTTTAGGCGAAGGGCACAATAGTTATGAACTGGATGTGTCCAACGTGGAGTCTGTCAGCAGTGTATTGAAACAAGTTTTCACTGATTATTCTGCACCTCCAACTGTAGTAGTGAATGCGGCGGGAATCACTAGAGACAATTTTTTGTTGAAAATGTCTTTACAAGATTTCCAAAGTGTATTCGACGTTAATGTAAAGGTAGGACGTAAATACAAATTCGAACGGCCGACCAATTTTTTCCTCCGCCAGTATTAAAACTGTTGTTCCCTTTTGTCAAAAAGGGAACTTTTCTAGTTACGCAAACCATTTGCAATGAACTGGTAGAGAAGAAATTGCCTGGCTCTATAGTGAACATTGGCAGCATAGTTGCACAGCGTGGTAACAAAGGACAGTGTAATTACGCAGCCAGTAAGGCAGCTGTTGAAGTTTTCAGTAAAACGGTAGCGTTAGAAATGGCACGGTACATTGCACAATATACAAGTTTTGTCGTGCGTTATTGAAACCATTTTGTTTTACTGTTGTAGGTACAACATCAGATGTAACACTGTGTTACCTGGATTTACGGCCACTCCAATGACTGACATCATACCGGACAAAGTCAAAGAATATTTCAAGTCCGTCATACCCTTGAATAGATTTGCCGAATCTGAAGGTAATAATGTTTATATGTCTATTAGAAATTTTCAAACAAATTCAAGTTGTACAAATCTTGGTAATCATCAAAAATAATATTTTAGATTAAACTAATACACACTGTTTTATATAAATTATCCCAACTTTAAATTGATTTTTATTTATTTGTCTTATAATATTTATGACAGCATTAGATAATGGTATATTGCCAGTCATAGATACTATATACTTTAATTGCAATAATCGTGTTTATGAAGATTTACAACTGAAAAAATATGTTTGATACTGATTTTCATATTAATGATTTTTTTGTTTTACTTTTATGTTGTAGAAATAGCTGAAGTGGTAACATTTCTAGCATCTGAAAGGAGTTCATATATTACGGGCACATCTATTTCAGTTAGCGGAGGTTATTAATATTACAAATTTCATCAATTTATCTACAATAAGTCGGAACAAAATGTGGTGGAAATTTATATATGACAATATATAGTATTAGTCATTATTTTTATAATTGATTTTTATGTTACCAAGATAAATATAAACAATTGTTAGTAATTGATGGCATATCAATATGAATGTTGTATTACAGTTTATTTTTCTGTTTTATACGTTTTAAGGATTTAAGTTTTGTACAGTTGCCAAAAAAGCGCATATTAAGCATTCAAAATGTATTTTGTAATGATTTAAGGAATAATTGTTGTATTTTGAGAATAATAAGGATTAGTTTGTATGATGAAGTGTATTTCCCCCACTCCAGTATTTTAAGTAATGAACAAGAATATTAATAACAATATGTTTCTCTCATAATATAAAATGAATGTACAATCGTTGGATCAAATAAATAGAACTTTCTATTTAGAAATAATTATTAAAATATTTATAATATAACATTTGTTCTAAAAGTCCAAAAATATTTTTTATATTTGTATTTTGCATGCAGCGTCAAATTAATGGAGGGGATAGGAGTATTGGATCCCCCCCCCCAGATACTCTAGTGATCCAAATTCTAGTACCAAAAATTCTAAAATACTTTTTTTATATTAATTTGTTCCATTTTTTTTTCGGACTCTCCCAGAAAATTTTTGAAAATATACTATTGTGTGCATGGGTTAAATTTGTATGAAATAAAAATAAAAATGGTATTTTTTTCTCTCATTACATACAAAAAAATAAATAAAATATATATCTCAAAAGCAGCAGAAAAAAGACAAATTTAACAAAAATTTAACTTTAATCATTGCACACATTTTTATGGTTGTTCCACTTATCGTATGTGTTATAATTCAAGCTTTTTGCATTAGCCCCACTTAATAAAATATATTAATGATATTATAGTTGTTTGTTTCAGTAAAACACCGAAATAAGTCATAATACCAATGGTGTTAGTTCAGTTGCCTAATTTAGACCCCTAAAAAATACACGGCTTGTGAAATAAGTTCGGTCGTGTAAAGTATCCGAGTAAAGTATTTATAATGCTTTTTTGAACGCACTTAAAATACTTGCGCGCGTAGTTTCAGAAGAAAAAAAAACTTTCGCGTTGCCGCTGAGAGGAACTGCGTTTCACGTACCGTTTGAATATGTCGTAATAGACACGTACCAGTGTTATACATTTTTCTCTGTAGAGGATTCCCAAAAAATTATAATACTGAGTTCACCAACACAATCGTCCGCGCGGTTAACCGTCGACCGTCTTCTGTAACGCGTACCCGGTCGTTGTTACGGCTCCGGTTAGGTTAGGTAAGTCGACCAAATCTAACCATGTCCGGTTAGCTCGGCGCCCATGCTAAACGTATGTCGCCTATACAGGACGCGCGGTCACAACCGTCCGCGGTCAATGGTTAAAACCGGGCGACGCACAGACGGACATTCGCATGACCAAATGTTGACGAAAATCACCAAGTCCAGTTGCAATCTGTCATTACGCATAACCGTGTGTTTATTTGGTATTTGAAACTAGTTTCGAAGACTAACTGTAGCGCAAACTGAACCGATTACACCGATCAGAACTTACGTCACGCCACGAATCACTGAAATTTCGCAATTTCACAAAATCGTTCAAGTTGTGCTTTTGTTGTCGTGACTTTGCCACACCGCCGTGAACCGATTTCAAATTAACATCAAGTCAACGTTAACAGGTCAGTTACATTGTAGTTAACGTCATATTTATTTTTGGTCGCATGTTGTACACGTAATTAACGTTAGGAACACATGTTTCGCTTAATACTCACTTTTGTTATTTCATAATAATACGATGGTGATATAGTTAGTGTGGTTACGACCGGGCGACGGTTGATTTTTCTTATTTTGCCGTCTCGTCGATTTTTTGCATTTCCCATTTTCGATATTACAAATATATATTGGGTCGCGTAAACTGGATTTTTACTAGGCGAAAAACAGTCGCAAAACAACGATATTGTTGTAGTGTTTAGAACCGTCGGGCGTAAACGACCCGTCATCATTCTCGCGGTGAATCGTAAGAAATACGAAACTAACGTCGGCGGATAAACACTATATTCAGGCGCGTCATTTCGGATGTTTATTTGTCGGTGCCGACGTTTTCGCCGGCCAACGTGTTAACACTCTCTTGTTGTAGCGATCGGATCGTTTAAATTCGGTATACGCGAAAATATCTATTTTCAGGAAACAAAAAAAAAAAAAACAAAAACAAAACAAATACGATTTAGACGCGTTCGACGTTGATTTCTTTGCGCGGTGTACACGAACACCGCGGAGAAATGGATAGGACGGGCGCTACGTGCACAATATTATTGTTACGCATTAGAAAACCATCACAACGCTAGCAATGCAGTTTAGACCGACACACTGTATAGAACATACAGATTGTTACTTCATGGGTTGTACATGAGATTGTACGTTTACGTCGAGCAAAATACGACGAATTTCCGATTACACTAGGCCGTAATCGTTTTCGTTTTTGTTCGGCCAAACATTTTTTTCCAAGAGATTTTACATTCAAGCGTTTAACTTATGTTTTGTTTCAATTGGTTTTGTCGTCAATTTCAATTATGTTCAAGTGATAAAAATACAGTTTTAATCTCGATTAAAATAAAATCGTCTGTATTTCCCGCTTTGCATTTGCAACGAGCAACCGGTTACAACCGAAAAACTCACTGATCCGATTTCTACCGTATACCGAACCCGTAGTGCGGCCCGTCCCCGTTCGTACACACACACACACACACACACACACACACATATATATATATGTACGATTTCCGGGGACTCGACGCGGCCGACTGAGAATTACCATTCCGGCAGCGACAGAGGTACTTATCGCGTACGTTACAATAAATGCGTGTGTGACCGCCACGTGTATGCGTGCGTGTGGGTGTGCGTACGAGGACTTAATATGAAAGAGATAGAGAGAGAGAGAGAAAATTGATCGGACGTCCCCACGTATGTATATAGATATAATAGATATATATGGCGTTTATACGGTTTGTCCGCAGCACATCTGCGCCGTTTGTACACGCTTTGTGCCGAACGCAGTGTTATTTTTTCCGACCCGTGTGCGTGCGTCGAGTGGATGACTACGACGGCGGATATGGCTCCCGGGGGTCGGGGGAAAGGCCACTCGAGGTTTCGGCCGGTGCGATGTGAAAAGGTTTTCGCGATGGCGACACGCGGAGGAGAAATAGAGGACGGAGAAACGAAATAATTGTATTATATATATATACACACATTTATATACGCGAGGAAAACGACGGAGACGTCGGGCAAGTATCGATAACACAACAACCAGTACATAGCGTGGAATGTACGTTTTTTCCGAAAACGAGTCTTGTTCATACGATTTTTGAATTCGTTTTTTAATATGTTCGTTTACGACGGGATCGAAATGACGATCGACCGGATGTTTCCGGAATCGGAAACGCGTTTCGTAACGAGTATACAGTACTCGGATGATCGAGTTTCGCATAAACGTACTCAGCCACGCTGAGCGATCAGTTTATTTTCATATCCCGCCATGTTATTCCCAAACGATACTATAAACGATAAAAAATGAATAAATCGTCGAGATTAAGAATCGGAACGAAGGTCACGATTTCCGAACACACGAACTTCCATGGAAATCGTATGCGTTTCGATCAATCCGCCGATTTAATCGTGAATTTAATCATTTGTTTTCTCGATAATAATGTCACGCGTCCCGTTCCATCGATATACTTGGTCCGCGTTTACAGGGCGAAATTTCCGCAAACAAACAGGTACACAATTTAGGCAATACAAGAATTGTTCGTATTCGGTTTTGAGTTGGACTGGAAATCTGAATGTCTGCAGAGTTACGTGTATATTATATTCTTGAATAACAGCTTCAATGACGTTGTTGGTTAGGCACTAATTATATATATATATATATTGTATTATAGTACGAACACGAAATATATACTGTATAAAAATGAGATATTGTTGAACCGTTTGTTTATTATCGCAAAATTAGGTAAATGTTTAGAAAATTTCTCGTCGAGTGTGATTTGTTTATATTCTATATACTCGGCGGTACGATAATTTTAAAACGTGGACGGCTGATGTCGACTGGACGACCGTATTTAGAGACGTTGATAATCAATCGTTCAAGCGCACGCGCGACGCACGTGTATTCGCACACGTTAAAATATATAGATTAATAATTCCACTGCAGGGGCGGACTGGCAGGGCGGGTAAGAGGCCATATCCACCCAGGCCCTTTAGACATTTTGTACTTGGGCCTTAAGCTATTTATTTTATTATGGCCTATTGGCTTACACAAAATAATATACCCAATAGAAAAATTATTACGATATTCTAAAAGATTTTTAACACGAGTGTTTGTTATCTTTCACATATCACACCGTAATCGTTGCCAAATGTCGATAACCGAAATCGAAAAATCAAAATTTTTGTGAATTATTTCACACTTTTTTTAGTTCATTTTTTTCGAAGTCGGTTTTATTTTGATCCAATAATTTTTTTTATGTGATACATTATTAAGTTATTTATTTTATCAAGTCGCTTGTTTGTATTAATTACGTTAGTTTAAGGCCTCCTAAAAACCTACCCACCTGGGCCTTCAGAGTCTCAGTCCGCCCCTGTTCCACTGTCTTCGTAATTCGCGATAACAATACCGTTGTCGAGTGTACGCGATTCGAACGTCGTTTCTGCAAGTCATCACAAGTTTGCGTAGAAATCGCCGCGCGTAAACACCGCACGGCGACCGCGATTCGCCGAAATATTTCGGACGTATAGCGGCTGTATACGGTCGAGCGACTCTACTACGGAGAGTGTATTATATACGGTAGTGTTTTACGTGCAGACAGACAGGTCGTACGCGTATACGGAGCGTTCGTTTCATCAAGTTCCGTGCGTCGGTCCACAAAGTCGTCTGCACGCATGATTCCTACGGGATTTCTATTTATTTTCTCGCGTGAACTACGGATTGGTTATTTTTCCGTTTTCGGACCGCGACGACCGTTGTTTTTATTCACGAATGTCGGCATCGGTAGTTTTTTTTGTTCGTTCCGTCCGCTCGTTTCGTATACGCGTCTCAGCCGCGAACTCCAATACCGATACGAAAAAAAAAAAAAAAACGAAAATAAAATACCCGCGCGGGCGTGCGTTCGCCCAAAGACGAATTCGACAGACCGTTTCGCTTGCGGTAGCTTGTCGGCCGGCAACCAGACGCGCGCGCAATACCGATTTTCGCCGTAGCCGAAACGGACGGGTTCTCGCGCGGGACGCGCGCTGTATACACGACGACACGCCACTAATATAACATATACGTCGCGAACAACACGTGCGCGGTGGAATTATACGACGCGGACACGAACCACGGGGGTTGCCGCGGCGTTAACGATCGTCGTCGTAGCCGCTGTCGCGGCACGCCCAAAACGGCGCATTACAATATGTAATTACGAGCACGAGAAACACGAGTCAGTGGTACATGTTCATACTCCTTTTAGGTTCTTTCGGCCACACGCCGTGGCACCGCACCCACCGCCGCGGGTTCAGGCGTGATATACGCGTCATACTCCACCCGTAGCCGGCGGGTCTCGCGTGAATGCCTACTGACGCGTTCGAAGGGTTTTTCTTTTCGTTGTTGTTCTTATTTGGTCGTTTTATATTACCGCGCCGGCACGCGTTGTCCGTACGTCGGTTAGGGCTCCGAGTTCGAACGGGTTCCGTCGTCCGCTCGTTGCGGAAGATTCGAAAAGTCTCCGGATAGACGCGACGTTTTTACACGCGATCTCCGTGTTTTCCGACACGTTTTCCGACACCGCCGGTCGTCTGTTCGTTTGTCAATTGTTTTTCTACACCGGCGTTTCTTAAACTGTGTTCCGCGAAACTTAAGTAATTTTTTTCAAAATGTTGAAAAAAAAAAATGAAAAAAAATGTCTGTATATTGAATAGTAATGTATACGGTATAGTGACCATACTTTTATAATCTATTGCGTATTTATAGTGCTTGTACAGTATACAGTAATAATATTTAACGTCGTTGATAAAAATACTAATTGGTTATGACCTTTTGCGATAGCGTGAACTTTTGAGAAACGGACCGTCGATAACGATAACAGGTACTCTATACTACCTAACGGTTTAGTTTCAATACGACAGTCTACCCCGTGTCTTGCGATACTGTGCGCTGTGTTCCAGTGCGACAGTGGCGCACCCAAGGGGGTGGACTCCGGGTCCGGACCCCCCCCTTGACCTGTGTAATAGTTTTAAATTTATTGATGAAAATCCAAATTCAAAATATAAAAATATAAAAATTATCTTTATTGTATAAATCGGGGTTTCATATTATTTTAGGACCCCCCCTTGAAAAAATCCTGGGTGCGTTGCTGCAGTGCGATAATATGAAATAATTATGATTTTTATTGGAAATAATCCTAAAAAAAGCTAAAAAAAAAGTAGGGGTACCACGACAAAAATGGACATCAAAAGGGGTTTCACGGATAAAAAAGTTTAAGAAACGCTGTTCTACGCCGTTATAACCGCGTATTGTGCGCGCGACACGTGTCGAAAATCGTTTTTCGATTAACGGTTACATATTACAGTTCCAAAGACCGTTTCGAACGATGAAAACCTTATACACTCGAGAAAAACCTCTTGACAAATTCCGTATGTATACGCAATAGACGCACATTAGTTTTTCGTGGAGATTGCGAAATCTTTCCGGACGTTGACCGTGTTTCGTTTTTATTTGGACGGTGTCTGTTGTATCGTATAGTAGTAATAATAGTTAACACACACGCGGCTGCCGATGATTTCGACCGGTCCGACATGTCTGTACGATAACATTGTGATGTACACTCGTCATTGCTGTTCAAGCGATTGGTGTAAATCGTGCAAGTACACATATATGTATGTACGCACGACTCGAAAGAAAAATGAAAATACCGCGTGCAAATCCAAAGTTTATATTACATTTGAATACGACGTACTTTACGCCACGGTAAATAAGATATCTATTATATTTTATTGTTGCGGTCTTCGTGTAAAGAATTTTATTTTTGACGGGATAACAAAGCGATGGATAATTTTTAGTTTTCTTAAACTAACCTACACTCGTGTTTTTCCTAGTCGACGTTTTCTAAATTGACTTTTCAAACGCGACAAAACAACTATTCAATAATTATTTTTTTATTTTGGTTTTTACGACGCCGTTATACATCGTTAAATTGTATTGTATACATTTTTTGTTTTTTTAACACCCCTGAAATTGAAATTGGTTAAAATTGTGCTGAGTACAAACTTGATGGGAAATATTTTATATCATACACGATAATTATTGTAATATTTTAACCGAAATAACATATAAATATATACGAATAGAATATATATATATTGTATTTGTACCTGTGAGGTAGAAGAAATCGTAAGTTTATTTTTGTAACTTTTTAGCTAGAAGAGCCAAAAATACACTTTTCACGTATAGTTTTATCAAAATCGTTAATATAAATTCGATTTCAAAGATAACAATCGTACATATATATTGGGATTAGGTCTCGTTTCATTAAAATTCCATACGTTTTATAAGATCGACGTGATCAAACTCATCGGATCATTATAGAATTCGAATATTGAAATTAGTATTTTCAGTTATGATGGCATATTCATATCAATATGCGGTTAAAATTAAAAAAACGAAAAAGAGGTGTAATTTCATTTAAGAAAACACATCATAACTTCAGTTTCAATAAAAATAGATTTATTATACTTTCCCAGTTCTTGGATACAGGTACATAAATATATATATATATATATAGTGGACAAAACAAAAACATACGTTTTCGAACAAATCGCGAAAAAATCGTAGTTTTTTTCCTATGGAAATGATGAACCGTCGGATTCGGAATTTTATGTACACGTTATTTATACGTATATGTGTATATACAGTACACGTAAAAATAGAACTAAATTTCGTAAAAAAATTACACTATTTTTAGTGGCTTTTAATTGAACTTGTCCCGCACGATACGGACGGACTTGACGCATACAGTTATATATATATATATATAGACGCAGTTAATATGCGTTCGGATACGTGTCGCCGTAGAAATAACACGCGCGAGAGGGGTTGTATTTGTATATATAGAAAAGTCGGGTAGTCGACAGGGGTCGCAAATATTGTCCTATGGGACGAAGAAGGGCGTAGATATTCGGGGGTAGGGGAGGCGCGAGTCGAAGCTCAATGGCGGAAACGTTTTTAGCGAGGGGAACGCTAAACGCGTAAAACACAATGGAGACTATATATACATACACATATCGCGCGATGCAGTGTGGTGGATGATGAGTATTATACAATTTCCCCCCAAAAAAAAAAAAAAATAATAAAAATAACAACGCTGGTAGGAATACGAATCTGTGTATGTGAATATGTCCATTTCACGTCCTCAAATATCAATGTCTTGGTCGATATTTCTGTGATAATTTACATTTACGATAAATCGTACAAACATAAACCAAACAACGATAAAATTGAATTTTTTTTTTTTTTAACGGATTCGACGGTGGTCGAAATATAGACTAACCGTGACATTTTAAAAACGAGATGAATGAGTAAATAAAATAATTGCGTTCATTAAACGGCAACTGGAATTGAAATTCCATTTTTATCGTTTCGCGAGAAACACTGCTGCGCACAATATGACCGACGTAGGGTACACTCTGTCACGCGAGTACCGTACAAATTATCGAAACGTTACACACGAATATTTCCGATGAATACGCGCGTTTCGATAATCAATAATAATAATAATAATAAGAACAACAATAACGATAATACGATTGAAAAGTTTCCGCGTGTTGTGGGGGCTATATTATTATTATTATTATTATTATTATGTACATTCGAGACGGCTGCCGTGACTGTGCACATAGTCCGCGCTCCAAGTTCGTCTTCGGAACCACGTAACGCGTTAAAAAATACGTTTCGTTGGACGCGTCTCGACACTGTCCATTACCATAACGACGTTCACGCACACCGGAGTCGTTTCAATGGATCTTATACACCGGTGCCGTGCGCGTGCGTGCGTGCGCGTCCGACGTATGACGCACCGCGTACACCCGTTCAGACGGACTCCGAATACTTGTTGTCAATCAATCGACAATGGCTTTATTACGCGCGTATCCCTGCGCCGCGACCGGCCCTCTCTGTTATGTGCGCGGTCGAATTTTTCCACGTCTCGTCTTGGGGGTTTTTTTCGTTTCGTTTTGTTTTGTATACGGCCGAGAATACGATTTTGACGACAACGGATCGACGGCCGCGCGTATATTTTAAACGTTTTATCGGATTCCGGTTTATTGTCGTGTTGTACGGCCCGTCGTCGTCGTCGTGCCCGGCACACGTCTGGTTAGTGAAATATTACAATAATAATAATGATAATAATGATAATCACGAGACGGGCGCGCGCGTCCGACGATGACGCGGTTCTAATATAATACGCGTGCTTGTAAAAGGGTTCTCATTCGAATACAACGTATATATATATATTATAGTACGTATTTTACGGTGGAGGATTCGTCTACGAACGCGCGCGCGCACATCTCCGTTATATCGTGCGTATGTGCGTGGACTTGCGCAGAAATTGTTCGTCACAGTTTAAAAGAAATAATTCACCGTCGAAATTGCTAGGGTTATGCATTTTGTTCAAAAACGATTGTCATTTTATGCGGATATCGTCTATTGTTTTTCTCAATAGTATCAGATCATAAAAAAAAAAAAACGGTAAATTATTACAGTTTTTAAAATGTTGTTTCGTATAATATCATGATAAATATTTTATGCGTTTCGCATTATTTATTTCGTTTGAAATCGCAACAACAAATCGATTTTACGTAAATCGGACGTGTGGACAACCCGGTGAAAATCAAACAGCTTTGTCAACGCGTTAAAAAAAAAAAAACAACTCGTATTCGGTCGATTGAAAAAAAATTTAACTAGCTCGACGAGACTCTTGACAGCCTTGCGTGTACAGCACACAGTAACTGTCGTATACGTTTGGCTTCGGGCGTTCCGTTTGGATTTCCGAAACCCGGCGGACTGAAAAACGCGCGGGTTCGCGTCATCATGCCGCGACGGCCCGGTACGACGGCATTTCGACTTCCACGCACAACGCGCAGGACTTCGGTCACTCGCGTTTGAAAGACGTGGAAAACCGTACACGTGACGTTTACGTGCTCGGAAACCTTTCGTTCCCGCGCTGCGAAAACCGTCTTCGGCACGTTTTCGTACGATCCGCGTTATGTGGACGGTGAACGGTTTTTCGATTTCCTGTTTCGCCATTGTAACGCGGGGCACGCGTTTTGACGCCTAACCTAACCCGCGTTACCCCGCCGACCGGTGTCCGCCGCGTGCGTTCGTACGATAAGCCGACCGTCCCGAGACCGAGACCCGCGACGATTACAATAAATATTAAAATATATAACACGCCCGTCCCCGTGTGTTAACACTGCGCGGATTACGGATACGAGTGTAAATGTGTTTGCAAATAACAAATACAATACGTGTGTATACGGCCTGCTACCTGCTGCGGCGTGTCGACCGTTCGACAATAACGCGCGCACGTTGCGACTCGTCGTTCTCATTACAATCATATCGACCGGATGTAAGCGTGCGTTTAGCACCGAGCGACCTTTTTTTTCCGTTTCTCGGCGTTCCGTTTTTGTTTAATTTCATTTTTTTTTTTTATGTTCATTATAAACGCTTGGGAATTATTTTTTTCAATTAAATCAAATTTTATTTGATATGAACTACGGCATTAAAAACATCATCATATTTTCATTTGGACGTTTGTTTGGAATGCTGTAGGCACAGGATACAAGGGCGTATTTAAGACGATGATAAAATGTATGTTATTGCTAAATTACAAAAATATTGATTATTAAACTAAAGATTGGTGGTATTATATACATTATATTGTATTATTATACTCTATGGACTCACTTGTCAACATTTTATATCAATGACGACGACGAGCACGATATTACTGCGTCGGGATTCATATCACGGTGAAGTTTTATGCTAGTTCGTCGCTCACGTGTATGGTTTATATACTGCCGTTGAGCGTGTACCAATTAGGGATGACAGTTTTTTCGTGAACATCGATATATGTCTTTCGAATCACCGATGCTAACAATATCGAAAGATTAAATAAAAATCGATGTCAAAAACTCGACGTATTTGGAAAACCATCAATCTCTTTAGAAAAACATCGTTAGTTTTAAATTTAATTTGAAATATAGAAGAAATAATTGTTCTTTGCATCAAGGAGACATTCAGTGCCCATACCATAGCCATTACGTTATATTATATTTATAAATATAATTTATTATATGTATAATATGAACATAGAGCCGTTATACCGCGGGTAGTTTTCTGAATTGTTAAACGCTGTATGATTTACGAATACGCGCAGCAATAACAACAACAACAACAACAACAACGATTATTCGTCGATTATTTTTTACTCGTTCGTAACGCGCGGTTTATAAATACGGGGGGGGGGGGGACGAGGGAGGACGCGATACACGGAACCGGTGCGTGGATTTCACCGTGTTTCGTGCGAGACCGCGCGCGGTAGTCGGTAGTCAGCCGTACTTAAGCAACGACGTATATAATAAATATACGTATGTACATTGCACATTAATCATTTGGGCGGCAGACGTTTTTCGACGACGCCGTGTAACCGTGGTGGGGGGAGTGGGGGGCGGGGGGGGGGCCCGGTCGACCTCGACGTCGCACGGCTAATTATTTCCACGAAAACGTTTATTTACGAGGTCGTCGTCGGCGCGCGGGACAAAAATGATCAATAGGTCTAAAACAAACGCCTCCTCCCCCTCCCGCCGCCGGAGAATGAAAAAAAAAAATAAATAAAAATAAAATAAGGGACTCGTCGTACTCAACGCGTATTCCACACGCAATACATCATAAACGCGCACCACACCACGCGCCGCGCTCCCGCACGACGACGGCACACGCGACCCGTGCGGCGTGAAAGAATCGGATTGCAGACAGAATGTCTACCGGAGAATAATAAGTATCGTTTCGGTCACGTCGTAGCGTCCGTGTGTGCGCGCGTACACATGTCTCGTAAACACGTGTGTGTGTGTGTGTGTGTTTAATATTATGTTTGTGAATGATGACGACGATGTTCGGTGTGGTGCGTGTTGGCCGGCCTATAACGTGCGCGCGAGGAGGAGAGACGCGACGGTTGTACCGAGAACAAACATCCCACCTGTTCGTTAGTTATACGTACATATACATATACATATATACACGCACTCATCTCGCGTGCGCGTGTGTGCATAATACGCATATTATACAATGTCTACACACACACACGGTCAAACGAAACCCACGGAAAAATTCCATTCACCCGCGTCTCTACTGTACGTAATACCGACGGTCTGTGTATTATATACGCGGAGAACGCGAAAAACAAATAGTTTCGATACGTTTCGGGTGTGTGTGTGTCGACGTTAGAAATCGGCGGCGGCGGGGGGGGAGGGGGGAGGATTTTTCGTGCTCGGAAACCTCGAACAACTCGACGCTCTCGGGTATATCGAGAAAACAAGCGTTCCCCGAAACGGATTTCTACCCTACCGCTTTATTATTATTATTATTATTATTATTATTATTATTATTATTATACTGTTGGTATACGTCATCGTGACGTTTTTCGTACGTAACACAGACGATTTATAACACATCGCAAACGTTGTGAATCGGTCGTTTGGCATTCGTTTTCCGCTATCGAATGTTATCGACGGTTTGATTTTACGCCATACAAATATTTCGTTTACATTTCAGTGTACGAAATTCATTAACGTATACGTTTGTTTCTTTCGGACAATTTTCTTCGGGGGGTGCGGTAAACATTTATGTCACACCAAGAAAAATAATTTTTTCGATAATAATCACCTTTGTTGTTATGATTGTGAACAGTATAGTTAACTACACAAAATTTCACAAGTTTAACATACACGCATAGCATACATATTGTACATGACGATTGTAGGCCATTCGCCGTGTATGAAAATTATATTTTCCAAAATATTTGATATTTCTTCATTATTCTTCAAATTTTCTCCTAAAATTTTCCAAAAATGCCCGAAAAAAAACACTGTTCATCGCACATGCCGTATTCACTTGGTAGTGATATCGTCCATTTCGCGTATTATGTTTCGTTTTTGTTTTACATTCGGCGGACGCTTTTCACGAAACGCGGGTCATTACAACAATACGACGTCGTAATTTCGTTCGCAGTGTCCGCTCGGACACAAGTGTTCCGTGTTTGTCGAACAATAATAATTTATCGTCGTTCATAATTCGCGTTGTATTTTCGAGCGGAAAAATCACGTCCCCGCGATCCACCGGGTCCGTGTTTTCGAAACGTATGTGCGTGGCACACGTATGTGAAGTTGGCCCACCGACTTCAAGGTGTACGTGGCACGGGTTCGCTCATTGGTCGGCGGACAAATCGATATCGAGCACGCTCGGTTGTTGCGGCGCGCGCGTTCCGACTACGACGGTTTTCGGCGGCGGTCGGCAGCGGTTTCGGGCGCAGCCGCCGCGTCGTGCGAGTGCGTACGGTGACGGCGGCGGGAAAGGGATTCGCTCGGCCGGCGGCGGTGAACTTAGCGGCGTCGTCGCTATGGCGATAAAATTTATCGAATTCATAAATACGGGCGAGCGCGCGCGCGCATTCTGCCGCGAATCACATTCGACACACGATCGGATATATAACGTATACAAAATAATGTCGGCCGAATTTCCATTAGATACACGGTGTGTCCCATCAGTGGCGTATTTAGGATTTCGTCTAGGGGGGGGGATATATATTAAAAAAATGTTTGATTGACCTAAAGAGCGTTTCGTAAAATCATTGGCCTATTGGCTATTGTAAATAAGAATATCAAAAACTAAAAAAAATCAACGGGGGGATCTATCCCCCATATCCCCCCCCCCCGTAAATACGCCACTGTGTCCCATAAGTTTCGAGACTACAGATGTCAGCAATCACCATTACATTCTATACAGCTTCTTGTGCGGTTAGGTACCGCGTTTACCGCGTGTACCAAGTACTGTGGAACCATTTTTCTGACCAAAAATTGAGTGACAATCGTCGCGGCGTGTGCTGGAGCGTTGCCATGCAGCAAGAAAAAATACCGATCTTTCCACAAAGCGAGCCTAACGCGTGCAATTATTTTACAAAGGCGATTCAAAACATTTTTGTAGAATTCAGCGTTGACAGTATTTCCTGGGGACACAAATTCTTTTTACACAATCTCTTAGGAATCAAAAAAAAAAAAAAAACAATCAACATAATCTTTATTTTTAATTTTTGAAACCGCCGGATGAAAACTGACCATGCTACCGAAATACAGTAGCACGGGATATAACTGACTCACCATAAGTTTCATTCGACATTTGGAACGTTTCTGTTTTTCCTAATTTAAAATAAAATTGTATCGCAATCCGTTGTTCCATATGATTTTTCCCCATATTTAACTTATAACCGCGGTCACAAACATACACTTACGCTAAATGCGGTTTTATTTCAAGAAATAATCCGATATACGTGAAACTTTGTCCGAATGATTATGAGTGTTATTGTAATTACCTCTTAGAATTTCATTATGATCTCGATACTAGTATTAATTTTAGAATGCCAGTCTCAAAACTTATGGGATGAATTGTGTGCGTCGTCATACTAATATTGTTGATTATACGTCATGACGGGTTTCGATCGCTTTCACAGTTTTACTGTAACGAAATCGACCGAAATCATATTAATAATACGACTCGTAGTTAAGAGTTTAATGCTTAGTTAATAAAGTTATCGATCGGTTCGAGTTTATTGTGAAATAGTTAATATTTCGTTAGACAAGAGAGCCGTTTCAGTTTTAACGAATTGTTGACTGTTTTATAATACTTATGATAATGTGATTTGAACTTCGATACAAATATTCGTCTCCAGTTAATTTAATTGAATAATTATAATAGTTAATTGTAAAAAGTTCATACATTGCGAATTTAAACTAATTAAGTCGATTAGTTAATAACAAAATACATTGGTTATTAAATTTATTAAGTTCAACAAAAATTATATTTTTAAACTAGTCAATGCTCACATTTGGAAGTGTATTTTAGAGCGTTTTGTTATAGGGTTCGGATTTATACACGAGCGTATTACAAACAACGAAATACGCGTTTTTAAATTATAACACCGAGTTTTAAAAAAAACGTAATGTTTCTTGTGAACTTTACAAACATTGTTTGTTAAAAAACAAGTTATAAAAAAAGAAAGAGAAGAAGTTTTTAACCATAACTTTCGAACTAAGCGTGTTCGGAGAAATCTGATCGCACGATCGTTGTTTTTCGGCGGAAAAATTTACATAATTAATATCCAGAATTTTTGTTTTTTTTTGTCCGAGGAAAACGACCAAAATAATGCGCGCCGAAACGACCCGCGGACTGTTTAATTGAAGCCGCGTAAACGTGTGTTTGATAACACTTGAAATATTGTATGTACAGGACCGTATTTCAATGGCATGAAATCCGCGTGCACACTCGTGGAAAATATCGAACGAAAAACACGAAACAAAACCAATGAGACTTCTCTGTATACGGTCGGCGCGCGCGTGTAACGACGACGGCAATCGTTAATAAGATAATGTGTACGTATATATAGATGTACGTACACGAGCACATTATCGTATTAACGATATTTATGTATATATTCGATACGATATATTTGTGCGTGAATGGCCCGTCGAAATCGGCAATTTGTTTCGCCCGCACTCGGGGCCGGCGCGGTTCACCCGTCTTGTCGATGGAAATAAACCGTGTAATTCAATTAAAGACCGATTAATAATTAACGGGGTCGCCGTACGCGCGGCTTTAGTCAACAATGCACGTGTTCCAAGACAAACAAAAATCGGTCCCGACAAAACGGTTTCGGTCCCGCTGCGCTCTCCAAACACCGTAACGACTACAACTCTACCGCGACGCCTTCACACGTGCTCGGATAAAAAAAAAAAGAACTCGTCGCTGAACTTTTCGACGACCGATTTTTTTTTTTTTGATTTTTTATTTATAAAACGTTTCTTTTTGACGTTTTTTTTTTTTTAAAATTTAATTAAATTTTAATATTTTCATTTCACGCCGCGTAGCTTATTTTCGGATCTTCAAACGTCATATATATTATAATATATGCGTAATGCGTATATAAGTATATACTCGACGCACACAGGGCCGGCGCAAAGAGGGGGTGTATCACCCCTCTCCCTCACCATTTTGATCGACAAAGTTAGGCAAAGTCGGCAAATTTAATTGTAATGAACAATATTCGTCAAATCGATAAGAAGGAAAAAAAGGCAAATCCGTATCATGTATGGTCGTATTAGACTTATTTGGGCTATTAACAATATTGAAAAGTTAGAAATGTCACATATTTGACACTCCCTCACTTGGTATTTATTTGCGCCGGCCCCGGACGCACATGCATATAAATAAAGTTGTTTAAAAACTAAAACACTGAAGTTCTAAAAATATCAATTTTGATATATTTATTGAATTGTTAACTTAAACGTCGAATGACGATAATGTCCCAGGAAAAAAATAAGAAGTAAATACACATTTAAGAAAATATGACCTTAAAAGTTGTTTTGAATTAAATGATTAGACGTGTGGCCATAATCAACATTGAGGATAGATCCCTCTATAATTGCAATTTGAGTTATAGAAAGAAAAAACTAAAACAAGCGTTCAGGTCTGAGGACTAATTTAAAAAAAATTGATTGGAAATGCATCAAATAACTGATAAACATTATTTTAATCAAATAACAAAGAATTTGATTAAAAATTAATGAAATATTCATATGCACATTAATTATCCTCATTATATTGTCATAACTAGACGTTATTATAAAAAAATAAAACATAATATTTTATTTGTTTTGTTACAAAAACATTTCATTTCGATATATTATCTTGTCTTCATAAAATATGAATTCAAATAACGAATATATTTTTACAGCTAAATTTTACTACGCCGAAAACGTTGACATGACACACCACTAATGTAATGACCATGTTTGCGGATAATAATGTCTGTGATTCATTTGAGGTTGAATACGATTTTTAATCGCAATATATATGACAATAGCCTGTATATAGGAAAAATTAAATTCAACATTTGTTTTCGATTCTATAATTTGATGTTAATAGTGAATTTGTGTATGCGAACTGTGTAATAGGATAAGTATTGTGACGAATTGTAAAAACGAAAGCGAAAAGTAGTGGAAAAGTGCGGGGGAGAGGGGGAAATGATTATGTAGTTATTGGGATTCGTATGCTATACACGCAGAAACACGTGTTTATAATGTTATATAGGAAAGAATCGCCGTCGTTTAAGACATTAACAGAGAGAAAAAAAGTTGAGAATCATCAACATCCGGATCCTAATTGTTACACGTGTGCGTAATGCATGATATAAACGTCATAATGCATCTACAATAACCGACATTTTTCGTTATAATGTTTTCGGATCGGAAACGGTGTATTTGTTTATACCATTTTACGCTTATTAAGCTAGACCAGTGGTTCTCAATTTTTTTAGGACCGCGACCCAAATTATCTCCCGAAAATCTATCGTGACCCATATGGTTTTACATTTCTAGGATAAAAAACAGTTTAAAAAACATAAATTTCCTGGAATCTATATAGTTGAAAAAACTTTTTGCGACTCATCAAAAATTGACTGGGGACCCACCAGTTCTGAAAAAACATTTAAACTAATTGGCATTTTTGTTTGTAAGTTGACACGAACACAATTCGATACGGTACGGTATACAGTTTTATTTCGAATAAACGTATATTGATTCGTTATGATTATTATACATTACGTTACGCGACATTGTTGCGCGTCTGACGTATGTCGTCTGTTGTATGAGAAAACGCGCGTCTAGGGTAAATCACTTCCCATAGACATGTAATATATTATTTCAGAATATATCAACTCCAGTGATTTTAACGACTGTATTGTACCATAAAAATTAGGTATCTCAAATGAATGTCACACACTTTATGATCTGCGGGTTAGTCATTATTACGTTGGTGGCGTGGGTTTAAATAATAATCAACGTGTTTTTGATACGGAATTCGTTTAATAGTTCATATCAAAAAATGTCGTCATCAAATCGTATCGTTAACAAAAGCACAAAACTACCACGTAAATAAAATATCGTGTACAACGATATCGTCTCAACTTGATGAAAATACAATTCTTCGGTGCACGCGGTGGATCCGCGTCAGTAGTCGACCGACGAGCGTGCGAATCGGTTTTGCTTTTTCTTCTCGTACCGCACTCATAGACCGCGGTCCCCGGGGCCGTGGGCGGCGACGCCGGGCGAAAAAACCTCGTCGTCAAAAAGGAAAAGGGTCGACGTGAATAGGCGCGCGGAATGGCAAACTACGGATTTCGGGAATGTCATCTCGGAATGAACGTTCGGCCGATAAAAATATGTAACCGCTCGTGCGGATACGTGTGACGGCGGGTGGGAGCGAAGAGGACGAAGGTCTTGACAAGCGAAACCCCGCGACACGTCGGACGCGACCGTATTCACGAGTACGCACATTTAATATCCATACAATATATTATTTGCACTCGGCGGCATTTACCACATGTGTGTGCGTGGACGCGCGCGCGCGCGCGCGTCTACAACGCCTACCGGATATTGGATTTTTTTTCGTTTTCTCTCCTTTTCACTCTCTCTCTCTCTCTCTGTTTCTCGGCGTTTCGTGCGAGGATCGCGTCGCCGCTGTCGGAAATAGCCCGGCGGTACGTACCCCCTAAACCTATACCGCTCGTCCGAGCGACCCTTTTCGTCGTCGGCGTCGACCATCCCTCCCCGCGGGCCGGTCTGACCGACGTCCGAGACGACGCGCCCCCGACCGTCGACGGTTATTTCCGGTGCGCGTCCTATCGCGTTGTTAAATACGTGTACGCAGGGCTCGACAGGACTTATTGCATTTGCACGTTTTTTTTATTTAATCGTCCGAAAAATTGCCACGCAAGATAAAAACAAACGTATTTATGCGTATATCGAGAATTTTATGAAAACGTGTATATTTTTGCGGATGACCTTTTTGTTGCGTGCATATTCACTACGTTTGGGACGGTGTGAAATATGTTTAGTTTTTGTTTTTTTACATTAGTAATTTCATAATATTATATGGTGTTTCTATAATTTTATCATCAAAATATATTTAAACGAGTTCAATCGTTCGATCATTGTACAAAGATAAGATAAGAAACATTTAGGTTTTTTTAAAAAAAAAAATTAGTTTTCAGCGTGCGTCTTATAGGTAGACGGTACATCACCAACTAGTACGTTCGTCTCGTATCTTGCGGAATCGTGTTCTTGATAGTGAATTAGTAGTTTTGATATTGTGTTTATACGTAATAAGTTTCATTAATTTATTAATGTTTATACTTTTGAAACAAAAATGCCTAAACAAATAACGAGTGTTTTAGTTAAAAAATATATTACGGAATTTGGTTCAGATGTTTTTTCAGCAGAACAAATTGTTTTGTCTTATAATTTTTGTGAAACAAAAATGAGCGTGGATAAAAGGTTTATTGTGACACGATACCTTAAGACGGAAAAACATAAGCGAGCAGCTAAACGCGTTGAAAACCGCCCTAGTACAAGTAAAATACTTACACAACAATTTATCAATAACGGACGCTACGAAAAAGTCTATATTTAGTCACGATCGATGTGCAACTTTGTTGTCGGCTAATGTACCACTGAATAAATTCCCCGACCCAAATTTTAAAGAATTTTCGTCTAAATACACTGGTAAAAACATTCCTATATGATATACGTATACGCGTCAACGGGAGACGACGTCCGCGGACGTTTAATGACAACCGGCGCCTGGTAATCGGAAAACGGCTCGTTTCGCGGCGGGCGCGCACGAGTTTACTACGGATCTTTGTTTTTGAATCTAATTCCTAGTTTTTTTTTTCTGAATCCCATGTATAGGTCTTTTCTTTTCTTAAGTACTCGTTTAGAAGAAATAAAAAAAAAAAAAAAGAGTTAAAATAACCGCATCCGCGCGCACGCGTCCGTCATAGTGATACGAATTATATCGCATCACAATAATGTAAAAAACATCTACAAAAATTAACAATAAACAGGCGATCGATCGATTTTTTTTCGGGGTTCAATTCACGCGGCCGTGCGAGGAAACATTGTCGGAATTCTGACGATCGATAATATTTAAACGTTCAATACAACGGTAGTGTGTAATACGTGTGTAAACAAGAATCACTGCAGTAATTCGGCGGAAACGCCGCCGCGCGTGTATACAATGCTGTAAATGTGTATGATGTACGACGACGGTTGCGTTTGTTAGTATATTGTTGTTGCGGCCTGTTAATTACTCTAATAGCAGCGCTAAGATTTTATGGGTTTTTGTTCCTTTTTTGTTTTTTTTTTCGTTTATTTTTCCCGTTTCCTATAGAACACATATTTAGATACGTAAAGATACTTCCGGTTACGAAATCTATAATAAAACATCAAAGAGTCTAAAAGAGTAATTTCTACATTGTTTTTTTTTTTGCATTTTTTCAACTTTTATAATCATTTTTTTTTTTAAATATTAAGTTATTTACATTTACTTTTACAAAAAATCAATATTCCAAAGGTCCAATTGATTTATATAGACAGAGATTTTAAAATTGTTACTTGCGATTCGAGAGTAATGATGAACCGTTGTATTCGAAAAACGATTCTGAGCGACATCATATTATACAGTTCAGTTTATTATATCATTTATGAACTTGATAAATATTGTTGAAACATCATCGTACATGTCTACAAGGTCGTATTGGGGGGGGGGGATCGGTGTTCAAATCGCCCCGAATTATTTTTAAATAACAAAAAAATACTCTATTATAGGACTAATATATATAATTTTTTTACGCGTTCATTTTAACACGAAGTCACGAAGCTCCCTGACATTTTTTCCCGGCTACGGCCTTGCATGTCTAAACTTGTGTTGCATTCTGAGCCTATACATTGTAAAATAAAGTAAATTGTAATTCTTTTGAATACGAGTTTATTGAGAGGCGTAATTGACAAAAAATAGTACTCCGACGATTAAGAACAGCAATTTTCCGTTGTTCTTTTAGTACGAAAAACTTACGTATTTTTCATTTTTATCTCTTTTTATTAATTACAAACGACGAGAAAAAAAGAATTCAGTTCAGTGAAAATACGAACGGTTCGAATATCCGTTCGGAAAAGTGTTCGGTCGGATTTCAAGCACGGCGTGTAATTATCGCCCGATTCGAAGTTAGAGTCGAGTGGGAGTGTTTTGTCGAATCGGCCGACGAAACCGCCGGGACGAACGTTTCCGATACGCGAATGATTCGGGCAGACGATCGCGGTCGCCGCGGCCGACGGTCGTTTTTGACTTTGCGCGCACAAATTAATACTTGGACCGTCACGCGTAATAATATATACAAAAAAATACAATACGCGTATTTGCGCGTTAAACGATTTTACGGATCGTCGTCTGCGCGTGTGCGTATTGTATGTATATATACGTATCGGCGTACGCCGCAATTATAAATACACGAGCGAATAACGTCGGCGGGTAGTGTGTTGACGGACGGGCTCAAGTCCCGAGGGTGCCGCGTGACGGACGGGGAAAGGGCGGGGAAGGGACGAGGCGGGGCGGAAGGGCGCGAAAGCGTCGCAATAAAGAATATCCGATAATTGATATGCAAATAGTCGCCTCCGCGCGCCAATGTAATTCTGTGCGTGCGCGCACGCGGTTAGGGCGCGTTTATATAAAACATTTTGTTTATCTGCGGGACCGCACGCAGACCTCGCGGGTTCTGTATACGCGCGCATAAGTATATATATGTATATATTTACGGGATCGACGGAAAAGGATTACCGGGGAAACTGGCTGCAGTCGATCACTCGCTCGTCTGCGTGCTTGCGTAATAATAATAATAATAATAATAATAATGATAATATAAAATATCTCTATATATATAGTTATATAATGTAACTGTGACGTCCGTTTCGTTCTCTTTCTCTGTTTTTCATCTCGTCGTCGTCGTTTATGTATATATATATGTATGTGTATCGCGTATTTTAACGTGACAATAGAAGACAACCCTTTCTCTCGCACGGTATCGACACGCTTACGTCACACGCGACACACGTATACATATTTCGATTTGATTATTTCATATTGTTATTGTATTATGGCGACGACTCCGCGCAGCGTATGCCCAGAGCTTAAATTTATTCGTATTTTAATATCGTACACCGATATTCCATTGTAATAATTATTGTTTTATTTGCGAATCGAGTAAAACGGTCGAAATCAACGCATTTTGATAAAAAAAAAAAAATAATAATACATATATACGTACGTAAACGCTTTGAAATTTTGAAACGATTTGTCCGTCTTTTTAAAACAATTATTGAAAACTAGATGGGCAAATTAATGAAAACAATCGACAATATATTAGTTCATACTTAATAGTTAACAAAAAAAAAAAAAAAAATTAACTAGTTATGTTTAAAGTGGAGACGGAAGGTATAACACGTGAATAACACGATCATATATTTAGTATATACGATAGTACGTTTCGAACTTTGATGAAAATAATAATATTCATTTTAAACTGGTCAAGTTAAAAAGTGTAAAAAAATTAACTTTTTAACTTAGTCAGTACCCTTTTAGAAATTTGTAAGAACCGAATAAAGAGCTTATTTGAAGGATAGTGTAAATATTGTACGGTAAACGGATTAGAGATAAACATTTACAGATAAAGTGCGTCGTAGTGCATTTATTTGTTTCCAATTTCAGTTCGTGCGTATAACGCGTACAAATTTCATAAAATTTTTTTTCAAAAACTATACATTAAATGGTTTAATTTTAGCCTAGAAATGTTATTCTAATCGTATACGTCAATATTGTTACAATAAACGGCTACAGCGTCGTTACGATTTGTTTATTCGAATAGAACGATTCGTCGTCGCATGCAAATTAAAAACAACATAATATAACATTTTTGTCTAAGTACAATAACTCATTTAAACCGACGTTCACAGCATCCGCGGATCGGTACTTTTTTTTAAAAACATATATATATTTTATTTTTTTGCGAGGCGGGCTTACAAGCGAGCCGTATACTATTCCCGTATAAATGTATTCAACGTCGTCGTCGCGTTCGTCGCGATTTGTATTCGAAATCAGTATCTGATAAAACGCACATATTTATGTATAAATATTGCAGCGAACCATCCGAGCAGTCGGTTTTATTCAAATCACGAAGAAATTTGAATAAAACTTTACAGAGCTCACTCATGCATAAAACCGACTTTAAAACTATATATATATATATATATTCTGCTGGTCGATTCCAGCAGAAGAGCTTTAACGCTGCAACGGCAGAAATTAGCATTGTGTTTACGTAGCGGCAAAGTTTTAGGGCCCCAAAACCGCTCTAACCCAAAGCGCGGAAGGAACAAAAAATAAAACGAACATAATAACTCCTCCCTCGTAATAATTATACTTTTTTTATCGTTCTCTCCCTCTCTCTCTCTATATATATATATATATATATACGGTCTTAAAAAATAAAGAAATTCAAAAATTAAATAGTGATTTAAAAAAAAAAACAAGTTCATTATAGGTGGTATAATCGGAGAAGAATCTATAGTATTTTGGCATGAAATTATTTATTCATTAAAGTTTTCGGTTTTTTGATACTTTGAACGTCTTTGGACGGTTGATTACATTTTTTTATGGTTATAGTTTTTCTTTGCGGGGTTTTCAAAAATCATAGCAAGAATTTCAGGAAAATGTTAATATGATGAAATCATATGCGTTTTCTATTTTATTTGAATCACAATTTAAAATTGTATTAATAATATTTAAATTAAAAATAAAAACACAAAAAAAAAAAACCAAAAATGATTCCATGTTATTTTTTGCACGTTTCATATAAAAGAAAAGCGTTTTTTGCCTCCATTCCCCAAACCACATCCCTAAGAGCTTCATATATTGCGCGTGCTCAATTGCAGTGGCGCGCGGTGAACTAGTAGTGATATATCATTGGCAGGACATTAACAAGTTGAGCAAGTTCAAAGCAAGAGTTTAAATCAAGTTCGAAGTAGTTAAGTTAATTTTAATCAACCTACATAAAAATTACCTTTTCATTTAAAATTACAAAAACAAAAATTGATTTAGATAAAAATAGATAGGTATACATAAAACAGAATAACACATCAGTAGCATTTTTTTTTTAAATTTTCTTAAGCTTAATTTTGTATGAAAAAAATAACTAGATAATAATTTGTACCTCAATTGCGTAATTTACCAAGTTATCAGCACACAAAAATTAACCATATATATGTACGATACCCATCCTTGTTAATATTAGTGTGAATTGAGAAAACATAGCTAATTTAACTTGGTGTCTGGGAGGTATTTTCGTATCGATTTAACTTGACGAGTAAACGGCAAATGAAATGTTTGCCGACCCATCACCATCTATATTTGTTTCACTCGATTTACACTGGTACAGTTGACTCCGTGATAGGCGCACCCACCTCCATCCCCGCCGGAATCCCAGAAATCTCAGAGGTACTATTGCCTTTCGGACGAGCGTTTCGTCGATTCGAGTAATTCGAGAAAACGCGTTTAGCAGTACACAACACCGCTGCAGCGTGATAATTTTAGATATTGTTAAAAAACAAAATATATTTTTCAACTCTGAAGTTTAACGCGTACACACAATTATATTTTTTTGATCTCTATAACTATTTGTCAAAAGTGTGTTTTGGCCACCGATTTAACGTTTATTTGGACGTATCCCAATGTCACGAACAGTAAAAAAAAAAAAAAAAAACCGTTGACGAGCGCAATACGCGCGTGGCGGGTGGTTTCTAAATATTGTATACGCTTGCGCGTGATTTCTTTGTTGTCAATAATAATAAAAATAATGATGATAATAATAATAATAATAATAATAATAATTCAAATTATTCATACATTTGAAAAAATTCGTTGAATCTAATAATACAAACTAAGTGCACAGTGCACATTGTTTTTAGTAGCGTGCCTAAATTTAAAAAAAAAACTCTCAAAAATCGTGTTTTATATAATAATTCCGTTTTTTTTCCACCGTTATTCAGAAAATAGTGGCAAATGCTATACAATCATGCGTATAACAATGCGCGTGTGTACGTCGTGTACTGACAACGCGTGCATAAATTTATATAATACACTCAATTATTCATTTATTCAATATTTAATGAAGTCGAAACGCGCCGTATACGATGAAGAACAGTAACGCGTAGGTTTGCGTATCGGATCGATAGTAAAATATTGTGTTGTGTGAGCACATCGTTGATGTTAGTCGAACGGTTTTTTTTTTGGTATTTAACTCGGCTTTCAATAATGTAGAAATATACATACATAATATTAATTTGTACTTTAACATGTGTATTGTATCTTAAAGTATACACCGAAATGATGGGGGGAATATAATTTAAAAAAAACACACATCGATATCTGATAAAGTGTCATCAAGAGAGTACATTTTAGATAGCTACTAGATATCTCATTATTCGATCGTATCTTAAATTTAAATACTTATTACTCGAAAAATATGCATTGGTCGTGACGAAACTCGAAAGCGCAAAAATATATCTAACATTTTTCTTTTATTTTTTTAAGACACTTTTAATGACAAATTGTTTGGATTTTCAAAATTAATCATTTTTACACGAAACATACCTGAGTTTTTCGTCGGTTTTCACGATAAATCGGCGTTAATTTTCCATTTGTGAAAAAACGAGTGAACTCAGAATGTAATATAGAATGGAATGCGCGAAAAACTTAAAATATATATTATTTATATTATAAATATAACATAATTATTTGTATTTTCCAAGATTAAGCACATAAAAAATTCACCTTTTATTTATATTTACACACACCGTTAAGTGTGTCGTTAACGTCTAATTCCTTACTCATTAAATGGTTTGTCCAATGGTGTTGCCTAGAAAATGTCACGTATTTTGTTTTCTTCTCATCGATATTCAGACCAATCCTTTTGGCTTCCTTCAGCAAAACATTTGTTGTATTCTTCATCTCTCCTTCTGATTCGTACCCTTAAAAACTACATCGTCAGCATGAACTATTACGTCTATATCCGGTTGTTTTCTATTTGTACACCCTTAGCTCGGATAAACACTTAACTGATTTCAGCGCCTCGTCTGAGACTTCCGAGAGTTTTCTTCGAAACTTGTTTTGCTTTTTGATCCACGTGGACATATGTTTTCACTGTTCTGCCCAGCTTCACGGACACTCCCATCTGGCCCATCCAAGTTCCCTTGGTTTTTTTTCTTTTAAAGGGGAAAATTCATATTGTCTAACGTATTAATAGATAAATATGTACCTAACCTAATCGTCGTTCTGCACCGACGGGGTGCGTTTATATAGTTTTATACACGGTGTGTATTATAATAATACGACTACTTATAAATGTTATTTTATTACAATAACCATTATACAATACGCGTGTATACGTATTCACTCCTCGCGCGGATAAGTCCTGCGGTGTATATTATTATTATTAGTATTAAATTCGTCGCATGTGTGGCCCTTTTTTTTTTATACATATACCATAAATATATATATATAGAGGGTAGTTACGAAGACTCGCGTATTAGCTAGGGTGTGCGTGTGCACTAGTAAATACACGGACGGGGTGGATTAAATTTTCTTCGGTTCAGAAGCATATTGTACGTGTGTGCATACAGAAACACGATTGCATACGACGACGAGTTTTCGATATGTTGCATTATGTTTCGGGCGAGCACGTTGCCGCGAGGACGACCGCAAAACTAACGGGCGTGCGATTATTGTTATATAACATTTATTATTCTACGAAAATTGAAAAAAGGTCTACTAAAGCGCGACGGTGATTTTCGTTAAAAAAAAAGAAAAGAAAAAGAGTAACAATAACAATGAGAAATTTCCGTCGACGACAATGACGGGTTCAAGAGACGGAGAGAGAGACAGAGATCGCTCGGCGATGCGAGGGCGAAAATAACACGTCGTCGCCGCCGCCGCCGCGCGCTCTCGTCCTGATCCCCTGTGGAATTTCACCGTGAACATAATAATAATAATAATAATAATAATAAAAATAATAATAATAACAATAAAAATACGACGCGCGTGCGTGCGTGTACGTGGCTAAGAGAGTGAATCGTCAGAGACCACCGCGGTAGTGGCACAACGCGGTCGTACGCGCGCGCGCGCGTTTATTATAATATACACATCGCACGCATATAACCGTAGAGGCGATTCGGACGTCATTTCGAGTGGCCATTATGCGTTTCATTTCGTTACCGTACACGCGCATACGCGTATTGTCACCTGCTGCCTCCAAAAAAATACAACCTAACCGTTGTCCCCGCCCTCCGGTCGATAAAATTCAAATCGCTGTCGTCGCCACTCGTGCGCGGCCCATCACGATTCACACACACTACTGCACAAACGACTTGTGCGCGCGCATTCATATTGTACACGAATACCTGTACGATATACCTGTACGGCGTGCGTGCGCGACGGCGGCCTAGGGACCTCCGCGTGCACTATTCAAAACGAAAGTTCACACGACCGCAATCAGCTGCTGCCGGTGCTGCAGTGTGTGAGCGCGCCGCGCGCGTGTGCGTGTGTGTATTGCGAAGGAATGCGACGTGCTCGACGTCAATCAATCTACACGTTTCGTCTGTCGTATCGTTTATAATATATATATATATATAAAGAAAACTTAGCAATAATCAACGCAGAGCCGAACCTATTTGAGTTATCGAATTTAAATTTTGAGGATAGATTAATATTATAATGCCAAGTTCCACTAAGAAAGGATTTTTCAAAATTTTGATTTTAAAGGGTTGAAATCGGTAAAAAATAAATGTGTGTGTGCGTGTGTATATCAGTGGCGTATTTACGGAGGTGGGGGATAGATCCGCCCTTGATTTTTTTTAGTTTTTGATATTCTTATTTACAATAGCCAATAGGTACGATTTTACGAAGCGCTTTTTAGGTCAATAAAATATATTTTAATATATATCCCTCCTTAGATGAAATCCTAAATACGCTACTGATATATATATATATATATATATATATATTTATAAATTAGCTTTTGAGCCTGCGGTTTCCCGACATTTTAAACGACGTTCGGTTTTGTTACCGCGTAACGCTGGACCGCGCTCATACCGGCATTTCTCGATTCGTTGTTGCCGCGGATACCGAGACACGTGGATTTCCCGAGGAAAACTTGACGAGATCACGTGTAATTTCGACCGCGTCAAGTCGACTGCAGCGATATTTTTAAGTCTCGCGTTGTTCGTGGTCACGGTAAAGCCGGACCGGAATCGTGTAATAGCTTAGATTAATTAACTAATTAAACGTAACCTTTTCTCAAGTTCAAGAATTCGGTCGGTTATTGCGCAGACCGCGTCGCGCATCCGTAATTTTTCCCCCGTTTTTCTGAACTGACTGAAAAAGCGATGTTCTTATAGCGTATCGCGTTTCCGGTGGCGTCATTGTCGTCGATTCCGCTCCGGAAATATGACGTGTCCACCATATTCGACGACGTTGGATTGCCTCGACTTTGTCGAAAAGGTAACCGTGGACGTCGGATTAACTATACCTGTATGACACATTGGCAGAGATTGAAAAATGTCTGGAACAAAAACCGTTCGACATACGTTCAATAACATACACGTCGTACGTCATTACACGGAAATCCGACGGACGCAGTGTTCATTACGGAAAATAAGTGTATTATTATTGTACGTGCGACGACCGACGGAAGGGAAGAAATCAATCGAACGGAAAAGGATAGAAAAAAAAAACGAAAACGAAAATTCGTACACGATGACGTGACATACGATAAATAATAAAAAAAAAAAAAAAAGCGGAGAAAACGTATTTCGGAAAAAAACAACAATTATTCTTTCGACGGGTAGTACGTATCACGTTCGACACGGCAAAAACGTTATTGTGTTCCATTGTGTACGCCCGTTCCATTTCGGCGGTATTGTGTGTATCCGTACGCACACGCCGCGCGATAAAAAAAAAAAAAAATATATATATATAATGAAGTGCGCGCATATTATTTCTATTATTACAATACAACACAATAGGAAAGGGCACGGCGGCGGGTAGGGAAACCGCCGCGCGCGAAAAGGTGAATTATGTCCGATTGAAATAACAAACCGGCCATTAGATTAATGCGGCGGAGCTAAGTACACACACGACGGCCGCCACCGCGTGTGTATACGACGTACAGACGTATAGAACGCGGCCGACGCCGAAGGGGTCCGGAGGGGGAACGAATGGGTGTACACACGCGCACGCGCGCACACAATGAAAACATCATCCCCCGGAGCGTACATACATATATATATTTAAACGGCCAATTTCACAGGCGTCAAAGCAAATAAAATGGTAACCGATCGTCCATACATACATATATATATATATATATAAGGTACGTCCCTCGCGGCCCTTTTATATATTTATATATATCGTAATGTATATTTATTATTTACGGCAGCCATGGCCGTGCCGGAACGTCGTTTTCATTCCTTCGTACCGGTAACGTCACGTGTAATTAGAGCGGACGGACTTGTGGAGCGTGTTACACGCCCGATTCGGTGTAACTTTTTTAACTTGTCGCGTTGTCCACACGAGATATACGCGAACGAATGATTGTCTATACTTTAATTTTTTCACGCATAAGTAAATAATAATAATAATAAAACCAGCGTTTACTTAACGCCGGCGGCGTATTTATAAAAACAAATTAGGGGTAAGGGTCGGGTGTTATGAAATAATTTGTGTTTTGTATAAACGTATAAATAGCGTGAAAAGGACGTGGTTGTAAATTTGTAGTCTTAAAAAAATTCTTGTCATCAATACGCCTCTGCTTAACACAGTACCAACTACTCGCAATAGAAAAAAATATTTTTTACGACATATGTATTAGGTATATATCTATTTTCGTCCAAATAGTAGTAATTTGAAATGAAAATGTGTTTTTTGTTTGTACGAAATTAAAAATATACAAATCTAAGATAAAATTAACTTCTGGATTGAATGCGAGTCAGTCGAGTCATCTAAAATATATTTGTAACCAGTTGAGCCATAAGTCAATTAAAAATAACGGTTTTTATTATTTACTTTGTTCTGTTTTGTTTTTTGACAATTTGCGTTGTTAGGGAAATAACACAAAAAATGTTGACGATAAAATACGATTACGAATTCCAAATTTTTTTTTATTTGAAATGAATGAAATATACAACAAAATGTATTGAATAACAATAGCAATAACGACGAAACACACTGTAAAACCGATACGTTCTTCGCGTCGTTCAGAATTACAAATAAAAAGTAAGCGCGGGCGGATACACGAGGACGTGATAAATCGGTTTGTAACGTAAGAGAAACGGGACAATTTGAAACGCGCGCGCGCCCGCCTCCTTTCTCGCTCAAGTATTGTCGAAACTTCCACCGGTGGGCCTAAGTATTCAAAGACTCGTTCAAACGTGTGTGTGCGCGCGCGCGTGTGTGTACGGATAAAAACGCGCGCACACGAGTGTTGAATACGTAATTATAAACCAATAGAGAATATTGTGTGATGGCGTGTGGACCTGCGCCGCGGGAAATCGTACGCGTATTCCGACGCATAATATAAATAACGTTATGAACGTTATAAGTATATAAGTGCACACACACACACGTATATATATCTGCACGATCATCATACGGGTTAAAACGATCTTGACCACGTTTCCAATGAGACCGGAAATATCGTATTCGATTTCGGCCCGTTGCAGCAGTGTTCGACTCCGACGTACGTGTATGTACACACATTTAATATGTACGTCTACATACGACATATATATATCAATATACGAACGGAGTAGAACATCAAGGCCGGGCGGATCAACTGATTTTTTTTTTTTTTTTTTGTAACTCGTCGGGTTAAGTCAATACGAGACGAGTTAAATTTAAGTCACGCATATTTTTATTTCTGTTTATTCGTCAATAGTTAAAAGTCGATCGTTTCGAAAAAGCGATTCCGCTTTTTTAATTAGCGACGGAACGAGAAAAAAACAGTGCGACATCATAGTGTTTGATGTCGGATCCAGACGTCTATGTTATTAAGTCGAGAAAGGTGACATTGAAATTAACTTGACGTTTTAAAGTTAACCTAACTTTTAACTCGTCGATGCCCTGTTTTGCTGCACATATAACAGGATTGTTTTCAAATTGTCGAGATCGTAAGGAACAGCGAGAAATACACGGGCGTAGGATTTCCGTGACGAGAACACATTCCGAATAAATTCGCATGCTTCTACAGTAGACGATAAGGTCTATTATTATTTCACGTTTAGTCGGAACCGCGGGTCGGACGGTCCGAAACGACCCAACTCTGCGACGTGACGGAGTATTTCGGGTTTCGGCGTTCGAGTTTCGTCGGAACGCGGCGGTATCGGACTGCCGAATCGGAAAGGAAACAGAAAAAACCACGTGGATTTCGGCGTTCGGTCGTTTCTATATTTATATATTTTCCGGTCGCCGAGCGATTCCCGAGCCTAACAAAACACGCACACGCACACACGCGTACGAACGCCACGGCGTTCCGTCGTCGTCGTCGTCGGCACGGACACCGGCGCGGAGGACGAGAGACCTCGTCGGACGAACGTCGCGTCTCGTTAGGGGGAGAACGACGCGTCCGTTACGTAAAACAAGCCGCCGGAGACGACCACATTAATCATTTGTACGCGCGCGCGCTTCAACCGAACAACGGGCGGCCCGCCCGGTGGAAACAATAATTTGTCGACGCGTATAAATACTGCGCGCGGGGACCCCGAGAGGTGTTGAAACCGCGGCGGCGGCGGCGACGGTCGAGCCGACACAGACGGCGGCGGCGGTCGCGTTAAATCACCGCGAGCATTGTGTTTTTTCGTACGTTTTTTCCCTCCTCGTCCGACGACGCGCCGTTAACTAGCCCTCTTTTTCGTCTATCGGGGAAAACCGTCGAATAAAGAAAACGAGACGCTAAATTTAGTCGTACGCCGTCGTCGAGTTCGTATACTAATACAACCGCTTGTAAATCCATTTGTCGTTGCCGCCTCCGCCCGCCGCGAGTGGTTCACACGCGTTTCTCAATGCCGACGCAGATGCTCGTAATATACATATATCGTCTTATGCTTATATTCATGCGTTATATTTACATGTACGCACACGTGACGTGCGAAGACCCGAGAAGAATCGATCTTGGAAACGGGAACGACTTGAAATGCGTTCTCATTTGTCGTCTAGTATATTTTATACTAAAATGTGAAAAATCAGTATTTTGGAAAACGTTTCGCACATTCGCTCGTCATACATTCGCGTAGGAAGTTTTTTGTTTTCCGTTTTCGTTATCGTTTCGACGGTCTGGAAATCATTTTTCCGACCGTTTAACCCCCCGAGAACGCCCTGTAGTCATCTGTATGCTCGGCTACACGGACTCGCTTTTGTTTCCGACAATGCCGTTTTCCGGGCGCGCAAGGTCGAAACTTTCGCGACGCAACACAAACAAACAGACAAGAGGTTATTAATTGCTTAGGAGAGCTTTTGTTGTCTTTGAAAACATTTTCCGCGGCACGATGACTCGCGGGCGCGCGGGCACCATTCCCGCGTAGATTCCCCTCGTCTCGTCGACGTCGGCCGGGTTTTCGTCCCTTTTTTTCTCTCCGCCTTTGTGCGCACATGGCGTATATACGTACATATATATATATATATTTCTTTCCATTTTTTTTTTTTTTTGCCCCGACTCGATCCCTTTTCACGACGCAACCCCCTTAGAGCCGTTTCTCGTCGTCCCGTCGTCATCGCGGTTTTTAAGACAATCCGAACGAAATAATAAATACGCGACCCCCCCTTCACCATTTCCTCTCTATCCTCGACGGTCGACCGTATCCAGGCAATCAACCCCACAGACGTATTCACTTACGCGTATACACAGAGTATACGCTCATACTTAATGTATATCGTTGCGAAAGCAGTGACAAAAAATAAAAAATATATATATAGTATTTCGTTTATCGCAAGACGGTCGAAATTGTAATTTACTTTCCTTTTCATTTTGACTCAAACGTCTAATTTATTATGTTTTATAAACAATACAATTTATAAGCCGTTGCGTTGTACAGAATCGAGTGATACGTCGACTTTCCAAAGTTGACTTTATAACAGGTTGTTACTTTCTCAGCGATTGGCTCGAGTAGATTGGATAATATTTTTCAACAGAAAGTTCACTGATAATAATATAAGTAAACTTACAGAAAAATCCTCCACGAAAAGAAATGGTTAAAATTGTAAAATTTAAGTGCAGAGCAACAGCCGAGTAAAAAGATAACAAAACTGTCGGGAAATTTACAATATATAATTATCTTAATTTCTCGTCTTTAAACTTTGAAATACTATACATATCTGATAAAACTATTTGTTCAATATTAAATATTCATGTATTATAATTTGTTTGAAGAATACTACATACTCAAACATCAAGTATGTATAATGTTGTATATATTACGAAAACGGCATGAAAATTTAAATACGCCAATTTAATAAAAAAAGTTCGAGTACAGAATAAAAAATTTTGAAAATATTTAAAAAAAGTAAAAAACGACGATATTATTTAAATAAAAATTTGTACTGAGTACATATATATATATAAATTTAAAAAAAATATATTCAACTACTCAAAAGCAAATATAATGCGTAGGTATATATTGAGTACACGTTTGCCAAATATTCGCGAATGTTAATTTTACGAAATGTATTCTGATAATTAATTGCAACAAGACCGTACACGATTGTATTTAAATTTGATTGATTTATGTATATGAATTGATAATTTTTTTCATATATATATATATATTTATTGAATACTCGAAACAAACACATTTCAACGGTTAAAACCCAAAGCACACACTCGGAAGTCGGCGTACGAGAGACTTAAAAAATTAATTCCGTAGGTGTACTAACACAGTCGGTCCGTGTAAGTCGAACGGCCGACAGTCGGTTTGATTTCAATGATCACGATCGTGTAAACGGTTCGCTGTCTGCCAGGACCGGTCGTAACTCCGCCCGGCCCGCGGACGAAAACAAAAAAAACTACGACCGCACTCGAGTCTTATTAATTACATCCGCGTATCACGGGTATCGTTTTATTCGGGCGGTGCCCGAATTTTTTTGAAATAAAAAAACGCTCGGAGGGTTCAGACCCGTTAAATCCAACGCTCGGAAAACTCGTTAATTACCGCGTTCGACCGCGACGACCCAAAGTCCATCGTCGACGACACGCCCGGTCGCGTAGTGTGCACAAATCCGAACAAATTTTAAAGGCCGAAGCCGTACTAAGCGTGCACCATTTTTTTTTTAGCGCGCGGCCTTACTAAATGGGCACGTCAGAAGACGCCTCGGCCGAGGAGAGCTCGTACCGCATTTCCACGTCGATGCTCGCCGACGAGCGCGACGGGCTTAACAGCTTAACCATCGTAATAGAGCCCAGACAGGGATGCCCATGTCGATCCGTGCGATTCATAGAGGAAGACCCGTAGTTCTTTCCATTCGTCTCGACCCGTACGGAGGAATTTATATTCTTCGGTCACCTCCCCACAGCTAGGCGGTGACGTGTCCCGCGGACACCTTGGCGTCCCCTTGGTCCGCGACTACTTGTTCAGTATATTCGTGACCGTCTTCAGCGACGAAGACGTCCCGTTATCCGCCACCTATACGGTCGCGCGACCAGTTGCGTGGGCCTGCTCGAGTTTAGAACCCGAGCACATCCTGGCGATCCGTACCAAGACCTTTCTGGTCCCGTAGATCGTTACGTGGTAAAATGATATCGCCGCGTTTCCCGAATCTTAGACACGAACGGCGTCTTTTTTTTATATTTTAAGCATTGGTAAGGACATACAGAGATACACATTATTTAGAAATTCACAACGTTTTATTCGTTCCAGTGCGATACAACCTATGGTTTTTTTTTTTAATAATCAACGCGCTTATTTTTTTTTTTGCACCGGATTCGTATGGTTTTTGTTTAGTACCTTTAGACCTATCGATGATCGTATACGCGAAACTGACCGGACCAGTCACTCGAAAAGCTACTTGAAATTTGACCTGAAATATAAACCGTTAATATTCTCTCGTTTTTTTTTTTGATAATTTTTACTATTATTATTAATAAAAGAAAATATAAAAAGAAAAAAAAATTATACTATTCCAAAATAATTGGAGTTTTAGTTTTATTTTATCAGTTACGTTAACGTATTGTGAAGTGTTTTATTTCATTTTTTAGAAATAACAAATTAGTTTTGATTAAATATGTAAACTGAATATTTCAAATATTTAAGCTATTGCTTATTGGGGACTTTTTTTACTTTGACATTGAAAAAATATATAAATTGTAGATATGTTATACTAAAATTGAAATTTCGAACAAAATTGCATTAATAAAATATTTCGAAAACCTTGCACTCAAGTATGTTTCTGAATATAACTATAATGGAATGTTTTTTTTTTTTTTTGGAGGAAAATGGACTCGCTCATATTTATGGTTTGAAGTGCAAATTATTATTGTCATTATTTCGCGCGTCGCACGTTACGGTTAAAAAAAAAACGTGAGTATAAAAATACGTTTCGGGACACACGGTCTTCACACAATGACACAATATATATATATTAATAATATAAATCGTACGTTTGAATGTTTGTTTTGCGTCACGATAATTATATATATATATATATACGTGCGCGTATAATAAATACAATCGTACAGAGTTTTAAACGTTCGAAACGATTTATTAATCGAGTTATACCGTTCGAACGTTCTATATACATTTATACGTATATAATATGTGTATAGGAACTATGCCAATCTCTATTATTTTCAGAATACGCATTCACACACATATATATATATATATTTATACGATAAATACCCGTCTCCGTCCGTCACAATCTCTCTATCTTTCTCTGGAACGCTATAATATGTTATATATTATTTATACAGTACGCACGTTTGCGGTCGGATTAAACTCGGACAATTTATTCGTCTGCGCGTGGCGCGCGAGCGTTTAAGAAAAACAAAAACCGAAAACGTTATACGCGCGAACGTCGCGTGTTTATTGTATGCATAATTGATTTAGGACTGGATAATTTATAATTTGTTTAATATATATATATATCACGTGCGGGACGGAATTGAAGGGAAGGGATGGTGAAGCATACGCGTTTTAAACTTTGAAATGTGCAAAAATACCGCGCCAAAGCACTATATACGACGCAGTGTAGTCGTCGACATTATATATGTATTGAAGCGTAAACGTGCGTGCGTATTATTGGTATGGGTGAACTTGAAAACTTTTCATTAACACAAAATTATTGCTAAACGATTTGGCACCCAGTTTTTATGTTTTACTAAGACAATGACAAAAAAATATGGTGTCACATCAACGTTTTTGGAACGAATGTTTCCGTCTTTCGACACATTAGCGTTTTAAAAACGTCTAAATTACTTCGTAATGAACCAGTTATCTATTGACTCTCAAATATATAGTTTAATGTATTTGACAAAGTGATCAATTAATAGTTAAAAAAATTTAATTAATCGATAGTACTAAAAAGACTGTAATATAATACATTAGTATATAATATAAAGTGTAAAATTATACGTACCTGAAACTTCACGTTGCGACGCGACGACGATCCGTACGCCACTATGTTGTTTCGTCGAGAAAATTGTCGAGAACAAGTGACAATCGGCTTCAGATGGATCGCGTAGATCGATTATTATCGTTAACTGGCCCGCTAATAACTTTTTTTTATTTATACACACGCGTCACACAATGACAGACATGCTTCAGTGACACACGTTATATTGTTATCTGAACGAAGTGTTTTGTCTCGCAGGCTATTGGTGTACACGAACGTGTACGGTTAAAATCTGAGGCCAACATTGTAATTTTGTTTACTATCGTCACATTAAATATAAGGCAAATTAAAAGTTGCTTTTCGTATAATAATTTTAAAAAGTTTAAAGCTTAAAAAAAATCGAGTTTTTCCCAGTTTTTCTTGTGACGAGAGGGAAAAGGATAAGGACGTAACGTTGCAAAAAGTTTTGGCAGCTAAAGCGAATAAAACTTTTTCAGATAATTTACACAAATATATATATATATATGTATTTAAAAGTTATTTAAAAACGAACTTATGTTGAATATTAATTAAAATCGACTTACCTTTAATACGTTTCAATGTCGAGTTTTTTTATTTGCGTGTATATCATATAATTTGGTATTTTGAAAAAATTGCTCGAAAACTCTGTGGAAAACTCGTTTTGTTTTAGCTTTTTTCGTTTTGAAGCGTTCTGCATTACTATTCGATGATTGTTTTTTAAACAAACAACGTGGTTTCACGTGGTTTTAATATTAATAATGCGTAATTGTGATATTATTATTACTAATTAATTCAACTATATATACGTGTGGTTATCGTATACGCGTATGTTAAAGAATGCCATCTATACAAAGCGGACGGCAGACTTAGGACGCGTTTCGGGGGGATTAGCCGAGTGCGGTTCGCGTCCGAATTCGGGCACCTCCGTCCCGCCGGCCGAATTCGTTCCCATTACGTTGACTTACGCATGTTTCGTGAATATTTTCGTCGTCTTGAAAATACGTTTTTCAAACGCGTTCGCCGTTTATTATTTCGGGAGCGTGACGTTAAAGTGTCATCGAAAAGACGCACGAAACCGCGGCGCGGTAATAAATAAATATCACACTTTCTACCGGGCCTCCCCACCCCTTTTTTTTTTCTCGAACATTTAGCAACACGGTTTACCTCGCCCGCGGCCGTTTGATGTGCGCGCGTACCGATGTAATAATTAATATGTTTACTCGCACGTTATGATAATAATAATAATAATAATAATATATACCCGCGAAAAGAAAAAAGGAAACCCCTCCGCCGTTGACAGCCGTCGTCCGCCGTTTTTTCTTTTTGATCCGAAAGCGACGACGCGTATTAAATTTACGCACACCCGGCCGGCGACGACGACGACGACGGGACCGCGGCGACCGCGTAACTGCAACAACACATGTGGCACCGCGGGCGGACACGACGACGACGGATTTATGCGTCCACTCGTTTTTGATATTAATAATAACGACGGCGACGATGCCAGTACTCGACCGAGGAAGTCGGATGGTTTATCAGTGGTCTCGATTATTCGACGTCGCGCCTTCGGGTTGTAACCCCTTTAGTATAACCGTTTTTTCGGCGACCCGGACAGCAAAACATACACGTACGATAATAATGACGTTTCGGGGTGACATCTACCGTGTCCGTACGTCTGTCCGATCGGACGCGCGGACCACGTCACACGTACGGTTTCATCTGTTCGACGCTCAAACGGACAAACTAACTAACTTTCGGTAAAGTCGTTTTATTTTGCGACCCATTTAACATGGTCGGAACTGCTGAGTACATAAGTAGTCTACAGGCGTTTTAATGTATAATGATTTTAATTGGAAACGTAAGTGCCCGTATCAAACGAACTCCACGATAAAGAAACACACGGAGAATCCTAACCTAACAGCTATATATATATATATACCATTTTTCCGTTTGCCCGTGTGGTCAGGAGATATAAGGCGGACGAATAAGACGCGAAACCGCACGATTTCGTCTACACAACATTATTACATAATCAACACGTATCGTATATTGTTATAAATATTACATAGGAAATTATTTACATGTACATGATTGAAACGGTATTGTACATTTCGCGACGAGCGTATAACAACGTTCGTCTACATAATATGTAAGAAGTGTACACACGTATTTAATGTATCATATACGGATCCGATATGATATATAAATATATTATTTTTTTATTAACTATACCGCCTAATGTTAGTATATAATATATATATATAGTATATCGCAAACGGATTTTCAAAAAAAAAAAAAAAAAAATACACGAAATATTACGATAAAATATGTATATAGGTCGCACGTGTTATGCATTATTGTTTCTGTTCGTAGAGTTATATAGACTTTGTTGCAAAAATGAGAAATATAAGACTTGCAGAATTTTAAATATATATATATATATATTTTTTTTTTTGTCATACGCGTTAATTATTTTCCATTCGTATTTGCACGTGTTTTTTTTTTTTTTTTTTAAATTAAAATGTCGCGAAATTTATATCTACGGTATTTATTAAATCGATAGTTATAAATAAAATATGATATTTACCGTTTTCTAAATTAATTCGCTAATTTTGTCTGTATTAAACATATATAAACATATTTACATATACGCATTGTTTACATGAATTATATATAAGTTAAAATATACGAATTGCATATTTTATATACATATCGTTATTGGCAATAGGCGTATTTCACTCCGATTTCACTCCATTTCTTGCGCTGACCTAAAACGGATAAAAAGCGGATTTACTAACTACTAATATCTACTAGTTAAATATAATCATTTATACAACGGTGTAGTGAACGTGCAGTATTGACATAAAACACGTCCATGATAATGATATGAACAAGTAACGGGACGACGACACAATCATACGAGTTTTTACAAATTATTTATAATACATTATATATATACACGAAATGTATAATATTAAAGCGAGTACAAATTTTCCGTACAATTTTACCTATACAATAGAGATACGAGTACGTTATTGTTATTATATATGTGTATATAACAATAGATAATAAAAAACAAAAAATAATACTAGTCATAGCTACGGGTTTCTACGTTACGTTATACGTATTACAAGTGCTTCGGGAAATTAATGTGAAAAAGTCGAACAAGATTGGACGCAAACGACCAAAACGCGGAACGGGACAAGATTATTAATTACGATTTTAATAATTTCAAAAATCGAATGATTTACGCGGCTCTACGCGATCCGTTGATCGTTAATATATGTTATTACGGTTCGCATGTACATTGTTTTCGGTCGATCGCGTATTATATGCGAAGCGAACAAAACAATATATTTTATGGGTAAACGTTCCAATTGAAAATTATTGAATTTAATTTAAGAAAAACAAAAATCATCGCGGACCGTGTAAAATGGAAAAACAGTTTAAATTCGTTTGTATGGTGAAATGTTAAATCGGCAATAAATCGTACGAAATACGCGTTTTTAATATCTGTTACTATTATTATTTAGGTGCGTATTTGATCGTTTCGCGGTTTACGGCGTGACACGAAAGTCCTTGCGCGCAAAACGTTGTATTGACTACCAAACGGGTTTAAAAGGATACGGTCGTCGTCGTTGTCGTTATTATTATAATTAATAAAATTCAATACGGTAAATAATATTATAACGCGACTACCGGGTTCGACCGGAACGGAAACACTATTCGTATCTAGAGACGATCTATAGACGGTAGAACGCGTAGTTCTGGTTATATTATATTTAACATTGTAGAAGTCTCGACGGCGTGCGTGTTACGAATTGTTCACGACGGGATGTTTCGGAAAAAAAAACGCGTCCCTCTAACAGTAGACGAACGGGTTGGGTGGGTTAGGTCGGCCCGACGGAGAACGTTTTGCATTCGTTCGCGTACGACTCGAGATTTTAATTTTCGATCGGTTCAAAAACGTCGAGATCACGTCGAGATCACGACCGCGATGAAAAATACCGTAGCCAAACAACAACGTCGCGTACGTTAACGCACCGAACGTATTCGTTAAAAGAAATTTTTAAACCGGCGTGTCGGGTTTATCGTACACTCCGTCGGTCGTGTTCAGCGGGATAAAATTATGTTTTTATTATTCGCCCCGTTTTTCTCCATTTTAACGCACGGCAAGTATAATTAACGCGATTGTACGACGATATGTTATAATACACGGCGGATCTACGTATTATTTAAGTGTAAAAATATACGATACGGACGGCGCGCGCGTGTAATAATAACGTCGCGTTAAGAAAAAAAAAAAAAAAAAAAGAACAATAATAACACGCGCACTCTTCGGTGGACACGCCGCGAGAGATAGTTACACGAGCGCGTCCGTCACCTGATAAGCCTAGCGTATAGTAATATACAATATAGTATATATATATATATATATATATAGAGAGAGAGAGAGAGCCGAGGAAGTTTTCACCGAATTGACAGCAGCCTGCGGTAGCCTAACCCCATGTGGTTCGTGTCTCTTTCGTGAATTTTTTTTCTTTTTTTTTGTCCCCGTCTTCCTGCAGTCGACCATATAGGAGACGCGACGACACGATGTCTTTCTGGCTTCTCGCTACGTGTGCGCGCGCGCGGACGAGTACAATTTGTTCGTCTGACAGCTCCTTCCCCGTCCTCGTCGTCTTCGTTCTGTTCGTACACACACACACACACACACACACACACACACACACACACACACACATATATATATATACGTTTACAGATAATATAAGTATATAAAACAACACGTGTCAACACTCATTCGGGTACTAACTAATATGCTATACGCCGCCTACTTATATACGTACGCGTACGCCTTTGGTCACGCGCGCTATCCGGTGTATACGGGTACAGCGATTCGCGACGCGTTCAATAACAGTAATAATGACAGTCCGTCTCTAGGCGATCGTCAGCTGTGCGAGAGATAACGCCGTTTTTCGAATTGGGATTTTCGTTCGGCGACACGATACGACGTATGGTACGATACTCGCGTTATCGGGCGACCGGGTCGGGTCGTCGTTCGCGGGCGGAATCGAACGTGATCGATCGGTGCGACGCGTTCTCGTATTACGCGTCCGTCGAAAACGATCGATTACGTCGTTTACATCGTTCGCGTACGCTTAACGATACTTGTTTCGACGCGCGCGATCACGTCGCCATGCGTGTTGAACGTCGAAAAATAACGGAATAAATTTTTAAAAAATGTACGCGCGGTCATAATGTCAATAATCTTATTTCTCGCGTCGTTGCGTGTTGATAAAATAAAACGCGCGCGCGCCACACGTGATCGCGAGCCGACCTCGGGGACGTTTTGTAACCCCGTCGGGTTTTACGGCTCGATTTATTCACACGCGTGAAAAACAAAACGCTTTTCCGGTCACTGCAATACGATTTACGTGTAAGTTTACGAAAAAAAAAAAATAGATATATATATATATATGTATACATATATTTGTTCGGAATAATCGGACCTAAATAACGTCACCAAATCGTTCCAATAATTTACAGTTATTTAAGGTCGTTTAACGTAGAGACTACGGTCGAACATACGTTTTTTATATTGTACGCGTTCGTTTTCACTTTTGATAATCGTCGAACAAAACATTTACAGAGTGCTTTGTTACTAGAACGCATATAATACGTATATGTATATATATTTGTTTTTATAAACGAACACAATCGGAGTAAAACAATTGCGCGGTTAATCTAAACGACTACTGCGGCTTACGAACCATTCACGTAGCTGATTCACGTGTGTACTATTTGAAATGTGTATATACTATACAATACGAGTCGTCATAATAATGTACGCACCGTTCATCAATGGGATGACTCAGGCGAGTGAGAGTTTATACGTATATATATATAATACGATCGTTGTGAATTGTGTTAAGTACCAATACGGTAAAAAGAACGATTCGATTTGATTTCCTACACGTACTAATCGAAATATAACGTACGGAAATTTGTTCGAAACTCGTAAATCAAGCGGAAAACGTTCGGAGAGATAATTTTTTCGGGAACGCGTTCGGTTTGGTTTGTTATTCGAATCGTTTTCAGATTGCGGATGAAAAAAAAAGACCCCCTAACGCGTAAACACAACATCCTCGCACATTTTTTCACCCATATTTTCTCAACACTTCACCACACAATAGTATTTAGTATATCCCTCTCACGTTAATCAGTAAGGGTATAATTCAGATAAGTACGATTATGGCGATGGCCCGTCGAAGTGATGTGATTATCGCTCGGCGAGTATGACGACATTTGAACCGTTGGTCGACGTGGGGAATTTTCCGAAACGATGAATGGAAATTGTCTTGGTGTAAGACAATTAATTACTGTAAGGTAATTCAATATAAATTCGGGTATTTATATAAATGTCTTAAATGAATTTATAAATTATGAACGTTACACGTAAGTCAGAGAAAGTAAATAAATCGGTGTTATCGATACCGAACCGGGGACGCATTGCGAACAGCATATATATATATATATATAGTCGGCGTAATGGTATATAATCAAAACTGTAAGACTCAACTTAGGAGATTTCGTAATCCTGTTGAGAGAAGAATCTAAGCGAAGTGAAAATATTCAGCTTATTACTAAAAAGAAGAAGACTACGTGCATAATACGAAAATCATCAACGAAAGAATAAACGCAATGGCGGTTGTGTCATATCATCGATCCCGATTCGACTGGAAAACTACGTTTAGACAAATGACGAATAACTATTACGTTTTGTTCGTATGACTGTTAATTTCGATATTAATATGGGAAAATTATAGATTTGAGATTTTTGTCGGCCGGCGTTATAATATATTTCAGATAAACGATTAGTATTGCACCGGAGAGAGACAATTGTGACCCGTAGAAATGTTCTTTCAGAATATATTTTAATATGTATGAGAAATCGAAATATTACTAACAAGTGTTTCGTTCGAACTCGAATGATCGGACGTACAATGAAAAAACGGTAGTAAAAATCGTCAATATTTTCACGAACGTCGGGAGGAAGAAAATGGTCCGAATACGGCGAAAATAATAGAAATTGAATTGTTCTGCCAAAGTCGAAACTTTGTTGGAAAACGATTTCACGGAACGCGACATGAAATATTTTGGTCAACGTTTACAGATAGAGGGACTCGGGGAGACCGCGGCAATACATATTCTATATAAATACAATGTTTTCGACGACTCACGTTACAGTTGTGACGAGAACTTGACCGAAGAACCGCCGTCGTGCTGCTGTTGCTGTTGCTGCTGCTGTTGCTGCTGCTGCTGGTGCTGATAGTAATTGTGCAGCTGCGCGTGGCCGCCGGACGTGGCGTGCTGAGAGTTGCGGAAACCGCAACCGGCCGCCGTGGCCGCGGCCACGGGGTTGGGGACGACGGCGTCGAAAAAGTCGGACGGGTCGGCGCTGTACCAGCCGGGCGGTCGATGGTGGCCGGCCGCGGCGGCCGCGGCCGCGGCCACGTACTGGTGGTGGTGCGAGGCGAACTCGTCGCCGCGATGGTGATGGTTATCGGTCGCGACTGCGGTGGCCGCGGCCGCGGCGGCTGCCGCTGCGGCCGCTGCGGCCACGGCCGTGGTGGTCATGTACCTGTGATGGTGGTGATGGTGCGGATGGTGGTCGTTGCCGCCGGCCGACGGCGAATCGTCGCGGCGGTCGTTTTCGTACTGTACGTGATGGTGGTGCTGATGATGGTGGTACGGCGGCGGCGGCGCGGACGCGGTGGAGTCGCCGCCGGTCGTCGACGGGCTGGTGGTCGGGTCGCCGGACGACTGTTGTGAGACCGTGGACGGTTGCTGCTGCTGCTGCTGTTGCTGTTGCTGTTGCTGCAGCAGCTGTACGCCCGGTTCTTTTTTCGGCTGTTTGTGGCATTCCGCCACCAACAGCTCCTTGGCGCCGCCGTGCAACAGCAACCGGCACTGTTCCTCGGCGGCCTTCTTGAGCATGAGCTCCTGTTGCCGCTTGACCGCCTCCTCCTTTTCCTTGAGCGCGTCCTTCTTCTTGAACCGCCTGCGGCGCCGCAGGTACGACCCGTTGTCGAACATGTTGTACGAGTCCGGGTCCAGCGTCCAGTAGCTGCCCTTGCCCGGTTTCTTGTCGTCGCGCGGCTGCTTGACGAAACACTCGTTCAGGCTGAGGTTGTGCCGGATCGAGTTCTGCCAGCCCTGTTTGTTCTCCCGGTAGTACGGGAACCGTTCCATGATGAACTGGTATATGCCGTTCAGCGTGCACCGCTTGTCCGCCGCGTTCTGTATGGCCATCGCGATCAGCGCGATGTACGAGTACGGCGGCTTGACCATGTCCTTGGCCGCCGCCGCCGCCGCGGCCGCGGCCGCGTGATGGTGATGCTGGTGATGGTGGTGATGGTGGTGCGACGCCTGGTACCCGGCCGCCGCGGGGCCGTACCCGTACCGGGCGTACTGTTCGTACGCGCCCGTGTACGCGGCCGGGTTCGACGTGCCCGGGTACATGCCGGACCGGTAGTACGCGTTCTGTTCGCCGAACAGCGTGTGCATGTCCGACGAGAAACGACGACCGGACGACGTGTGGCGGTGGCGGTGGCGGTGGTGGTGGTCGTCGTCGTCGCGCGAAAACAAATTATGAAAACAATCGAAAAAACCAAAAGGAAACGGACGTCGGGGCCGGGTGTTTTGTATTCGGTTACGATATGTGTGCCGTACGGAGAGACGTATCCGCGGGCGCGCGAGAAAAAACGGCCGAATGTTTGCAATGAAAACAACGCGATCGCGTACCAACAACAAACCCGCGCGCGCGGACGTTCCGCAACAAAAACAACCCGGGAGAATATCGCGCGCGCGTCCGCGTCCGTGGTGGTTCGCGCGCGCGCCGCCGCCGTCGCGTCGGTCGTCCGTCACGCCCGCGTCCGCACGCCGACGCCGACGACCCTCGCGGGACGTCCGTACGGCCGTTCCGGTTGGTCGGCGCGCGCGTCACGCCCACCGCGGCCGGTCTCCTCCTCCCGCGGGCACGCCGTCTCGGGGTGTGCCCCTACGCCCCCTCCCGGCACCCACGCACCCACCGCCACCTCCCGTCGTCACCTGGCCGAAGCGGTTTGTTGGCCGTCCGCGAGTAGACCTTTTTTTCGGGGTTTTTTTCTTTACACACAAAACCGGAGCGGACGACGCGCGACGAGAACATAACGAAATTCCGAACGCGATAGCTTTTTTTTTAATCTTGGCAAGTCGACCGATTTCTTTCGTTTCTTACGACTCGCCGGGTCACAAATTTAATCAAAAGTCAATTTTAACATTTGCCATGTTTTTTTTTTTTTTGGTGGAAATTTTACGACGCCGAAGAGCGTGACGCGATACCGGTCCGCGTGTAAAATCGTTGTTATCAATTCAAACTCGTAAAATTAAATTAATAAAAATTTAATATCGCCTCTACGGAAAATTGTCGCGACGTGGATACGCCCCAAAAACGTAATCATCATTCAAAAGTTTTTCCGTGACAGATTCGCCGTCCGTTTTCGAAGAATATCCGTCGTCCTCCTCCGCGTAACGAAGCCGCCAGCGGATTTTTTTTATTTTCGTTTTTTTACTTAAAAAAAAAATTGTATTATCAAACCCAACGCGTACGATAACGAAACAGATCAATCATCGTGAATAAAGTAGAGCCCCCCCCGCGGGACTTCATTCCGAACCCGACGCTAGTGGATCAAACGACAAATTCACGCCACCGAGTTTTCCGGCGACACGCGGGGCTGCGTATGCATAATGAATAAATTTTTCATCACGTGAATATAAATTATTATTATAAAATATTTACTATTTATTTATTGAAAATTTCATTTGTTCAATAATATTCTAATTTTTTAAAGTTCCTTTGACAAAAATAGAAAAAATCGTATCTACGCCATTGATTACACCGGTGTGTATACCGGTACGCGGTGTGTTGTATGCGGACGAGGTTTTCGAAATATCACTGTTGGCAACACACCAAATGAGACGGGCTGAAAGAAAACCTAAAACGTAGGATTTGGTCAGGAGAGGTCTTTCGTTTAAAAAAAAAGCGAAAAACAAGCAGGAGAAATGTAATTTTTTACGTTGAAAATGTCAAATCATCGCAAACGTTCAAGCAAACGTTTGATCGTAATTATTGTTGAATGTTCGGAATGTACTTGACGATAAAACTGAATTTCCTTACTAAGTTATTCTCATCGAAAGACGGTTTTGTTTATCGGTTCGGACGGACATTAAAGCGTTATAAAATACATGTGCAAAAATTACACAATATTTCTTCGATTTCTTCCGTTGTGATCATCATCATCATCAGCAGTGCCGTGGCCAGAAATTTATTTTGTATCACTATTTTAGTTGTTCTTTGTTTGCCATAATTGAAATTCTCCCTTCAAAACAGAAGTATACGCATATTATTTTAAACTCTCCTCATACATATCATAAGCTGGTTTAATATCATCAAATGTAGTATTACGTACTTTAGACGGTAACAAGCAAGAGAGAGAACTTAAAATAATTGAATTAGAAGTAAACCTCTCATAAAAAAGAAAGAAGCAGATCATCTAAATATGGATAAAAAATAGTGAGTCTGTAATAAGCGCAACAATCACCATCCTGTACATTATAGTTGGCTCGGTGTTTTTGAGTTCCTACTATTCTTGTGATAGAAGGAAATTTTATTGCTTGTGTGATTTTCGGAAATATCCATGTTGTGATTTTTATTTTTCTTACGTTTCGGGACCGTTACAGGTTCCATCTTCAGAGTACGTGGTGCACGCTTGACTGTCGTGACTACACTCAAAATCATTCAAAATATATATCATTATAGGAGGTACACCTCTAATTTGTTTGCGAAATTTTTCTGGATGTAGGAGCCAATATCATTTTTCAAAACGTTCTTCCCCAATGAAAAAATATCATGCAACTGATTCTATAACCACGGTCATTAATATAAATTATAACATACATATAATTACACTGTAATATAGGTAATAAATTAATATTTTTAAACATTTTATTAAGCTAAAACTAACAGGTTTACACAAACATTTGACTGGACTATATAATAGCTATATTAGATTATTATTTTTTATTAAACGAGTAATTCTATAAAAAGTGTATAAAACAATAATAATAATTGTTGAATTTAATGAACAATATAATTCTTACCTGTTCATCATTAGTGTTGACTAAACAAACATTGGTTCAACATTATTCAATATAATATTTTGCTGTAAAATAAACGACGGTGTAGTAAATATACTAAGATGTACATTTTTAAAGTTTTTATAAACAAATATACAAACTATACCACGTAGCACAATAAGTTTACGTGAAAAGAGTAATTTATTTGGAATAAAGCGTGTTTAAAAAGTCGCCCATCAGCAACACTCGGCTAAGATATACGTAATATTATTTTCAGGAAAATGACAAATAATATTTGTCGTGTAATTGCATATTTTGTCATGTTTTTTTTTTTAGGAACTTGATTTGTCGGATTTAACAATCGTCGCGATCGTTAAAATTAGAAAAAGTTACGTGTTATACACCACAGAGGTGTCGTCGTCGGCCGGCTGCTGTGGTCAGGCCTATTATTATCATCACGGAATCCTTTTTAATGCGCTGGGACCGCGGGAATCCCGCTAAAAATATAGCCAACACCAGCTACGTGTTTTCAATGCTGTTTACGCAGCTTGAACACTTACTGTCCGTTGTCACACGTGCGTGTTTTTACACTAATGGAAAAAGACTTGGACTTCAAAATTAATTTTTTTTTTTAAATTGTACACATTATACATAAAATGTACACACATACGCGCGCGGTTATAATTTTTACAAAATTTGGTCGATGACAACATGGATTAGCTAGTGGCTTAAATTTATACAGATATATAAAATTTCGGTTGGGGGGGGGCACGTCCACCTGGCTACGGCGCTGATATATAGTATTTATTTCAAACCGTTTGATTTTGTTTTCACGAGTCTCGTTCGATGTATGTATAAAATATATGTACGCCCGTTAAGATCTGTTTATTATTATTTGTCGTTTCGATTTTTATCGCGAAAGTTCTATAGGAAAAATAAAACCCGAACAAACGAACCGTGTCGATAACGATAACCGTGTTGTTTTAATACGAGCATAATTAATTATAACTCATCGGATTGTTTTCCCGCCGGAATATCTATATAATATATATATATATAGTATGCCGTTATACGTATTCGCCACGCGAGCGTTTGACAACGACGACGTTTCCGCGATGATTATTATTATTATTATTATTATTATTACTGGGGTTGGGATGTTTATGATTTTGCATCCGTTCTTTAAATAGAAATCTGTTTCGTGACATTCATATTCAAAATATCGAACACTTATGTCGCATGTTTTATGTTTTTCCTGTTTTTTATAAGCCATTAGGATATTATTATTATCAACCGGACCTGATCCGAGTTTGGTTATCTTTAATTATTTGTTGTTGAAAATTTGACAACGGTATACGGAATAATCGTACTAAAAATAGAATTTTCGATAAAGTACGTCGGTTGTTATATAATCATTTATTGTATCATTTAAAACGACGGGAAGGTTGGTTATCGGTCAGTTGTCGTGATCGTCTCGTCCACGTACGGTCTAGTGTACCGGCGCGTGATTCGTGTTTTTCGTGTTTCAAACGTGTGATCGCGCATGATTTATTATTCATATTAATCAAAAATCATTATACTCGATCTTTAGCAACGCGTAAAATAAAAATCGCTCGTCCTGACCGACCTGCTGGTTTTCGCGGAAGAATTCGGAGAGTCTACGTTTCATCTATCTACCTGATAATTGCAAAATTATGCGAAGTTAAGGTCGGTAGCGATCGTCGATTTGATGATTAAAACCGCTAAACAACACATTAAGTACACTAGCAAGTCTTTGTGTCTATATTTCTTGATATTTTCCAACGCACATTTAACTGTTTTTTCGTGCACGGGTGCATACATATTTATACATTTCATAGAGCACAAACACCCCACTAACCCTAATTATTACTATTCGACAAGCGATTTCACGCGATAAAAATTATCATTGCCCTCCTCCCTGAAACGGATTTTTTTATCGAACGAACGCATTCGCGGTGGAACGGCACGAGGTTTTGGGTATTAAATGGAAAGAAGGCGCCCGATACAATTTTATCCGGACAATACAAACAAATTTTTGTCGAGTTGAATGCGCGCACACGTCAATGTTCGCTTGGTTTTCTCGGGGGGGGGGGGTTGTTGACAACGATAACAAACGCAACAGAAACGAACGGAAAACATAAAACACGTCTCGTCAACGGACGCGTCCAGGATTTTTTCAAAGGGGGCGGGGGGGTCCTAGAATAATATGAAAACCCATACAATAAAGATAATTTTTACTTTTTGTTATTAAAACTAAAATAAAGTTCGGTTAAAAAAATAAAATAAAAAAAAAAATAATCCACGTTCGTCTGTTATCAATATCACCTCATGCGGATTGTTCACTTAAGAAATACTCAAGGAGGTGGAGTGACCATCCCGTCTGCGTTGCCTTAAAGATACGGTTTCCTAGACGCGACGGTCTCTCTATATGTATTTTATATTGACAGCACCGGTCCAAAAGCAGTGTATCGCGACAATATGGCGACATCGACTTTTTCTGCCGAAGAAGAAGAAGAGAAATTTATTCAAATAATTCGAAAAAACATAGTTATTTACGACCTCGTCCATCCGAAATATAATAATACGATCTACAAGGATGAAAATAATGGATCGATATCGGCGACACAATAGAAAAATCGTATTATTATTAGTTATTATATTAGTGATACTCATATTGAAACTAAAAAAAAAATAATAATAAAACACAAGATATGTCGTCGTCTTCGCGGCGAGAAAACTGTCGAGACGATACAAAATGTGATGGCGGACTGAAGTTTTTGGAGTTTCGTAACCGTCGGTCTCGGAAGCCTGTCGCGCGTCCAGGCTAAACCGTGCCTTAAGTCCGGACCGCAACACCTAACCTAACCGCGCGCGACGGTACCGGATCCGACGGAACACGGTCGTCGGGCACGTGAAAAACAAAACGTTCAGAATCGTCGACGGGCGGGCGCGGAAACGGTGATAACGCGACCGGACGGACGCCGCGGAAGTCGTTCGGACGGATTAAGAGATAGGGTCTTCCTGCCGTGTATCGGGCGGTGGCGGGGACGGCCATTTCTTTTGTCGGCGTTTCGCGTTAATCGCGCGGGCTTACGGGCGAACGTGACGTTTCGCCGCGGCGGCGTCGGCAAAACGGTCTTTGAACGAGAATACGCGAACGTCGTCACCGTTACCAACGCGTTAATAATAATTAATATATGCCGCACGTGTGTTTTTTTGGCGCGTACGCAGTGACGACGGAACCGGGGCGTGATGTTTTTTTTCTGTACGACAGTACGTCATAAGCCGCATCATGAGCTGGACGAACTGTACGCACGCCGACCCGCCTCTATTTTTTGAAAGTCTTTCACAAACGCTTTTTACAGCAGTCTCGTGGTCGTTGTGTCGTCGGAAACCGATAAAAACGGTTCTTAACGGTTTTCTTGTACGATTTCCACGTGATCGTTGGCTCGCCCGAGAACCGTCTCTAACCTCTTAACGTATTGGTGTTTTTTTTTCTCCCGGCGAACAATGGGGGACGTAAGACTTAAGGTCGATCGATTGACGACAATTGCCTACGTGGTGATTACACGGATTTGCACACGTCCGTTACCGCCGTTCGGCGTGTCGGCTAGTGATGGTAAACTGTGATTTTTTTTCAGTAGTCAATGTTTAAATTCAAAAAAAAAGTTGAAATGTTGTTATTTTTAAATCAAAATGCATAATTTATTTATCTAATTGAGATAAGTACAAACATTTTGTAGGTAACAGATAAAATTATTAGAAATGAAAGAAAATGTTTTACCATTTTAAACTTCATGTTTCACGAAATTCATCACATAACAATATTTTATTATAACAAAAATAAACTATACTGAAGTAGTAATTAAAAATATGATCACACTCAACATTTCAAATCACATGTTGAGATCACAGCAAATAGGCTGTAGCCGTTAATATTTCCGACGTGGCCAACCGCTACGAGCAAAAAAGTAGCAGTCACCGTTATTTCCGTACTGGAGTAGCAGCAGACTGTGATCGATACTTTGAAATCACCCGTGAAAGATCACTGGCTACTGCTGTTTAATGTTATCACTAGTGTCGGCCGACGTCGGTCGTAACGCGCGAACCGTCCGCGTTTGTGGACCCCCGACCTCATGCCAACCAACGTTTTCCATTTCACCCGAAACTGAACGATCGACGTGTTTGAAAACGTCACGACGACACGTCGTTCCAGCCCGGTCGAGTTATTATTATGCCGTGTTCGAAAAATATTGGAACGAACGGGGGACCGATGGAAATCGAATGTTCGTCGCCGGACGTGGCGCGTGCATTTTTCGTTTTTTTTTTGTTTACGATCTAAATCTAGTCGCACGCGCAAAAATTAATATTTTATGTTAAAAAAAAAAAACAATATTTTCGAACGTAAAAAAAAAAAACGTATATTATTTTTGTTGCTTTTGGAAATATGAAATAATACACGACAAAAATAATTCCATGGTGCCCGCAAGGAGCCACAGGCTATCCGTAGTAAAACGTTTATTATTCGTAGTACATGCCGTTAAAACCGATAATCGCGACGACGGGTTGACAATGCGGAACGAAGTCCAAAGGAATACGATATATCATTTTACGATTTGTTTTGTTCGACAAATTGAAATAATTTAAACTTAAAACAACAAGTCACGAGCCAGATTTGACAAAACTTTCAAAAGACATGCAAAGCCAATGCTCCCGTTGATGGTTTTTAATAACTGTAGTGTTTCATTATTATTGCTATTAAAATTTAAAAATAAAATTATGTTTAAAAAAATTACGAAAATTTTTAGTGGCTCTTTAAAATCTGGAAAATTTTGTAACTTTTGGTTCTTCCGTCAAAAACTGTTGCCGACCCCTGGTATAGGCGAAACGGTAAATAACAATCGAAAATAAACGAATGTTACCATTACGGGTCGTGTTCGACGACTGAAACGAAAAAGTTATCAGAAATCAATAGCACAATCATTAAAAATGTTTTTTCGCAGTAAAAAAAAAAACACAATACAATTTGGAAACGTATTTTTGTCGTCGAGCGCCCGTAGAAAATATTATACTCGTACATTAATTTCAATATATTCGCTTACGAGTTGTTATGAAAGTACGTTTTTCTATGGAACGTTTTCGTTTGTGAAGAGCATTACATCGGCCACCGATGTTTAACCGTCGTTTTGTTGAAATATGTATTTTTTAAACGCGAAAATAGGTTTATGATTTTAATTTCGACGGTAACGTATAAACAAAAATAAACTCTTAAACACCGTTTTTCGAATAAATTATACTTTATAATCACTGAAAAAAAAAAAAAAACCACGATATCCGTTTGGCTCCGGCGATAACGTTTTAAAACGTGTTCGTTATTTTTTTGTTTACGCCGTGTCGGGTGCGAGCGTGCGCGTTAAGTTGCCCGCGCGACATGTCCTCCGGCGCGAAAACGTTGTTTTTTCAGTTCAATTTTTCGCTCACGATCGTTTTTTCGTTTGCACGTTATCGCGTGCAAACGGTTCGGCGGCGGACTCACGAGCTATGACCACCACGGTCGTCGCCGGAATGACGACGGGCAACGAGACGTTCCGGTTCTCTTCTTGTTTTTCATAATCGATCCGGCAGCCAACGAAACCGATCGCGATAATCTCACCCACCCCACGAAAAAACGTGTGACGTTGGACGCCGTTGAATTATTCAACGACGGGACCCGGACGTCGAATTAATCATATACCGGAGACGGTCTAAATAATAATAATAATAATAATAGAAATAAAAAAACCTAACCGCGAGGGACGTTTGCGGCTTGACGGCTTTGTGCGCCGTTTGTTTGTTCGGCGCGACCGTGTTGTTTATCTTGCGCCCTCTGACCGCCTGACCTAACCACCCCCGCGGGGACACACCCTCTAGCCACCGACAATAATCCGTCCGCCGCGCGCAACAAAACGCCACACGACCGAAAGCGGAGAGACAACGTCGTTGGCCCGTATCGCGTTCGTCGTCGGGACCAGGGTCATGGTTCTCCATACTTTTGATAAGTGAAAAATTCGCTGACCGATTTTTGCGGATGTAGAAACACCAACATAGATAATTAAAATCCCACGTTCCAAATGTTCATTAATAAATTTACTAACCTAAAATAACAATAAATGTTTAACTTTCTCTACAATTAGAACTATAAAATAATGATTATTATAAACGGTAATATTACAGTATTAACCGAATAGAAATTCACTTTAAACAAAATTTTAAATCATAAAAAATTTAAAAACTTATATTACACGAACATATGAAATATTTTATGGGTATAATAAAACATTTTATTACCGTATCACTGTAATGACCGTTAAAAACCGTTACACATCAAATACTCAAATACATTAATTAAATTTATATTTGTATAATTTTATAATTTTGTGTGGTGGTTTGTAACCTCGAAAAAAAAATTGAAATTATTTCTTTTATCAAAAGTATGGAGAACTGACCCTATCCCTTCGTCGTCAGCCCGCGCCGGCAAGGAAATCCTCGAGGAAATACATCAATAACCGTGTTCATAATCGACGCGAAGACCACTTTGCGCGCCGTTGTCGGTTCTAGGGTCACAAAAGATTTTTCCGATTTTTTCCCGACGTTCTCGTGGTGCGTTGTTCGTTTTTTTCCCCTCGAACGACGAAACGTTCGGCGGCACAAATATAGACCGAGCGCCGCCGTTTTTAAACGAAAATAAATAAAATCGTTGGAACGGGGGGGAGTGGACGGCGGGCACGTTCTTGCCCACTGTGCAATTTATGTTACAAGACATCCCAGGAACATATAATTTGTATTGCAAATGTAACATCCCACTGTGATGTCTATATGATGTTGTAGAAACGTATTATTGAAACATTATCATTAAGTGTTATATATTATACTGGCAACACTGTATTATTGTACTGTTACAATTAGATATCTTTTCCCAATTGATAAGGTGCACGTTTTTGTGATTGAGGTTTTTTGCATGCTTGTTAGTAAAAACCAAATATGAGGCTTAAATAAATAAACGTTCTTTTTTTCTTTTATAATGCAAAATACGAGTTTGTTTAGTTATTCCGAGTATATTACATTAAGAGTTGTCCCTACAAAGATTCAAAATGTACAAACCAGCAATGTCATATTTTAAGTTTCCTCAATATGATAGTTATGTTATCATATATTATAATGTAATTTTTCTATATATTATATAGGCACTGTTGTGAGCCCGAGTTAGTATTCCCGTTGCTCGTTGCTATGACCGATCCAGTTGAGCCGGGTAGGTCGATTGATCCTGTCTTAGACGGTTGAGCCGTTCGGACGAGGAATTGGTAGTGTTTTGGTTCTGGCGAAATAATACGTAACTCCGGAAGTGAGAATATGTTTACTGATTTATTGAGTCGGTTATTATAATATCAATAGATTATCTTAAATTACTAATGAAATTAACAATATGTATGTTGGCACATCGAAACACGACTGACGATGCACAGTCCGATTCGGTCGTGCGACGGCAGTCCCAAAATGCTTAGTTAGCATTAGAATATTCTCAAACAACAGTGGTTCATAACAGGACGTTGAATTTTAGTGTGCATTAATGTGTATTATTAGTTTATATGGTTGCAATAAATATACAGGAAATAAATATTGAAACAAATTACAAAAATAAAAGATTTTAATTATTTTGTTTTTGGAATTATACAAGAACCAAAAAGATGGCACGTGTGTATACACGTGCCAGTTTTCAAATAGATTCTAGTATTTGTAATAATACCACGTAAATCGTCCAACCCTTTCCTTATCTCTTGCGACTCTACTAAGAATTAACGTAACGACGTGAAAATAATTCATTTGAAATCGTTAAATATATCAGTGGACCGCGATAAGCCGCACTTGTCATAACCGATGACCAGAGCGGGATATTGCGTTTTAATTCGCGTAATCTAAGTAATAACTTTTCTCAAAATTTGAAAAACAAGTTCAACTGTTGAATACCACAAACAAGCTCTTCCATACCGCGATCACACGTCACTTTCATCCCGAACGTTGAACAAACAACAGACTTCGCGACACGATTAGAACATCGATCATGTCATCGTTAAAAAAAGTAATTACAAATGTTAATATTAAATATACTAATTTCTAGAAACGCACGCAGAAATTGTTTTCAAGGTGTGGTTAAGATAAAAATATTACAATTCCTCCTTCCCCTATTAAAAAAAGTATCCTACAATATAATATCCCATACGTCTCTTAATACCCCAAGTATTTAGCAGAAAACCAATATTTTTTAATGTAGTTTTTATGACAGTAATCTATATTATAAAAAAATTTAATTTGTTGATATAAATATTAAAATTTGTATAGTATTAATTTTTTTTAAAAAGTATTCAAATTACCTAAGTAAAAATTAACCAAGTGAAAGCAAGTTAAGTATTTGATTTTCTTTATATTAGTAAAAAACAAAAATAAATTGTACTATAATATTGCTCTATTAACAAATACTGATCTATTTTAATGGATTTTCATGGAAAATTGATTTAGAGTTTAGATAAAAAAAATTGTTAATTTCATATCATTGCTATTATTATTATATGACGATTATTGATATAAAATTATAACAATTATTATTTATTAATTATATTTATTATGTAATTAAAATTGTATATAAATATTCAGAGGGTTTAAATCGATTTTAAATTAATATAAGTTTGTGTTCATTTAAATATTTATATACCTTTGTTTTTCAAATACAAATCATCTGTAGATGTAGGCTAGGTAGGTAAGGCGTCCCTTTGTTAGGTTCCCAAAGACTATAGGAACATAGCGGTCATGGTTCGCAACCCGAATAACCACGCCTCTTTTTTGCATTATTTTACAAATATTTGTATTGAATTTTATGTATCTGCAGTAAATTGAAACGTTGACTAAATGTTGCACGAATATCACAATGCAATGTCAATTATGCAACATCGCACCGATGTGTAATAATATTGTTGTAGGGATGTGTTATCACAACGACAAGCTTTCGCAGTTGCACACATATCGCATTTACGTTACAGTAATATGAAATGTAATATTACATGTTCCAATAAAACATCACAACGATATCAATGCGATATCGCGTTGCACAGTGGGTGTGTTTCCAGTGCGGTGTTCGTCAAGGGGTGTCACCGCGGGCGTTCTCGTAATGCGATCTCGCCATTTGCCCTGTTGTAGACCGTCTTATTTATAACCGTCGCGTTCCAACGAGTCAATCGTATGAAATCCGTCGACATGTCCCCCGGAATCTAAACGGTATAAAAACAATGCGCGTTCGGCGACGGAAGAAGAAGAAGAGAAACACAAAAAACCGAATCTAAACTCAAAAAACGTAACGGCGGACCAACGAACGTTCCCGGTTTGAATGCGTCGTATATAGTTCGAACTGTGAACGACCAAAACGCATTCGCACCGTCCCAAGTTCGCGTCTTGTCGTCGTCGTCGTCGGCGTTGTGTCGTCTCGCGCCGTGTAATGAAATCGGAAGGAACTGATAATTTTTTAGTACGTCTTACGATGTCGTGTATGTCGTCCGGGCAGCGGCGGCGCTAGAGGGGGGCAAGGTAGGGCAAGCTCACTACCCAAATTTGGTTTCGCCCCACCTACCCGTTGAAGAACAAACGAAAATTTAAATTTCGAGTATTTACGTTATTTGCGTATTTTTCCATTGGGCGCCCATGTGTGTACCTTCGATTCGTTTGTGAGAGCGTGTTCCAAATGGAACGATCGTCATCGAGTAGTTAACGGGGGGGCGAACGTAGTTCGGTCGCGGCGTAGGGTTTCCAGAGATCGGCAAACCGAGTGGCCCGGCGTAGAACGTTCAGAGCGACTTAGATCGACTCGGTTGTTCCGGACGACTACGAGACGAACAACGGCTCCGCCGCTCGGAATCCGCGGACGGCGCGTACGCGTACGTAAATAGACGCGACACGATCGTCTTACGACCGCGAATGTTCCCCGCGCGCGCGCGCGCCGTCCGCCGAACCGCCGCGACGTTCTATTTTCGACCGTCGCGCGCGCTCTCTATCTCTATCTCTCCCCCGCCGCCGCCGCCGCCGCGGCCGAACGCCCCGGGGGTCACCGTCAGTCGGTGTTCAGCCGTCTTTCCGCACAGGGCGCCGCCTGGGATGGGCAATTCGTCTACGTCGTCCGGCCGCACGCGCCGCGACAACGGCTCGCGCGGCGCCGTTCCCGGTACGTAACCGTCGACCACGATTTTGGTCACGTTTCTGATCGACTGCCGTCCGCCGACAGGTCCGCCGTCGCCGCCCGGCAAACCGTACCTGCTGGACGCGCGCCCGGCCGACGAACCGGACGCGATCACGGTCGAGTGGACAGCGCCGGACCACGACGGCGGCTCGAGGATCACCGGTACGCGGTTTTTTCTTGTCGTCCCCGACAGCGACCGTACACGGGGGTGGGTTTCTTTTTGGGGAAACGCCGTCGGCACGGTTTTTTTCTTTCCGAACACTTGAGGCCGACAACAATCGTCGTTGTTGTTGTTGTATGTCGGTCCAAAGAACTTATTTACGGGGGGGGGGGCATCTAACTTTGATCCTCGTTTTGTCGCATCGAATTATAAAATATTTTTCAAATCGTTTGCGATACACCGAAAAATCCCATAGCTACAACTCCATTATAAATCGTCTTTCCATAGTATCATAGTTAAGAATTAGAATTATAAAAACGATACTAATAAAAAAATTTAACAAGAGTCCCCCCCCCTTGGATCCGCGCCTGGTCGCGCGTTCCGGGCCGTGACTACACACCGCGTGCTGTGTGCACGCGGCTCACTGGAGTTTCTATTAATAACAAACGCTCGGTTTGGTATCGCGACGGAAACACGTGTGCGGATTTAAAACGACGTTCGCGATCTCTTGTCGCGTAGTCGACGCTGTCAACGAAACCGGCGCTTCACTCGGTCAGCGGTATAACGTACGAACGAATAATAATAAAAAATACTTTTGCACCAGCTGGTTAGGTTATTCGTCGCATAAGTATCGTCAGGTCGTTGAAACTGTTTCCGTCGCGAAAATAAAGTGCAATAAACGTTTGCGCGGGATACGCGGGGAAACGGTTCGAGACGGACGGTCCGAAATTATCCCGCCAAGTCCAAATCGGTCGATCCGTTCTGGTGGGGGGTCGTCTCGACACGAAACAAAGTCAAAGCTTGACGGCTGCGTCGCCGTGTCTCCCCCCAGGGTACGTCGTCGAACATCGCCGGACCGTGTCTCCGCATTGGGTCAAGGCCACGCCGGGCAAGGTGCCGCACCGTCAGCTGACGTTGGGCGGCCTCGAGCCGGGATGGCGTTATCAGTTCAGAGTGAAGGCGGTGAACCCGTCGGGACAGTCGCCGCCGAGCCCGGTCTCGGACCCGGTCACGATGACCGCGCACAGGGCGGCCGTGGTCGCGCCGGTATTCGTCCGCGGCATCGACGACCGCGTCGCGTTGGAAAACGATCAGGTCGGTATGGATGACGGTGGTGAACGGTGAACGGAAAACACAAAAACAAACTGGGGGGAAAAAAAAAAATAACGTACGTCCCCGTCGTGTTTTTTTACATTTCATATCTTCGTTGGCACGCGGCGCGTTTTGAAGGTGAAATTCGTAGTGGAATTCGAAGGCGCGCCGGCGCCGAAAATCAGTTGGTACAAAGACGGTTTCGAGTTGTTCAGCAACAGACGGCAGAGGGTGAACACCGACAACGGCGTCAGCACGTTGTACGTACACCAGGCCGAGTACACGGACGAGGGCGAAATCAAATGTTCGGCCACGAACAGAGCCGGTCACGCGATCACCAAGGCCAGGTTGAGGCTCGAAGGTACGGAGGCAAATCGTTGGTGGACATTTGCACTGCGCACGGCGTCCGATTATGACGACGTTACGTGGGTTTATGTTTCAGCGCCGCCGATGGTCCGTCTTCCGCAAGACTACGAGGAAGGTTTGCTTTTGGAACAGAACGAACCCATGAGGCTAAAAGTGTCCGTCTCCGGTCGCCCGTTACCGCAGGTCACTTGGCTTCACGACGGCGATGAAATACGTGGCGGCGACAGGTAAGACCGGCCGTGTTACGATTTCTTCGTGCAGTCGGACGTCGTTCTCGTTTACAGATTTGAAGTGATCCACACGGACAAGTACGCCGCTTTGAAATTGGCGTGTGTCAAGCGGTCGGACAGAGGATGCTATCAAATCCGGGCGGTTAACCCGTTGGGTGAACACACGGCTTCGTTTTTGGTCACCGTCACGGGTACGTAATCGTTGCCCGCGCGTCGTGTCGAGTAAACGGCATCGGCGCGTTTCATTTACTTTCAGACAGACCTTCACCGCCGGGCAAAGTGCACGTGTCCGAAACGTCCGGCCGGTCCGTAACGCTGTCGTGGAGGCCGCCGGAAGACGACGGTGGCTGTAAGATCGGAAATTATATAATCGAATATAACAGAGTAAATGCGAACACGGACGTCGACGGGGACCGCGTTTGGCTAACGTTGCGCCATCGTATTTTCGGCTCGCAGGTCGGCTGGGACATGTGGTTAAAGGCGTCGACCAGCAGACACCTCACGGCGGACCTCGACGATCTGCTCGAGGGTTCGGAGTACAGGTTTCGGGTGAAGGCGGAAAACCCGTACGGCGTCAGTGTGCCGGGCGAAGGGTCCGAGCCGGTGTTCTTGCCGGACGTCAGACGAGGGTGAGTCGTGGGGGGAAGGGGTCGTGTAGTAGTGCGTTTTTAGACGACCGTGTGCGCGCAGGATATACAAGCCGGCGAACGCGACGGGGTGTCTGTTGTCCGAGGACGAAGAGAAACTGGTGAAGATCCAAGAGACGAAAACCCTAGAACGCTTCGGCCGACGGTCCAGGTCGCCGGAGCCGCCGTCCGGGAAGCCGCGGAAACTGAGCGTGGACGAGGTTTCGCCGCCGGTGCCGAAGCGGCGGAAAAAGAGGACGGACGCCGGTTGTTGTCCGCGAACCGGTTCGGAGCCGGACGAGGCCCGGCGGCAACGGCCGCAGCCGATCGAACAGAAGGACCACTGGGGCTTGTCGCCCGGGCTGAAGTCGAACGACAGCGGAACGGCGGGCGCCGGACGTTCACCGGTCGCCCAGACCACGTTGTCGTCGTCCGATTACAAACCGAAAGGTACGCGGTTTGTCCGTACGCAAATACACGTGCAGAGACTTAACGAAAAATCGCTATTGAACTGATTCCGATAAAATGTTCGCACGCGTTTTACCGAGTGTTTTAGGTTGCACGCGATAGAGCCACACCGGCCGGCCCGAGACGATTACGGAGTATAAAAAAAAAAAAAAATAGAAGACAAACGTGACGATCCGTTATATTCTGTACTGGTGATGAAATCGACTTCGGAAATCATCGCTTGACAATTTCTACGTTTTACAGTTACCGTTTCCGTTTTTACACATACCGCGTGTGCGATTATGTCTAACGTCGGTTTCCTACCGAAACATATTTTAAGATGATTTACTAGTTAACGTCTATCCGCGAGTATCTCGCAGTTCACAGAAAACAAACGAATGGTTCACTTTGATTGATGCTATTGTCGACCACCATTAAATCAATTAAATCCTTTCACCTCACTAACTCGATTAAAAAATTTTGTGGTGCTTTATTATCTGAATGTGAAATCTAAGCGCACCAAAACCGATCAACTAGACACAAGGTCAAACTACGAATGTCGCAGAGTTCGATAACACAATTCGTTCGCTTCAACTTACGGCCGATTTGATGTAGTTGCTCCCGTGTCAGCTCGGAAAAAAAACCGTATACATTTATAAACCCGATTAAGAAAAAAAAAATTATTATTTTTTACACAGAAATGAATTGAACCACGAATAGATTAAAATATTGAATCTCTTAAATTATCACAATATTGTAGTCATAGATCGTATACGTTTCGTATGAGGTCACGTCCCCTTCCGCTCTCGCCGCTATAAGATTGAAGGAAAGTATTCCCCGAGTTATTGAAGGTAACGCGATCACACAATAATTAGAAATAACGTGTGTAGTGGATTTTTTTTTTTAAATTTCACGCCTCCCTATAATAGAACAAGAATAGACATATCAACGTTATCGGTGTTCTAAATTGAACCGGCCATAAAAAAGGTCATAAAAAGCAAATGTCGTCGATTACCAAAAACGATATTGTCCGACCCGTTTCCTCGGTTCTTACGTAACACGCGCGTTCTCGTTACAGGCAACTCGGCCGGTTCGCTGTCGTCGTTCGACTTCGGACGAGGATCGGCACCGCCCATTTCGTTGTCGTCCCCGGAACTGGGCGCCGGGTCCGAGTGTTCGGACGAGTACATACGGAACTCGTACAGTTCCAGCGAGCTGCTGTACGAGCGGAACCTGAACAGGTTCAACGGCTATTCGAACGACGACCGCGACGTGACCGCGTCGTCGTCGTCCGAAGCGCAGAAAATAGCCATCTACGCGATGGACCGGAAGAACAGCCTGAGACAGTCGCCGACCGTCAGACGGTCGAACCACGACGGGTCGGATGAGAAATCGATTTTCGGCGACTCGGATTCGTTCCAGAGCGTGGTGGACGTGTCGGACGCGCGTGCCGGTCCGGAGCTCGACCTAACTCCGGAGGGATCCGACGACGGGCGGTCGTCGTCGTCGTCTTCGTCGTCTACGTCGTCTTCGTCGTCTTCGTCGTCTTCGTCTTCGCCGGACGGTGCCGGAGGACGGCCGGTGACGTTCGGCAGCGGAAAACGGGCGCTGGAACACGACGCGTCGGGCGCGTTCTTTTTTCCACCGCGGTGTACGACGACGATTATCTGTCGTCGTCGTCCGACCGACACCGGTCCAAGTCTGCGTCGCCGGCGGACAGGTCGGACGTGCCGTCGGTCGCCGACGACCACGACCACGACGGAGGAGGAAAGGTCGCGGCGGTACGTTCACCGGCACCGCCGGCGTACCGGCCCAGGGACGGTATACCCAAGTACGTCATGTTGCCGAACCCGTATTACCGGGACAGCGGTAACGCGCGCGCGGCCAACAGCCCGGACCGGACGCGACTGCTTCGGCTTTCGTGCGACACGGCCGGCACGGTCGTGCCGCCCGACATACCCCGCAGAAGGGACGCGGCGGCGGAAAGCGCTCCGGCCACCGTCTCCGGGGCGTCGCGGCTTCCCGTCATAACGGTGACCGAGACGGGGCGGCGGCGGCGGCGGCGACGACGGCGAAGAGGACGGCGGCAGTCCGATTTTGAAGAAGATATTCGTGCCGTCGTTGGCGGGACCGCCGGGCCGGGACCACGAGCCGCCCAGGACGGAAGCCGCCGAGACGGTGGCCGCGGTCAAACACTACGGGGACATCGTCGAACGGTACAGCGGGACGGCCGCGAGGAAAACCTACTTGGACTTCGAACAGCTGCGGATGGCCGCGGCGGTCGACGGCGAGCCGGCCGACGCGGCCGACGCGGTCGACGCGGAAAGCGACGGGACGAGCGGGTTGGACGACGACGACGCGGCGGCGGCGGCGGCGGCGGACGGGACGCCGCGGGGACGGGACGGGACGCCGCGGGGACGGGACGATCGTCCTAACCCGTCGGCCGACGTCGAATCCTCCGACCCGCGGCTTCGGTCGGCCGTCGCGTTCCAAGAGACCCGTACCGCGGCCCCGTATCTGCAGGTGTTCGGCAACCTGTCGCTGGCGCTGTTCGGCTACTGGCTGTACGCGTGCAAGGACGAGAGGCTGGCCGTGCCGGTTTTCGGGTTCCTGTTGTTCCGGTTCTTCAAAACGCAAGTCTGGGACCGGATCTGAATCGGGGGGGAATCGGCCGGTCAAAAACCCGAGGCGGACGTTTCTAGAGGTTCTTGATCGGTCTTTTCGGTCGGCCCACGATCGTTATCGGGTAATCACGCAATCGGATAACGACGATGAATATCTACGTCGTCACGGTCTAATAAAATCAACGACTGCTTTTCGACTATGTGCGTCGACGCGCCATACCCCGTAGCCTTGAATCATATATCTGTATTATGTGCCAATAGAATAATTTTTGTTTCGGGAATATTATGTCGTTATAGATAGAATAAATAGTTTTCGGACGAGATCACGTGTTGTCGGTCAAATAATAGTAAAATAGTGAAAATTGTTATTTTATAAATATTAATCGTAAAATCGATTGTCATACGACGGAAATCGATATATTTTTTTATTTGCTACGTTCGATGTGATTTCGAGCATATATATATTTTTTTTTCTTTTTTTGATATTATACGTTCTATGTAATGGTGGAAGTTTATAATTGTGTTTTTTACTCTCGGTTAAAACGCAATATATCGTATATATATATATATATACGATATGACGTATAAAATTAATGTGTTTTGCGTGCGAATGGAATGTGCGTGGGCAACGGAGTGACGAAATCATACAAATGTATACACGCTAACACGTATTTAGCGCACCGGACGACTGCTGTTCATTATAAATACGGTTGTTTGTACGGTGTGTCGCGTGTGTAAGGAAATTTTCGAATCCGATGACATTGAATCGAAACGAAATCGATCGAAACCCGGTGAAAACCGTCGACCCGTTGGCGATCGGAACGACCGTATACATTTCGGGTTCGACGACGGTCGAAACGACGTGTCGGATCCCGTCAAAACGTTTTGCGAGCTCGACGTGCGCACGCGGGTGTTGTTGGCAGACGTGCGCGCGCGCGGAAAAAAAACCGACCTAGAAAAACGGCAGAACAGAAAAAAAATTGGAAAATTCTAAAATAGCCGCGAGACGACGGGCCGGCGAACTGCGCAACTGTAAGCCGGACGTCCCTCCTACCTACGCCGGCGGACCGCGTACGTAAATCAACGTCCGACCCCGGGGCTTCCGCGCCGTCCAGAGACCGTCCGGCGTTGTCTCGCCGCGGGTCCCTTTCGCTCGGCCCGTCCGCGCAGCCGACGACGATGTCCGCGCGGAGACACCCCCCCGGAAGACCGACGGAGCGGCGGACCGGAGGAAACCGTCAGGTGAGAGACGACACGAATAAAATAACGTACGGTGGGAGGACGTCGCGCGCGTCTTAAAATCGGCTTCGATACCGGCGGAGTCACGTCCGCTCCGAATGCGACGGGCAGGCAAACGTAAACGTGCCCCCCGGGGAAACCATCATCCGGGAGAGTGCAGTCGATCGATTCGGTCACGATTTTCCGATTGCCGCGGCGTTCTTTTCGATATTGTTTTTTCGTGTTTGGCGTGACGACGGGAACGGTATTTAACATTATTATTATTATTATTATTATTGTTTCGTCGACCTGGCACGGGATTCGATCCGTACGCTATTTATTGCGCCGCCGCGTCGTCGACGACGACGGCCAAAAAAACTCGTACATCCGTCTTTCCCGCGAAACTGCGGACGGCGCGCGCGTTTTCTCTCTCTCCCCCTCCCCCCCCGTACGACACGCGTGTTGTGTTTGATGTTGACGTTGTTGGCGGCCTTATACACCGATATTATGCGCCGATAGCACATACGGTTATTGCGTTTACGGTCGATCGACAAAAAACGAGAAACGATTCGTGAATATTTCGGCGAAATCGAAAGTCCGAAATCGATTACGTGTAGTAATCCGGAGATGGAGCCAGACACCGTACGTGCGCGCGAGTACAAACGGTTATTACCCCGTCTGCGTTTACGGTCGGCGCGATAGGGTGACGAGGTTGGCGACGAGCAATTTTTCGTTATTGTGGCTCGCGCCGTACGAGTACAGAAACGAATCGACGTCCGGAGGCCAAACGATAACCCAGACGAGACACGGAGATGACTGCGAACGCGAACAACAGTGAAACGTTACGGTTAACGCATAATCAACCACGGAATTTAAATCGAAAACGCGGGGATTCGCGAAGAAATGAAACGAAACGAAAGTTGACGAACGAGTCGAACGCCTGTCTGTCGAATCAGTAATCACGGTCAACCTATTCCGCTTGTATCCGTGCGGCCGTCCCTTAATCGACTCCAAAAAAAAAAAAAAATTGCGCGTTTAGAACGATTCGAAAACAATACAGAAGACCGATATCTATTGAAACGTGTTTTAAAAAAAACACTACAATAACTGGACGACAGCCAATGATCATGCAGACTTCGGGCGTGTCGATGCGGTATAAAAAAAAATACTGTCATCCCTCCGAAACGCACACCGCGCGTTATACGAACACGTTCGAACGTTTTTAACGATATTACATCGTACGAGAACGTCAACACGAATTCGATACGCACACCGTGTTAAAAATAACCGTTCTGACATATTGTTTCGATGTGCGGGAACATTGTGTTGAGTATACGTACGCGTATTCTCTGCGAAAACAACAAACAAACAAAAACAATAATTTATCGCCGAATTTTTCACGACGGGACGATCGCCAAATTTCGAATTTCTCCGTCACCTGTACCCCGTGCAGAGAGCGACGCCGTCATAAAACGCGTAGGTTGTACCCGAAATCATTCGATCACGCCCGGGAAACCGTCAGTATTTCACACGAACGCACGACCGTTTTGTAGACTATTGTATTGTATTGTATTTATTTTTTTCCGATCAAAATATAATATATGAAAAAAGGTGGAAATGTACGAAAAAACACGCGCCGAGATCGATTCGAAGTTTCACGATTATCGATCTCTTTTGCGGGCGATTGATGCGATATGCGCGCGGAAGCGTCTGAAAACAGGAACACGCGTAACGTTAAGTGGATCGAAATAAAACTAGCGGCAAATTCAGAACCGTTTACGGGATCAGCTGCCGGTTAACTCGTCGGCACGTGTGACGATCAACGAAAGCATTTGAGAGTGAAAAACGCGCAGCGTGTCTAAAGAGTGTTCGCTCGTTGACGTGTCCCGGGGCCCGTTCTACGTTTGGGAGCGTTGGCACGAGACTCCTTTAAGCGGCGTGCTCATCCGGTTGCGTTCGTATTCGCCAAGTGAGTGTTCCGGGCGGCACGGTGCGAGCAGAAGACGCGCGCACGAGGAAGCACGGCAGGACGGCGAGTTTCGAGGCCACTCGGTTCACATATCTGCCGGTTCGTAGTCCTGGTGTCCTAACCTAACCTAACCTGGCCGCGCGCTATCATCGCCGTAGATGCACCGTGGGGTACGTACACCTACCGGACGACCTTGGTCGTGACCACGCCGGTACGGTGGACCGGGGCGCTCAGGGATGATTTCCGGGTCTCTCTTTTTGGCGCGGGCGAACGCGATCGATGGCATAGTCCACGAGCAGGACAGCGGAGGAAGCGGGTCTGTGAAGTTGTCGTCCGTCAAACGTTCGGGTGAACGCCTGAAATTTGTCGCCGAGATCCAGGGTCGCGGTTTCTGACGGATTCCGAACGGTTACTACTACGCGCGAACGTCGTCGAAAGTCGTCTGGCGGGCACTGCTCCGCGGGGCCGATAAGCTTATCTAATGTTTGTTTTGGTGTTTTTTTTTATCAAGCCGTCCGTCGAACATAGTTTTCGACACACTCACTGCGCACAAACACGTACGTCGTGCACAAAGCCGGTATTTCTAAGTTCCTTGTGAATTTTCATGAAACAACGTAACGATTGGAGAAAAGGTATATTCAGACGTTTATATACTTTAATAACGATGTGACTATTGTCGAACAACTCCTGTCTGTCGAAATATTTTACACGTAGATAAAATTGATTAATAATATTCGTGATAATGGGGTTTTGTAGAGCACACAGAAGACCACGAAATTCTAGTGAATTCCGGCGACTTAGAACGCATTTTCAAACGTGTTTTAAATTCGCAGCTGTATGACGGTTTTGTATTTTGGCCAAATCGCAATGTCACTCGGCACGGACGGTCTGGGCGGCGAGGCACCAAAAAAAAAAAAAAAATAAATAATTCGCCGCCGTCCAGACTTGATCGCAAAAAATAACTTATTCGCCCGACGACGGTGCGCGCGACCTACTTGCGTCCGTTTTTAGAGCGATATTTTACCTGGCAGAGCGGATTTTTTTAATTAAAAATTGTTTTTTATAGCCACGTATAAAAAGAGACGCGCGTGGACGGAAAGTGGGACGTTCGCCAGTGGAAATCATGTACAGGGCGTGCCAATTGTTATGACTTTCGTCCTGTTCCGATATTCTTACGGTCTTATCTTCTTCTTTTTTTTTTTTTGTAATCACCCGGCGCCACAACCATTGTATTTTACGAACCGAGTTCATGAACACGTAAATGTCTCACGACACGGGTCGCGACAGAGACCGACCACGCCCTAAGGACAAAACCAATTGATTTGGAAAATATCGAGACGAACCTAAAACGAAGCTGTTCACCGGAGCGAAATCATTCTAAAAAAAATTCGTCCGCGACGCGGCGTTAGTTGACGCGAGTTATTTTCGATCGGTCGCGTGGGACGCGGCCGTGCGTCGTGTTGCCCACGGCCGCGTCGGTCGGCCGGCACAAACAGAAATGATAATGATAATAATAATAATAATAATGATAACGATAACAATAATAACTACGGTAAAAAAAACCTTAAATAAAATAAAAAACAATCGCCCCAGCAGCGGTAGCGGACCCGAAATAATTCCGTGCGGCGGGTCAGTCTCGGCGGCGGAGGCGCGCGCGCACGAGCCCGTTGGACCCGTTGGACCCGTTCCCGTTCCCGGTGCAGAACGTCCGCCGCGCGCGGCCCCGCGATACGAGCGAAACGCGCGCCACACGGCAACGGCCCCGGTCGTCTGGCGGACGGTCTTTCGCGTTCTTCCGCCGGTTTCGTACGTACGCGCGAGTGTGCGCGAGCGCGCGCGCCCGGGGCGGCCACGACGACGACGACGTGATTACGTGTCCGTGATGGGCAACAAATGCTGCAAGAGCCAATCGTCCGCGTACAGCAGCGCGAACGCGACCGTCAGGTCGTTCTCGTCGTACGACTCTTCGGCCGTCAACCGGTAAGTGGGGTCACGGGCTGCGCGTACCTTTCGCGAAACATTTTGTTCTTACTTCTTTTCTTTTTTCCGTTTGGGGGGAGTGGTGGTGGCAAAACATTATCAACGTGTCCTAGTATCTCGACATTAAACCTCGACAGAGAAACTAGTCGGGAAAATAAACGCTCACGCCAAAAGTCCATATAACTGAATATCCGTATTGTATACGATGAAAAACAAACGTGCATTCAGCAAACGTACCCCTTAAGCACGTCACCGGGTCACAACCGGCCGGACGTCGGATTTTCGCGCGAACACGTGTTCCCGACACTAGATTACCAACAAAGTACCGACCGGGACGTTTATCGAATACATAAGAAATGAAATCATAATTATATACAGGATTTAAAATTAATGCGATTGCGTACTTGTTTTTTTATCTACTTCGGTTAGTGTCTCCGGTAGCTTCTCCCGTGACATTACGAACAAGTCGTTTTGAAATTAAATTTCCACTGCACTTTCTATAGTTTTCACACGATTGCGTTCGTCAGTGAAAATATCCTTTCAACATGTGCGCTGTGACCAGGAACGACACATGCACATAAATTGCGTTTTTTTCCCCCCGACACATCGGTTTCCCGAAAGAAATGTATCCGTGAATAATAACGAGAAAGTTCCACGTTTTTGTGAAAAAAAAAATAATTAAAATACCGTAAAATATCAAACGTTACAAACGGATTAACTTATTTCGTAGAACAACTCAAAGACGGTAAAGACGGCAATCAAATGACATGCAATTTTCATTGTATCCACACTCATATTCCGAAGAAGCTCCGTTTTATTTTCAATATTATTTACTTAAATGATACGAATTGAGATCAGTTTTTCTAAAGTTTAAACACGCGATCGCCTGGGTCGCTTTACCCTCACGCCCGGCCCCGGACGCACCGCGCGAGACGTGACTTATAAACGTGAAATCGTTCGATCGAAAATGACATAACGGACGTAGTTGGGCGTCAGAAAGAAACGGACGTGACGTCGAAAATATTCATGCGGATCGCGATGTTTTATTTTTCAAATAAATACATCAACGCGTTCGTAAATCTATGACCGCGCGCGCGTATACTTTCGGAGACCAGCATCACAAATCAGCACAACAAGTGTCACGTTGAATATTCGTTTGAATCATCCGACGGCAGCTGCTTTCGGTTTCAAAAGATATTTTTACATTTTATTTTTTTTCACCGTCCGAAGTAACGGGTTTGATTCCACTCGTTTTGCTGGCTAATAATACACGCGTTTCGCAACGTAGTTAATTATTTCGTAAGCTCTGGTGTCGTCTTTTATGTTTTAATTGGCTCATTCGTTCGATTCGACAGGCGTGGCAGAGAGCAAAAGTAAATTGGTCTTGTACAACCGTAACACGGTTTCGTTTGTTATACGCGTGCGCGTATATTTTTAAAGTTTATTTCGAAACGCGTCAAACAAAGCGATAAATATCACGACGACTACGTAGAGCTATTAAAACGTCGATGAGCTCTCGTATCGAAACGACTGATTTTTAATACTGTCCGCGTTTCGCGCTTCGCCGTGCACGTGCACGTTCACAACGGGACATTACGCGTTCGACGTCATTTATATTTCGTTAGGACGTCGCGGCACGAGTCGTCTGGTTTTTATTTTAATTTTGATTTCTCCGAGACGAGACCGTAAATAAAACACGAAATGTATAAATATCGTGAATTCCAGACGCGCTCGCGGCTCGTGTCGTACGTCGGGCGGGACGTTTACACGGACGTGTGGAAATTATGATTTTATCACGACCGCGCGCGGTAAACAGCAACATAATCTCAACAATTCGACGCACGACGTACTGACCGGCGACGCCGCGTTTCCAACTGTATTTGTGTCGACAACGGAGAATAAAAAAAATAATCGTCACGGCACACAACCATGCAACACAATAAGCATCGCGGACAAGTCGCGCGGCTATCCTAGAAAAAAATCGGTGTCGCTGAAGATACGGTTCCAGAGGACCGTTCACCCACCCGGGTCCGGACTATCGTTTGTTTCCTTTTTCACGAATCGGCCACGTAAAAAATTGTCCTTTACCATAACTGACGGCTCTTCTAAGCTCTGTTTTCTAAATCTTAAACAATATTTTTCACCGATGAGTCGAGTTTATTCATAATCGTTAGTGTTCGAATTGGGGGAGGGGGGGCGGAACTCCTCTACTATATTTAAAAAAAAATTAGCGTCCTTTTACTACAATTTTTAAAGGAACGCTTATAACCGGTAAACCTGGGGACTATAAATGAACAAAAATTGTATATTTTATATAATATCTTGTATATCTTTTATATAATATCTTATTCGACACTTGTTATTAGATTACCCGTGGCAGTACGAATTGTCGACAAACAACGTCGTTAATTGGCGAACCGTTTTGCAAATTCTATGTTATTTATTAGTTAAGGGGGCTTTTATCTTAACGTGCACTGAGCGTGGAAACAACTCATTCCGTGATGGTATTTCTATAAAATATTGTTCGATTATCGTGTGCTCTATTGACTTTAGGACTTCGGTATCGGGCGGCGACGAGTTCTACACACCCAGCGTACGTACGATACAGCTGATATTTTACACGATATGATTATTAGATGTTATAATATTAGTTTAGGCGGGTAAATGTGTTTTGTATGCTTTTCCTAATTGTTATTTAAAGGTTTCAAAACGTTTGTCTGTATAAAATGTTAAAATGGAGAAATTTGTTTGAAAAAAAAAAAAACAATAACGGTTAGAAATTAGATTATGTAATCGGGTGTAGCGATATAGAATATTTCATCGATATTTGCCGGTCTCGAGCACCAGTTTGTTACGACGATGTCGTAAAACCCACGCTTCGGAATCCGATGTCACGCAGATGGAACGTACGTGTTTGTCGGTCGCACTGACCCCGTCGAATACCGTTTTAACATTCCCCGGCGCTGCGCACGTACGTCGCAAACGGCAATCGGTTTTCCATCATATTTCAGTTTGAAACCGCGCGGCGATTTCGCGTTTTTCAAACGTTCATTCCGGCCAGAAATAATAATGATAATAACGAGTGGCGGATTTACGGGGGAGTGGGGGTCTATGGGTATTGGACCCCCCCCTCAGAAAATTTTTGAAAATCCGCTACTGATAATAACGATAATAAAAAATGCGCGATATTCAATCCGAAATTGATTACCTCGCCGCAACGCGAAAATGGAATTCGATTCGCACCGAGCGGTCGCATTTTTTGGACCCGGTTTTACGTCCGAATGATAACAAACATGAATCGACGACCGTAGTCAGATCCGTCGATCACGTTCGCACTCATACTCATATTTAGTTTCCACACAACGACAACACGAGCGGCCCGCGGTTTCCGAACATTGCCTATCCAACAACACCCGTCACAGACAATGTCTTGTATCCCGGAATCCGGTTAAGGGGCCGCCGCCGCACCAAAAGTAAAACGTATTCAACGCTCTTGAATATCGGCGTTGCTCTCCGTAACTCGGCGACGGCAGTTCGTATGATTCTGGCGAGAAACGTTCCAGAATAAAAACCAAAGACGAGCTACGCTATAAAATTCATTACACAGTATATCGTGTTTAAATACAAATATTACCGGAATCGATTCGTGTTCATTATGCTCGACATATTATTACATTTTAGCTCAAACATTTTTTTACTCGTACGTAGACGGATAACGTTTGTTAATAATATTTCAATCGTCGCTGTGCGGCCGTTGTAATTATTGAATACGTACGTGACGCGTCATCGAAATCGCTAACCTCAAATGACATTCTTAGCGTTTTAACGGGTCGACCGAAGGGCGGCGGACGGACTTTGAAAGTGAGAGGGCGATTGATAATTGCTAATTCACGAAAATTAAGGAATACGCAATCATGTGCCGATTTAAAGGTGTTGCTTAACGAAATACAAATACAAATTTTTTTTTCTCTACGTGAATCGCTGGCGAGAAGGATAGTGCTTGATAGTCCAAATCATTTAACGGTAGTTTATTGTATTTTATTATATAGTTACGAGTTGAAGTTAAGGAGTAGTCAGGCAGTGGACGAGACATTTCAGGGTAATGAAAAGAAAGATTTTTGAGGAGAAATTTTCCAGTCTGCGTCTAATGTTGAAGGGATGACACGTGGTTTCTATTTCAATAGCCGGATTAGGAGCAGACTTCAATGTGCCGATAATTGATTGAAGGCAGGAAGATTATTTCGTTTCTTCCAATGATAACGAGAAGCGAAAACTGATAGGAAACAACCGTAGTCGAGTCAACTGATTTATAAATAACTAACAGCGTAGACGGTTGAGAACCCCACCACGTGTCAGCAATTGATCTGAGAAAGTCGGACCGTCGATTTATATTATATTAGCGCGATTATGAGGCGGCCCAACGAAGTTTAGAATCTAAGGTGAAGTCTTTGAAAATGATAAGATCACAAATGAATACAACTTGTAATATTTTGTACTTGACGTCTATCCTATCGTCTTTTTTTTCCCCCCACTAAATACACCAATAACTTTTTTTGTTAGAATCGATGTCGTCGGAAGACCCCCCCCCCCAGCTACGCACGAGTCGTCACTGTTGGGAGTGATCCCGCGGAAGGGTTTTTCGCGATACGCGCAGACACTTCCGCAATGGATTTCCGGTTACACCGGCGTTACCGACGTCGCGGTCACGGTATCGATGGCGTGTACGGTTCCCGCGAGCAGACATTCCGCGACAGCGTCCGATTTCTCGCGTCCGTCTTTTGGAATTCGTTGATAAAAAAAACACACGCGCGCGCGCGCGACACGTTAATCTTCGTCCGTTGTTGTGGACCGGAGAGAGAGTTTCGCTATTTTTTTAGCAAGGACACACGCGGTTCCCGGGGGCTCCCGGTTACGACCAGTAACGACCGGTTTCACCAGTAGCTCACGTTTCGATTCGTAAACGAACGCGGTTTCGGACACGAGAACGCTCCGCGAGTAATCGGACCCGTGGCGGATTTAGGTCTTTGCACTAAGAGGGCCAATATTTTTTAACACATAAATATATATTCGTACATATGTCCGTTAAAATGTTAACATATCTCCAGTTGGTTATTTCAATAAAAAAAAAAAAAAATGTATGAATTGTAAAACAACGCGATAATAACACGTGCATTTTACAAACTCGTAACCGACAAGAAATATTCCGTGATGGTTAACAGGCGTACGAAAATTTACGGCGGCCGGCCGACCGTCTCTGTGATCTAGTAATTTTAAAATATACTACATCAGTGATTCAAAACACGAATATGTGATAAAATCGTCATTGTTATAGATTTATTATATACATTTTTAGATTTGCGTTTTAGAGCTCTGTTTACTTATTTATTTTATTTTATTGTTGAACTGAAAGCACAGTGTAAATATCTATTTATATTTTACCCAAACTCTACATTCAACACACAAGTGTCGGACACAATACACGCTTTTACATAATTTACACTCGTTATTTCCGTATAAATACGACACCTTCGTGCCCATTCCTTTGCCTATGACTATCTAATATATATATATATATATACGTACCTTTCGTCGTCTTTGAGAATCCTATGAAATATTAGTTCAGTCAAAGGCCCGGACACAACTCGACAAGCAACACATTAAATTTGGCGTTTTTGGTTTATGAATATATCTAAAATACAAAATAAATGTATAAAAACTGCAGATTACGTAAAAACAGCGAGCGAAAGAACGTTAGTAAACAAACCGTCAAACGTTCGACCGATCACGGAATGCCATTCTACCACGCCGCCGTTTCTACATTACCGTAACCAATGTTTAAAGTCCCCAAAAACACGTTCAGCTGATCGAGGATCGTTTCTTCAATGTTCTCCGATGTTACCACGGTCACCATAGATAATTAATGGGCCATTACGTCTTATTTTTCGGTCATTCCATACGAATTATGTGGGGTGGGTTAATTCTTTCTTCCATTATCAAGTTACTGTTTCTTCCATGCCACAATATGACAATAACCTACGATAATTTCATTACAACGATCTTAAAACATAACTCGTGCGAGAAAAAGGACCATTCTTAATATTCTCTCTTCTTTAAAATGGACCGCTGCCCCATGCACATTCAGTATAGGAGTAGTCTGTCCATATATTTTTTATCTATGCGTACCTAATCACGTTATTTATTTTCATCACAGACAATAATAATTCCTTTATTGTCTAATGATTTCCGTCGTTGTGCTATCAGACATCAGTGTTGTTTTCGACGGATATTTCGTAAAGGTGCGTACAGTTCAACATGTCTATGGGAGGGGGCATGGTCCTTGATGGGCCTCCTCTATAAACGTCGTCTCTGGTGGCGACCCAACCGGGTTCAATACGTTCTCGCGGGCGCGTTTACAGTTAAAACTTTATTGTTACGACGAACGTCGCGTTACTTCAACATCAAAACCGTAGTATTCTATGTTAAGGTCAACGACCTTGAAATATTTGATTTCCGAACTGTTGATCGGTATAGTTGAACATTATTTTCGTATGTCCGGGAACGACCAAAAAAACGTATATAATCGATTTGAATCCACGAAATCATGATATTCACGCCACTCGTCTCAAAAAGCGGGTTCTGTTCACAGTGCCTTGCCGATTCGGTATCCGTGTTGGTAATACTGTCGAAATAGAAAACCTGTGTGCAAACGGCGACTTCGAGACTTTTCACGACGAGTGAACGAACGACGTGTCGACAGACTTCGCGAAAGAAACAACGAAAAAACGTGTATGATTCCAACACGGTCGTCTCAACGACATTATAAATAACGCGTGCGCTTACCAGAACAAAACGATACGGAACGGACTCGGTCTATTATTGCGCGCGGATCGCCCAACGGTCGTTTGTGACGTGATTGTCGGTAATCAACGCGTTTGTGGCGGGTTGCCGATCGTCAATTGTTATTGTTGAGGCGGGCCCCACGTCGTCGTGACAGTTCGCGTCACCCGCGATTGGTTCGACGCGCGGCGTTATTTTTAGGTTAGTTTATTTCCGTATGAGTGTCATTAACGCGCGGCGAACGAAACGACGACCCGGCAGTCGAAAAAAAAAAGGCGCCCGCGCGACCGACAGGCCGCCGCCGGACTCTCGCGGATGTCTCGACAACGCCGCCGTCGACATGATCGTGTTGTTTTGGTATTTGGTGCGATTGTTGTTCGCGGCGTTCCGTAGGCCGAAACCGTAAGTATACGTACGCACGCGCGCGCACACACGGTTGTTGTAACGTGTTTGGGACTCGAGTCGGTCGGCGGTATCCGGTCGAACAACGAACGTTCGAGTTCGCAAACGTGAATCTAAATTCGCTCGCTTTTGTGTCGGTTTCCCAAACGGCGAAAACAAACGTGTTAACAACGGTCTGTTCACTCGTCCTTGACCCCGTCCGAAAAAAAACAAAAAAAAACCGAAAACGAAACTTCGTGATATTTCCGATATCGGACAGACGTGTGTTATCGATTGAAAAACGGTTTGAAATTTTGTTTACAGGTCAGGCGGTAGACATGCGATCGCTTACGAAACGTCCTCTCGCACCGGCGACTCTGTGACCGCTCTCGCCATGAAGTCCACCAACGATTCGGACGTCGGCGATGACTACCGCGGTGGTTCGTCGAGCACCGTCGGTCAAGACGACCCGATCCCGGTGTTCCTGAGGCGCCTCAACGATCTGAACATCAGGGTCGGGACACGCACGAGGTTCTTGATCGAAATCGACGACGCTACTGGAGTGCAGGTCAATACCAATGCACCCGATCACGTGCACAAAAAGAAAGTCTCGTCTTTGTTCACGTGGTTTTAGGTTATTATTATTTTCCCGTGCCGACAATAATTTTATTATTGGTGTTGGATCGGAGTATCGAACTTTGAAAGATTTTACCATCGAACCGAATTCGAGACCACGCAACTTAAGGGGCGCTTACTTTATTGGGTTTGACTTCGAATGTATCTATCAAATAGCGTTCTGTTCGTCCGTGACGTAACCAATATGTACAAACCACAAAAAAACTATTACTTTTTTTTTTAAACTTTCGAACGAACGCCGCACGGTTGTAGACGGACCACGTGACTATTTCGTTCGTCGGACAGTGTCTATTTTTAGACTTACCAGTACGACGCGCACACACGCGTACATACATATATATATATATTTATCTGTACACGTCGTGTTTTCGTGACCGTAATACTGTGTTGTCGGTCAGGTCCGGTGGTACCACAACAACTCGGAAGCTGAAAACGACAGGTACCAGTACATTCACGAAGGAGGATTCTACTGTTTGGACATTGTTCCGGTGACGTTGGAAGACGAAGGTCTTTGGGTGTGCACCGCGCAAAATTATGCCGGGAAATCGTCGACCGCCGCTCGTCTCTCGTTGATCGGTACGGAAAACAAGATTTTTGTTTATCTACCTCCGGCCGTCGTACGACCACCACCGTACGGTCGTAAGACGGCATAACAGACGATTTTGGTCTTGTGTAATATAGTTTTCGTTAATTAGTATTCGATATATATTTTTTTATTTTTTTATTTTTACACTCGAAACAAACTCGAATCAATATTTCGATCGACGGCCCTTTTGTCGTTTCAGTACCGAAAGCGTTCAAGAAACCGATTTTCGTCGAACAGCTCCGGGCCGAGCTGACGCAACGCGGCATCGTGTCCCTGGAGTGCAAGGTGATCGGCGTGCCCACGCCAAAGTTGCGATGGTACAAAGACGACAAAGAGATCAAAGCCGGCGACATATTCGCGCTGACGGCGAATTCCAGCGAGGACTGTTTGGGCGTGTATACGTGCGAGGCGACGAACGTCATGGGCACCGCACTGTCCACTTCTAAAATACAAGTGACCCGCACGCGACTCGACGGCACGCGCAACACGGACAGGTAGAGAGCTTGAAACAAAAAGAATTTTCCACGCGAATTGCCAACATCGTATTTTCCAGCCTCGTGGCTCGCGGACCGCCTCCGAAGTTCGTGAACGGCTTAAGCGACGCGGCCGGTAAAGTCGGCAGCGTTTTGTACTTGGAATGTCGAGGTAAATCGGTAAAAAAATTTTGAAAAAAAAAAAACAAAAAAACGAACGGTCATAAATCGCAAACGAATCTCGTATGATGAAGTATGGTTTTGTCGACGGCGCGTGCGATTATCGGAACGTTTATATTCGGACATGTTGTTGTTTTTTTAGTCGAAGTGCCGCCGTGGCCCAGAAGTGTAGGATGGTACAACGACAAGGGCTCAGTGAACGACGGGACGTTGTACCGTCTGATAGCCGATGGCCTAGGGACGTACGGCGTGGAAATCAAATCACTCCGCGCCGATCACGGCACCACGTGGAAATGTGTCGTTACCAGTATGTCGGGAGCGAAAGCCGTCACCTCGTGTTCGGTCACGGTGTCGCGTAAGACCGTTGTTGGCGTTTTACGGGTTGTTCGTGATTGAACCGGTGGTTTTCCGTTCTAGACCCGAAGAATTACCGAATACCGAGATTTTTAGAAAGTTTGCGAGCCGTCATGACCGACGAGGGACTGGTTAGTTTCGAGTGTAAGGTTATTGGATATCCAACTCCACAACTTTGCTGGTTTAAGGACGGAAAGCAACTCCAACCTGGAGACGTTTACGAGTTGACCGGGAGTAAATCTTTAGGTAACGCGCACGTCGTGGATACTAGTTTGTATTGAACTATCGTGACGACGAATTGTAGTGCGTTTTCAAGTGCAAAACTATTTTTAATAATAATTTAGGTAGTTACTGTTGTGTCGCTCAGAACTGTATGGGCGAGGCGAGCAGCGTTGCCGAGCTCACAATAGAAGATATTCAAAATCAATTGAACGAGAGCGAAAAACTTCAACTGACGTCGAATACACAACCGCCGCGGTTTGTGGTAGGCCTCAAGAGTACCGAGGCCAACATAAACGAAACGTTTGCGTTTATGATTAAAGGTCGGTATATTAATGCCAGCGGTTTATAACACCCGTTCGAATGTAGAATTCTATTTAAAAATAAATACGAGGCGTGTAATTTGAGCATATATATATATTTAAATTTATTTACATTTTGTGGCATATATAAAAATAACTACAAGACTGGTTAATATATAGTTTAACTATATAATATTACAGTTTCTTAGAATCGCATCGAAAAAGTTTAAACGTTTGGTCTTAATAACTTGTTAATATTTACGATTTTTAATTAAAAATGTGTAATACAATATGTTTATTACGTTTCGTTCTATGTAAATTGTATCTATTCGTGTGTTTGTAAAATTGAATTACAAATCATTTAAATTGCAAGTACCGTGATATACATACATAATAGGTATCTACAGACGGTATTTTTCGTTATTGCGAAAATAATGAGAAGTCGATAAATAATCATACGGGGGATGGGGAACGTGCGTTTTAAAAACGCGGGAACATCATAGTTAAAATATTTTAACAAAATATATAATTCTGTAGCGTAAATATTAATCGCATTGGATACTATAATAGGTACAAGTATGATCTGTGGTAATATAAATATATCGCGCGTTGTGTTTTAGTTATAACCGAATCGACACCGTCGATCAGCTGGTACAAAGAAGACGAACAGATCGCGGAATCGAATCGATATCGGTTTTCTTCCGAAGAAAACGGGACGTACGTTTTGAACGTAGTGCCGCTCGAAATCGACGACCAAGCCGAATGGAAGTGCGTGGCCGTAAACAAGTACGGACAAACCGTGACGTCCAGTTTCTTGAAACTGAACGTTCCGAAAAACTTCAAGTCGCCCAGATTCCTCGACGAACTGAGGATCGCGTTCTCGGACGAAGGCTCGGTCAATCTGGAATGCAAAGTACGTTTCACGAGTGAAAAAAAAAATGAAAAAAATATCTTCGGAACGAGAGAAATCGCATCGGACCGCGTTGTGATTTCTAGGTGATCGGCGTACCGCAGCCGCAACTGAAATGGTTCAAAGACGGCCGAGAGTTGAATCCCGGCGACATGCACAAAATAATCTCCGGACAAAGCGGCACGTGCTGTTTGGGAACGTACACGTGTCAGGCCCACAACTGTATGGGCACGGTGTCTAGTTCAGCCACGTTGTTGACGATGGAAGGTATACGTGGTGGCGTCGTATTATTATTATTATCGTTATTATCGTTATCGGCTCCATTTAGCTGAGCCTGGGTTGTATTGTTTAGTAACACCGAGTGCACACCGTGCGCCCAGGGTGTTACTTTCAATTTTGATGACATTCCGATGCGTCTGCTGTATTTATAGAGTACTATGTGTACAGTACTCAGTACCGTAACTTTTGATTAAGTTTGACGTGACATTAGATACGAGTCCTGTTATTCCAATGATGTACACAAACGACACAATTATTATTATTATTATTATTAAACCGCGTTGCGCTTTTCAGACAAGTCCACGGTGAAATCGTGCGCGACCGACGAGTATCTGTCCGTCGACAACCCGCTCGTTAGGAACGAGTCGCTGTCGACGATCCCCGAGGAGCGCACCAGCCAGATGGAAAAATCGTATACCATCGAGGAGCCCGCGGACGTATCGTTCTCGTTCGACGGCAAGGAAGTGACCGTTTCGCTGTACGAGACGCCGGACCTCACGCACGACGAGGCGTTGCAAATCATCGAAATGTACGCGGACGAACTTTCTGAACACATATCAGGTGAAACGATTTCGTTTTAATTTCGTGAGCTCGATAGTAAAGAGCGATTGTGGTTTTCAAAAAAAAAAAAAAAAACCCCCCGATGAATTTCGATTCGATTTTTACAGAAGACAACGTCGTCGATTTGCCATCGTTGCGCATCGTAAAACAATCGTCGATATCCGGCCCCGTCATGATGGAGGCGTTGGTCATAGACGTCCCGGTGGGTTTCTGTCGACAGCACACGGTGTCCGACACGGAGTTCGACGGCGTCTCGTTGTCCGAAGACGTGACTCTTGCCAACGACGACGGGAACGTGTGCGAAAACAGTTTGGAATATTATTCGGACCGGTTGTCGTCGAGCAACTCGAAAAGAGACCTGTTCTACAGCGCGAGCGAGACCACGCCGAAAAACTCGTCGTCGACGTCGAAACCGTTGTCGGACGACGACGGCCGTCAGCCGTCTTTCCAGACGCCGAAACTTTCACGACGGATTCGGACGATGAAGGTGTTGACTCGGTTGGACGGCGGGATGCGTGCGGCGCAGACGTCGCGAGACGCCGTCGGCCGTTTGACGCGGTCCGAGAGTAACAACACCGAAGAGGAAGTGTCCGAGACGCTGGCCGAGTGTCCCGCGTCGCCGCGTAATTATTGCGCGGCGGAAATTTTCGCTCAGTCCGACGAGGACGGGCTGTACTCGACGGTGTTGAACAGAATACGGAACGGTGGAGCGGTTACCGCGGCGCTCGGCACCGACGAAGACAACGTCCTGAACGCAATCTGCAGGCCGAACGTGGACGAGTTCCTGAAGCACGTGAAAATCATCTTGGACGGCACCATGGTCAAGATGCACGCGCACGACCGTTTGCGGGATCGCGCGGACACGCCGACCGAGCTGGACCGTTCGATCCAGGCGCTTCACTCGCTCGCGTGGAAGTTCGTCGAAGAGACCGAGAGAGACAACGTGACGGAACTGGATAAGAACGTCACGGACAACGTGTCGTGTCTGATGACCGCGATAAACGCGAGCCTGTTGGCGTCGGAACAGGCCGACGACCCGTTCGGCGTCTCGGACAACGTGCTCAACGAAATACAGTCGTCCGCGTGTTTCGACCTGCAAACGCTCAACGACAGAGAGCTGCCGGCCGCTGACATCTTGGACCGTTTGTCCGGCCAGATCGAGCACTTCACGGCCGTGGTCAACGGACAAGTGGCCCGAGTTACCGAGCAGCGTGTCGTAGCCGTACTGCGCAACACGATCGGCACCACACTGGTGTACGTGAGGACGCTGCAGCAAAACTGTTCGAAAATCAAGTGCGTGGACGTCGATTCGTTGGCGCCGCTGTTCGCTATGGTACAGCCGCTGGAGGCTATTGTGAACGACGTGGCCGTGATGGAGGAGGCGGCCGCGACCGACGAGAACCGCGAGCCCGGTGATTCCAGGCTGAAACAAATGTTGATCCCGGCGATCAGTTCGATTGCGTTCCATCTGCACGGGCTGAGCGCGGCGCTCAAGAACGAGCACCCCGAAGACGACCGGGACCTGAACGATATTTACCACCGGATAGACGACTCGGCGGCGCAGTTCATGGCGCTCGCTTCACGTGGCACCGGGAGCAATAACCTGGCCGAGTGTTTCATATCGTTCACCAAATCGATTAACGATCTGTGTTGCTGTTTGAGGCGGCTGGGCAAGTCCACCGAGAACATCGTCTCCTCCGATTACGGGTCCGACGACAAACTGTTGTTGGACTTCGAGACGCTTTTCGACGAGCTGATGATGGACATCGACACGCTGATCAACAACGTAAACGTCGTCCGAGATTTCGAGGACAACATCAATCCGCTGGGCTCGTTGTTGGAACCGCTGCAAGACATGAAGATCGGATTGTTCCAAGTGAACCAAGTGCTGTTGTCCAACCAGACCGGCACGAACATGAGCTACGAAGTGGTGTGTTGTTTCGAACATCTGTCGCAGCAGCTCGTCCAACTGAACAATTGTATCGTGAACCAATCGATTGCGGAGGAGACGGACAAGGAGATACCGTTCGAGACGTCGATAAAGATGATGCAAAACATTCTCTTCGACGACGCTATCGACGATTTGGGTGTAAACGGAATACTGTTCGGCAGCGTGATGAAGCCGCTGTTGCAACTCCAGAACGTCATCGTTTCGAAAATGGCCTCGGTGGAGAGCGATCTCAGTTTTCGGAACACACTGACGTTTCCGGCGGTGTTTGCGACACCCAGTCGTTGAGTTTGTCGCTGTCGAACAACGCGCAGACCGTACTCGACAAACGCGATAGTCTGAAACGGACGAACGTGTGGGACGAGACGGAGGAGGAAATGGTCAAGGAGAGTGGATTAGTCGATGGCACGTCCAACGTCACCGAAGACCGTACGCTTGTCGACGGTGACGGCGCGAAGCGACGCGACGTAAGAAGACGTTTCGAGTGTGACGTCGGAGCGGCGTTTAAAGACGAAGAACCGAACATTATAACGTCCGAAGACGATCGCGAAAACACCGGTTTCGGAGTGCTGTTCGACGAGACGGACCTCGCCGCGGACGAATACTTTTTGGACGACGTCGTCGTTCGTCGTAACGAGGCAATGTCGGCAGACGTGAACACGGACCAGGAGCACATCGGTTGCGCGGACGGGGAGCACGATGATATTGTCCCGAGACACGTGTCGGAAACGTTCGACAAGAACGCGCAACAAGATTCGACGACGGGCTCGTCGATGGATTTATTCGACGAACTCCAAGAAACATTGAAGTGCATTTCGGAAGGGACGCTGTCGGAAAACGTCGACGGGCCGAGCAATACGGTTGGCAGTGACCGGCCGTTGGACGGGTCGGTAGGAGTTGACGGAACGAAAACGTCCGTAACATTAGTTGCCGGCGAATCGATCGAACACGACCGGCTAGAAGAAGCCGTCGGAGCAAACACGGAAGTCGATCGAAATGACGAGCTGACGTCAGACGAAATCGAAAAAAGTATTTCCGACGATGATACGTTGCAAACAGATCGGTCCTCCAAAGATTCGGATAAAACGGTATCTGACTACGACGCGGATACGAACAACGCGATTTCCGAAATCCAAACCGAGGGAACGGATGAGGTGTCCGACGTGGTGACCACTGTCGACGCGCTTAATTCCACCGGTGTTCGGCGCGGAGAACGCGTTTCCGAAGAAGACGACGTATCGGGCGGGAATAAATCCCCGTCGGATTACGGCACGGGAAACGTCGCGTCGTCAGGTTTAAAACGTCAAAACGAAACACCGGACTCGGCAGCGTTGGGCGTAACAAGCGAATTGATTGAATGTTCGGACACGTCATCCGACGAAAACAGTTCGCAGGACGGCAAGTTCGTTTGGAAAACAAAATCTGCAATATAATGACGTTACCGGCACGGACGATGTGGTACATTCTGGCGATAGTGTGGTTGACGATGAGAAGTCGAACGCTGACGGCAGTGTAATCGAAAACAAAAGTTCAGATGTATTGACGTCGCGCGAAGACGGACAACCGGACGTGGTGGACTACGACGATTCGCGAGAATCGCGTTCACAAGCCGAAGTTGTTATCACGGTGGGAGAAGGTGATACGGACGTCGTCGCCGCCGTCGTTCGGCCGGCATCTGGGGGAAGTGACGAAAATCGAGATTTCACGGAAATCGATAATCAATCGACGACGTCAAATGTCGACGATAACGCCAACACGGAACTGAACAAATCGTCGTCGGTGGCGGCAATGACCGAAGGCGAAGACGGCCGGATGAGAGATTCAATAACCGACGAAAAGCCAAACCATTCGTTCGCTACAGAAGGAGTTGCCAACGAAACCGAACAAGGCGCGCCGTTCTCGGTGAACGTCGGTAATAAGTGTGTTGACGTTGTCGCCGCAGAAGTCGTAGAACTGGAGGGCGACGGATCGACGTTCTCGCGTCCGCACGTTGATTTAATAACGGTTTCGGAAGATAAAACCGTCGAATTCGGGTCGAACGAAAACGATTACGATCGAGTCGAAATAGACGAAGAGGTCGACGTACTGCACGGAGAAGACGATTTACGATCGGCTGTCGAAAAAATGTCAATAACCGACGGTGAAAATGTGTCCGGTTCCCCACCAGTAACTGGCGGAAATATCGAACGAAACTCATCCGTCGACAACGAAGTGAACGCTGTGGATGGTCTGAACGAGTCGTGTCAAGACCTATCGAGTGAGGATGGGAACGCGCAAACCACAGTTGTCGACGATGAGTGTGCTTTAGATGGTTCGAAAAAGATGATGTCTGCCGCGGAACGTGGTGACGATTTCAAGTTGTCTGCTGCGGACTCTAAAGTGTTATTACTCGTCGATTCCGATGTATTAGACGAGCAGCCGGAAGAAAACGAAGACGATTTAGATATTGTAGGGATCGATGCGAACAACGAGTCGGTGGTGACCGCCGAAGAAAGCGAAAAACCCGATAAAAATATTTCTTTGAATCGTGACGATCTGGAAGGAGATGTCGAAGTCGAGCGTGGACTTGAATTGGAAATGTCGCCCGTTACTGGTTTGAACGGCGAAAACAAAACAGACGAGAAAACGAGCGGAAACGCCGAACAAGAATCGGCGGAAGTCAACGACGAATACTGCGGGCACGTAAATGTATTGAACGAGGAGACCGTTGGAAATCTAAAACGAGCGACCGTTGTAGAAAATAACGAAGCAACCAACGCGGCCGTACGTGAAGCGGTGGAAAATATTCAAAGTGACCACGCGCGTTCCGTTGAATTGCCGTTGCTATTAGCCGGTGAGAACATACCGTTAGTTAATGCCGAAGTCGTCACGGCGGAGAGCACGCAGTCGATGGATGCACGCGAGTCCGAGGAAAATCGAGTGGAAATAAAATACGAAGGAGACCAACCCGAAGAAACGGCAACGTACGTGGAGACAATCGTTTTGTACGGCAAAAATAGTAGCGACTTGGAGACCGGAGAAGAGGACATTTCCGGCGAGGTCGACAGCACGGAAGAAGACCCGACCCGAGTGGCCGGTGGCCGTGCGAATGTCGTCGGTTCGATTGAACCAAACGCCGCCTTGACGTGCGACGATGTGATTTCGGTTGGGAGCACTGGGGACGCGGATATCGAGAACGTCGAGTTAAAACACGGGAAACGTGATTTACAGCGACGCGTATCCGAACGCCGAACACCGGCTGTGCTGGAAAGCGCCGGGGGACATGACGCGTGCGACGACGGTGAGAAAACTCGTCCCGAGCCGTCGATGCCGGCGGACGACGTTCCGGACGAGAACGTTGACACGCAAACGTCGAGACGTGACGACGAACACGAAGAAGTCAGTTCGGGAGCGGACGAGACGGCACGGAAGACGATCGGATCGATGGTGCCCGTGAACGTTCGCCGTCGGCCGAAGAGAACGCGGCGGCGAACAGCGCCGGAGTAGCGAGCCGTCCGAGATTTGAGCGACGGACGTTTGGGAGCGGATCACGCGAACGGCGTAGAAATCACCGAACCTAACGTGTCGCGGTCGTCGGTGGTCGGCGACGAAACGGTGGCGACCGCGGCTGAGACCGACGGATACGAACGTTCGAGACTGCCGACGGACCGAACCGACGCGGCGGTGTACGTTGTCGGCGAAGTCGACGCTCGTCTTGCGCGCCCGAAGGAGAACGACGTTTCGGAAACGGAATCGATACGAGGCGTGGAGAAATCGGACGACGTCGAACATTTCGGACCGGAAACGATGACGGGCGCGACGAATACGGAAGACGAGACTGGCGTGTCCGCCGTGGAAAAACCGCGAGCGCACAGGACGACGTCGTGCCGGCAGGTGAAATCGCCGATTTCTCTGTCAAAGAAAATGTCGAATTGAGCGCCGCTGTGAAACCGAGATTGCATCGTGTGGAAAAAATGGCCGCCAATCAAACCGAGTGCGTTATGTTGGAAAATGCGAACGTTTTGACGCGAGACGAACACGACAACGCGGAGAACGTTATCGGACGTGCAAGTGTGGAACACGAACTTAACATCGCTGCGATCGGAAACATGATCATTGACTACGACAGTTTGGAGGCAAATGACGGCGTGGATGAAAACGATCGTACGAAACGCGCGACTTTGGCCGCGGTGGTCGACGAAACGTTTTCGAACGAGGTCTTGTCGAAAAACGTCGAAGTTTTCAAAGCGCCCAACGAAGTGCTGACGATTAACAACGGAGACAACGTCATCGTGACCAACAATTCGGACGAGGAGCGTGTGGGAGTGACACAATCCGCAGAAGACGATTCGGTCGATAAATTGTCAGAAAAATTAAACGGCGAACAAGCAGTTTTGGACGCGTTAAAACAATCGCCAAAAGTGTAGACGAAATAGTTGAACCTGTAGAGACATCGACTGATAATGTAGGCTCTTTGGGCGATTCTGCGCAAAAAATCGAAAAACTCCAAACTGAATTAGAAACAGAAATTGAAGGAAAACACAGTAAGAATATTTTGAAATCGTTTGGAGACGATCAGATCGAAAGCCAGCAAATTAATGAACTCGACGCTGAAAAAAAGAAGACTTTGGAAAATATCGTTGACTCGACGAATGATCCTGCGCAATCTAAAGAATCGACTATAGACGAGATTAAACATGACGGTGTGTGCGAAGTTAGGAAAACGAACGGATCGAAGATACGATCGAAAAAAGCGATATAAAAAAGAAATGTAGTCCCAAAAAGAAAAAATCATTAAATGTATTGGAAAATATAAGCGTAAACGATAATAATGTTGTCACAAAAACGCAAGCCAATGAAGAAAAAACCGACAAATTTACCACTAAATTAGAAACAGAAATTACAGAAAACAGTAAAATTAATCCAGAATCGATTCAAAACGATGAAATTGAAAGTCAGAAAATTGATAAACTCGATGCCGACAAAACAAAGTCGTCGGTGGATACCGTTGAAACTTTAAACGAGAATGCACAAATTAAACCGAATGAAGACAAGACGAAAAATGACATCGTGTGTGAAGTGACAACGGACACACCAATCAAAGATACGAAGGAAAAAGGTGATATAAAAAAGAAATCGAGTCCAAAAACAAAAAAATCACCAAAAATTACGGAAAGTACAATCGACGTCGACATCAATGTTAACAAAGAAAAAACCGAAAAACTTGAATCTAAATTAGAAACGGAAATTATAGAAGAAAATAATGATAGTACTCCGAAGTCGCTTCAAAACGACGAAATCGAAAGTCAGAAAATTGAGAAACTCGAAGTTGACCAAACAAAGTCGGCAGTGGATATCGTTGAAACCTTAAATGAGAATGCACAAATTAAACCGAATGAAGATGAGACGAAAAATGACATCGTGTGTGAAGTGACAACGGACACACCGATCAAAGATACGAAGAAAAAAGACGAAATAAAAAAGAAATCGAGTCCAAAAACAAAAAAATCACCAAAATCTGCGGAAAGTACAATCGAAGTCGATAACAACGAACACGAAGAAAAAACTAAAAAACTTGAATCTAAATTAGAAACGAAAATTGCAGAAGAAAATAATGAAAGTACTCCGAATTCGCTTCAAAACGATGAAATCGAAAGTCAAAAAATTGATAAACTCGAAGCTGACCAAACCAAGTCGTCGGTGGATATCGTTGAAATTTTAAACGAGAATGCACAAATTAAACCGAATGAAGACGAGACGAAAAATGACATCGTATGTGAAGTGACAACGGACATATCGATTAAAGATACGAAAGAAGAAGGCGATATAAAAAAGAAATCGAGTCCAAAAACAAAAAAATCACCAAAAACTACGGAAACTACAATCGAAGTCGACATCAACGTTAATAAAGAAAAAACCGAAAAACTTGAATCTAAATTAGAAACGGAAATTATAGAAGAAAAGAATGATAGTACTCCGAAGTCGCTTCAAAATGATGAAATCGAAAGTCAGAAAATTGATAAACTCGAAGCTGACCGAACAAAGTCGTCAGTGGAAATCGTTGAAACTTTAAATGAGATGGCACAAACTAAACCGAATGAAGACGAGACGAAAAATGACATCGTGTGTGAAGTGACAACGGACATACCGATCAAAGATACGAAAGAAGAAAGCGATATAAAAAAGAAATCGAGTCCAAAAACAAAAAAATCACCAAAAACTACGGAAAATACAATCGAAGTCGACATCAACGTCAACAAAGAAAACACCGAAAAACTTGAATCTAAATTAGAAACGAAAATCGCAGAAGAAAAGAATGATAGTACTCCGAAGTCGCTTCAAAATGATGAAATCGAAAGTCAAAAAATTGATAAACTCGATGCCGACCAAACCAAGTCGTCGGTGGATACCGTTGAAACTTTAAACGAAAATGCACAAATTAAACAGACTGAGGACGAGACTAAAAATGACATCGTGTGCGAAGTTACAACGGACACACTGATCAAAGTTACGAAGGAAGAAGGCGATATAAAAAAGAAATCGAGTCCAAAAACAAAAAAATCACCAAAAACTACGGAAAATACAATCGAAGTCGACATCAACGTCAACAAAGAAAACACCGAAAAACTTGAATCTAAATTAGAAACGAAAATCGCAGAAGAAAAGAATGATAGTACTCCGAAGTCGCTTCAAAATGATGAAATCGAAAGTCAAAAAATTGATAAACTCGATGCCGACCAAACCAAGTCGTCGGTGGATACCGTTGAAACTTTAAACGAAAATGCACAAATTAAACCGAATGAAGATGAGACTAAAAATGACATCGTATGTGAAGTGACAACGGACATACCGATCAAAGATACGAAGGAAGAAGGCGATATAAAAAAGAAATCGAGTCCAAAAACAAAAAAATCACCAAAAACTACGGAAAAGTACAATCGACGTCGACATCAACGTTAACAAAGGAAACACCGAAAAACTTGAATCTAAATTAGAAACGAAAATCGCAGAAGAAAATAATGAAAGTACTCCGAAGTCGCTTCAAAATGATGAAATCGAAAGTCAGAAACTTAACAAACTTGATGTTGACCAAACGAAGTCGTCGGTGGAAATCGATGAAACTTTGAACGAGAATGTACAAATTAAACCGATTGAAGACGAGACTAAAAATGACATCGTATGTGAAGTGACAACGGACATACCGATCAAAGATACGAAGGAAGAAGGCGATATAAAAAAGAAATCGAGTCCAAAAACAAAAAAATCACCAAAAACTACGGAAAATACAATCGAAGTCGACATCAACGTCAACAAAGAAAACACCGAAAAACTTGAATCTAAATTAGAAACGAAAATCGCAGAAGAAAAGAATGATAGTACTCCGAAGTCGCTTCAAAATGATGAAATCGAAAGTCAAAAAATTGATAAACTCGATGCCGACCAAACCAAGTCGTCGGTGGATACCGTTGAAACTTTAAACGAAAATGCACAAATTAAACAGACTGAGGACGAGACTAAAAATGACATCGTATGTGAAGTGACAACGGACATACCGATCAAAGATACGAAGGAAGAAGGCGATATAAAAAAGAAATCGAGTCCAAAAACAAAAAAATCACCAAAAACTACGGAAAGTACAATCGAAGTCGACATCAACGTTAATAAAGAAAAACTTGAATCTAAATTAGAAACAAAAATTGCAGAAGAAAATAATGAAAGTACTCCGAAGTCGCTTCAAAACGATGAAATCGAAAGTCAGAAAATTGAGAAACTCGAAGTTGACCAAACAAAGTCGTCAGTGGATATCATTGAAACCTTAAATGAAAATGCACAAATTAAACCGAATGAAGATGAGACGAAAAATGATATCGTGTGTGAAGTGACAACGGACATACCGATCAAAGATACGAAGGAAGAAGGCGATATAAAAAAGAAATTGAGTCCAAAAACAAAAAAATCACCAAAAACTACGGAAAGTACAATCGAAGTCGATAACAACGAACACGAAGAAAAAAACAAAAAACTTGAATCTAAATTAGAAACGGTTATTTTAGAAGAAAATAATGATGGTACTCCGAAGTCGCTTCAAAACGAAATCGAAAGTCAAAAAGTTGATAAACTCGATGTCGACCAAACCAAGTCGTCGGTGGATACCGTTGAAACTTTAAACGAGAATGCACAAATTAAACAGACTGAGGACGAGACTAAAAATGACATCGTATGTGAAGATACAACGGACACACTGATCAAAGTTACGAAGGAAAAAGGTGATATAAAAAAGAAATCGAGTCCAAAAACAAAAAAATCACCAAAAACTACGGAAAGTACAATCGAAGTCGACATCAACGTTAATAAAGAAAAACTTGAATCTAAATTAGAAACAAAAATTGCAGAAGAAAATAATGAAAGTACTCCGAAGTCGCTTCAAAACGATGAAATCGAAACTCAGAAAATTGATAAACTCGAAGCTGACCAAATCAAGTCGTCGGTGGATATCGTTGAAATTTTAAACGAGAATGCACAAATTAAACCGAATGAAGACGAGACGAAAAACGACATCGTATGTGAAGTGACAACGGACACACTGATCAATGATACGAAGGAAAAAGGTGATATAAAAAAGAAATCGAGTCCAAAAACAAAAAAATCACCAAAAACTACGGAAAGTACAATCGAAGTCGACATCAATATACACCGATCAAAGACACGAAGGAAAAAGGCGATATAAAAAAGAAATCGAGTCCAAAAACAAAAAAATCACCAAAAACTGCGGAAAGGATAATCAAAGTCGATAACAACGAACACGAAGAAAAAAACAAAAAACTTGAATCTAAATTAAAAACGGCTAATATAGAAGAAAAGAATGATAGTACTCCGATGTCGCTTCAAAACCAAATCGAAAGTCAAAAAGTTGATAAACTCGATGTCGACCAAATGAAGACGTCAGTTGACGAAATCGGTAAAGAGAAGAAAAAACGAGGAAGTAAAAAGAAGAAGAAAACGAGCGAGGAACGTCCGTCGCCCGACAAATCGATGAAGGACAGACGATCACGCGATCGACATACGTTCCGAGGAAAACGTTAACGTCACGGAAGACCACGAACGCGTCGAAACGACGACGATCGCAAAAGCGAAAGACGACGAAAGAATGGAGAAATGGAATAAAACCGTCGCGGTGGATAAGAACGTAGAAGCGGAACGAGCGACTAAGCGATCGCCGGAAGTAAACCAGGACGTTGTCACCACGGAAACGGACGTCGCGAGCGGCCGCGAGATCGAAGCATGTCTTTCGCGGGCGGATGGCGGCCAGAGTCGAACGAAACAACGACACGAGAACACGTCGCGAATTCCCGTCCGTCGAAACGGCGCTCGAAAATTCGACGGTACGGATCGGAGAAGGCCGAGAACGTTATTTAGACACGGCGTCGAAGTACGGTAAGTCTCTGACGCCCGAGCCGAGTCGAGGACGTTATTTGGACGCAGCGCCGACCTATCGCAAGTCACCGACGCCCGAGCCGAGCCGAGGACGTTATTTGGACACTGCGTCGAAGTACGGTAAGTCTCTGACGCCCGAGCCGAGCCGAGAACGTTATTTGGACACGGTGCCGACCTACTGCAAGTCGCTGACGCCCGAACCGAGCCGAGGACGTTATTTGGACACGTTGTCGACCTACTGCAAGTCGCCGACGCCCGAACCGAGCCGCGGACGTTATTTGGACACTGCGTCGAAGTACGGTAAGTCTCTGACGCCTGAGCCAAGCCACGGACGTTATTTAAACACGGTGCCGACATACAACAAGTCTCTGACGCCCGAGCCGAGCCGAGAACATTATTTTGACACGTTGTCGACCTACTGCAAGTCTCTGACACCCGAACCGAGCCGAGGACGTTACTTGGACACGGTACCGACCTACTACAAGTCACTGACGCCCGAGCCGAGCCGAGGACATTATTTTGACACGTTGTCGATGTACGGTAAGTCTCTGACGCCCGAACCGAGCCGAGGACGTTACTTGGACGCCGCGTCGACCTACTGCAAGTCTCTGACACCCGAGCCGAGCCGAGGACGTTATTTGGACACCGCGTTGAAGTACGGTAAGTCTCTGACGCCCGAGCCGAGCCGAGGACGTTACTTGGACACGGTGCCGACCTACTGCAAGTCGCTGACGCCCGAGCCGAGCCGCGGACGGTACACGACGAGGACGGGACACTCTCGCTCGGCGGACGTCGTGGACGGTTATCGTTTCGACCCGTCGCGCCTGTTCGCGCGTTACGCGACGCCGGCCGGCCGCTTTTACAGTTCGCAGACGACGTCACGACCGCCGTCGTACATTCGTCACCGCCGGCCGGACGACTCGGACATCACGCGCAGCGGTTCCGACGGTTTCCTGTACGATTCGTGCGCGCGCTATTCCAGCCGCTGGCCGCCGTCCGCCGAAGCCGATCTGCACCGGACCAAGGTAACAAACCCGAGTCATCCCTTCCGCCATCACCTGGAAAAAAACCAGGAATACAAATTTTGGGTTTGGTTGAAAAATATGTCAATGCGAGTGAACGATATTCATCCAAATTTGAATGCGTTTTATTGATGATTAGCCGTTGTGTCGATGACTTCTTTGCGTGTGCTTTTTCGGCTTAAAGGACTTTAAAAGAACTCGTTCTCGCAAAACCGTTCAAATGTTCAATGACCTTATAGTCCGATGATATATGATGATCCGCAACGGAAATAAACGTGTTTTGTACACAAAGCGAAATAATATCCAACAGCGGATAACGAGTGCAAATTCCCAACGCGCGCACCACGATGGGATTGGCCGTTTCGCTGTCGCGCTATGCAATCGAAAACTCCATAAGTCGAACTAAACGCTTGGTCCGCCGAGAAAACCTCTATAACCAGAAGAAAATACACGTATTCCGGTCCCCTCGATGATTCGAAATGTCTGTCGGCGGGACAAGTACAGTGGTACAATTCGAATTTTCTTTTTCCAGAACCTCTATAATTCGCGATTGTACGTATGTTCACGTGAGATTATGTACGATCCGTTTGACGTGCTCGCGATGAAACTAATAACTAGTGAAAAAATCCCCTGTCCCGCGTGCTGTCGTCGCGACGTCCTCTCCTCCCAAACGAGCCCGTCCGCCGCGTTTTTTTGACCGCGTTGATCCGCAGGAGACGTTCAGACGGCTGTATTTCTGCGTGCGGCTGACCGATCGGACCGTGCGGTCCGGCGTCCGGGTCGGGTTCCGGTGCAGCGTGGTCGGCCATCCCGAGCCGCGCGTGCAGTGGTACCGGGACGGCCGGGAGCTACGGGACGGGATCGCGCACGCCAGGTGACAAGGGCGCCCGTGTCCGCATACCCGTCGGAACGTATTTGCGCGTAACTCACCGGCGTGCACGAACAGGTACGCGACGAGTTACGCGGACGGCGTGGCGCAGCTGATCGTGGAGGACGCGCGCGATTCCGACTCCGGCGGGTACACGTGCGTGGCCGCCAACGGCCGCGACCGCGCGTCCACCACCGGTTTCCTGACCGTGTACACGTCCGCCGCGTCCGGATGGCGGCCGGCCGCCGCGGCCCCCGCGGTCGACGACGACGACGCCGGCGACGATGAAGACGACGACGACGACGGCCGACGCGCCGACAGACGTCCCGCGCGTCCGACGTTCGCGGCCGGCATAACGGCCGACGACGTGGCGACGCGCGGCCGCACGTTCGCGCTCCAGGCCCGGGTCCGAGGCACGTACGCGGGTGGACACGAGCCCGGCGGGACGTGCGCGGTTTTTCACAACGCCGTCCACCGATTGCAGGTTCGCCGTGGCCGACCGTCACGTGGACGCTGGGATCGAGACCGTTGCCGTCGCGGTCGTCCGCCAAACACGTCTGCGTGGACGACGGCCGCGGGCTGTACACGCTGCTGGTGAGGGACGCCACGGCGCGGGACGGCGGCACGTACGCGTGTCGCGCGTGCAACCTGTACGGGTCGGCGGACGCGCAGAAGACCGTCAGGGTGGTGTGGCCGCACGACGGCGACGGCGACGGCGACGGCGGCCGGGGACGTCGGGGCACGAAGCCGGCCATAATCGTGTCCAGGCCGGACGACCGGCTGAACGTGGCCGTGGGAGAAGACATCGCCGTCGCGCTCAGAGTGGCCGGCCAGCCGAAGCCCAAAGGTCAGTCGGGCAGGGTCGCGGGCCCCGGTTCTCTTCGCGTCCGTCCGTACCGTGATCGTGACCCAAAATCGGTCCGTTTCGACCGCCCGGATTCATACACACACACACACGGGGGAGGGGGGATGAGGCTGATTTTTTAACATTGATCGTTGACAACTTAAGTCCTAATCTAAGGATCACTTTATTAAATCTTAAATTTTTTTTGCGGCGTGGTCGAATTGTTTTTATCGTCACAATAAAAAAAAAAATCGATAAATCGTACACAAAAATCGTTTACATTAAATAATTTTTTTAATAATAATATTAAAAAATAGATAATAATATCCCCCAAAACATATCCTACTCATCCCCCCCCCACCGTTTGATCGCTACCGCTACCGCTATCGTCCGGTCGACGGGAAAATGCAAAAGTCGTATGAGTTCGTGAACGACACCGTTCGGAAAACGTTGACCGAAGAGAACGGGTAGTTAAAAACGAGATTCACTTGGCGCCACCGATAAACCGTCGTTGGGAGATCGCGGCGTGGCTAGATGGATTTTTTCTAGAATGAATCCAAATGTGCGTTTCAACGAAAACAGCGGTTCAGAAAAGACGACACCGACGCGAGCCTGGCGATCCCGGCATAATCCTAAAAACTCAACCGATCGTTTCCCACGAACATTCCGCGTCGCGAAACGATTCCAGTCCGGTTCCCCGTCCAGCGACTTGCCCCTCTGCGTCACCAACGACGTCTCCCAAGTGGTATTTTGCCTACTGGGTCCCACTCGTAACCGTCGGCTTCCGATTCCGTTTTTCATTGAACCCCCTCCCGTTGGTTTCCTTAAGTTGGATCCGACGGATCTGGTTTTTTTTTTTTCCCCGGTCGTTCAGCCGTTTCCCCGCGACCGCCGGACCCACTCACGCGGTGACTACTTGCGCGAACCCCCGGCCACAGACCCCGTGTCCGTTTGGTTAATTCTGTGTTGTCCCGTCGGTTTCAGTGATATGGATGAGAGGCGCGACAGACGTGACGTTCATGGACAGGTCGCTAAAGGAAACCGTCAACGATTACGTGATGCTGTCGATTAAAAAGGCGCGGCTCTCGGACGCCGGGACGTATTTTATTGTCGCTAAAAACGTGTACGGGTCGGACAGGGCGTTCGTGACCGTCCGGGTAAGTGATCGCGTGAGGGTTTCGCCGGACACGCGGACGACGTCCAAACGGCCAACTAAATAACAGTAATCAATCGTATTTATGCCGTCCGTCGTCGTCTTTCCGACGCGCGCACGATTCTAGCCCCGTTGGTATCGTTATCGTCATCATCAATGTTGTAAAATATGATAATTACATATATATATATATATACGCATCAGTTGTAATATAGCCAACCGAAGTGGAGTTTATAATTTTTATTTATTTTCTACTAATACAATCGAATTAACAAACCCTCCCCCCCCGTTCGATGTTTTCGACTGCAGCGTAAGTATCGAATTATTGCCGTTTTCCTGTAAGACGAGAAGAAGCCGTCGTGCGAATTCGAGAGTTATCCGACCATAATCGGTACGGTACGGTTGTTTGTTCGAGATTTACGTACGCACGCGTAGTGAAACTTCTTTACAGAGGGTATCAAAAAAAAAAAAAAAAAATTGCAAGTGTTTTGCGTGTCACGGTCTCGACGGAACGAGCGGACTTGTCCGGAACCCCTTGTCTACGCCGACGGTTGGCCGACTGTCGGGTGACGGGAAACCACTGGTGATGGTAAACTGTGATTTTTTATTTTTTTCAGTCGTTTGAATTCAAAAAAAGTTGAAACGTCGTTATTTTCAAATCAAAATGCATGATTTATTTATCTAATTTTCTTAATTGTTTTATTTTATCGCCACGTTAAATAAATTAAATTAACCGTTTGATAAGTAATTGTTATAGTGTTTATTGATCTGTTGAGAAGAGCGCAAACAAACATTTTGTAGGTAACTGATAAAATCATTAGAATGACAAAAAAAAAAACGGTTTTACCATTTTAAACTTCGTATTTCACGAAATTCGTCATATAACGATATTTTATTATACTATCTATAGCAAAAATAAAACACTAAAGTAGTAATTAAAAATATAATCACACTCGACGTTTCAGATCACACGTTGAAATTACAGAAAACAGTAGCAGTTATTTTTTTCTAACATGATAATGACCGACTGCTATGAGCAAAAAAAACGTAACAGTCACTGTTATTTTCATACCGGACTAGCGGACCGTGATTGCTGCTTTGAAATCGCCTGTTTGAAAACACACTGTTACCGCTATTTTACGCCATCACCGCGAGTCGTGGCCCCGTCGGGTCCTGTCCCGATTGCAGCTCGGTATTCTTTTGGAAGCGCACACTGCCGTTGTTCCGCGAAGAAAGATATGGTCGGAAAGTCGTACGAAAACCAGTGATTGGTAGCACTTGCTTCGGAGGAGAAGTTAATCGACGCAGTAGGAGCGGTTGTATTCCACGCTCGTTCTTCGTGCCGTCGTACTTCTCGGTCGACCGACCATTATAGGACCGGAAACTTTCCGATTGTTCCTGTCAGCGTTTCTACATTCGTTTTGGCAATACGACCCCAGACCGCACCGCGTCCGTCACAAAGTAAACTGAACCGGTTGGGCACGGTGAGGCAGGCCTTTAGTGACGCAAGCACGAGACTCGGGATCGGTAAACCAGGTAGCCCGTTTCAACGTGTCCAGCAGCGGTGACCGAGCGAACATTTTTATCGATAAACGGCCTACATTTATACGCCCGGACGGCATTTACTAACTTCCGTACGAGTTTTCGTTCACTCGATTCCCATACGAACCCAGTGCTCTGTCGGTCGAATGACTCGGAAAGAAGTAATTTTTTGACTTTTTTTTTCATATACATATATTGTCCGTCTTTTCTCGTTTGTTCGTCGCTTTCCGACCGTTTTGTTTCGCGTAACCATTTTCGATTTTCGTCGGTCGCGTCAATGTTGTATTTCTGGGGGTTTTTTTTGGCCCGTCGATTTATTGTCACACGCATATCTGTACCCCGGACGTAAAGGACACCATGTCTTTGTCGTACATTTTTCGCTCTGTATAAAGGGCACTATGTCCAGTTATAAAAAGTAACGGAAATAAGGAGATGAAAAATAAAACCACGTCCATTTTCTTTGGAGGTTTTTTAGAACACCACGTGGACTTGACTTTGACTTTCTGTAAAATCACTATTTTGTGACATGGTGTCCTTTACCTCACAGGTATATCATTTGTTTTTGTCGTTATCGTCGTCGGGGTATCAATCACGTTCATAACGATTCGAAATGAACGCGTCGCCATAATAATATCGTGTGGACGTTTCGGCAGACGTTACCGGCACGTCGGCCATTCGATTCCATCAAAAAAAAAAATTACGACCTGTAGTCGAACAACCGATAATACTTGACGACGCAGACGTTTTACGGTTATAAACGTGCGCGCACTACTTTTTACAGGCCTGTCGTCACGAACGGCTTGTAACGTGTCGATGAACGAGACGACTCGGACTGTACGACGTTTGTGCATATCATAGAAATAAAGGAAATAAAAATTCGATAAGACGTTCCCGAACGGAAGACGTTATTTGACGTGAAAGCAATTCGCACGGGTCGTAAATCAATAGTAATTGTTAATATATATCAGCGCAAGTGGGTTTTTAACGCGCTTGAACGATACGGATGAGAAACGCGTATTATTCGGACGAGTCAAAGTCGCGCGGACTCGACGTGTGTTTGTGTAACGAAATGTCGGCTGCAGCGTCAAAACTATTGACATTTTTACTTTCTCGAAATTTACTTCGTTTTCGTCTCTAGTCCAGTCCAAAACTTAATGCTATTGGTTCAATAGTAATAATAGTAAAATAGAATAATTAAAAGACATCGAGTGAAGTTTTCTAAATTTAGTAGGAAAGCCAAAAAAATGCTGAAGTTCGTTTTTTTTCTCGTCAAGTACTTTCAGTATAAACAAATATACGTTTAGTCAGAGTTACTTTAAAATTGTTATTAAAGTTAAAAGACGGTTTTTCTAAAAAAAAAAGAAAAGTAATTTAGAGGTCGAGTTCAAATTCGTCAAATTATAAATGATAAAAGAAACATCACGAAAAATTGAACTTACCGAAATAAATAACTTGTCGAGATAATTTCAAAAAAAATAACGTAATTAAAAATGTTTAAAATGACTCGTCAACGCCCAACATCGACGATATTTAAAGTAACGACTCGATTTTTTCGAATAATCGTTTTTATACGATCGACGAAAAGTCATGAGAATATAGTAGAGAATATTTCCGGATTTTCGTGCACATTATGCGTATGATTATAGTAGAACGCTAGATTTTTTTTTTGTTCAATACAAATTACGCGTTCCGATCTAATTAGACCGCGATATCATGTCGTTTTGAACGTGTTCTCATCGTAGATGTCGACGTTATGAAAAATGTTATTGGCTTTTCTCAAGCACGATAACAGTGCACGCGTATCGTTCTAATAAAAATGTAATCGCACAATGTCGTTTCGTAATGTAAACGTTTACGGGAGTTCAGCGTAAAAACGCGAATAATTTCGTCAGATATTTGAAACGGGGGGGGAAAGAATTTTTTTTTTTTTTTTGGAAATTACCAACAAAAAATTATCTATAAAAAACACAAGGTAGGTATGCAATTTTCGCTACGCGATAACGAATAGTTGTTGCTCGTTCGAAGTGTCGTTACGTAAACATACGTATTATTTCTATTCTCGATCGCGGTTACCAACCGAGAACATTATAACATGCATCGCGTGCATGAAGTCTATAATATAATAACATGTATCCTTTTATAGAAAAAAAAACTTTACGCGTGAATTTTTTTTTCTATACAGCAATAACATCAATAATAAATATTCAAAGATTTTTTTTTTCTCGACCAAGTACACGCGCATTTGCCCCCGCCGTTTACAATATATTCGAAATATTACAAGATCGAAAAAAAAAAAATAATGCAACGAATCAAAATCTGTTATGATGATTTGATGATCATTGAACACAATCGATAAAACTATAATACTAGTAAATCATTTTATTTGTTTTTTCTCGTAGATTACGTCGTTTTTTCGTTTTTTTGTTTTTTTTTTTTAATTAACACTTTAATATTTTTCGAAATGTTCAATCGACCTACTAAAATCGTATGCTCACTAATCCATAATCAATGTCGTATGTTTTCTATACACTTAGAAACGGGCTTGGAATATTCCGTCATTGAGTTTAAGGTGTCGCGTGTTTATCATCAAAACGTTGTTTAGTCGTCAGGTATGGGTAAAGTCAATGATGCAATCGACTGGACAATGTTAAACTAACTAACTAACTAAGTCAATTCGAGTTAAAATCAGATTTTAGTTAACTCGGTTGACAAAATGTGTATTTGGTCCGATTTTCAACTCGTAGACACGTAGCTAAAACAAAATCGGTGAACAGTCGTAAACGTTGCGATCGGATTTGAATTATGATTTTTTCCCGCCGCGGTGTTTATGCAATAATAAGTCGCGCGTGTGTGTGTGGGGGGGGGTTATCATTTCGCAGTTGCGATGCGTCCGGTAGCGAGCGTTGTTACCACGGTCATGACTGACGACCGCGAAATTATAACCTCTAAATAATTCGGTGTTTTCAAGTAATGTTCAAAAAGTTTGTGAGTCATGGTTCTCAGTGTCGCCGAACTCTCCAGAGTCGTGTGTTTTCTTCGTGTGCGGTAACGAACACGTTAAAGCCGTTGCGCTGTTTTTGTTTTTCTTCGTTCGGTCGTTCGTGTGAGCGCTTCTATTCGTGCCCCGTCGTGGGATTGGATTTTCGGTTGAAAACCGCGTTTGTCATTTTGTTGGCTTTGGTTTTCACGAATTGTTTTCAACTGTCCGGACTTAGCTGGGCCTAGCTGACGTTTCATTCGTTTTAACGCGTCTTCCTGCGTGATTCTGTGTGGCCTGTCGTGTATCTATGTGGCCTGCGAAGTAAAGTCAATGTGTTCCACGTCAATTTTAGTGTAAGTCAATGCGTTCTAAGTGTATCGTATAATTGTAATTGAAAAAAACCTTTCCACGAGCGTGAGGACGTGCTCGGCCCACCGTCGGTCGATTAGAATGTATTTATTTGATTTGTTTCTGTCGGGAGTAGCAACGATCGTTTTTTCAATTTACTTAATAACATCTTTGTTAACAAATATCTTAGCTACACAGTTCGACGAATTGACGACACGCCAGATCGAGTCGGTAAGTATTGATACCATTTAGATTTATTTCAATTCAACTGGTCCACACTTGTACGTTTCGTATCACAAAACAAACAATTTTTTATCGTTTCATCGATTATTGTTCTTTTTTTATAAGGTTTTATAGTCTGTTGTCCAGAAGAACATACACGGAATCTTTCGCATTTCAAATCGTTTGTCCATAAATCATTTTGTTTTCGCGTGAATCCCGTAGAACTCTAGTTATTTCGCGCTTGGGCGTTTTGGCTCGCCGCGCCGAACGAAAAGTCCATTCCATTTCAGATCGGGAGTGGGTGTGTTTTGTTCACGACCGGAACTCGACCGCGCGTTCGAAATTGTCGTCGGTTTCCAAACGTCCTGACGTCGTTTTCCGTCACGGGGAATCGCGGCGGGAAACGTTTTGGACGTCGAGGACGTTTTAAAAACGAGAAACGTATGCGTTTTCCCGTTCACTATCCCGCGGCGCCCCGTGCAAATCGTGCGCCGCGCAAAGACGTCTGTGACGTCTAGACCGCGCGCCATTGTGATTTATGTCGTCCGTGTTCATTAGGTGAGAGAACGCGCGAGATCGTCGACGCCGCCGCCGCAGCGGGTCAGAGACGCGATCGGCCGACTTGGCCCGAGAAGACGTGGACGCCGTGCGGCAGACGGCTACGGCGCAGGCGGTGAGTACGACCGCGTTCTCGAGACGCCGAAACAAAAGCCACGTTGATCACCACTTCGTAGGAAGAAGGTCATACCCTTTGGACATTTTGTACCCGGGCCTTGGGCGATATATATATATATATGTTTTAACCTAACGGAAAAACGATCACGATGTTCTTAAAGATTTTTGTCGACACGAGCATTCGTTATCTTTCACATATCACACCGTAATCGTTGAAAATCAAGATTTTCGTCAATTGTTTCACACCTTTTTTGGTACATTTTTTTCTTTGTTCCGTTTTGTTTTTATCCAATTGTTGTTGTTTTTGTGCGATACGCCGTCAAGTTATTTATTCCATCAAGTCGTTTGTTCTTTATCGATTACGTTAGTTTAAGGTCTCCCGGAAACTTACCCGCCCGGGCATTGAGGTTAGGTCAAAACCCTCGTACACGCGTACGTACGCATCTCAACGAAGAGATAAAACGAGGGACCTTCGTTGTTGTCCGAAAACGGCCGGCAACGGTAGTGTTTCGAAAAACGCGGTCGTTACCGTCGGGACGATTCCGGCGGGAAACCGCGACCGAGTGACCAGACCGGACGGGCCGATATCCGGGGACCACGGTCGCCGCGGTTAATAACGGAACGCGTGACCGACCGCGCGCGTATAAATATAAACGCGTTCGGGCGTTTGAAACGGAATACCAGAAAAATATGTTTACACGCACACGGGCGGAAACATTTATTTCGGTCGTTTCCCGAGGATCGCTATTTTTAACCGTCAGTCGTTCATAAGGCGTACGGTGTCGCCGGACCGCGTCGTTCTCCCGCACGGTCGTTTCGATATTACGTTTTCGCGCGCCCGTTCCCGTCCCGAACGACGGCGAAAACGAATCCGTTTTTACGGAACAAAACGAGAGCGTAAACATAATAAACGCGGCACGGACGGATCGCGAAGACGGTGAACTCCTGCGACATGGCCGTCGACAGCAACGTGCAGCTCCTGCGAGACCGGTGGATCCGGCGACGGGACACGACGACCCGTACCACCGCGGAATTTCTGCTGTATCTGTGCGACCATCAAAGTACAAAGAACGTTTAAAACACCCGTGTGGAGACGTAACGAATTTTATCGTTTTATAACGTTTTTCGAACGGTAAAACAAAAAAAACCCCCCGTCTACCGGACGCGTCGAAATCCTCGCAAACAATAGAAGACGAAAAATAATCCATTAATTTCTATTGTCATTGAGTATTGTCGTCGGTGTTTATTTTTGTGTACACGACTTGTTTATCGGGATTTCGGGTGACGTTATTACGGTAACGGGATACTCGAAGAATCCGAATTTTCCCCGACGTTTATATTTTGATTTTCCGACAGTTACGTTCGTATAATTCAATTTCGCACGATTTTATTTTCCTCAGAAGTGCCAGGCCCGGTCGGGAACGAACCGACGGTGTCGGATCGAGCCAACAATCGGATATCGTTGACGTGGGACAAACCGAAAAAACCGGAAACAGTGCTCGCGTACATGGTGGAGACGCATTCGTCGACGGACGACGAAGACTGCTGGAAACAGGTAAAACGGTGCCCCAGTCTTTTCGACGCGTTTCTCATGTTCGTGTGTCTCGTTAATGTCTAAATGGTATTTTTTTTTTTGAAACATACGAGAAAAAAATCTCTAAAAAAAATAAAAACAATAATTTGTGTCCGGTTGTGTGTATATATATCGGAAACCGGCCGTGTAAAAACCGCTGATAAGTCCAATCTTTACGTTTCGCTATACGTGCACGCGATCGCGTGTCGAGGTATTATTTTCCAACGCGGTTATCCGTATCGTTACTAAACAAACGACGCGCGTTCGCGTACAGGTCGGAATGACTTCGGCCAACTGCATGGACGTGTACAACCTGAAACCCGGTAACCGGTACAAGTTCCGCGTGACGGCTCGCAACAGGTACGGATGGGGACGGCCCGTGGCCACCGCGGACTACGTGGACGTCACGGAACCGAAACGTCTACCGGAGTTCTGTCAACCGTTGCCCGGAGAGACCAGAGTCTTGTCGCGTCACGGCGCGACCTTGCTGTGCCACGTGAGTATACCGCGGATATGCCGGTACAGTTTTTTCGAACATTATTGAAAAACACGACTTCGTAGATCCGAGGAGGACATTGGACACGACTCATGGTCTCACGTCGTGGTTCACGCGAATATTCGGTTACGGGTTTGGCACGCCAGCCGGCCGACCGCTAATTGTCTGGCTTGTAATAGTAAAATCACGAACACTGTCCTGCGCGCGTCATTATCGCCGCGACGTTATTAGGCGAGCGTGCGAATTCGTTTTTAAGTTTTATTTTTACTTCTGAGTAAAACTTTATACAAACGCACGGGTTTAAATCTGGACGCGGGCCGGGGGAGTAGAAAACGTGACACGTCACCCGTCCAGAACGTTTGGCACGTGACCCGATGGAATTTAAATCATGCACAACACATGTACTCGTATTCGTATGACCTGACCTGACTCGTCGCGCGGAATTTCAAGTAAAAAATAAAATTTTTTTTTTTAAATATAAATAAAATAGCGTTGACTAGCAAATATTCGTTATTAGAGCAAGGCGACATGGGTATTTGACATACACGTACACGCCCGTTCGTTGAACAGTCTGATAAATATTATAAAAGAACTCCGATTTCCCCAGAAACTAGTCGACTTCATTTCAATACAGCAATTACTACTAGTAGCAGTAAATTCAGGTTAAAAGAAAAGTGACTCCTCGTCACTCGTGTTGTTAAATCTCGTACGAGATAAAAACAGAATCCCGAGATGAAATAAAATCACAAGATTCGGGCTGATAATAAACAAAAAAGCCGAAACCCACGTCCTCACAGACAGTGCTGGAACAGAACGCGAAATGGTTAAGGACCTTTGGGAAGACCTTGAATAAGTTGGAATGACGTAACGAGGAGTTATTGTAAAAGTTTCGCTTTTAATCGCCGGGGGATTAGCTGCGAGACGTGGGTTAGAAATTGAAATTACGCCCGAGGTACCTAACGGATATTTCATATATATATGTGTGTTGATCAAATGTTTTGAACAAGCGTGTACACGATGCGAGCGTAAGTCATGTTTGACGACTACAACAGGTACGTGGATTGCCGAAGCCTCGGGTGACGTGGTACAAGGACGGCGAACCGCTGGCGCCGGTCGACGGGAAACACGAGATCGCGAGCACGGAGACGGGCAGGTGTTCGCTGACGATCGTTGACGCCGAGGACGGGGACGCCGGCCGATACGCTTGCGAAGCCATCAACGACCAAGGCAGGGTGTGCACGTTGACGGTCGTCGAAGTGACGGCCAACCGTAGGGTGGTGGAAGCGGAACGGAGACTCCAAGGGTTAGTGGCGTGCGTTGGTCTAAATTTGTTATTCACCTTTGACGAGCATGACGGATGTACGGGGTACGAGAGATACGGAACCCGCGCGATCTCGAGAAGTGGATTGGAACGCATCGGAAAATCTGTCGCGACTAGGCGTAAATAAAAACGCTTCTCGCCGGCGGGTTAAGGCTAGGTTCACGTGGACGCGCGTTGACCGTTCGGTTGGCGAACCTTCCAGTCTGAACAACGCTCTCTTTTACTTTACGTCACCTTACGCAGGGATCACAATGATAAATCGTTCGATTACCTCAGAATGTCAATTGACATTGCAAAATTTAAACACAGTGAAGAGCGGCAGGCCGCTCCTCGCCTCACATTTCTTCTCCCGGTTTAAGGGCGACCTGCTATCCCTTGCAGGGACCGCCACTACCGCTACGCTTCCCCCTTCTGACCCATCACGGTCGACGCGAACAGGGCAACCGCTGCCCATTCGGCCGGAGACTCCAGCACATTTTGGGGCGACGAGATCGCGCGGCCGGAAACGACCTATAAGCGCGTATACTGACCTAACCTAACTTAATCTGACCCGCGAACACAGGTGCCTGACGAGGACGGACGGTCGGGAGGAGTCGGCGCCGACGTTCGCCAAACGACTGGCCGACCACCGCACGGCGGTCGTCGGCTCCGCGGTCCGGCTGTGCTGCCGGCCGGACGGACGGCCCGCGCCGTCGATCGTCTGGCGCAAGGACGGCGGGCCGGTCGGCGGCGCGTCCGCGGACCGCGACGGCTTCTGCACGCTGGAGCTGGCCCGCATCGGTTACGGCGACGGCGGCGTGTACACCGCGCTCGCGTCCAACGCGTCGGGCACGGCGTCCACCAGTTGCGCGCTGCGGGTGATCGGCCGGGACGGACGCCGCGCCGCCGTCCCCGGGTTCGTCTTCGGGTTGCCGCCGGTCCGCCGGGCCGGGCGCTCCGTCGTCTTGAACGCGCGCGTCGACGCGCGCCGCCATCGTCCCGTCGCGGTCGAATGGTAAGTGACGTGTCCGGCTCGCGGGGAGGGGACGCTACGTGCTCAACAAAAAACGAAGAATTACTGCGAACGAAAAAAAAAAATAACACGTTTCACCGCGTCGTCGCCGTCAGATTCACTATGAATCCGTGGCAAACGTTTTGAAAACTCGGTTGTAGAACGCCACTTCCTTGAGATTAGTGGCGTTCGTGTTGCGGCCAATAGCGTGCGATTTCACCGCGTACGTCGAGCGCATCCTTTCTTTGCGCCGCTTAATCTACTCGATTGCTACGCGCGGTGACCGAGTTCGTATTGTATTCGTTTATTATTTACATTTGGCGACTTACGTCGCGTTTTGTGCTCTGTCGGGCAAAGCAGTTTCACTTCGTACGCGCGTACTCGGGTTAGGATAATATGTCGGTCGTCCAATATCGGACACTACACGTGATCGAGCTCTCGCCCACCCGTTCGGTGTTCCCCGACTCGAGCGCCGGGCCGTGTCGCGCGCGGGACCGTGTGATCGGACGTTTCTGTCGCCGCGGCGGTTAGGTCCAGAGACGGCGTTCGGCTGCGGAACGGACGGAGAGTGGACATGGTGGCCGGTCACGACGGCGACCTGGAGCTGAGGATAGCGGACGCGACCGCGCGGGATTCGGGCGTTTACGCGCTGACGGTGTCGTACGACGCGGGCGCGATAGAAAGCCGGTGCGTCGTGGACGTGACGGGACGACGCCACGACGACACGGCAACGGAACAGCGACATGCCACTTGGACGAGCGATTTGTGAGTACCGGTCGCGTTTACAATGACCGTTTAAAACGTCGTTTGCGCTGAGGTTTACTCGATCGCTTGTGTTCGATCGTTTGGAGTTCTCGTGTAAAAGCCGTGGGTACGACGTCGATTCCGTGAAAACGTTCATGATCTAAACAAATCAAATGACTTTTCAATCGATCGAATTCAATTTAATAAAAACGAATTCAACATGGTCAATCATGCTGTTTATATAATTTGCTTAAACCACAGTTCTAACTCCGTGATTGTAATACCGACAATAAAGTTGAACTGGGATCGGTCGATGAACCGGATTTAGCTGAACTCGAACCGAGAATTGTAAGACCGACCGTTTAGTACCGATGACTCGAAAGTATACGAAATATAACGATATGTTTAAGAAATCAATCAACAAGTTTTTTTTTTTTTTATCGTTCGTTTTAACCGATTGTCGATATTAAACCTGAGATTCGTCGATTTGAAAAGCGTCGTCAGTTTTGTTTTTAACTTGTTCGCGTGTACGAAGTCGTTGTCGTCGTAACGTTTGATCGTATTATTGTTTAGATATTCGAAAGAACCCAAGTTCGTCGTGAAACCAAAGTTTCAAGAAGTGGAAGAAGGCCAAGAAGTGATCATCGACTCGGAGATCGTCGGCGACCCGTTGCCGGACATCACGTGGCTGAGGGACGGCTTAAAGGTATTGTCTCTCAACGTTTTTCTTTCCGTCTCATTCGACGTATCGACGCGCGCACACAGAATAACGAAGCGTCGTTACATGCGCGAAATAATGGCTGTAGAATCGCGGTGTCCAATACACCGACCGACATTTAGACTATAAATAATATGTATGTGTACATACGCGAAGGGTTCGCGCCCAACTCGTAGCACATAATACGGTGTGTCTGGTAATCGACATTGTTATGCAGAGGAATGATAATTATTCACGTTCGTTACTCGCGCGTCTGCACGGAAGGTCACAAATCAGAAAATGGTTCGATTGAAATAATTTCTGTTCCGCGACTAAAATCTTGTCGAAAATTCGACGTTCCAATCCATTCGTGTTATGATATTTCCAAGCAAACGATGCAATGCTTTACGGGTTTTCGCGGTCAGGCGCATAAGTGTTAAACGTTTCGTCCGACGGGGGGTTTGTGTCGTCGAACCCGAGACGCCTTACGTACAGACCTTGCACGATTCCGGTGCGTTTAACAAATGCGTTGTAATCAGTGATGTCCCCGTCAATTCTTTTTGAGAGTATGGGAATATGGGCTAGGTAAATTAGTCGACAACAGTTTTCGTCCGTCCGTTCTTTTCGTTCCTCATCGCGTGGAGCTGAGAACGCCGGTCTCGTAGCCCCAAATCTTTGCACGTGGTTGCGGACCAAAATGTTGGACATGAACCTGACACGTTTTCAATGGTGAAACGAGTCCTCGATTCCGTCATCGTTATGTAGTCGGACTCATTTCGTGTACGCGAGTCTACCGGGACTTTCAAGTTCAGATAAACCAAATCTGCGTGTTGTAACTTCATCTACTGCCCCGGCATCGTCGGTTTCCGTTTTGAATATACTTCATCCGATCATTTTCATCGATCCGTAAAAACGATATATTATCCGACGTCAAAGTTAAACGAGTTTATCGAATCCGTCGCCAGTATAGAATTGATCATCGACAGACCGTTTTTTCTTTTTTTTCTAACCCCTTCGATCGCGTACACGGCCCGAACCGCGCTCGTCTCGGCACTTAAAACGTTCATAAAACAGTACGGACAGATAGATTAATATCCCAATCTTCTCCGGCTTCCAAACTCGTTTTCGCGCGTAACCCAACGGACCGGCCGCGCAAACGTGTACGTATCGTACACGGTGACGAGTGTGCGCGTGCGCCGCCGCAGTCGGTCGTGCACGCGTTGATAATAACGCCGAAAGCAACGGATCCTTTTCTGGCGATTGTCGTCGGCCAGATAGAGACCGCACTCCAACGGGTCCGGGGGAAAAACGGCGTACACATTATTATCGATATCGTTTATGACCCCCGTACGACGGCATTGTAATTACGTCCGGACGGTCCGAATCACGTTCTCCCGCGGCACAGAGAAACGTGCACGTCGCGAGATCTCGCGTACGTTCCGTATGGATAATGTTCACGTCCACGTACCTCCCCGAATGGAATGCCCCAACACGCGCGTGTACAACACTGTCGGATAGTAACGAGTCGCTCGAAAGCGGTGCGGCGCACGAGACGCAATCGCCCCGGATAATACGGTATATGCACGTATGGCGCATGCCGTTAATTGGGCCCATATTTGGTTGTATACGGCGGCGAATAACGCGTACGATTGTGTATACTGTGCGAAACCAGCTTTTTCTGCACGCGGAAACGTATCGGCCACGGCGTTATTACGATTATGATTACGAATATTATATTCTGACCGCCGCGGTTGTGAAAAGTCTCCGGCCGCGTGGTATTGTCGGTAGACGAGCCGTGCGCACCACAGCTGTCTAAACGATATGACGTTGCGGACGCGATATCGATCTTCGTAGATACGCTATGTGATACGCGAAACGTACGTCGCCGAGTATAACGCCGCCGCCGCCGCCGCCGGGCTGTACGATTATCATACGACGTTTGAATTCGTTGTATTCGACCGCCGCGTGAATACATACAATTTATTGTGGGGGAGACTTAACTTTAGTGTAACTATATACATTTTTTTTTTTTTGAGCAATATCGATAATTAATTCAACTCTGTAAGTAATCGATGTAAATTGATATATATATATATATATATCGTCGTTTGTTGTATGATATTACGTTAGGTGTGTACGTAAATTAAATTTCAAATTTCATATTATGAATGAGAATCGTCGTCTGATGCGCACGCCGGTTTGATTTCATAATTTAAATTTCGCAATGTTTTAACCGGAAACGCGGGAAATACGTGCTTAGTACTCTGACTGGTCTCTTGGACTCCGTAGAAAAACCATTGTCGCCGCGACTGCCCGAAAAACATTGTTTTTATCTCCAGCCAGTTTATGATATTGAGACTGTCGTTCAGTCGTCTCGTCCGTCCGTCGTTATCGCCAATTCCAAAAATAGCTCAGCACTCACGTACGTCGATCCGTGCGTACGTTCACATGATGTCGCACGGACTGTAGATATATGTTGAAAATACAGTTGACGTCTATAGATTCGTTTACACATCGATTACGCGCAAACAGTTGAACATTTTTTTTCAAAAGATTAAAACGAATTTTCATGTTGCCGTGTTATAATTATTGGGGAGGAGACCCCGTCTCAAATTTCCCCAGACGCGGTGCGCCCTTGTTCGAGCGGCATATGACGGACGACACGTTCGACGGATACACAAAAGAAACTGTAATCGCCTAGACACTAGGACACTGGGCAACCAGACAACTTCAGTTGCCGGTTATCTTCACGCACACCATACCAAATTAGTGTCACCTCACGATTCCGACGGCACAGTTTAGTATTTCAGTTTTTCGTATGTATATATGATAAATATTTATTATTAGTATATACATATTTTCATATTGATTGTTTCGTAATGTCTAGTAGGGATTTTAGTAGCGACGACGATACTATTCTTTATCATTGTTAAAAAAAACGCAGAAGAAAATTTTGGATCAATCTTTATATCGAAAACAAAAATAATTATTAACTGCAGACTATTCGTCACTACCATGGAATTACAGGACTAACCGACTCCCGATTTCTCGCGTTAGATACAGAATGAGAAAAGACATGTATAATCGTATAATCGCCCGGGATGCTTTTCAATCTCGTATACGAATTCGGTATTAAAACTTTGCTGCGTTATAAATAAGACAAAGATAAATAATAATAAAACAATCATTGAATTATGATAAACTTTGAAGCAACTCGGTCAAGTCTTTATCACGTCGATCCAGTAGAGCGCCGTCGCCCAGTCTCCAAGTATCTAGGCGATACAGTTTCTTTTGGGTGAGGAGGGCCTTACACGGCGTGAAGCGATCAAACGTTCAGCGAAACGTTCGATTTCTCAATTTTCTCGCGTCCGTCATTAGCCGTTCGATTCGATTGTACGTTTGAACGTGACGAAAACTTCGAATCGCGAAACTCGCTCCGTTTTTAAGGGGCCGCCGCAACGCTCGTATTTATGTATGTATTATAGACCTTTCGCACTTCCATGCACTGAATGTGTTGGCTACGTACGATTTCAATGTTTGCAACATAAACGAATTCGTTGACGTGTCCACTGTGCATCTACCGGACGATTTCTATATTTTTTATTTCAAGTTTTTGGGTTTACACGTTTTTCGACGGCTATGAAACCAATGGCATAGCTCGTCATTGATTTTTATTCCGACGTATTCTCGCCAAAAACTGTTCGAAACAGGCATACCGACGGTAGTACGGATATGTGTTTTCACGTAGTCGAAGAAAAACTACCGACTTACGAACTGCCGCGCCGCCGAGTTACGGAGAGCAACGCCATCCCTGGAGCGTCGAATACGTTTCACGTCTGATGTGGCGGCCCCTCGGGCGTTGAACGGCGTTCATTTGGTCTCGTCTTGGTGTTTAGTGTCGGTACCGCGAACCGGGCGACGTACGTCGGACACGCCGTCTCACATTAACCGCCCGTAACCGTCGACGTCGGTTGAGAGGTCTCGGACGTGTGTGTATTTATGGCGTAAGCCGACGGGATCCGGAGTAATAATGATCGCGTAACGCGTACACGTATACGTACTCGTTGTAGACTTCGTTTTCGAAGCGTATCATACCGATCGCGTCGAATGAAACGGTCGGCGCGTCCTTATAGAGACGGCTGCTCGTCGTACCGTGACTCGTGGCGGTTCGTTTGCTGGAATGACGAATGGACGCGGCGAAACGTCATTATCAAAGAAATATTAATGCGCGCGGGCACGTTAACGCAATACGGCCGCGGGGGAGGCGCCGGAACCCGAAGCACGAAATACGACGTTAATATGTGTGTACGAGAGCGGCGCGGTGTATTTAGAATTATGTTGCCCTAGGCACGCATTTATTTGTTGCGCCCCCCCCCTCCCCACCACTGACCTCCTTGCTGAACGTGAAAAAAAAAAAAATGCTTCACCAAACGATTTCCCGAGACATACACTTTAGACTTCACTTTTAAGACATACGTTAATATTTTACGTGAAAACAATAATAAATTAATTATATAAATCCATATCATGTTTACCAACCATAAAACAATAGCATAGAATTCATTATACAGGGTGTTAACGCGTGATAATATTTATTTTCCAAACTGTGAAATAAAACATCGAATAATCAAATGTTTCAAAAACAATTAGTGAATCATATTCGAACAAAACCCTCGACAGTATATCATAGCAATAGTGAACCGTTTGAATGCGACGAACGATTCAATAATCGTAGTAATGATAATATTAACCTAACCGCCCGTCGATTTAGACGTGTGCGCTCACGTCTTCGTAATAACAATAACGTACATACAACCACGTGTCGAGACGTGCGCAGCGCGTCTTGAAAATCGACAAATGGCACGTGTCTGAACGTGTTGAAATTCGCTTCCGCCGACAACAAAACAATAAATGTGATCGACCCGGTTTGATCGTCGACAACGTCGTCGTCACGACGAGTCGATCGTTTTTTATTTTGTTTAGTTATTTCATAAATATATATATATATTTTTATATATATTTTTTTGTTTTCTATTCATCATTGTAAGCCGACGACCACTTACAAACATTCGAAACTAGTGGTCACTCTCAGAAACATTTATCAAATACCCTAGGCATATTTACAATAATTTCATTATACATACGATAATGGTTTATAATCAAAGAAACGTTACTCGGAGGACAACGCAACGTTGTAAATTTAAAATATAAATAATAATCAAGTCAAACATAGCCCTAAGCGATTTCACTCGGTACTGTCAATAAGCGTTTTTTTTTTGTGCCATTTTCCCCCCTGCGACTTACCGCGAGACGCTCGCGGCCGACGGGTAACCTAAAACCGGCCGACAGTGACGCCCAGAGGTTATACTATATAACACGTCCGTTGTACGCCGTTGCGTGTTTCCGAGACCTAACCGAGCTATCCATTTAGAGTCCGTAGTGCCATACTTCGACTCCGTTCCCTAACTGATTTAGGGCGTAATAATAACAATAATACCGACTCTGTATTAAATATCTTATATGTATATATATATTTATTTATAGTGTTTAGATTATTATCAACTATTTTTTTTTTTTAATTGTTCATTACTGCTATTAAATAAATCAAAAATATTGTTACTGTTCAGCTATTTAACGGGCAGTAAAATAATAATACAAAGTTAAAATTGAATATAAGTAGTCTGTCTTGGATTAGGTTGATTTATTTCAATATTCGTTCTAAGACTGCTTTTTAATGTTTTTCTTTGAAATTGTATATTCAGCCGGTGTCTACCCGCTTGCACTCGTTTAGTCCGCATGTGTTGCGTACGCATGCAATGAATGTATCATGTACAGTTGCATGTTGGAATTTTTGAACCACCTGATTCAAGATATGAATACAGTAAGATACAGAGTCGACACTTAATTTGTTTTGATTGTTAAACGGGTTTTTCATTCATTAATAGACTGTCAGAAGTTAGAATGTTGAAATGCGAACACGAAACGTGTTGAAAAATACTAGAGAATCTTGGTCACGGACGAAATAAGTGTAACGCTGACGATTAGTAGGGGGCACAGACATTTTAAACGCGGCCGTTTCGCGTGCGTTGGCGCATCACCGTATTCGTCTGTCCCAGGGCGGACGGACTTACCCGATACTTACCCGACGAAATAAACACTCGAGTGGACGACCGGTGGTCACTCGCGCCGTTGCTGTTGCTGTCGCTCGTGCGAACGGCCCTCGGGGACACGTGTTGAACTCTCGACGATCTTCGATTAAGATTCGGATGACGATGGCCTCATGGTGTGTTCGATGTGGGCAATCGATCGATGTCGTGTCAAACATTACGTGAACGTATACTCGCTCGTGTCGAGGCCGTAGCAGCAACACATTTTCGGTTAAATCATGTGTTTTCAACTACCGGATCCAAACACTAGATTACTTTACGCAAGCGTGTAAATAGTGTACGTCGGCCGTAAAAGTTTAGCTCAATGAATTCAAATTTTTTTTTTTTTTAAATTGAAGTCGGACAAGTGGTTTGTCACGAACTTTGGGGACTATCACGAAAAAGCGTTCACAGAAAAAAAACCTTAATCTCCCTTATGGTTTGTTTCCATGGCAACCATTATTTAGGTTTTGAAAAAAAAATTAACTCATAAGACATAAAATGTGTCACATAACGCGGACTCGTATGCATTAATAATTTTTCTTAATACGCTTATATAGAATGTGTGTGTGTGTGTATGTTATGATAACATTTTATTGATTTTAAATTTATTCTCCCCCTTTAAATATCCTGGATACACCATTGTGACATTTATTTAGCGCGGCAAAAAAAACAACGACACGGTGGTGGTAGGACAAATTTGAATCGAGAATTCCGCCGAAACACAAGTAATCGTTAGGTGTGTTTGTGTGTGTGTTTGTGTGTGTTCATGTACGTTATGGTAACATTTTATTGATTTTAAATTTATTCTCCCCCTTTAAATATCCTGGATACACCATTGTGACATTTATTTAGCGCGGCAAAAAAAACAACGACACGGTGGTGGTAGGACAAATTTGAATCGAGAATTCCGCCGAAACACAAGTAATCGTTGACGTATATAGCGATTGGCGATCACGCTCGTAGGCACATCGCCTGACGATTACCAAGATACCGTGTGTGGTAAAACAATATCAACCGTAAATTAAACCACTTACTCGACTGGTGAATAAACGTTACGTGTTGTATAATTGCTCACATCCAAACGTAGTCTTCCCGGTGAAGTCCATCGCGAGGAGAAAATATACTTATCGTAGATCTACTAATCGAGTTACAACGTTGAAACGTTGTTAACAAATTTACCTGTACAAAAATGATGATAGTGAAAAATGTTTAACTAAAGACAATCAAATTACATAGATGCTTGTCAGATATAGGACAATACCATCTGTATCCCACGGATCATACAATTATTATAAAAATATATGAAAATATCATATCACCTTCCATTACATAAATACAATAATTTCATATGCCAAAAATAAAAATAAAAAAATACAATATTTTGAAGCTTGACTTAATGTAAAAGTGCGCGTCGATATCGTCTTCAAACCAAATTTTGCAGCGACCACCACGGCGAACTGTACAGCATACCGACTATTGTGCGACAACTCTGCTTCACGAATTCCGACGAAACTAGAATAAGGACGACGTGCTCAGAGAATACTAAAATTATCAGTACATATTATAAAATACAAAGTCGATGTAAGTGTTCACAAACTACTATATAAAATATAACAAAATTACATCGATCCTGGGACGGTACAAATGGTCAACCGAACTCGCTCTTAGACGCGTTGTCAGGCAAGAAACTTAATATCAAATTTAGTAAATCAACACCGACGGTATAATGAAACCAAATAATACCTGACTCGTGAACAATCGTAAAGAAACGAAACTGCTCACATCCTATCGTAGTCTTTTTGACGAAAACTATTGCGCGTAGAACCCATATGTTTTGTAGATCTTCTTCACGAGGAACATCGTTGAGAAGTTCTCAGCAAAGTTACTCATTGAAACATGCCGATGATCTCAAATGTTTTTACTCGAAACAATAAAATCACATACATGTTTGTCAAACATATCAATTTACATAATACTCAATATTTAACACAATGTTAAAAAAAACATATATATTGTTTCTTGTCATTATATATGTAGTAATACAAAAAAATATAAAAAAGGAATTAAAAGATTGAATGGTGGAAGGAAAAATAATGGGGAGTATGAAATGATTTTAACTAACACGAGTCAAGGGGTGTGAATTCAAGAACCGTCTTGCCTGTTCAATAAGAAATAATAACAATAATATCATGCAAGTATAAAATAAATTTATTACCTTTTTTGTCGTCTCAAAGATTTACCTGTTACGGATTTCAACTCTTGCAGACAATTTTTTTATTAATTAAGGTAATAACTTGTAAATCAAACAGAATATGAAAATGAAAGGTTGGGACGCCGCCTTTGACTTGATGCAAAGTCAGCGCCAAGGAATAACAACAACTCAAAAAACGATGATTTCCACGTTGTAAGAAATTAGAGTCGCCTAATTTCGGAAATCCGATCTGTTGAGTCGTTCTTGATAAGTATGCGTATACTCTCAGGTAGACAGAGATGGTCTGTCTGTCAGGTGGACAGAGACGATCTGAGTGCCCTCTGAAAGTTGGAGGGTGTATTCATCAATATTATTTGAAGGACATATACTAAGATTTCGGTCCCACAAGGTTATCGCTTATTTCTTTTTCCATTTTCTGCGAATTTTGCGCAGTCTAAAATTTATTCGTAGTGTCACAAATCTGCGACCTTTGTGTTCACCTTAATAAATATGTGTGATTCATTTCGTTCTTTCTTCTTTTCTCTTCTTCTTTTTTTTTATATATTTACTATTTCTGTTATCGAGTATAATATTCTTTTGTTTTTTAAATGAATTGTTTTATATTAAAAATCATATTGAAGTATGATAGCGAATTCTTCTTATGGGACTGAAATGTTTTATGTGTATTATACTAATATATAAAATACGCATTAAATTATATGTGTTTATAAAATTACTATTTTTGTTATTCCTATAGGGGATTTATGATCGGTGTTCCGAGAAAATTGAGCTCTAATATATTTATTAAAATATAAACTAAAAAAAAGTGTTCAGAATAAAAACTAATACAGAAGTAGTTGTTAAATATTACAAATTCATTTACAAATAATTTTTGTTAAGATATAAACGTATGTTATTATATGCATTTGTTAAGTATAATCTATAAAAGTTTATTTTCTATTACATGATCTCAGTGATATGAGTGCATATCATTACATATATAAGAGCACATAAATAACGCATTTCAAAATATTTGGACTTATCAACCTCCACGAGCTGTACAACAACCAGGCAGGGATGCGACAATAACGATTCGCCATTTCTTTTGAAGTACTAGTACCCCTCGACGTGTAGTAAAGACAGTCAAGTCCGATTCGTACGATCGTTAATTTTTATTAAAAACTAACAAACGCAAGACAATCACACGTCGGCGGCAAGACACCAAATTTTTTTTTTTGCATGCTACGATATCGTTATTCGGCAAATTTGCACGCGTCCACCGCTTTGGGCTGTACAACAACCAAGCAGGAATGTGACAATGCCGATTCGCTATTTCTGGCGAAACACAAGTACCCATCGACGTGTAGTAATGACAGTCAAGTCGATTCGTACGATCGTTATTTTAGTAAAGACAGTCAAGTCCGATTCGTACGGTCGTTAATTTTTATTAAAAACTAACAAACGCAAGAAAACACACGTCGACGGCAAGACACCAATTTTTTTTTTGCATGCTACGATATCGTTATTCGGCAAATTTGCACGCGTCTAGTCTTGTAAATTGTAATGATATGCACTCATATCATAACTGAAACCATGTAATAAAAAATAAACATTTATAGATTATACTTTAACAAATACATGTTATAACATACGCTCATGTCATAACAAAAATTATTTGAAAATGAATTTGTAATATTAAACAACTATTTCTGTATTGGTTTTTATTATGAACACTTTTTTTAGTTTATATTTTAATAAATATATTAGAGCTAAATTTTCTAAGAACACCGATCATAAATTCTCTATAGGAATAACAATAATAGTAATTTTATAAACACATATAATTTAATGCGTATTTTATATATTAGTATAATACACATAAAACATTTCAATCCCATAAGAAGAATTCGCTATTTGACTTCAATATGATTTTTAATATAATACAATTAAATTAACAAACAAAAGAATATTATACTCGATAACAGAAATAGTAAATATATAAAAAAAAAAGAAGAAGAGAAAAGATGAAAGAACGAAACGAATCACACATATTTAATCAGGTGAACACAAATGTCGCAGATGTTGGAAAAATAAATAAGCGATATCCTTGTGGAACCGAAATCTTAGTATATGTCCTTCAAAAAATATCGATAAATACACCCACCAGCTTTCAGAGGGCACTCAGATCGTCACAGTCCACCTGACAGACAGACCGTCTCTGTCTACCTGGGAGTATACGCATACTTATCAAGAACGACTCAACAGATCGGTTTTCCGAAAGTAGGCGACTCTAATTTCTTACAACGTGGAAATCATCGGTTTTTGAGTTGTTTTTATTCCTTGGCGCTGACTTTGCATCAAGTCAAAGGCGGCGTCCCTAACATTCATTTCTTATTCTGTTTGATTTACAAAGTTATTACCTTAATCAATAAAAAAAAATAAATTGTCTGCAAGAGTTGAAATCCGTGATAGGCAAATCTTCGAGACGACAAAAAAGGTAATAAACTTATTTTATACTTGCATGATATTATTGTTATTATTTCTTATTGTATAGGCACGGTTCTCGAATTCACACTCACATTATTTTTCCTTTCACCATTTAATCTTTTAATCCCCTTTTTATATTTTTTTTGTTTTACTACAAAATGATCATGGACCGTAAAGGAAATCACATACCTGACTGGTGAATTAACGAAAATGTGTCGCCAATCTGCTCATATCCGATCGCTGTCTGTCTCACGAAATTCATTGAGTGGAGAAACGGTTCCATTCGTACATCTATTACAAAAGTTACTAAGTATTAGAAAAATGTAATAATATTTTCGATGCAAAATACTGATATTGTTAAATGTTTCAACTGGAAACATTTTGCATAGAGGCTCGTAAGACATATGACAATACTTTTTGTATTCCAAAGATCATAGTATTATTATATAATTTCCCACAGATCATAGAATTATTATAAAAAAGTCATATGTGATTTCGTCTACGTATAAACAACAATTATAATCGCGATTAAAAAAAAAAAACATATGTTATTGATTGACATTAAATATAAGTACGCTACAATTTTGTATTTCGACGTATTTCCATGGGTTCATCGCGGCCAGCTGTACAACTACCAGTCGGGGATTCAAATACGCTGAATCGCAAACTCCGTCGAAACACTAGTAGACGTCGACGTGCATTAACGACAAAAAGTCCGATTTTAAACAGTCGTCAGTTTTCATAAAAGTACATGTTCGCGGCAAGAACACGTCGACGACAATCGACAAGATTTTTATTTTAACGCGTAAAATTTTCTACTTCGACAAATTTTCTCGCGTCCACCGCCGCCAGGTGTACAACAACCCAACGGTAGTATGACAATGGAGAATCTTCAAATCCGCCGGAACATGAGTAACCGTCGACGTCCACAGGAAATACTAGGATTATTAGTTTAGAATTCTGTATGCATAACAAGTACATAAGATTTGGAACGGTACGATGGACAAACTGAATACGCTCGTAGACTCGTCGTCGGACAATTACTAAAATACCGAGTGTAGTAAATTAATACGGACCGTAAAAAATCTACATACCTGACTTGTCAACAAACGTAAAGGGAGCTGCTACGTAAACCGTTCACATCCGATCGTCTTCTACCCGGCGAAGTCCATCGTGCGTGGAAACGATAATTTTAATAGATCTACTACAAAAAGTACAATTTTGAGAACTTTTAACAAATTTACCGATGCGAAATGCTGATACTGCCAACTGTTTTATTTTCTAGAAAATCTACATAGATTCTTGTCAGGCATATGACAATACTTATAGTATCCCACGGATCATACAATTATTACATAAATATATAAGAATAACATATGCACTTTCGTCTTTTTTTCGGAACGAATGCTGTTTAGCCCGTATTCTTGAACACACTGAACTTTAATAACGTTTTCGGAATTGGGCGCTCACACAATGGAATTTTTGAGTTCAAACCGTTCCAAAACGTGATTTTACCCAAAGTGTGAAGAATCCAAACAAATCGGTATACTTATGGCATTGACGTGTACGTGATGGAGATATCATTCGTAGTCCTCGAAGAAAAATAAAGGAAGTCTGTTGGTTAGGTTAGGTCCCCCCCTGGAAAATAAGTATAGTTGCTAAAATGTGTATTTTTACATTGTCATTGTAAAGGTCGACGTTTAATTTCCGTTTTATTTTTTTAACATAAATAAAAATAGTTTATAAGCATTATTAATATATTTGTTTATTGAACAAATTTCCCTTCTGTTTTTATCTGTGATAATACAACAGTGAAGATACAACAGTTAAATATAAATGGTTTAATTTGGTATGATTATTGGAAATTAAAATCAATATCCATACATTCGATGAAATAACACAAGACTACATTAATTATTGAACCTAACCTTTTTTTTTTTTTGCTTATCAAAAATAATAAATTATTTAATCCAATCGGGTTGTTTTTATAATTCGCACGGATTCCAGTCGATCCACGGACAACGATCGGTCGACTCTAAACGTTATAGGGCTTTTTATCACACGTAGCTTTGTAAAAATACTCGACGAGTCAATATATATATACAGTTTATGTCGATAACACGATTCGATATCACGATTAAAAATGGACGATACGACGACACGTTTGTTTTTGCGTTTACGATTGTAGTCGTGATAGTAGCAATTGATTTTTACGTATTCTTGCATGAATTCAAACGGGTCGAATCGGAAAAATAAAAAATACGGTCATATACTCGCGGTTAGGTGTCGGACGCCCGCGGGTTTTCGTGTTACAGAATATTATTCATTTGGAACGCTACTTTATTTATTCTCGAATTCCCGACTGAGCTCCGCTACTCGATATTTTCCATTTCGAGCGCCGCCGAGCACAACACGTTTCGTATTGTGAATAATGCACACACACGAACGCGCGCGCGAACGGTCTAGTTTTGGCGCGTATATACACACACACGCGCGCGTAGAACGCCGTGCCGATCCGAACCATATTTGGCGTTTTGACGGTACGCGGTGTTGACTGTTCACGAAAATCAAAAACCGTTTTCGCCGCGAGACCGGCGGACGAAAAACCCAAAACGAAACGAAATACGTTTCGTCGCTCGTTTTTTCTCGCGGTTCCGGTTACGTGCGCGAAACCGCGGCGAGTATTTCGAATGCGGACTCGCGCTGTACGGCGGCACGTCTTGTACGGACGTGAACGCGCGGGAACGTGTGCGACAGCCAGTACGGGTGCTCAGGTTAGGGGTTATATCCCCCCCCTCCTCCATTGTCTATTTCGCCGATCTACAGAAAACAACTTATTAGTTATAAGAGCTGTTTTAGAATCATTACTTAATACTTTGTATTAGCTAACGGTAAAAAAGTACAAAAGCTAGGCGGTTGAAATTCCTTTTGGAATTTGAATTTATTTAACGTGCTATTTTCGCGCTGCGTACGACGCAACGTCAGGTACGGGACGGTACCTGCCGATTTTTCTCCGGGCCCGGGTGCCGTGGGGCAAAACCTAAAATCGCGTCCTTTTGGTTTCAACACGTGTTACGGTGTTAACCTACACCCGTACGCACCGGGTGTATACTTTCTCCGTGAAAACAATCAGCTGCATCAGCTGCAATAGATAACAGTGCGACGGATAATGCAAATACCGTATTTATCCGTATCCACACGAGTATTTTGACTATTATGTTTTTATAGTGTTGTTATATCGATTTTTTGTAATTTCTAACATTTCGCGGCCACCGGGCGCGCGTGCGACCGACGCTCCGGTAAAGTCCGATTTAGTCGTAGACACAGTGTCCCCCCTGCGTCCTGCGCACTGGCCCGTCGACGAGATTCACGTTCTCTGTTCGAGAACCGTTCAACGTCCGTCGCGTTTACCTAACTCAACAGAGCACGCGTCCGCACACCGACAACGATCATTCACCGCCAACGAGTGCGTTTATTGAAAATTAACGCGCGTTTCGAAAAAAAAACCACCGCCCCGAGATCTCCGAGCCCGAAAACAGCCGTTACGTACGCCGTCCGTGTTTTGCTGAACTAGGTTTTGACTCCTCTGTCTGTCCGATGACCGCGAAGACGGTTTCGCAGATCGCCCCCACGCCGCCGCGTACCGTAACCGATTTGTACGAAGAACGCGAAAACCGTTCGGTCCCCACCGCCGTCTTGCGCGCGCCGGCCACGTGCCGCGTCGTCGACTCGGACGCGGTCCGTTGTCGGGCCGCAGTCTCGCGTCCGCCGCGGTCCCAGTGTCGTCGTCGTGCGCGCCAACCGCGTGTTTCGTCGCGCGTGAAGTTCGCCCGTCCCCGTTCCCGGCGAGTGGCTCGGACGAGTCGACCGTTACGGCAAACGAGATCGAGAAATTCTCCGCTTATCACTTGTGGCACGCGACTTCGGTACACGTCGACGTTACCGTACGCGGGCCTGTTGATTACTACAGCGGATGTGTCCTGCGTGACCCGAGGTACGGATCCGGCGACGTCCCGAAACCTCGAACGGCGGTCGGTTTTCTTCTTTTCGGTGTGCGCTCTTGACGAACGTTCAGAACCGCGTGTCGATTGGACCGCGGCGTGTTTTCCCACGACTTAACGGCTCGCGCGTGTAAGCCGGCGGACGAGAGTTTTGTGAATTCGTTGTCCTAATTTACGTGCTGTTCGAAATTGCGTGGCGAAAAACAAGGTAAAACCTAACCCGACACGACCGTCAAATCACGTATAACGTACGCACGTGTTGTATGTTTTAATGGGATTTTTTTTTTGTGTGTGTATAAAAAAACAAAAAGTTTCGTAAACGGCCGAGTTTTCGTTAAAAAAAAAAAACTTATCGTCAAGGCTGGCCGTCGACGCGCGTACAATTAGTCAAGTCACTTCAATTAACTCGACGCGTATTCCTTTTCGTTAAAATCAACTTTAAACGTTTTTTTTTTCTCTTCTCTTCTTTCCAAACGTGTTTAACGCTTACGCAAAAAAGCGGCGTCTCGTCAAATCAGAAATAACTGTTCAGACCGCGTCGAATTTTCCGTGCGTTATTATCGCGTCGAAAGGCCGGGGACGAGTTAGCGGATAACACGTTTTATATACGGTCTACGGCGTTTATTAACTGGACGTTCGTACAAAGCGAACGCGGCGAGTCGAAAACAAACGTGACTTATCCAGTCGAAAGCAACGCGACATTTTTAAGTGTCATAACACGTATTTTTGCGTTTTGTCGACCCGAAATCAATAAGCCGATCGCTGTATTGTAATATACAGAGCTTAACTTTTTAACACCCGGGGAAAACGAAAAACTTACGCCCATTTCAGGAGATGACCTTAAAAATACGCCCTCGAAAATTATACGCCCGGGGAGAAATCCCCGACTTCGCCCCCCCCCTAGATCCGGCCCTGGTTCACCACCAGGTTAGGTTACCACCTAACTCTGCCACCTGCTCCGACCGACCTCCGTGTGCTCAACGCGCGAAAAACGAAACGAGATAGAAAAAACCCGCGCACGCGCGCGCGCCTTTATTACGACACGTCTTCGGCGTGTTTAGCGGTTTCGCGCAGACGACGACGACGACGACGAACGGCCCGACCACCACGTGCGTGTGCGCGGCAGGGCGCTCTGCGCGCGTCGCGTTCAGCTTTCTAATTGCGATTTTATGGTAACGACGCGCGTACGGCCGTCCACTCGCGAAAACAGCAAAAAGCAAATAGTGTCGTCCTCGAACTATGCAAAACGCGAGCCGCGTGCCCATTAGAGATTTCTCTGCCGGTCGCTCGCAAATGCACAACGCCGCCGAGCGCACGACCAACCGACCGATTTTCTCGCACGTTATTATTCCGTGTTTTTGGCAAAACGTCGGGCAACAAAAATGCAACCATAACGGGTCAAAAGGTTGGAAATTGTCGAACACGAGTGTACCACAATGACTCGGCGGGGCCTAACGCGTGCAAGCGAAAACCAGCAAAATGTTATCAGCAACGTCACTTAATCTCGAGCTTGCCGGGGGAGGGGAAAAAATCATTTTCCCCCCGAGTTGAGCGTGCGCCCAAAAGTTGGCCGCATCCGACATCGGTTATTATCAAGTCAATCACTTCAAACGTTGTTACATTGTAACGCGACGAAATCTCGTTCTTCCGATTATTTATCGGTTAATTAGTTTGATTTGTGAAAAGAACGAGTGAAAGGAAATGCAAAAAGCGTTTTCGTTTCATTTGGGCCACCCAACTAATTTTGATACAAGGCCCCTCCAAGGCACTGCTCCGGACGTATTCCTCGTCGAGTCTTCGACGCCATCAAACGATTTGGCCGATTGATCCGACGTTGACACGCCGAAAGTCGATTTGATTAAAATTAACGTTTTAAACTCGATGTTCAAGCGGAGCCTCGCCACTGTGATATTATTGCGAATTTCAACGGCATGTCCGATCGACCCGAAAACGTGTCCGGCGCACCAAATTATTATTATTGTTAGACACGATTCGGCGGATTGAAACGGGTCGGTGGATTTGTCGACAAACGCCGTTGACCGCGTATCGCTTTTCGGCCGAACATCTTTATTGGGGGGGGTTTTTTTATTTCAAACTATCGACGAGTCAAGGGGTTCAAATCGTGTGTTAACGATTCGAATGCGTTTGTTTTTTGGTTATTCGTCACGCCGTTACTAGTACGGCCTTGACCGTATTATCTTAAATAAAAATCGAGTGCCGCGTTCCGTCCTAGTCGGATTTCTATTGAAACCGCGTCGTTTATATTTCGTCGGTGTTTTCATTTTGAAACGACGTGTTGAATATCGCCGAATCGATATTCCCGTCTTTATTTGTTGTTATTTTTTTTAACATAAATCTCGACGTCCGGATATATTCGGTCGCCCTTGAATCGCGTTGTACGCCCGTACGAGTGCTCGGTGTAATAATAATTGTTGTCAGACCTAATATCACATCGCGAACGCCGTAATTATGTGATATTGCGTACGTCGTCGATTTTTTTTCCTCCTACAACGAGGAAACCGTTACTGGCGCGTAACAACTATACGTCGTTGGACGAGGATCGTCTTTTTCTAGACGCATAATTTTCTGCATGACGGACGGCTGGTCATATCATAATTCATTTCCTCGTGCGAATTATCGTAAACGCACTGACGGGTATACGTACACCATAGTATAACACGACGACGTACACCGTGTACATACATTCAAAACGTGGACGTTTTTATCGTTTATTCGTTATAATAGTTTATAGTTTTTAATAATATTTTTCGTATCATCAAGTTTATACGTATAGAAAAATTAATTGGAAAAAGTATTGTTGTTGATCGCTGCGTTTTTATTTGAATCGCTCGGTTTTGTTTGATGTTGAAATAAGTCCATCGCCGACTTCTTGATGGTTTTCGACGAATCGCCTAAATTCGTTATAATGTATCCGCGCTTGTGCAAACGTGGTAATGGGAGGAGGGTCCAGCACATTTTTGTTCCTCTTCTTCGTCGGATGAATGTGTGCGCACGTATGTGTACGTACTCGTTACAGTCGTTACAGACGACAAAATGTCCGAGTCCGATTAATTTCCGCACGCTTCCGAGTCATTGTAACTGTTTGTATAATTCGTCATCGCCCGCCTATTGAAAAGCCACCTTTCCGAAAACAATTTTTGCAATAGTCTGTGGGTGGTACATAGTCCCAAGCATTTTTGGACGTTCGATTTGTTTGTAGAATGTCAATTCGACCGCCAACTGATACCACGTATCAGTAACAGTTACATTAATGAATTTGTTTTTGAAAGTATATGTACATGCACACTGGGGAATAGTCACTGCGTAAATCATCAATCTTGTGATTTTACGAACAAAATTGGAAATTCGAGTTAAACACGATTTTCGCGCACTGTTTAAACAAGAAGTTTCGGGTACCGTTCGAGGTATCGACGATTTCGAGTTAACCACGTTCCGACCGTACCTAAATCCTAAAACTGTTACATAAATAACCGTCATGAACGTTGTCCTGCGTGTGGTTTTCGAGAAAAGACACTAAACAAGAGTTTGAACGTCAATAGTTTAACAGTATCGTTAAAAATAATTCGTTGTTCTGGAGAATCTCACGCGGGGCGCCGCGCATAACGTTCATGTGTTACTGTTGTGAATCGCTAACCACATCGAGTCAGAAAATGATAAACGCCAACGACGGTTACGCTATTGTGCCGCGTTAGACGGAGAAAACTGGTTCGCGTTACGTCGTCAAGCGGTCGAGCGATATTATTTACTACTTTCGTCGGTATCGAACGTTTGTTTTTTGTTAAACAAAAAAAAAAATACTTTTGTTCTCGCGATTGATGCGGTTGTGCGACACGGGTCGTCGTATCCCGCGGCGACTTGAACGCTCAGCGCCCATTGTAGACGTTCCTCGGATTCCACGAGACCGACGTCACGTGCGTGTTTCGCGTTCGATCCTTCGAGGGAATCCGTGAAACCGTCGTAAAAACATCGTCCGCGCGAAAACGTTGGAGCTATGAACGGAACGGGCGCGAAAAACGAACGAGAAAATCACTCTGTTACACGTGTCGGTAAAAATATAGATTTATCAAACCGTATTTTTTTACCGCCTGACGGCGGTCGTGTTAATCCGTCAGTTACGATTAACCCGCTGGCCAACGTGTCGTTGTACTATGTGTATATTTATCACGCGCGAGCATTTCGCTTGACCTTGCTGTACCGTTCGTAATGCGCCGTCGGACAAATTAACGGTAGCCGCGTTCCGAGCTGCGTTTTTTTTATTTTTCCGTTACGGTAACACGACTAGGCTAGTCGGTCGATTGGACGTGAAGTCATAAAACGGTTTTGCGTGCATCGCGTTAATAACGCACGCTCTGAACAGGAGATCACAGGCGCGGATCCAAATAGGGGGGGGCGGGCAAGTAGACTCTTGTTAAATTTTTTTATTAGTGTCGTTTTATAGTTCTAACTCTTATCCACGATACTATAGAAAGACAATTTAAAATGATAATAATACCTCTTTTTATCAAAGTACATATAATTGTTTTCACATACATGTATATTGCGGTTTAATTATGCAACGATACGTGGACCTTAAAAACCGATGGGTTACACATAATATATAATATACCTACGGTGTGGCTCTTAAACATCTCCGTAGAGGACAGTAAATCGTTCCGATAGCAGCCGCGACCGCCACGCGATTCGACGTTCGATAAAGATAATAAAGACAGACTTTATTGTTTTATTTCGGCGACAAAATGATAAGTCGTTTTGATTAAGATGCCCACCCCCCGTAACTGAGTTCTGGATCCGCGCCTGGGAGATTATCGTGTCGACGGCCGAGTCTTTATACGGCGTCGCGCATGGTTTTCGGGAACACGAATAAATACACGAATAAAAAACATAGGCGACCAGTCGTTTGACGTTTTTCCACGCGCGTTACAAAACAACTGACGCGAACAACGTCAGTGGAATACGCTGACGCGTCCTGTAGTCGCGGGGGCGAACTAACCTTGTCTGCACGCGTAACTGCACGCGATGTTGACCGTGGCGAACCACGGACGGAAAAACGGACGACGACGTCCGCGACGGTGTTCGAGACGAGGTTCGTACGATTATTTCTGTATTCGACGTCGTTACCGTCGCGTTAGTGTGGCTATTATTGTCGTGTTAGATGTGTGTGAATGTAACGCTCGCGAGCCTAATGAAACGAACCTAACCTCTGCGCGCGCACCGACTGCAGAAAAGAAATACGTTGCGCGATAATTACAACGCGAACGCAACCGCCGCGCGCGGCCCCAAAACCGTTCTCGGTTTTCGCTCGTCTACTCCGCTCGCCCGGGCAAATGTTTTTTCGGTCGCAGTACGACGTGCACCGTTATTTGAGTTGGTACGTTCGTCCACTCGGACATGGACGTCGTCGTTGCGTGTATGATGTACGTTTTGAGCATATTAAATAAAAAATACGAAAATCGCCCGTACGCGTATTTCTCGTCACGCACGAAATTCGGATTGGGGGATCGAAAAACGGTTATCTAACCTAACCTATACGTCGCGTACCTTCGAAAAACAAAACGAAAACGAACTGCAGTGTCGTCACGGTTTCGTTACTCGCGTATTATTTCGTATTCGTGTTACGGTTTCCGTACGTTTGTCAAGTAAGTTAACGTTTCCCGTTCCGGAAACGTAATCGTTTCATTCGTATCCGAACTCGCACAATAGGCAAAACACAATCGTCACGCATGGTCGTTGTAGTCGAACTCGGTTTCGGGCTCATCTAAACGCCGAGATCGGATTTTTATTATCGTCATACTGTTTTACGGTATCGCGTTGCGTTTTCATTTGGTGTTCTGTACGTACGCGCTCGACCGTTCGAGATAGATCACGTAACGCTACGTCGATAGCGCGTTCTTTTTGCCATACACACGATTCGAGTTTATGACGTCAAGTCGCATGACGAACGCGGTACATACATGTATATATATGAATATACGTACGTATTTATTATTGCTGACATGTGGCTAACATTTTCGCTTCAATAAATCGTACGTGGCTTAACGTTTACGTCTGTGTCGTTTGTATTTACACTTCGTTGCGCGTTCCGCTCGTTGTGTTGTGTAAAAACACCGAAATAGAAATGAAAAAAATATATATATATATGTATGTATAAATTATACTCGTGTGTACCTATCAAGGACAACGTTTGTGATCAAATTGACCGGACGAAGTCGGATTAACAACAACGGTTTTCGTAATTAGCTGAAAGCGTATTTAACTTATGACTCGACTAGGTCGATCCAAAAAAACGGTGTTTTTTTGTAACTTTTTCCATTTGATACATAACAAATCACTTTTTTATTTCAAAACTACAATTCGCACAAAAACAATCATGTACCTAAAAACCAGATGTGCGGACGATATATCCCTCTCTCTCTCCGTTAGAAGCGGCGACGTCCAATGGATTTTTCCATTTTAAATCGCTGAAACACGACTTTGTTTTTGAAAACCATTAGCCGTGCGATGACTTGTTCGTGTAGACGTCTCAAACACACGACGTGATCCAGTCGATGTCGTTTGTCGGAAAAACGTAAACGATTTTCAAAAGTATTCGTAGGGTACTCGAATTTTACACGACACCTGTCGCGATGAATTACGAGATTCGAAAGCGACGCCGCGCGGTATGGGGTCCGCACGCCATTCGGTTGGTTGTAATAGTCATGCGATACTACTACTACTGTCGTGTACGTAATAACAATAACGATGATAACGACGTGTACAACGCACCGGTACGTTCGACGTCGCGTACACGCGCGTGTGTCCTTATTTGGACAAATTAGCGCCGAAAATGTATACGGTCGCGGCATAACAAACGTACCGGGTGCGGTACGACGACGACGGTGTGCGGAATAATTACTAGGGATGGGTCGCGGAAACCCCGCGTGGACAACGATCGAACACGGTATTCGATTCGAACTCGTCAATAAAAATACGCGCGCTGATACGTACTTCGGCTCTTTTACTCGCGCAGGTTAACTTCACAAAAAAAAATCAATCTTGACTCGGAAAATAATTTTATTAATTTTTTGTCACACGCGTCCGAACGACGAGTTATATCGTTCACGATAAAAACAATAATACCGATAATAACGACGATAATACCGCGTGTTTTACGCACGTTGTTGTAAATGAGTCATCCGCGGCGCGGCGTCCTTGCCAAGGCCGATTTCGTTTGCCCGTCCGTCATTATCCGTCGCTCGCCGATCGTCCGAAAGTGCGGTGCGGTGCGGACCGGGGGATTTGTATATATAATTCATGCATCGCGTTTCGTCCACCCGGTGTGCACTTGGAAAATATCCCCGTGTGCCCCTGTCGCCATACCGGCGTGGTTACGACACCGGTGGGTAGGTGTACCTCATGGTACCTGACGGAGCCGGTCCCCACCGCGGGATTTGGGGTAACCGCGCGTAATAGCGGTCGTCCGTGCGGTACGAGCGGGGTCCCGAATCTCGGGGGAGAAACAACGCTCGTCTTGCGACATTAGTCCCCCGGGACTACGAATCGGTCGACATGTGAACACTACGGGTGTCAAAACCCGAGAATACGGACAACTCAGCGTCCCCCCCCCCGGGTGTGCACGTTTTGGCCGGTCGCGTCCAAGACTTTTCACCGAACGACGGAACGCGTTCCTAACCGCCGGCGGAACCTATTCGTCAACCGTGACGATGCGGTTGATTTTGCACAACGTTCACACCGGACGCGCATCGTTCACATAAAACATTTATCGTCTATTATCGCCGCTCGTATTATCGTTGTTATCACGACGACAATTGCGTTTGATTGAACGGCGCCGACTCCATTCCGTACGATCGCGCGTCGTTCAGAACGGAATTCGGCCCTACTCGGACGCATTGATCGATTAGGATCTCGTAAAAAACGTGTTCGAAAAGCGTACGGGAAACACGCGCGGGGACACGTTTCAAAAGATTGACGACGGCGTAATTAATCGCTTATCAAATGCTCGTTATGCGCGCGTCGAATCGATTACGGTTCGTATGTTTTAATCTTTACTTGTTTTTACTTGTTTTTATCGTCGCGATTCGAGAAATTTTACACGGTTTCCTCCCCACCACGATTCTCAACAGTGACGTTTGACTTGAATTCAATCAGTTTACAATAAAAAAGTGACCCGCCCGACCTTGAATACGTCGGCGTTTATTCGGCCGCCGCGATTATCTCGCGCATACCGCATATTTTCCAATTTTGTTAATTCTAGCTTTACGTCGTTCTCAAAGACCCGCCCGAGAACGGCCGTCGTGTTATATATGTTTGTTACGCGTGCGACCGTCGAACGAGAAAATAACAATGACGATTCTCCGTCGAACCCCAAAAAAAAATTTTTTTTTTTTTAACGAGTTTTGTCACATAGTCGTTTCAACGACGACGTCACTGTGTTACCGTGTGAAATACGAGCACGCGTTTAAAATGCGCGACACGTTCGCGTTTTTCAACAGGTTTCGAAAATGAAATTTAAATTATTTATTTCTGTTTAATACGGCAAAACGTAATGTATTCACATAGGAATTCCGGATTTCAGAAGAGTTCAGTCGCTCGAACAGTAACCCGTATGTATATTGTTCAGACACCTTTTTTTTCTTTTTTTTTTTTTTTGTTGTTCAAAGCGTATTCAATATGGAATGAATAATTTCGTCGAGACTTTCGTGCGATTTTTTTTCTTCAGCGTTTTTACACGCACGACGTGTTTACAATTCGTTCGACCTCGAACGATTAAAACGTTGGTTCTGTGCTGTTAGAGTCATATCGTTCACACGAACATTCGTTCATTCGATTTAATGAAACGTAACGCTTTGGAGTGCCGAATAGATCGTTAGTATTCGCAGTCCACGTGTACACGTCGTCGACAATTAAATATAACGGTTGAAGATTTCTGTGATTTGTTATTTTTTTCCCGATCTTTTGAAGAGTGTATTGTTTCTCGTTTTATTATCTCGACGAACAAGTTCGTGTGTTTCAATACACCGATAGATCGAAAGACGACGCGTACGGTTGACAGAGTATGTTGACTTATCGATATTTCGTCGTTTAAATATATATTTGCTCTCTCAATAAAAAAAAAACGTTCTCGTATAGTTAAAAAAAAAGAAATATCGTAAAACATTCTAAAAACGCACGCGTACTCAATAAATACTTAAAGTATGTGAAAATTAAAAAAAAAAAAAACCACTTTTATTCGAATAGGTCGTGGGGCGTGTACGCATACTATGTCGTGTTATTCGTTCGAAAATGTTTTTTACGTTTCTGCGGAATACAATAAATGCATACATATATATATATATGGTAATTCACGATCGACCGGACCGTGCGTGAAAAGTAAAAAAATCCTCGAACGTGAGACACCACGCGGTCGTCGTATTATATTGCTCGCGGGTGCTCGCTGTACATGTTACCGCGACTGCTGTTATTATATGCGACGGAATCGTTTCGATTTCAATTAACAATGTTGGTAAATATGTATGCCAAGAGCGCGTTATTTTCGTCTTAAACTCGCGCGAAATTTCACTCTGCCAATCGAGCTCCGCAATGCCCAGCGACGAGAAATATTTTTACTCGCTACGAGTCCACGGAGTCCACGTTCACGTCATTTTCAGCTGCGACTGTTTGCAATGTCCACGCCGTTCGATACCGATTTCGATCTAAGAATGTCGATAAAACCGTGTAAAAAAAAAAAATCAATCTTAATTCACGCTTTGTACTGATTAATTGACTTGTCTTTACGGTCGGTCGATTCAACGTTATATCTTCATTACGTTACAAAACGTCAATAAACTAAACCATACACGTTTCAAATGACACACCCAGTAGATTATCGATCGTGTAGAAATTCCGTGCTCCGAATAAAAAATCGAATTGTCCAAAAAAAAAAAATACTTCTATGAGTTTCCGGAGATATTGATCTCGTCCGGGAACGCCGCGACGGGATGAAACGAGGTGTTATTAAAACGGTTTTCAAACACTACATTTCAATACGTTACAGAATCGTCGGAATTGTTTCGTTTGTCGTCGTACACGTTTACATTTCGTTTGTATTTTTTTTTTATTACGGTATGAAAAGCACTCGGCGGGACTCGTTATCGCCGGCTTACGACAAGCGACGTTCCAAACCAGATAAAACAGACGTGTGTGTCGGTGCGAACGTTCGCGACGGTTTCTTCGGGTCGATGTTGACCACCGTCCCCGCGAGCGTTTTGTCTCGCGTCCGTTTACAAACGAACACGGCGACGACCACGAACGTCGGGCGCCACCGAAAAGGACGTTCGACGAAGAGCGAAAATAGTGAAATAAAAAAATAAAAGAAAAAATTCTAAATAGAAACGCCGTCGCGCCGTTGTTGTCGTGTTGTCGGGATACACGTATATAACACAATAATACGCGCGATATGTGTCTGCCTTGGATGAGGCGGCTTTCACTCCATATAAAGAACAAAATCTCGCGGTGCGAACGCGGCACCATACGACAACGATAATAGTACAAATAATAATAATAATAATAATAAGCGCAAGTGGTGCTCAGAATCACGCGGCGAGTAATACGTGCGCTGTTATTGTCCGGAATATATCGTCTGGCGGTCTTCACGCGCTTTTTATTTAACACCGTGGTGGACGAGCGGCGAATCAACATTTTTTCGCGTTCAATCGGCATTTTTTCGTTTTTCGTCCTTCGAAAACGCACGTTCGCGTTTTCCCCGTCAACTCGACCACCGTTTCGATTCGGCGTACTCCACAAATCGTGTCATTAAATGCACCCGCGGACGAGTTATTATAAATATCCGGTCGGGTTGTTTTTTTTTCGTCCGTACAATGTCTAACTGCATGTAAACTGTTGTTTGCTATGAAAACGTAATTTATTCTCGCGTACCACATTAAAATCCGGGCAACTCGACGGAAATTCTCTTCTCAACTGAAATCGGGTTTCGACGTTTATAACGATATTCGTCGTAACGGGCCTAAACAAACACTTAGAAATAGAGTCCCTAACGGTGTTTTGTTCAGCGTTTTATTGAACGCGCGGCACCGTACACGACTGCAGGACAGGAATTCGAGATCAATAATATATATATATATATACTGGCCGTAATATAAACATCATAAACGTCGTGTTGTTGTTCTCCGCGCGCGTTTACACGTCGTTTCCCGTCCTTATCGCGGCGGCCGTCGTGTATTGAAACGTATACCGTTATTAGTGTTATTACCATTATTATGGTGGCAGGACGCGCACATTGTTTTTTCGTCACTATATACGTCTCTCTCTCTTTCGAGTCGACAATCAACAAAGGGGAAGTACACGCGCGCATGAGTCATGTACTTCTGTCCGATATGGTTTCGAGATTAGAAGGAAAAAAAATACCGGACAAATCGTCCCGCGGCGGTTTCGTTTAAATTTTTCGTCAAACGTCTGACTCAGAATCGTAGTTCTAACTGTTAAAAATACGTTTCGAAAGGTTGGGGTCTTGGAAAACCTCCCGAATAACGTAACGTTCAATGAAACCCGCGAACGGTTTTGTGCGGTTACGTGCGTTTGTGTGTTTACCGGATAAGAGCATTTTCACCGTATTTCGCGAGTACAACACACAAACGTGTGTCATGTGCTATGGCTGTTATCGCGCGGTTTTTTTTAAATACGCCAACACGCGTACGTACAGCGCGTATTATATGCGACCGATAAACGCTACGACACCGGTTCTGGGCAACGGGTTATCTTTTTTTTTTTTGTAATAATTTTTAACCATATTTAAATTCGTTAATATATTTCTTTCGCTTTTGTTCGATTCCATTATTGAGTTGGATATCCGAGCAAATCGTTGTGATGAAATCTTTAGTCGTTCGGTCGTTAATTTTCTATGAATTACGAAATATCTATCGTCAGTAGTACAGCACGACCACGTCGTCGCACGGCTTTTTCATGAGCGAACGTAAAGGAAAAAGAAAAAAATATTTACCGACTTATCGACGAAATCGTTATTTTAAACCGTACGAAGAAAAAAACGGAAAAACGATTCGCGCGGTCGTGTCATAACGTAAAAGGTTGTTCGAATGTCGCAGGAAAAAAATGTGGTATTTTTATGTTTAACGCGACTCGTAACCGTATTGGAACAACATGGACCGTAGTCTTGATTTCACGTCAAGGTCTTAAGCTGGGGGGGATTCCGGGTGTAGCGGGATTGGGTTTGGAGTCCGGAGCTCCCCATAGCTAAGTTCTTGCGTCCCCGGTCAACGAGACCCGACGCACGGTCATATGGTCGCAGAGCTATCGTATCCGTACGGGGCGCGGCTGTTTTTCAACACGACGGGACGTCCCGGCGTGACTCGGACGCGAAGTAACGTTACTTCGACCGACGCTCACGACCGGACCGGGTATCGTCCCCGCGTCTGTCGCCCGTCATATAGTCGTGGTCCGACCGGTCTGTTTCAATACGATTTTATTCCGAGAGGACGTGCGGGCGTTCGCATACGCGTACTGTTGTACGCCGGCGAAGTGGCACTCGCGTCGTTATTGTCGTTTCGCGGACGCCGAAAAACGTACACTGTTCTGTCCGCCAACACCGTTTCTGGGGGGAGGGGGGGTCGGTAAAACGCTTTTTTATCGTAATACCTCAACAATGTTTGTCATGACACTCTCGAGTTCGACAATACACACGTGCGTTCGACGTGTCGGTTAGGTTTTTAAAACGACCGTTTTACGAGGTCCGCCGCGCGACGTTTCGCCGCGAAATCGAACGCTTTTTCCCGGACAACACGCCGTCGCCACGATTGAATCGCACGTTCCGAGACCGTTGGACGGTCACCCATCCGATAGCGACGATTTACGTGCCGTCGGTCCGGCGCGTTGTCTTTGTACGCCACCGGCGGGGGGCGATGGCGATCAGTATTCCGTTCGCGTCAGCCGAACCCGAACAGAAATCCTTTTTCGAGAACGCGGAAACGCCCGTTTGGACGGTGAAAAACGGCTCGACGCGACTGCGAAACGAATTCGAGCGACCGGAAAATGAGGTTTTTTGTTTTTAACTCGTACGCCGGCATACGTTCGTTCACAGACGAGAGTCATTTTTTGTTTCTCCCGTTAAACGCGTCGCGAGGGTTACCGGCCCGTCGTACGTCATACCACGGTCGCGGTTCCGAGTACGTCGCGTTAACGTGCGTGCGCGTGTGTGTTACGTAGGTACGCGCGCGCAGTCACGCGTGGACCGCGGACGGCGTCAGTCCGTCGGCAATTCTTTTCGTTCGTCGCGTTCTTCGTAACATTTTTTCCTAATTTTTTTTTTCCTATTCCCCCGCAGACGAATTATTATCGAGACCACTCCGAGTTCTTGTGCGTGTCGAACGGAAATCGTTATCAGCTGATCATCGCCCACGCCAAACTGACGCACACGGGGACGTACACGCTGTTGGCCGCCAATCCGCATGGACAGATCAAAGCGCTGATATCTCTCCAAGTCTACTCCACAGGTAAAGTCAGCGCAAGAAAATATAACGCGTGTGTTATCATTATAGCAACAACACGAGTAATGTAAAACAGTATGTGTCCCCGGCACGCTGAATTTCCTTTTTTTGGTTTCGACTTTGGAAAAAAAGAAATTTAATTATATTCCCGACGCCATTGTTTCGCCCGTTCCACGTTTGGCGGACCTAAACGGAAAACTTAAAATGACGTCACCGGATAACACGTGTTGTAATTATCTCGCGCGTGTATTCACAAGACGTCGGTTGATTAGTGAAACAAAACAAATAATTTAATAATGTGAGGTATGTGCCGCGGTATCGCGAACATACCTCGCGCATTATTAAATATAACAGCAGACGTCACCGATGTGAGTATTTGCGCGAATACCGAGTGCACGAGGAACCTAGCTGCCATACGGCGTAATGTTCGCGATGTGATAAGAATACATAATTATGTATCGGAGAACAAGAGTTATTATTGTTATCGCGTTTATTTCCATCGCGCACGTGTAATCGTCACCGTTCACTCCAAGTCGTTTTTTCGGAAACATGAAATTATGCATGAAATTATGCATTTTGTTCGATCAATAATGATTTTTTCGACTTGATCGTCGATCCCGCAGCGAATAGTCCCAGCAGCGCGTTTGGCGTTTTTCACGGTCGTCACAAACTGAACATTTTTCGTATTGCGCCGCATCAACACACTGACCGTCAAATCGAAAACATCATTATCGATCGAACAAAATGTATAATTTGCCTGACACTGTTTTCAGATACATCCGTGTGTGTAGTTTCGGGGTGACTCCTTTCAGAGAGAGTCCATCTTCAGAGCGCAGTTACTTGGTCGAGTATTGTACGGACTCTGACAGGAGTCCGAAACGTCAGCCCAAAGCTACACACATGAATATATATCTGAAAACAATGTCATTAGATGAACAATCATCACACATTCATAAAATGTATAATTTCATGAAAAATCATATTATTATTATTATTATTAGCGTTATAGTGTTATAGTAGTAGTACCGTGTATACATCCGTGTGGTTCAAATACATTTCGTTTTGAACGTTACTTTTTTTCTTTCCCTCCCACGTCCAGGAAATCGCAAGAGGAAAATGGAAAATGGGATCAACCACACGTAAGGATTACCGGTCGCGACGCATCGCGTTGTTTTAACAGCGTGACTGACGACCGTCGGTTTTAAAATCTGTTCGTTTCGGTGTCTGAGTACAGAACTGCTGCTGCGGCGCCGGCGGTGGAAACGTTGCCGAGGATAAGCCGCGGACTGGCCGACGTCGAATGCTGCGAGAACGATACGGTGGCGTTCGAGTGCAAGTTGAACATCACGCGAGAAACAGACGTCAGGTGGAAAAAAGACGGCAAGGTAAGTTGTCGCCGCGCCCAGTGGAATGGTATCATACCCGCCCGGGCCCTCTAGACGTCGTGCACTTGGGCCTCAAGAGCTATATTTTTTATTATGGCACGCTGTGTCGTGTCAGCTGAATCGAACCGTCACAACTGAAAACTTGTAGATAAGTCGCCGTTATTTTTAAGTGGTAAATTACTTTTTAAGTAATGCGTGATTGAAAATCAAATCTAAAGTATCTTCGATGTATGGTCTGGGAGTGATATGAGCAAGATACCGTGTGTCCGGCGCCGACTTCGATAAGATTTTTGTGTTGATTACGTTGGACTTAAAAACTTATCCGCCTGGGCCTTCGGGATCTCAGTCCGCCCCTGATCGAGACGTTTTAATGTTATGTCATAACTACAACAACAAACAAAAAAACACACACACACACTTATATTATAAGGGAGTGTTTATAATATGTATTCAAGACCTGAGTACGTGCGCGCGTGTAGTTAATCGAATTGTAATTGCGGGATTATTTGTTGTTGTCGCGTTTAATCCCGAAATAGCTGGTCAGATTGGGCAACGAGATTAAGGCTGAGCTGGTCAACGGCGACACGGCTCGTCTCGAAATATCCAAAGTCGACCCCGCTCACGAAGGACTGTACACGTGCACCGCGTACAACGAATTAGGTCAAGACTCGACGTCTGCACGACTTCAGATACTATCATCGGGTGAGTTTAATGTGTTTATATTTTTTACGATGATTACGAAGCCGAACGCGATAAAACAATAAAACGCGTCTCTCTCTCTCTCTCTCATTCTCTCTTTTTATACGATTTTCGTATTCTTTATTATTTGACGGATGTACGTTAAAATATACTAAAGGAGATAATTCAACTATTATTCGTGTGTAAATCACACGTGTCGGCGTGTTCGAACCAGACCCATATATGTGTACAAGGACGGGCATCGGCTGTAACGATCCAAAGTCGTCGTACAAACGTATCGACGTGTATAGTTGATTTTCGTGTATCGTAAACTCGTTGAACGTATAAAATCAACGTAAACGTACACGCGAACGAGTTGTTGTCTAGTTAAATTTTTTTTTCGTAAAAAGTCAGGCCAAAGCAAACATCTTATGATTAAACGGATGTTTATCACGAGTAAAAGAGCATGATGAAAAAACCCGAACTTAAACGTATTGAATGAAACAAAAGTCGTTCGTCACACATCCGTGGCACGTGCGACACACACTCGTCCGTACACCGTGTAATGTTTTCTCCGTACAGATTCGCGAGAGCCCAAGACGACGTCGTCGAACGGTCTGCAGAGGAAAAACGTCATGCACGGTTCGCCGATACTAACGGGTGAGTACGGATTTAAACTAACGGTATTTATTTCACGTGTACTTAAGAACACCGACGTACGTGTATTTACGGGAACGGCGTTTAAGTACGCGTGCACCCTGATCAGTGGTGGATCCAAAGGTGGGACACAGAGGCGTGTGCTCATCCCGTTGTTGTTTATAAAGAAATAACGTGCAATTTATTTTTTAAATCCGAAACTTTTTTTTATAAAAAACGATAACGTGTCATAAGCGTATCAGTTAATTAATATATTTACATTAACCACATTAACTTTATAGTACACGACAGAATTACACGGTAATTAATTCTTAAAATTTAAAAAAAAATGTTATACAAACTTCTCGACCTTAATGGCACGGGTGTGTTCATACATTTCACGATTTAAGTAACGGACTACGTGTACGCGCGTACCAAACCGAGACACCCGATTCAAACAAACGGTAATTCCATTGTCGACGACGTGTGACGACGTGTGTCGATGACCGGACTATGCCAACCGCCGATTTATGATCACGGTTTATCGGTTTTGCGATCCAGGCGAAACGATCGACCGGAGCCCCTCGGCCAGACGTCCGAAACGCAGCAGCGCGCCCAAGTTCTACGCGGTGCTCCACGACCGTATGGCGCGAGTCGGCGACACCGTTCGGTTCCAGTGCAGCGTGTCCGGCCATCCGCCGCCGTGGTCGTCGTGGGAGAAAGACGGCCGGCCGGTGGGCATCAACTTCCGGATGAGGATCCGCGAGGACGACGATCACAGGTCGATGGAATTGTGCGACGTCGCGCCCGAGGACGCCGGCCTCTATCGGATCACCGTCGAGAACAAGTACGGGAAAATCCAAGCCACCGCCAGACTCGAAGTGTTCGGTGAGTCATTCGTTTTGCCTTCATTTCGTTCGCCCCGCCGCGCGCAGACTCCCGTTTCACTGCGTGCCAGTACCGGACAGAGCACTCGGTTACCTGAAATCCGACATGTCACTCGACAATCGATCCGAAAGTCGATTTGTTCGTTTGTTTTCGTACGTCTTCGACTCGCTTGTATAAATTAATTTCGAACATTAAAAAAAAATTATTTTTTTTATAAAAGAAGAGTTAACCGAAATAATAATAGCCAGGCAGCCGAAACGGGAGCTTTTGATAACTTTTTTTTTCTGATAGAAGCAATGGGCTTTAGTAAACAATGAGTTTCTTTTTAATTTATTTCAAATTAACGTTGTAGCTTAACGTTGTAGCTTAACTACATAATCGTAACATGTCAACACGAATAATACACCAAATCAACTATTTAAATATTAAATAAGTTACTATCAACTCGTGCGACTTTGCATTTCGTCACAGTAATATTCGCATGAAACAACTGAACCATTTCTTGTTTCTTTTCTGACGTTTCTACAGTGTGACTAAAAATATAACGAACGTTGTACGTTTCAATATTAACTCGGGTGATAATCATCGCTCATAATTAAAAAACTAATTTTTATTATGGTACGAATATGCGTCGCTTGTTGTATAAACCAGATTTCGATTCCGTAAAAGTCGACTTATCGATTAAAACGATCGGTTTGACGATTCGACTCGTAAAACAATTTAAAAACGTCCAGTTGAGGTTGTTGAGCCATGAGTATGACTAAGCGTGTTTACGATAACGTATAGTATCATCATCCCGCCGTGATGTGACCCAATTATTTCCCCAGACAGACAATAGTCACAATAATACCACGCGATGATTAGAGATAATTTCATTATTCTTATTCTATCATTGTTCGCGGTTTTTATTATTATTATTATTATTTTTTCCACGTTTTCGTACTGCTGCTGTTGTATAGCACGTCACCACCACCAGACGGCCGTCACTGACGACGTTCAAACCGCCGGAGAGTCGTCGACGAACGGCCGCAGGAGACAGTCCGCCGGGTCCACTGCCCGTGCGGGCGAAAACTTTACGCTTAACTGTGACATCACAGGAAGCCCAACGTCCGACGTCACCTGGTACAAGTGAGTACGGCAAACAAACGATCGATTCCAAATGACGTTGTGGCTATTGTGTAACACGTTTTGCAAGAAAAATATTTGTGAAAAAAAATAGAAGTGTTTTACGAATGTCGAGTACACAGTCGAGTCGGGAAACGAACCCGGGAAAAAAAAAAATTGGTCATTTATTTTCACGCGTATCCGGATGTATTATATTACGTAGGAGAACTCGAACTTCGAGTCGGGTTTGTTGAGATTTACGTTTACGACTTACGTGCGACTCGACTGCGCGAGCAGTATTCAATTCCAATATTTCATCGTTCGATTTTAAACAAAATTGATTTTCCGAGTTTGGTTTTTTTCTTTCGGACAACGTGCCGGTTATTAAAATCATAACTGTAGGATCCTGCGTGCGAACGGAAGTCACGTTACGCGTCGCTTTCGGGCTGGTCGATAACGACTTGAGTCGAAACTCCGCCGTGGCCAACGGCAGAAAACGGAACGATCCATCCGCGCGTGTACCTGACCGCCGTCGACGGACGTGACGTTCGTTGCAGAGACGACGAGAAACTCGAGCTGGACGGACGGGTGACGTGCGCCCGGGACGGACCGACCGCGAGGCTGTCGATAGCGGGCCTGGAGCCGGCGGACGCGGGCGTGTACACGTGCGTGGCGGTGTGCGAGCGCGGCGTGACCAGGTGTTCGACGGAGCTGTGCGTGTTCGACGCGAGACCGGCCGCGGACGCGCACCTGCAGCCGCCGGTGTTCGTCGAGGGCCTCGTACCCAGACGCGCGGTCGACGAGGGACAACGGGTCCGGATGACCGTACGACTCCAGGGTAATCGAACGCTTGACCGTTTGGTCCGGCCGGTTCATCTTACCTCCTACCCCACGCCCCCACGCATAACGTTTCCGCTCGAGGGCGGGACGGAGCACGTCAGGACGATGATTTTTCAGACGTTTTTTATGCACTTTTTTTTGTTTTTTAGCGGGAAAAAATTAACGAGATTATACCGTTGCATAGATATTTTAAATTTAGTTTACTCGTCTTTTTGTAAAGTCGTTTTTGGGCGAAAACGTCAACGTTATGGCCGCCGAAGGCCTAACGTCTTCCGAGTCCGTTGTTTACGGGAATGCGGAGGTCGTAATTTTTGTTTACATTATTGTCATGTTTTTTACTCAATACGGGTAAAAATTATTGAAAATTTAAGTGTTTGACAGGTGTTTAAAAAAAAGTCTCTCGATTTTCACCATTTTTTTTTTTTTACTCATTATCATCCCAAACGTTGGTTCATACTCTTCGTGATTTCATAAAGAAACACACTTTGTTCACGACGATCGGTTAATAACTTTTTGAGCAAAAAAAAAAGTCGTTTCGAGAGAAACGCGTCTGAAAACAAAATTTCGAAAATTCGAGAACGTCATCAAGAATACAGAGTGCTTACCGACCAATCAACGATTTCAAGGCCATATAATAATCATTCTTCATTTTAGCAACAAAAAAAACAAAAACGACCCTCCGTCGACAACTCCTGCAAAACACTCCCGTATATAATACCGACAAATATATATACGTATATAAATGACCGTATCTTGGTCTGGAAATTTTTTCAATATTATACGAGACATTTAATCGTTTTTCATATATACGTTAAAATAAAAAATCATCACTTTTGGCATGAAGACTGAAAAGTCATAAAATACATTGCGGACCCTCGAAAAACAATCTCCAGATACGTAGGTCTTGTATATATATACAGTTAACACGCGCGATCGTCCCCACCCGCGTCAACAGGTGCAGTTCCTATGAGTGCCACGTGGTTCAGAGACGACGTGCCCGTTCCCGACTGCGAAGACTTTCGGTACGTGTCGGGCGACGGCGACGGCGTGTTCGGTCTGTCGGTGGCCGACCCGTTCAGCGCGGACAGCGGCGCGTACAGCTGCAAAGTGATCAACAGGTTCGGCGAAGCCGTGTCTACGGGACGACTAGTCGTGAACGGTTCGTGTTCTAACAGCATGATTTACGTACGCCAGTACGATCGTTTTTTGTTTTTGTTTTTATCACCAGCCGGCCAACGGTCACGCGTGCCTAGACTCTCAACAGATCTCGTTTCGGAATTTTTCGTTTGTTTTTCCAATTGCACGGTTTCGATTCGTACGTTTGAAAAATATGAAAATTTTGATTTTCCATATAATAATAATAATACCATATGGAACTACGGTATCTTTTTTGACAGTAACTATATAAATGATTAACAAAATCTCTATTGGATCACGCCAATCCGTGTCGGCCCAAATCGTATGCATTTGACGTTTCCGATAAATCGTGTCCGACAGGATATATAGAACGGAAGGCGCGAAACAGCTTTCTAAAATAGAATAATATGTGTAATAACCTGGTCGCGTCTCGTCCAAATGTATGTCCGTACGAAAACGAAACCGATCGCTTATCGACTTCGAGCCGTTCGAATGCAACGCGTCGTCTTTGAACCATACGGAACGATTGTTGTTTGAAAAACACGAGAGCTAGGTCGGCTGGTCGCATTGTTATTGTAATCGATCCGTACTCACCGGGAACGGTTTTCCGCGCCAGAAACCGCAGCAGAGCGCCGCGACGATGACGCTGACGCGCGCCGACCACCAATCGCCGGCCACCATACTCTGGGGTCCGTGCGACACGACCGTGCTGCGAGGCGCCAGGGTCGTCCTGGAGACGTCGTACGCCGGAAGTCCCGAGCCTCGCGTCCAGTGGTGCAGGGCGGTAAGTCACGGCGGTTCACGATCGACAAACGCTCTGGAACGCTCTGGAACACACGTTCACGCGGTCTCGTCACGTATGGACAGTGCATGCTTTTTTTGCGAGTTCTCTCTACGCTGTAATGTGACGTTTCAAACGTCGACGAGCTTAGAACGGAGCTTTTTTCCCCCCCAGTTTTCGAAGTTTTCCCATAAGAACTCGAGGTAGACGTGCAAGGCCGCCCGCATGGTTCAGAGGAGCCAATAACATTCGTTTAGCAGTTAAGTGCCCAAATTTTATTGCTGAATGTTGAATAAACGTTTTGCTAAACAAACTTGGGTGATTTAATTGTTTGTCGTAATTAAACAATACTCGAATCGAACAGAATAGATTGTTGAAAGACAAAGACTGCATGTTTGTTTTTAAAGAAATATTAAAACTTTGGGTTTTTCAACTGAGTCGAGTTAAAATTAATGTTAAAAAATTTCTTTTAAAATCCGAATCTCTAACGAAATGTACAATATTTTTCTTCTAAAATCCTACTCGCGTAATGTAGATGAAAAAAAATTTCTGTCTTTTCAGACAGCATTTCAGTCTGGACTGAATCCCGAGACCGCCTGCAATCGTATTTATAGTGGCCACGTGTTTAGCTATAACGTCCCTAAGTCCCCAAACCCCGTACGTATGACGTGTTATTGTTATTGTCTCCGAGCGTTCATGGAACAGGTTTTTAGTGTTTAGTGCACGGACACGAATACGTTTCTGTGTTTCCGCAGGGAAAATCGCTGGAATCCGACGGACACTTGTGCATAACGAACGCGGACGGCATATCCAACCTGACGATCGACTCGATCACGGCCGACGACGGCGGCAAGTACGTGGTCCGCGTGGATAACGGGCTGGGCAACGATTATCACTTCGCTTCGGTCGCCGTCGAAGGTAAAACGCGTTCATGGTTTGATTGGGAGGGACGGAGAGACGGAGACTCGTAAAAAAATAAACATTTTTTTTTTTGGTTAATGTATTCCGTGTAAACCGTGATCGAGCGGATTCTTATTTTTTTGTGTAAAACGGCGTGTTTCCAACAAGCAAACGAATACGACCGGTACGACGTGTAGAACCGTGTGTTGTTACGGGTATAAAAAACGAACGTTTTAAACAGCTGATCTCCCGCGCTTTCCTACGTTTTCACGACCCGTTAGAGTATTCGTTTTCTTTTAGCACACGCGCCGCACGTAAACCGCGCGATTAAACTGAACTAAAATAAAAGCGACTGCGGACGTACAGACGTGCCGCGCCGATCAATCGTCGCGTACGGGATAGGGTCAGTTCTCCATACTTTTGATAAGTGAAAAATTTGATAACCGATTTTTGCGGATGTAGAAATACCAACATAGATAATTAAAATCCCACGTTCCGAATGTTCATTAATAAATTCACTGACCTAAAATAACAATAAATGTTTAACTTTTTCTACGATTAGAACTATAAAATAATGATTATTATAAACGGTAATATTACATAGATAATACAATATTACAGTATTAACCGAATAGAAATTCACTTTAAACAAAATTTTAAATCGTAAAAAATTAAAAAACTTATATTACATGAACATATGAAATATTTTATGGGTATAATAAAACATTTTATTACTGTATCACTGTAATGACCGTTTAAAAACCGTTACACATCAAATACTCAAATACAAATAATAACATACATTATTTCACATATTTAATGCAGAGTTGTGCATTTATCGGCACTAAATTTATATTTGTATAATTTTATAATTTCGTGTGGTGGTACGTAACCTCGAGAAAAAATTGAAATTATTTCCTTTATCAAAAGTATGGAGAACTGACCCTATCACGTCGCGTACGTCGGACGGCGGGCGTGTGGCGTCCGTGGAATTCGCCGTCGTCCGAGCAGCGCCTCTCCGTCCGAAGTAGTGTTTTCGAGTGCTCTTGCACCGTACCCGTACAAAAATTTTAAAAAAATAACCGTCGTGTTTTTTTTGCGTTCGTTACGTTGCAGGACCCCCGGACCCGCCGGCCGGCAGACCCGCGGTTTCCGTGTCGGAGACGAGCGCGGACGTGACGTGGTCCGGTCCGGCGTACGACGGCGGTTGCGTGGTCACCGGTTACAGCGTGGAAGTGCGACCGTTCAACCAGTCCGATTGGAGGCTGGTGGCCGACGAGTGAGTGGTTTCCGTAGCGTTTTTCGTCCCGCCGCGCGTTTCTTTTGAAAACCGAACATAATTTGGACGCGACATTAAAAAAAATATCGAGAAAACAACACCGAGTGTTTAATGTTTTATACAAAGCGGTTTGATATCGTATTGAAAACCGTATTCATCAGACGTTAAGACTATTTATTATCGTGAATTGTCGATGCGATTGTCGTGCGAGCGTGTCGCCACACGAACGTCGTCAAAATACAAAAATCAAATCATTTTTAACTCGTCTCAAAAATATGTTTTTTCCTTTTTTTTTTGACATTTTATATGTCTTTAGACTTTGGCACGTAAAAATAAAAAACCGTCGCGAAAAAGTGTCCGCGAAAAGCGTTACCTAAATTGAGATACCCACTGAACATAAAATATCTCACTTAACCGCGGACTCGTATGCGTTAATCATTTATCATTTCATTCGGGTAAATTTAATCGACTGGCTTAAAATTCAACTAATTAGAAACTTTGAACGAGGACTGAATAAAGCCATTTTTAATGCATAACGCGTAACACGTTGTGCCGTTTTCATAATTTCATCACGTAGTGTTTGTACAATTAGACGAAATCATACGAATTTCATAAGAGTATAACGGAAAACTTTCGTTTCGAAGCACGATTTCGCGTCGTTTTTTTAGCGTAGGCACGATTCGCCGTACCGACGACGAGCACACGAAATCGATTCTCACGGATTCCGACGGGAACGTTGTAGACCTTCATGTACGATTGATTTTCGAAACGTAAAAAACCGTAAACCGTCGACGTACTTAAAACGCCGTGTCGCGTGGACGTCGACGACGGACGTTTGATCTCGTGTTAGTAGTTCATAGTAAATCAAGGGAAATCCGTCGTCTGCCGATCGTTACGTGCAGTAACACGTTTTCGATTTTTGTTCGACAACGTCTCGCACTTGTCTCGTCGTTGAGCGATCGGTTTTGAAGATTTCGCTCGTATCGCCCGGGTTCGTTAAGCGCGAGCGTTCCACGCCAAAGCTCGTTAACGCGTATGACGCGTTCGTTTCGACGAGAACAAAAAAATATACGTACACAATATTTCGCCTCACGTCGTCGTCTGACAGAATCGACTGGTCCGGACGCAACCGCCCGTCGCCTGAGTTAATTAAAAACGTTCACTCGACTTTATTTAAACCCGTTCGTTAATGTTAGCCTCACGCGCGCACGACACACGTGTTACGATCGCGTATGCCACCACTGTATCCACACGAACGACGTTTAAAAGCGATTGCGGACTTACTGTGTGCATATTAATTATCACGTGCAACGTGTGTTTTTCACGTCGTCGGCCGGACCGTGTGATGTACGTGCAAATTATAACGTCCGCGCACGAATACGGTTACGATTTAAAAATATGACACATTTTATTGTTCTTACGCGGACTGCTTGCTGTATTATTTTTCGCACCGACCGAGTGTGCACTTCTTTCTCGAGCAGAATTATCGTATGGGACGAACAACAAAAAAAAACACAACGTCCGAATACCACCGACGACGATACGAAATCACGTGATAACAGTGAAATCTTCAGTATCCGAAATGTAGTCGTCGGGCGTCGTCGGAAAAGCAACGTGTTCACTTCACTGACTGTGCTGTTTTTTGCGCGTTCGATTACATAGACGTAACAGCAGCGTTTAAGGCAGAAAACGTCGACTTTCAAACTGAGTTATAGTGAACGTTTAAATTTTGAAGTCAAAAATAATGACTCCGTTGCCCGCGGGCGATTCGATTCTTCAAAAACAATATTAATGATAAACATGGGTATATACCGATTCGCCACGAGTGTTCGTGTTACGTAGGGAGATTTCACCGACATTCCGCCTATTTATATATATCGATCGGTAGTAATTATATCGGAAAAAAAGCAATAATAATAATAATAATAATCGATATACTCTCGTTATAAATATTTCAATTGCTTATATATATATATGTATATGTATATGTGGTGTACACGCATATAGTGAAAGCAAAAAAAAAAAAAATCGAAACGAAAATATTTTCCTATACACTTACGCTTTCACCGCGATTTTCCTCGCGTGCCTACGGGAAAAAAAATATATATCGCGAACGCGTATGATAACGTGACGATTACTACCGCACGTGACGGTTTTTTTTTAGCTACTTGAAATTTATATATATATATATATATAAAACACACGTAAATTGTATATATACACATATTGATAACGGTCTTCCGTATCATCGTGTGCTATTCAGGTGTCATTCGTTGTCGCACATCGTCCGAGGTCTGGCCGCCGGGGAATCGTACGTGTTCCGAGTCCGAGCGGAAAACATGCACGGATCGAGCGAGGCCAGCGCCGAATCCGTACCGGTGTACATCCTGCAAACCGGTAATTTACAACAAAAACAAAGAAAAAATTTAACTAAAACACACGCGTCGTGTTAACCCGGGATCACTCGCGCGTTATCTTTTACGCAATTGCTCGCGTGTTAGATTTTTTCTAACAATCGATTAGTTTATTAAATTACCGTCAACAATAAACTGAAAATAATTGACAAATAATGTTATCTTATCTTCTATGATAATGCTATTAGTTCTATAATTATATAGATAAAGCATTTATGGAAGGACGACTATTTATCATTTAATCAATTATTGTTATTTTAAAAATAGGTTGAATGTTAGATTTTTTCTAACAGTGCGAGTTATCGCGGGTTAATGACGACGATGTTACGGGTATTCGTGTTTATTTTAACTTTGCTCGCGATTTAGTAAATGTTTTGGAAATCAACGTGCGCCCGCGCGCCGCTCAGACGAACGGTAGTTTTGTCTTCCGCGCGTGTTGATTGTCGAAAACTAAACTATTTCGTTTTTATGCGGGGAGGAAAAAAAATAAATCGGGTTTTTTTTATTATTATGATTATAAATTTGTTTTGCCAACACAACATCTCGCCGCGACATGATTTAAATTGTATTTTTTACCATTTAGTTTGAACGTACTTCTTACGGGTGCCGATAGCGAAAACGGTCCGTCCGTGAAAACCCTCCCAAAAATAGGTCGTTCGAGAGCATCTAACGCCGCATCTTATTACGGAATCGTTTTCCTCCGCGTCGAATATTTTTCAACACGATCGCTGTGAACGCGAACGTTCGATCGTACATATCACGACGAGTCACGATTTACGAGCCTATACGGTCAAACGTTTATTTATGTATGGAGCGCGGCGAGTGGGCGACCGTGGAGAGAAATGACGATGTACCAATTAAAAAAAAACCATTCGTTTTTACTACATTACATTATTACGCCTATTTTGAACGTGGGTGCGATTTCGGATTGTTTTTATAGTATTGCTGGAGTAGGTTTACGTGCCGTCGAACGATTTCTCTGTGTCTGCACGATGAACAACTGGAAAAAAACATATTTATTTTCGCGACTCGTTCAAAACATGAGACTATGTAACGACGGATGTACGACAGATAACAATACGCATTTTGTGCGCGCGTGTTGTAGATTATGGAAACACGATCGAGCCGAAAAAAGTCGCCATAGAAAACGGGCAACTGTTCACCGAGCGGTACGAAGTGCTGGACGAGCTCGGCAAAGGCAGATACGGGATCGTGCACAAAGTGAAGGAGCGCGACACCGGTCAGTACTTCGCGGCCAAGTTCGTCAGGTGCATCAAGTCCAAAGACAAGGAGAAAGCGCAAGAAGAAGTGGACGTGATGAACCTTCTGCGACACCCGAAGCTGCTGCAGCTCGTCGCGGCGTTCGATAACCCCAAGGAAGTGGTCATGGTCACCGAATAGTGAGTGTACAATTTCCGATACTTACGATAACGCATGCACGGAACATCCGGGTCTCGCTGCGTTCGCCTCAACAACGCTAAGGGTTAGGTCGTGTGTGGATTCTCCCGATCGTCTTCTTTCTCGGATGAACGTCAACGTCGTCGTAAACCTAACCAAACGTTTGACCTGCAATGCTTTTCGTTTTTCAGTATTTCTGGCGGAGAACTGTTCGAGAGAGTGGTGGCAGACGACTTCACGCTGACCGAGAAAGACTGTATTCTGTTCACTAGACAGTTGTGCGAAGGTGTCGAATACATGCACAAACAGAACGTCATGCATTTGGACTTGAAGGTTTGAGACGGACGGTTATCATAGTATACGCAGTGTTGTAAAGTATTCAAAAACATTTTGCCGCGTTGAATGCTTTACGTTTTTTTTTGTATAACATTGAAGTATTTTAAATACTTTTGAGAACAGATATTTGAGTGTTTGTTATAATATTGGAAAATATTATTTACAACACTGTATATACGATTGTATGTTATTTTCAATTGTATATGTATACACATGTAAACACACTTTTCTTGAGTGAAACATATTCAATACTCTCTGGCCTGGAAGATCAAACCGAGCTAATATACAAAAAAAAAAAAAAAACAGATTTGTTGACACGAAAAAAAACATGTAAAGTTTTGGTGGTGGCCGCACAATAAATTCCATTAAAACGTAAACGACAAAAACCTTGTCACATAATACGCGGTGTTTTTCGTTCGAAAACACGTTTTGTTTTTAACACGCGCGCGTACCTGTTCAGACGTACATAATCGCGCGTGCAGGTGAGCAAATTGGTACGTGTGTTCACGTTAACGCGGTCCGACACGCGCCGAAACGACCGGGGGGACCTGTCCGAACGCGATAAGCGCGTAATTTTAATGTCGTCGAATGTCCGTCATTGCGCGTACACCGTGAAGCCGGACACGAACAAAACGACGTGAATTCGTACTCACATATCGCGACGCGAATCCGGTGCGCGAGACAAGATCCGACACGTTCCGACCGGTGCGAGGATGCTTCGTGACGAGCTGAAGCGCAGTCCGGTGGCGTATCCAGTCGGGGGATTTGTAACCCTCCCCGAAAATCGTTGCTAAACGGTCAAGTGATATTGTCGATTGTCGAATATGTACAAATAAAATGAACCTAAAACGTTTACAAATAATAAGTGATAATAATAGTACGTATCTATCACGATTGTCGAATAAAATCGTTTTCAGACGATAGAAATCGTTAGCCGTTCGGGTTGAATTTGAAATCGGCCGGCGATGACCGCTACGCGTCAAAAATAGAACTCTTATCTCCTAATGGTATTTTCGAATTTCGATAGCGTTTTTTTCGTAACAGTATTGTCCGCGTTGGAACGTCAATGCTGTCAGCCTGTAGTGAATACTACATAGTGATAGTGTCATTATATTTTATTCGAACCCACCCAAACCGGAAAAAAAATTCTCGATACGCCACCTGGACCCGGTCGGTTCGTTGACGCCAACGAAAAAGATCCGTCCGTTTGTTTCGCGACGTGCTCACGCCGGACTCACGAGACGCGCACCGTGTACAAAAAACGTGAACGAATCTAACGCGGCCGTCCGTTTTTACCGCGTGAGATGGAACGTTCAGTTCGGCGCAGTTTAAGTGGACATTTCCATTCAAAACGTTGCAAACCGAACGGCCCCCGAATTTCCCGTCCAGCAGTCCAACACGATTATCCGGGATCAAATAGGAAAACAACAACAACAATCTGAAATCCACTTCATACCGGCGCGTTTATTAGATTGCCTATACGCGACTTGTTGAAGGTAACCCGTTTCGTTCGTAAGACCAAGAGAGTAAGAAAAACTGTTTAGAACACACCACGCACTTAAATACACCGGTAAACACGTGAATCCACACGCCTTGACCATCCGACGCGTGGTCGGCTGGCCCGGTCCATGTTTTCGCTGTTGTTGCTAAAAACCAAACTAATCTAAACCCACTGTCCTGTTGTGCGCGCGCAGCCGGAGAACATCATGTGCCAGTCGCGGACCTCGCATCAGATCAAGATCATCGACTTCGGGCTGGCGGAAGTGTTCGAGCCCGGCAAGAGGGTGCTGTTCGGCACGCCGGAATTCGTGCCGCCCGAGATCATCAGCTACGAGCCGATCGGCCTGGAGTCCGACATGTGGTCCGTGGGCGTGATCTGCTACGTGCTGTGAGTAGCTCGGGCGTTAGGTTTACCCCCGCGTGCCCCGTCCTTTTTTTCGGTGGCCTAAGTCCCGTACTCGTGCCGCAGGCTGTCCGGCCGGTCGCCGTTCATGGGCGACAACGACGCGGAGACGTTCACCAACATAACGCGCGCGGAATTCGACTTCGACGACGACGCGTTCGACGCGGTGTCCCAGGACTCCAAGGACTTTATAAGCGCGCTGTTGGTCAAGAGAAAAGAGTGAGTGCGGCGTTGCGCGTGATCCCCGACCGTATTCACGTCGTTGTGTTTCGTTTCGCGAACAGGAAAAGACTTACCGCCAGAGAATGTCTGAGACACAAGTGGCTGGCGCAACAGGACATGGACGTGAGCTACGTGATCCTGAGCACGGACAAACTAAAAAAGTTCATCATCCGACGGAAATGGCAGGTCGGTAAAACAACGGACAACATTGGCGCGTGACGCGTTTTGTGCAAAAAAATAACCGTTTTCGCAATATAATTCGCTTTTTTTTCCATATATATATATTACATTATACGGCTGATCGTTTTTTTCGGGTATCGCTAATTATTTCGGCTGGATGACGTTTTATTGAAATGAGTTTTGCCTATGGGAGTTTTACGATACGACTTTTTTTTAAATGACACCAGATTTTGCTAAAGTCATTTTGACCCTTGAGATTCTAACCTTAAAATTGACCGAATAACAATCATTTCAAAAAAAAAAAAATTGTATGTATTGTACGGTTCGTTCGTTCGCGTTTTTCGAGTAGAGTTTCGCGATATCATTAGTAATTATTACTGTTGACATTTGTACTCGTACGTGAGAAAATAAAGCACGCGATTCGACGTCCGTAAATCAGTTCAAAAATTACAAACCCAGTTGTGCGGGACCACGGAGCAGGTCAACGAGGCTTGTGCCTTCGAAACGGTCGTGAACGCACACCGAAAAAACACGAACGACCGAAATAAACCGATACCTGAAAAACCGATCGCGCCGTGTATGGCATATCGATTACTTTATCGACAACCGGATCACGATCGAGACGAATGCTCCGGATCGAAAAAGAGTGATTGACGATAATAACACGTGACCATGGGCGCCCATTGAGGGGGGCATGCCCCCCCTGGAAAATAAGTATAGTTGCTAAAATTGGTATTTTCACATTGCCATTGTAAAGGTCGACGTTTTATTTCTGTTTTATTTTTTATATATATTTGTTTATTGAACAAATTTCCCTTCTGTTTTTATCTGTGAAGATACAACAGTTAAATATAAATGGTTTAATTTGGTATGATTATTGGAAATTAAAATCAATATTATACATTGATGAAATAACACAAGACTACATTAAATTATTGAACCTTTTTTTTTGCTTATCAAAAATAATAAATTATTTTGTCCCCCCCTAAATATTATCTAATGGGCGCCCATGCACGTGACCCCCCCCCCACCCACAAATAACAATCGCAAGCGTTATTGTATTTAATTAACGGTAGTTTTTGTCTGTTTTCCATAACACGTGTTTGTCGTGTGTGCGTGTGTGTGTCGTGTTCGCGCCGCCATAACAGAAAACCGGCAACGCCATCCGCGCACTGGGCCGGATGGCCACGCTGTCCGCGGCCAGCAGACGCGGCGGCGGCGCGGGCGTTTGCCAACAGTTCAGATTGGCCAGCCTCGGCGAGGAAGAGTCGTCGGCCACCGCGGCCGCGACGACGATTGCGGCCACCGCGGCCGCGTCGGCCACCGCGACGACGGCGAATCGCGGCCGACGGTCGTGCGACGCTCGCAGCGACAGCGGTTTCAGCGACTGTTCGTCGCCGGCGCCGGCGTCTTCGGCCGCGGTCGCCGAGGACGCGACGACGGCCGACGTCGTTTCCTCGGCCGCGCCGTCGCGTCGGACCGTCCGCACGATCGTTCAAGGTGGCCGCGTGTCCGCAGGTACGGACCGCGCCGAGACGGGCCGGCTGACCGACGTCGACGACGGCGGCGGCCCGCCACGCAAGGGACCACCCGTTCCTGACCGCGTGCACGCCGCGGCGACCGACAGTTTCAAGAAAGCGTTCGCGTTCTGGAAACGGTGACCGGTACCGCGGTGACCGTCAACCACGTTTGTCCGGTCCGGTCCGCGTGCGGTTGTAAATTTTTTTTTGACTCGCGTCCGATCGATACGTATACATATCGTTCGCCGAAGTCTACAACGTTGAAATCGTGTGTACAAGTTAGTAAATCTTATCTTAACTACAAACACGCCGCGGTTCGAAATCTGTGTAAAAACCGTTTACCCGTTTTTCGCGTACGTGTTGTACAATTTAATAATATATTCGTGTTGTGTGTCTGCTTATGGGGCGTGTTAATTTTTTACTTGTTGTTTTTCAATTCTCGCCCAATACCTTTTCCCGGTCTCCTCGTCGCACACGTCCAAACACGGTTTTGGGTTCCCTAGTCGTTTACACGCGGAACACGAAATCGTTCGTCGAACGATCGCGTCAAACGCGTTTTGGTTTGTACCGTGTTCACGGTCTATACCGTTCAGAACTCAAACGTCCCGAGACTCCTCTCTGGCGTGAGTAGTCGGTTCGCTTGTGAGTCGGAAACGATCACGATCGACGAATCGGACCGTTTAGGGTGTCGAAGCGCCGCGGACCGATGGACACACATTTCAATGAACGCTGCTCGCACATCCCGAAACGAGGTTATAACAAAGTGGACAACAAAACAACCACAACAACGAGGAAATAGCGTATTTCTAAACGATTTATTGAATACGTCGAGAACACATTGATAATATTGCACGTATTTATTTCGGTAAACGTATAATGTCGGTAAGTATCCGCGGGCTGGCGGACAAAATTACAAAAAAAAGACTACAAAAAAAAAAGAAACACTCACACGAACGTAAACAATAAGTATAATAATTATGCAACATACTAAAAGCGATCGCTCCGGGACACAACATTTGTTTTATACGTTTATGTAGGTTAGTATTCCGGGATTCTACGTTTGACAACTAATAAGAGAGTATACAAGTCGCTCTGATGTAGTCCGAACACACGTGCGCACGTAGTTAATGGTTAACGGCGACGTACACGCACGCGAACACACCACGCGTTCAGTTCGGGAACGTGTAAGCCGCGACGGATTGATCGAGATTGTCAGTACCGCGTTTAGTCATCGACGACGACGACGAAGACGGCAAGGGACGCGCGGAAGCTGGAGAAAAAAGCAACGGACCTAACCTAACGGAGACTGGTTCCGGAACGAACAACGTGTCGGGACCGTTTGGCCGAGGCGACGGCACTTATTGTGATCTACAATTTTCATCCTACCCTTATAATCATATACGAAGCGCGTCGGTTTACGAGAACAATGGCCGTTGGGTCTCGATGTCATCTACGGGGCAGCGTTTCTTAAACCGTGTTCCGCGAAGGTTAAGTAATTTTTTTGCAAAACGTCGAAACAAAACAAAATGTTTGTATATTAAATAAATAACGTACACGGTTATCGTGACTATACTCTTATGATGCATCGCGCGTTTATAGTGCTTTAAACACACGAATCGGTTATGACGGTCTAACCTAACAGCGTGAACTTCAGAGAAACGACCGTCGATAACGATAACGGGTACTAGTACCACAACGGTTTAGTTTCGATACGACAGTCTAGTAATCCTGAAAAAAAAGCTAAAAATAAAGTTGGTGTTCCACGGATAAAAATGATAAAAGAGACGCTGATCTACGGTATCGACCGACGACGGTTTGTCATAGCCTAAACACAATGGATACACGATTCATTCGAGTAATTCTGAAAACGTATTTTTTCTTTTTTCTAGTACCGTTTATCAAATGCACTCTGCGGGGGACTTTTATTCGTTTCACTCACCGAGGATATCGGCGATTGGTCTACGAGGACGTTACGAACGTACGGGTTTATCGACTTGCTCAGGTCACAGTGTCGGCGAACACGTCTTTATTACGTCGGTCGACTCGAGCACAAATAACATTTACGACTTCGGTACAAAAACGCGGTGGGCATCCGTCCACTCGTTTTGGACCATTGCTCGGAAAAATCGGCACGATCGCAACTTGCTACCTCGTTTCCCCCCTAAATTCGCTAATAATATCAATAAACGTTGAAGGGGGTTTAAATTTAATACGTTTTTCGTTGACTGATACCCCTCCCTCCAACCACGGACAGAAATTCTGAAAACGAGAAATTCACGTCTCGAATGTGATGTGCAAATGCATTCATAAAGAAACAAAACGGAAAAACCGTCGCCATCTGTTTCGATACGATTGTCATTGATCGTTTCGATCGTTTAGACGAGATCGAACGTCGGGACGGGGAGAGAGGCCGAAAAGTTTTACGAGAAGGGATGTTATTCAAGCTTTTTTTTGTTTTTATGTACAACGTTTCCACTAACAGATCGACATCAAAATAAACGCGCGCCGTCTAACCCGGTAAACGAACCGGATTCGATAAATATTTCTACACAAATCGACTATGGTCGACAATTACGACTAGAACTCGATCGGGTCGATGTTGACGCGACGAAGTCGACTAACCTAACCTAACTGCGCGACGGAGCTCCGATCCGATTCCGAACGATGGGCGCGTGGGCAGACGACCGAGTTTCGCGATTGAATTGCAAACCTAACCCAACGTAACCTAACCGGTCAGAGCTGCGACGCGCACGTTTTACGCAATTGTAATATCTAAACACCGTAATAATAATAATAATAATAATAATAATAATCATAATAATAATAAATCGGCGGTTGTCGTCGTCGTCGTCCGTCCGTCCGTCCGTCCGTCCGTTAAAAAGTGTGGGCGTTTCGACACACGCCGCACCCCAACGCGAACTCTTCGCCGGTCTGAGGGTGTTTGACGTGCAGCGGACATTCGTCCACGTTCAAGGCCGTCGCTCGCGGTCCTGTGATCAGACAGACGGCAAATTAAAAACGTAGCCCGCGCTAGTCAGTAGCTCGTGCTGATGACGACGACGCAGTTGTCGAAATACGTACACGCGGTTATTGCGGTTTCGGGTTTTAAACATTCGCGTACTGACCCTGGAGGCCCAGGCGGGTGAGTTTTTCCGGAGGCCTTAAACCAACGTAACCGACACAAGACTTGACGACTTTAAATGAAATAAACAACTTGTCTATAAAACCGTCTTCGATAAAACCCGGTTCCAAATCGACTCCCAGACTTTATGTTTGATCGCGCATACTCGGACAAGATTTTCGTGAATTATTTCACGCTTTCAAGTGCGTTTTTTTTATCTACAAGTTTGTTTCTGAGTCGGTAACGGTTCGATTCCCATTCACGCGATGTAACACGACTATAGGCTTCCATTAGGAAACAACAGGCGTAGGCCAACGATAAAAAAAAAAACGTACGGCCTTATACACTTGAGGCCCGCGTACGTTTCGGTCGCGTACGGTAAATACCTGCGGGACACGGCGGCAGCTCGTCCGGCAACAGGTTGGTGACGCGCTGGAAGTCGTCGTGGCACGCGTTGCAGAAGTGCGTGGTGCCGAAGCAGAAGAACACGGCCACGGAACAACAGTACCGGCACTTGTACTCGAGCAGGTCGGTGCCGTGTTTGGGGCACATCTGGGCGCGGGCCACGTCGCTGCACCCGCCGCACACCAGTTCCGCGGGGTCGTAGTCGGTGCCGCCCACGTCCAGCTCGCAACGCGCCTCGCCGCCGTAGTACGCCTGCGAGACGAACGTTAGGTTAACCTGACCTCGGCACGTCCGCGGGGAAAAAAACCGAATTCCGGTCGGCTACCGGGGATGGTGGGGTGGGGAGGCGTCGGAAAAACGGACTCCCGGTGTGAAAACGTCAAACGTTCAGACTAACGGGCGTGCAGACGTCCAACGAAGTTTGTTTCCACGCGGATACGGTTTCGGACGGGTTCAGTAGAAATAATGATCGGTTAGTATGTCGGACGTAAAAAAACGAACCCCCATCGAAAATCAACAGTAACAAATATCGAACGGTCGTGTTGAAAACCAAACCCGATGGCATATTCCCAATCGTCGAGTGCGATTTATAAACGATCAACGGGTTTCTGAAATGTACGCCAGCCAGTACGAGTCCGCGTTAAGTGAGACGTTTTATGTCTTATGTGTGAAAAATTTGTTTTTCAAATTCAAATTTTTTCAAAACCGAAACAATGGTTGCCATGGAAACAAACCGTAAGGGAGATTTAGGTGACAGTCCCCAGTGGGTATCTTAATTTAGGTAACGCTTTTTGGTGGACACTTTTTCGTGACGGTTTTTTTATTTCAATGTGCCAAAGCGAAAACCGTCCGGCCGTCTACGTGACGGACAATGAAATCTAATCGATTGGTTATAGCCTCGTCGTACGATCCGGACGGAACGGAAACCCGAGCGTTTGCTGAGATTTGACGGTTGAACCGTACGCGCTCCGGTGGCCGGGCCCGCCTTACTTTGTTGCACTTGAAGCACACGTAGTACGCGTATTTGTCCATGGCGTACGCGGCCGCGTGCTCCTTCTTCATCGTACAATCGCCTTCGTACTCCAAGCGCATCAGTGCCTTGCGCTTCACGTCGGCCATCAGCTCTCTGATCGGGTCCAGCGTGTCGGCTAGCCGCGCGTGGTCGATGGGAATCTGCGGACCGGACGGAAAACGTTTAGTCCGGACGGGATTTTCGCGAGAACCGGACGGGAAATTCACACTAGCGGGCCGTCGGACCGACTTGACGACGCGATACATTACGTTGCGGTTCGAAAAAAAAAACAAAAAATATTTACGATTTCACGCGGACGATGGGTTTTTTTTGTGTTTTTTTAAACAAAAAACATGTAACGTTTCCGTCAAACAAATCGTCAACCGTTTTTGCGGGATTTCCGTTCGGAAAATTCCAATACCTTGCAAATCGGACATTGTTGAAATCCGAAAGTGATACGCGGACCCGTCCACTTGTTGATCAACACTCTCTGGCAACACTGATAGTGGAACACGTGTCCGCAAACGAGCTGTGAACAAAATGCCAATTGTACCGTGTATGAACGTCGTAAAACAAATTTCGACTTGCCCCCATCCCACCAATGTCTCGAGTTGAACTCTCGAGTCCATGTACGCGCGTTATCACGTCTTACACACGCGTCTTATAACACGCGAACATTTCACTTGAACGGTTACGTTTTGATTGATTTTTTATTTTATTTTTCATTTCGACGACATTATCATTTTGATCGTAACAAAAAAAAAACGGCGAAATAAAACGTCGAGACGTGCGACATCAATTTTTTCAAAGAATTTGTTCTTCGGCGTTTGCGTAACATCGTTTCGTCTGACCCGCGTACCTCTAACCACGTTAAACCGTCGCGTGAATAAAGTGTGACGACGACGTTTCGAATTCGGAATGAAGTCGGTTTCGGGTGTATTCGTACGCCGCGAAAAAAAAATTATTGTCTTGTATATTCTATACGAGCACGAACGACGAAACGCAACTGTTGCGGCTCATCTCGATTAAAAAAACAATCGTTCGTTCGTTGGTGTGGTGTGGTGAGTGGTGTGGGTGTAGGGAGGAAGAAACCGTATTCAAAAGACCAAGGCGTCGGATAAGAAACGCGAACTCGGTGTTTCTCGCAAAGGGAATTTCGTTTTTAACGGGTGTTTCTCGTCTTTCAAAGAGCTCGCCTTACCGCGGTACCGGTGACGGCAGTAAGTCAGTGTACCTGTACGGACGGAGCCGCGGACAGGGCGTCCGTGAAGCATATCATGCACATGTCGTCGGCGTCTTGTTTGAGCGACGCGTTGTCTTTGGCCGCGCACCCGTGCAGGCACGGCAGACATTCCGTCTCGTCTTTGATGCCGCCGCACAAATGGCCGCATTTCAATATCCTCTGGCAGCCGTTCTGCGCGTGCAACTGTAACAAAGGGGGTGTTAACGCAGTGTTAACGTACGGTTAACGGTCGTTCGTCCGCGGCGTCAGGGGTTCCCAAACTCGTTTCCGTTATCACCCACTTACGAAAAAATCATCTCACCGCCGCCCTATCCCAGAATCTCACCTCGATCAATTAACAAGTATGCAAAAAAAGAAGAATTAAATTAATTAAAAAAAGTATATATTTACATTTTGATGAGAATGATGTAACATTCTTTCTTTTTTTTTTATTATTAAAAGCCACCAAATCGCGCTTACAGAACTATCGCCCCTTTGGACTGTAATATCGCCCACTTTGGGAATCACTGGTTCACGTCATTGCGAGAAACGCTCTTTAAACACTCCGGTCGTCGGATACACGGCGTTTAAAAATAGCAAAAAACAAAAAACAGATAAATACACGTTAACGGCTTTTCAACGCTGGTCGTTAACAATTTTTTATCTCGATATAAAAAAAAAAACAAACAAACGTAAGTTCAGTTGAAAGTCACTTGTATTCTTCTTGTCGCTTTCAAAAGTCAATATTGATAAAAAAAAAATAATAACCATATCCGGTACGTGAAACGTTAAAAGACGTCCCGGCGTCCCATGAAGTATTTGATAACGTTGTGCGGGTGTGTCGTCGCTGTGAATATAAATTCAAATAAACAGGAAATCGAAGTCAACACGTTAAGCTGAAATCATTCGGTCAGCTAACAAACGGATAAACCCAGTTGTCCGGGTTTCAGTCGATTTTCATTGTTCGACGTGACGAAAACAGGTGAAAATGAAAACGAGCGTTGAGCGGCAAGCGTGGGTACCAGTCCCAGCGACGAGACGAAGCGAACCTTCTTCCCCAAAGCGTACGATGCGGCCGTGCAGGCGCGGATCCAGAACTTATTTACGGGGGGGGGGGGCATCTTAATTAAAACAACTTTAATCCTCATTTTGTTTGTAATAATAGAATATTTTCAAAAAAGGTTTTATTGGAAATCGTTTGCGATACACCGAAAAATCTCATAGCTACAACTTCATTTTAAATCGTCTTTCTACAGTGTCGTAGATAAGAGTTAGAATTATAAAACGATACTAATAAAATTTAATTCAACAAGAGTCTACGGTGGGAGGGGAGCGATCGTCCCTTGGATCCGCGCCTGCGGCCGTGTCCAGTAAGGGTACGGGACGAGACCCCCGGGTCAACGGGAAATCCGAAACCTCAACTCGGAAACCTCGTCTCACCTGACACTCGTCGTTGGCGCAGACGTTTCCGACGGCCAGCGGCCCGTCGTTGCTGACCGTGCCGCAGTACCGGCAAACGCCGACCCGGGCCAGCTGCACGTGGGCCCGGGCGACCGGTGTCGACATGTCGGCCGGGTTGGACGCGACGTCGCGGAACTCGACCAGCGCCTGCAACGTGGCTTTGTCGGCCAGGGCTAGCAGCCAGAACAGTTTCGTCCGTCCGCAGCCTTCGTGCAAGTCCACCCGGACGGCTTCTTCCTCTTCCTTGCACACCTGTAAACGCGCGGCCCGTCACGTCACGTCGCGTGTACGTTTACAATCGATCGTTCGTCCGGTAAGCAGATAAGTGTTTTACGTTTGACGGGATCAAATGTCAATACAACCCGTATTGTTGACGGGCATGAAAAACGCGGTAGGAAACATTCGAAAAATTGAACACACACACATATTCTATATAAGCCTATTAAGAAAAATGATACGAGTCCGCGTCGAGTGAGACATTTTATGTCTTTTTAGGTTAGGTTTTTTTTTTCTCTAACGCTTTTTCGTGACGGTCTCCAGCGGGTATCTTAATTTAGGTAACGCTTTTCGTGGACACTTTTTCGTGACGGTTTTTTATTTTAACGTGCCAAAGCAAAGACATAAAATGTCAAAAACAACACGCGTAATTCAAACGGTTCACGTCGCCGGAGAACGCGGCACCATACCTGCCGCTGGTGATGTCTGGTCTTCCGGTGCAGGTGCAGAATCCGATCGCAGTCGACGCACAACGTGCCGCAGGTAAGACACTGGATGGCGGCCGCGGTCTCGCCGTCGTCGTGATTCGAACACAGCGGCTGCGGACAGACAACGCACACGCACGTATTTTACCTACATCGCGCTGACGTCGGACGACGCGAGTGCACGTTTCATTCGTGGGCGACTCGTACGGTACGCGTACGGAAAGTGGACGTTCGGAGACGGGATGCAACGCGACGGACTATTGTCACTCACCCTGGGCGGCGCGGGCGCGGAGTTCTCCGGTCTCAGCCACTGGCCGGACGACAGCCGATCCGCGTGTTCCGGGCGCAGCACGCAGTGCGAGGCCAACGCCAGCCACAACACCGGGTTCCGGACGCAGCGGTCCATCGTCCTGCGTTCTTTGCTCAGCCTCGTCAGGTTCAGTATGTTCTCGGCGATCGCAGCCCGCGTCACGTCCGCCCAGCTCTTGTCGCCGTTGATTTTGCCCTGCGAACACAAAAAACGGACGGACACGCGAAGGGTCGTGAACAGCTCGCGTTCTTCCGAACGTTTCCGGCCGGCCGGAGTCGGCAAAAAACCACCCGGTCGGGTCTGAAAGACCGTCGTTCAAAAGACCGACCGGAGTGGACGGAAGGTTTACGTTACGCGTGAGCCAGTACAGTAATACGAGCGCGTCCCGGCTGCACTCACGTCGGACATGTCCCATAAGATTTGTATGATGTCGTCGGCCAGTTTTCTGGACGACACGCCCTTCATGTACCATCGCGATCCGTCCTCGTCCAGGTCGACGTCGTGGAGCTTCAGCGAGTTGACCACCTTGCTGCCGTTGGCGCCCTTCACCTTCACCTGCAGTATCAACGCCTTCGCGATGACGCTCAACAAGTTGTCGAGCAGTCCGGCCCCGCGACGACAGTCGGACGGCGCGCCGACGACGGGAAACCCGACGGACGGCAGTCGCGCGCCGGTCAACGCGGCCAGCGCGCCGGGCGACACTTCGGGCAACACCCGTTTCAGCAGTAGCGTCACCTGCGGGGGACCACAGACGAATGTTATTCGGAAGCGTGACACACGTTGACGATTCAAATTTCCGGGTTCGAGTATCGTCCTCCCACCCCCAAACCAAAAAAAAAAACGGTTTATTGATCGGAAACGGTCCCGAACACGTACACGAGAACGTGGAAAGCCGTCTGCATTTACGGTCGAGACGGAAAAACGCTCACTTGTCTTTGGACCCTGGCGCTGCCGGTGTGCAACAGACTCAACAGGTTCGACAACAGGTCGTGCTGGTCGGCCAGGTAGGACCTGCCGACGTTGCTGCCGCTCAGGGCCGACACCATCGACAGCATTTCGAAACAGTACGAGTCGGTCGGCGTGGCCGTTCCGTTGCAGTCGGCGTTCTTTCTGCACACGGACTTTTCCCATTCTTCTCGCATCGCCACCGCTTCCTTCCTGATGGCGTCCACGATGTGCGCGCACACCTGTCCACGACAATATTCGTTTGTTTGTTTGTTTTAATCCGTAAACACGACGGCCGGTCAACGGACTAGCCGGTTCGCGCCCGTGACGCGCACAACACATGGACGTCGTACGCGTACCTGTTTCTGCAAATGCGTCAGTTTGCTCTGGCTGAACAAAATGCCGACCATGTGCTCCTTCAGGTCCTTGCTCTCTTCCACGCTGGACTCCATCGACGTCGGTTTGCCGCGTATCAGTTTGCCGAAGACCTGTGGGACGAGCGGGTCGGGTTCGGAACAGAAAAAATGAAAAAAACGGGCAACGGGAACTCGTTCGCTACGTACCTGGAACGTGATCGACCGGAACACCTTCAGCGTTTCGTTCTCGCACTGTCTGTGCTGTACGGTCGAATAGCTGTACGGGCGGCCGCGCGCCGGACACTCTCCCGACACCGTCCCCAGCACTTTGATCTGTCGCACGCGCACGGACGCGTCCGCGGCTCGCATCTCGACGCACAGCACTCTGTGCGAATCGTCTGCTGGGGGACATTCGTACGATAATGAGCGCAAGGGAATTTGGGAGATTTGGACAAAATTCGCGCGTGTCTGGACGACGAAGCGCGCGCGGACGGAAAGTCGATTCGCTTTCGGGAGTCGTTCAACCGACCGGTTCCGTTCGATGTCCCACGTGCCGGTCGCTACCAAACGCTCTCGCCGTTCCCCGCCGGGCAGACGAACACAGGCCCGAGGGCGTTTGTCGATCGCGCGACGCTCGAGTCCGAAACCGGGCTCGTCGAGAACGTACGGCCGAAGACGCGCCGCGCGTACGGTTGTGTTTCAAAACACGAAGACGACCACGTACCGTGCACGAAGACTCCGAGCCATCCGCTGAACCGGTGTTCGACGTCGATCGATTGTATTTTGTTCAGCTGTTCGGCCGTGCGGCCGGACGAGAAATCACCGTCGACACTTTGTTCTGCGGATCATCAAACGCCGCGTGATTACAACGCGCTTGCGGTCCCGCCTACGCCGGCACACTCACGTTCAGATCGCGACAGTTGTCGAAGTGCACGTAGACGGCCTTCGGGCCGTCGGACGCGTCGGCGCACCGCGCCGTGATCGTCTTGTACTTGCTCCGGTCGTCCTCGCTCGATTCCCAAAACGTCTCCGTCGTCTGGTCGATCAGGTTGGCCACCATCGCCGGCCGGCTGGACGTCGTGATCTCGACGCGTTCCGTGATGTCCCGCAGCGACGATACCGCGTGCTCGTCGTCCTGCGACCGCGCCAAACCGTTTCATTAACCGGACGGGTCAGGACGGTCAGAACCGTCGTCGTTCGCGTTCGGGCGAAATTCAGAAAAACCTGACTTGCCGCGGACTCGCGCGTGACATATTTACCCGGGGCGAGTCCGGTCGCGCGTCCTCGCAAACGTCCTGACACTCCTCGCCGTGCGACAGGATCCTGCTGATGTTGCTGAACACTTTGCTCCTGAGGGGGGCACCGAAAACAAACAGACAAACGAAATTGGATCGCTGTTCCGAACGCGCGCGCGTCAGGTCATCGATTGTTACCTGTGCAAGAACGCGTGGTCGGCCGCCGTGAAGTCGATGTCCCAACAGCGGACGGCCATCATCTGGAGGGCCGAGCCGGCCGGCAGGTGGAGCATCAGGTCGGAGACGGTCTGCAACAGCCCGTAGAACACCCGCGGCAACGGGTTCACCGACTCGCCGGCCATGTACAGGTCGCTCAGCGGGTGCCGACACCTGGGCTCGGTGGAGTCGGCGGCGCCGTCGGCCTGGCGCACCTCGGCCGACAGGGCGATCACGAACCACCACAGCAGGTCGTGCAAACACGAGGCGCGCGACACTTCGTGCAACAGCCAGTTCAGCGCCTAAAGGACAGTCAACGGTAATCCGCACGGCCGGTTTCGGACAGCGCGTGAACGAATGTAAAATGTCGCGTTTGACGTTTGCCGCCGGATGAGCGGATACAAAGCATATTGTCAATGCGATCCGGCCTATTGGTTTCAGATGACGAAAACGTCATCGATATCGCTACGGTTCGCTTACCCGACGCGAACGAAACGTTGTTGACGATCGAGTGCCTTGTCGGCGAAAGAGCATAGAAAAAACGGAATCGCGCCCGAAAACCCAATCGATTAATCAAGCCGGTTTTGAGGATATCCAAGCCGCTGACCTGGCGCCAACGTTATACCTAAACGTGGCCACCATATAGACAATCGCGGGTGGCCTCAGAACTTCATCCGGACTATTAAGTTTGATATGATAGGCAGCGGGTATTGTTATTGTATTTTAAAAACACAATGTACTTTTGAAATCCTTATCGGTTACACGAAAAACCCCATGGAGACGGAATATACGATTATTCAGATTGTCAAAATGACGTTGGTAATTTCGCATACCTAACAATTATCATTTATATTATGAAAAACTGACAAATGCGAACTTTCGGCGTTATCCGTACACTTTTTTTCTATACACCATACCCACCGGTCAGCGTTGCGATTAAATAAATCGTTTATTTTAAATTATTCTATTTAATGAAGTTTAATGTATTGGCAGTGCCTGAAAACGTTGTTTTCATTGTCGTTTTACCATTTGGGTACATATTTGATTAATTTTATATACACAGCATATAACAGACAACAGGCTTAATATGACTAATATGGATTTAAACGAAGATATCTTGAAATCTCTTGAAGAGATCTTTCACGATGTGGTCCAGCAGAGTACTGTAGGAAAGAACTGTAATCGTGTTGATTATTGATTAAAATTAGAGGCGTCTAAAAATTAGTTTTCCCCGGGCCACAACAGACAGCTAGTCCGACCCCCCGGGTGGTAAAAAACACGAGATCCCGTCCGTCCGTCCGTCGGACAATCGGTTGGATCCGGTAAATCTCTCGGGATCCCGTGTCCCGGTGCCCGGGACCGCGTTGACGAAACGAAATCTGTATCGATCGGCCGGGGACAACGAAACGTTAGTCACTTGACGCCGTTCCGTTCCGGCCGAACGTTCTCCTCACCTGCAGCGCGTAACTGCGGCACGCGGCTTTGCGCACCGCCTGTCTCATGGACCGCTTCAGGTCCGTCAGATTGTGCGCCTCGACGACGAACGCCATCGACGGACGGTTGAACACGGTCGTCCCGGACGTGGCGTGGTGGTCGGTCGCCGAGTCCGCGGCGTTCTCGAAGCCGGGCACGAGCGCCTGCAACGCGGCCGACGGCACGCACACGAGCGACAGCCCGTTGTCTGGAACAGCGGTCGGTCAGACACGGTAATGTGCGGTTAGGTTACACAATTGTGATGGTGCGGTCGGAGGAACAACGCGTTTGCGGGCCGGCCGCCGAGACGACGGAATAATGATAAGCACCGGCGGAAACAAGTCGAGACCGCCTCGGTAACGAAGAAGACACGCGACATCGTTTGATCGGGGAGGAGATCGTACACAACTGGGAATGCCCGTGGATTTAAACGCGACATAGATTTTCACGTATACTTTGTGTCGTGCTATTGCACCCGGAATAGTTTACAACACGTGGTTTTTAAACATTAAACGTTATTTATTTATGTACGTCGAAAACAAATAACGTCAAGTTAAAAACAGAAACAATGAAGAAAATGTTAATAAAAACGTTAGTAATACCAATTTCCAAAATGTAAATTAAAAATCATTATCACTCTATTTAAATATTTTAACGTGTTTTATATATACGCGCGCGTATTTCGAAAAAACTCTTTATTACTTTTTAACGTCGTTGTTTGTCGTTTTTGTTTATTTCAAATTTTCAATCAATCGCCGAAACACTTTTGAAACGCGATGGATAATCCGTTAGGGAAATGTCGGTTAATTTTTCGCACTTGAAACCGCGCCAGTCGAATGGGTATGAAGTTATCGGATGTCCTTAAAACCGATCGGCGCGGAGGAGGTTTAAGTCGAAACGAATTTAAAACCGAGCCATCGCAACATTTTAAAACGACTAAGAACCAACAAAAACACGGACCCGTATCGATGATGGTGCTATTGATTCGTTTCCGGCGGTTGATCATGTCCTGGCGACTCAGCGGAGACTTCTCGACGTCCATCGAAGCGGACCGATGGAAACTTCGACTTATGGCCCCGTCCACCACGTCATGGCCCGTAGACGACGCCTGTAAGCCAACACATTTGTATTTCGTTATTTATTCTCGTCGAGTCTATAAGATGTCTATGTCCAAATCGAATTTTACACGTGTTAGTTATAACAATATTTCTTCAGACCGAAGATTTTCTTTACCGCCTTTCCGTCCTATCCGGCTGTAATAATGCTCGACGAGCAATCTTTTAACGTTACGTACCCCCGAAGACGACGGAGCGCCGTCGCGAAGTCGAAGTAAAACCGCGTGGTCGGAGTCGGACACTCGTAAGTCGGTCAAGCACTTGAACTCGCCGACGGCCCACGGACCGGAATTGGCGTCGTTGTCGTCGTCGTCGTCGGCCGATCTGTTGCCACTGCCGCTGTTGCTGGCCAAGTCCAACAGGAACATGGCGTTTTCCTTGAACGTCATGTGCAGACTGTCGGGCATCTCCTCGTCGTCGTTTCGACCACCTAACACAACCGAGTTCGAAACGGTAACGTAAGAGTTTCGTTCGGTAAGGGAAAATTAAAAACGAGATATACACGAGGGTTGTCTCCGATATTTTTCAACAAAGAATAAAAAAACGCTGCCGGAAAGCTCTCCACTGTTTTTCTACGTTTGTCGATGCGTTTTTTTACGCGCGGTACACCGTTTGTTTTATGCTCGTGTCATAAAACTCTCCCGCCGTGGCGCTCAGGTATCGTACGACATCGATCAACTCGTTTCGGAATAAAACGTTGTTGCGTGCGAGTTCATGTCTACCGGGAAACTTTACAGAACCCTCGCCGTGCAATTCGAAACAAACGAAGGGAATGTGTTTTCGTCAGGACGTCGCTCGTCCCCGCGCGACAACCGACCTCGTCGACCAATGTGGATACCGCCGTCGAACACCTCCTCCCCCCACACCTTACAGCCCGTAGCTGGCACCGAGTGATTGTCGTCTCGTTGTTGCGTTGAAGTCACACCCCCCGGGCGGGACGAGTTTCAGGACCTTCCGGGAGTTGAAAGAAGAGATGGTCAGCTCAGAGAGTGGTCCACGACACGAACGATTCGCGCGATAGAACATTAGGTTCGTATTGAAATTATTTTCTTTGACGCGTTTTTGTCGGGGATAGTTGTCGTCTGACTTCGGCACGAGACCGCCAAGACACTCTGAAACGGGTCGCTTGGTTTGCCAAGAGCCCGGGAAGAGTCGGTCAACAAAACCGTTCGGAACCCTAACACCGAAAGCGTGACGACGCGACTCGTCTGCTAGTACGTTTCACTTGAGAACCGCGTCGATCACGACGTCCGTCGGACTCACCGCGCCGCGGCGGTCTGCGCTCGTCGCCGTCGTCACCGTCCACGACGTCCACGACGTCCCCGTCGTCCCCGTCGCCGTCGCCGTCGCCGTCGCCGACCGCGGCCGTTTTACGGGACCGCGCGGGACCGGCGGCTCCGGCGCGCCTCGTGTAATCGCCGCGGCACGCCTCGCACAGCAGGTACCACGCGACGCCGCCCTCGCCGCACGCGCCCGACCAGCCCGTCTTGTACGTGCCGTTGCTGGTGTACCCGCGGCCGCCGCTGCTGCGTCCGCAGCCCGGGTGCGTGGTCAGCATGTGATAAGACACGGGCGTGCCGAACACGTCGCCGCACAGCTCGCACGACATCGGCCCCCTCGGCCGTCGGAACGTGCGCTCCTCCTCGTCTTCGTCGTCGTCGTCGTCGTCGTCGTCGACGTCGACGTCGTAATCGTAATCGTAATCGCAATCTTCGTCGGCGGCGGCGGCCCAGCGCGCGACGATCGGCACGTCCGCGCCCGCGTTGTCCACGTCCACGTCTCCCCCGTCGCCCGTCTCGGAACCGTCGCCCGCCTTGCGGCCGCCGGTCGCCTTCATCGCCTTCACCGCCTTCACCGCCTTCACCGCCTTCATCGCCTTCACCGCCTTCACCGCCTTCGCCGTCGTCCGTCTGGACAACGTCAGCGACGACTTGCTACGTCCGTCGTACGTCAACGCGATTATCTGAAACACGTTTTACTCGGTAACGATTCGTATATATATTTTTTTTGACATTTCATGTCTTTACTTTGGCACGTTAAAATAAAAAACCGTCACGAAAAAGTGTCCACCGAAAAGCGTTACCTAAAATTAAGATACCCGCTGAACATAAAATGTCTCACTTAACGCGGACTCGTATGCGTTTATCAAGAACATAAGGATAACGAATGTAAGCATCAAAGACATCAAAGACAAAGCAGAAGGATCAGGAATGTAAACAAAAGATAAAAGGGATAGGCAAGAGGATCATAAAATCGTACACACACACACACACACATGCATTTGGTATAGTGTGAGATCCATATGTAAACTGAGACCTTAAGAGATCCACCTTTTTTTTTCAAAAATTCAGCGACGGTAGAACGTCCTAACGCACTCTTTCGTCAAAAAAACGAAAAAAGAAAATCTATCATCCCGTACCTGCAGCACGTCGGTGGCGATCACGTCCCACAGCCGGACCATGCAGCTGAGCGCCGGCGGCAGGAAACCGACCGTCGCCCGTCCACCGGCGACCGTTCGCGGCCGTCCGGGTCGCGGCGCCGCGTCCGCCGCCTCGGAGTTGCCGGAGCTGGTCATGCTCTCCTCGGTGATGGCTCCGTCGGCCGGGCCCGTCTCGTACGGTCTGATGTGCCGGTAACCGTCCGCGCCCGTCGTCACTTCCACCGAGTGCCTCTGCGGCGGTCCGCCGTGCCTGCGTCACACACGGATCGGTTTGGCGACGACGGGACCGACCGTTTCGTCGGTCGAACCCCCCCCCCCCCAGCCGTTTTTCACTCCTCACTCGTATTAGGAAAATACGGATTTTCTAAAAATCAGTCGCGCGACGCCATCGAACACACAACGGTGACCGCCGCACGTCGCTCCGAACCCGGCCCCTTCTTACCTTTCCGTCGTCCTTCTCGTGACCAGCGCTCCGTTTTTGGGCAGACTCGGATAGAACTTGAGGAACGACGCGCACGTCATGGCGTCGTGCACGACGCCCTCGTGCCACAGGAACGCGGCGAACACCGCGCGCAAGCTCTCGGCCATCGACGGGCTCATCGCCGTCCGGGTCGTTTGCCTGGAACACGCGGTTGACCGTAAATGCGTAAATTCGTTCGCTCGGCCCGCGGTCGACTCACCTGGGTTCCCGTAGGATCGGCTCCGGCCCGCGCAAGTCGGACGGATCGGCCGAGCCCGTCCTCGGCCGCGTTTTCGGCGCGGTCCCGTCTCCCGGTCCGCCGCCGCTGCCGCCCGCTACGAAACCCGCCGTCCTCTCGTTCTCCGGCGTCGTCTGCGTGGCCGCTTGCGCCACGCCCGCGAGACCGTCGACCTGCGCGTGCGCGAACAAACACCGTGTAACGTAACGAGTATATTGTGCGTACCGGGATAGTCGACGGTTCCCACATAGGAATAACAACCGATACCGGTTAATACCGGCCCGGCGAATAAGAAAAAGTTTTGTTCTCTCTCCGTGTCCGTCCGTTCAGTGAACAACATTAAAATTAAATTGTGTGAATTTTATTTATGTTTTTTTTTTTTTTCGTGATAACACAATGATGGAGTAGATCCGGGAAGAGATCTCTCTCGAATGATGATAACACGCGGGCAAGAGGGAGATGGATTTTTCACTCCCGATATATTCGAATCGGTATGTTTACGTATGCACTATACCTTGGCCGGTCATACAATTTTTTTTACATTAATTATGTTGTGAAATCATTTTATTATAACGAATTTTTTTCATTAGAATAAATCCTAAGTCTCCGGCACAATTTGTGTTATCCGGATCTGGGTTGGCGACCCCAATTTGAACAAGGGCGTCAGTAGCCGTGAGGTTACAACCGTGTTACACGCACGCACGGACGGACGGCGACAATCGTATTGTTTCGCCGGCACTACGACGACGGCATCCGGTCCGCGCGGTCGAAACCGCGGTTAAAAGGAGATTGCCGTCGTGTCCCGACCGCGCTCGCGTTATCAATCCGTACACGCAACATTAATTTAAAATTTTTTTTTTTTTTATAAATAAGTATTAAATAATGGGTTTTCGTTTATACGATCGCTATTATTTACGATACAAGAATAAAAGATGTTTTTGATGTATATAATTCTAAATCTTATAGAAATTTTGAACGATTTAAAATTTATATTATAAAGTTCGAACTGTACACAAATCGTTATTTCAAAAGGTAGGCGATGTGTTCCTATCGTTTTTTATTAACTTTTTAATTTCTTAGACTTCAAAACTACCATTTAAAGTTGTAGCGTATACATTCCGATATCGGCCGTTGCCATTGTTTGTCCGCGTTGTCGTTATATTAGTTAATCGGGTTTACCGGTTCGTACTATTATTTAAAAATATACTGATAAGCTTCATAAAATCACAATATTTAGCAAATAACAATTATAATAATAAGTTTTTTAGTTTTTCGTGCTTTGGCCGTTAACGGGTTAAGACGCGTCAAAGTGACACGCCACCTAACGAGATTACGTTTCGGTTTGTTATTGGATCACGTTTTCATAAGCGGTCCAAAATCAAAAAACGAAAATATCTCGTGTACTCAAATAATTAATACACGTTTTTCTATTTCTTTTTTTTGCCCCCGTAGGACCAATCGACTGGTGTTTTCGGTTCTAACGAAACTTTGCCGAACATATTCAATCATACACTCGATTTCGCTTGTACGTGTCGGCGGACGATTAAGAATCGCCGAATCGGGCCGGTTTGCTCACCCCAAGTAACTTTTACGATCGTCTGTGACGCGTTACGTTCAAACCCGTTTTCCCAAACGACGGCGTGCGGTAACCATTTTTCCTAACCGTATGAAGTTAGAAAGATAGTATCGAACGTATTGCCGGGACGTTAAAATAACGGTAACGGTAACCGTGGTAACGTACGGTCGGGCATCCCGGTGGTTCGGACGAACTGTCCGCGGACGTGGACAGACTGGAAGTGAGATGGGTGTCCACCGACGAGGAGCTCGTGGTCGGCGGCGCGGACGTGTCGCTGGACGCGGACAGCGAATGGTTGTACGTCCTCCTCGAACCTAGAACGCGGTGCAAGACGGTCAGACTGTGTTGTTTACATTTGTTCGATCGAGAACAATACGTCGAACGGCAAAAAAACTAATTCAAAAAGCGTTTGCCGACAGAAAAATGATTCGAAAATCGCATGTTTGTTGTACTTACACGGCACTACGTCGTTTTTGCTCGCGATTTTGTACTGTTGTTGTTGTTTGAGTTTTTCCGTTCCGTACTTATTATTACCGCTGGCCGTCTTTCGCGGACTGTTTGGCGGCATCATGACCACGTTGTTACCGTTGCTCAACCGGCTCTCCGGCCTCGGTCTGTGGTACGGTAACGGCAACGGGTTAGCGTTCAAACTGAAAAAACGACGTTTTAGACAACGTTTAAAACCACGTGACTGTACATATATATATTTAAATATAATTCAGTGAGTATAATACGGTTTTAGGCTATTTTACGCGAGTTTTATAAAATCAACCGATACAACGATTAAAGATATATTATATATATGTGTGTGTGTGTGTACCCTTCTATCGCTTTCACGTCCTTCATCCGTTTCGGCGAGAATTGTTTTTCCAACTTTTCGATTTTGATCTCGTTGTCGTCTGCGAAAAACATTTACGTACACGTTATGCACATGGTTCGCGTAGAGTTCCAAACGTAATATCTCTCACCCATGTCCAACGCTTCGATGTAAGCACTCGAGGTGTCGAAACGTTGCGGCTTGTTGTTGGCGTTGTTACCGCGTTTGGTTTGCGCGTTCGGTTCTCTCATCTCGTTGTCCACACGCCTCTGCGTCACGACGAAACGCTCGTCTTGTTTTTCGATCTCTGCGAACGGATATTCAAACGTTCACGACGGAGCCACGTCGAATCGAAACAAAGTTCTTTTTGAACAGAGCCTTGGCCGATAGGCATTGTAACTCAACAATTACAATAAACAATATTTAACAACAAAAAACAAACCAAAACCAGAAACAAAAACAAAAGATAATATCAACAGTAATAATCATGCTTTTTGAACATAATAAGAAAAAACAGGAAAGAAGAAAAGAAAAGTGTATACACATATAATGAATAGAAAAAAAACAAGTTTAATATTAAATAAGATTAAGTAAAAACCCGATTATACAAGAAAGCCAACTCTAGAAAAGTATTGGAATACGGCGGAAATTACATTAGGAGAAGCGGCGGATCCTAAAATCTTTTCCGGGTTCCACGGAACTCTCATTCCTAAGAGGGCTAAAAATAAACGTCTTCTTTCGACAGACAAGGCAGGACACTCAAACAATATGTGTTGAGCATCACACTCAGCCTCCTCAACGTGTCTGAAACAAAGTTCTGCGTCCATTTTGTTTCGAGTAAAGTTCTTTAAAACTGGCTGGGTCGTGCACTGATGTCGGACAGCAGTGCCAAACACGCGTTGGGTTATAGCGACAAGAACGTGATTCTGTGGAAAGTCCGACGAAACCGACTTGGACGAATAGAACGCAATAATATTCCTTTAGATATATAATTGTTTTACTATTGCGTGTTACGCGTAACCATATTGGAGTACGACGCTTGCGTACAATTACTTACCAACGACCGAACGTCGTAAAATAAGGTCTTGAACAATTTGAAAAGAATAAAATAAAAAATGCATAAGGACCATTAAATGTTGCGAGACCCGCGAAAACCGTGTATTAATAATAATAACATAGGCGCTCGTCTAGAAATCTACACGGGTCGTGTGTGTAAGTTAGGTAAAGATTTTTACTTTACCGAAGTACGGTGTAGAGTACATTATCATAAATTATAATATTCGAAAACACGTCCGCGCCAACTTAGATTACGTTCGAGTTTGATTATGATCGATATAACGACGGCGGCGTTCACGTCATACAATAGTGTGTGTACATTAGACCGCGGATACGATTTTTTTAAAAATACAATCGCACGTCTAGTTTGTCGTGACGTTTGATTTCGAATAATTACTTTATTATTTCAACACGTATTATTATTGTTATTAACAACATTTTCTTTAAAAAAAAAACCCCTAAAACAATGTCGACAAATAAATATGTAAACCAAAAATTTTCGACACGTTTCGAAACGTATACTGTCCAGCTATAAATAATCTACACGCTAAATTAAGATCAGCAATTATAGGCTAATTATAGAGTGAGGATTTAAATAATAATAGCTGAATTTACGTGCGATTACGCGTTGAAAAACTAAGCAACAAAACATGCGTTTACACGAATAAACTGGAGTTTGTAATTTTTTGAGTCGTTGAAGTCTTGAACGGGAGCGTCGATTAGTCGTAACAAACAGGAAGAGGATTTAAATCATGAACTAATTATATTTTCACAGCACGACTCGTGATAAAATTTTAAAAAAATTCGCGCGTGTTACGAGTACGCGCGGACGAAGTGAAACTTCTGTCAGTGCCATTCAACCGATAGAGTATAAGGTTTGTATTGGAATAGAATAAACGAAAACCTATGGCGTTTATCAATAAAATGCTTACCCGGTGACCACTGCTAGATACTTTTAAACGGGTTACTCGGTTTACCGATCCCGAGTCCGACCAGTCTGTGTGCATGCAGTAATGTAAACCGAGCAAAGAAAAGAACCCACAAAAAGGAAGTTGACGCGGACAAGACGGCACTTTCGTACACATTATTTGGTCCGGTGCGTGTACGCGTGCGCGCTTGAACGTACTCGGACGCGGTGGAATTGGTGTGGACGGCCGAACGGGTCTGCCCGCAACTGAAATCAGACAACGCGCAAAACCCCCCTTTTTTTTTTCTACACTCCACAAAGAAATTTCACTTAAAAAAGGTACACGCGATGACGTACATCGAAAACTCGTAACGATTTAAAACAAATGAACGTTTTCGCCGCGTATTATACGCAAAGAAAAAAATCAACCGTTAACAAAACGAACAATTTTATCGCGAGACATTTGTTATCGTATGCATAATTGTGATTGTTGCGCGGTATACGCATCAAAACACTTCAATCCGTTTTATCGATTTTGAACCCGTTACTGACACGAACGCACCCGGACGCGTCGGATATTGTTTCTTGACTGATACTATTACTTCGGGATATTCCATGCTTTAATCAAATGATTAGGCTGATTGGGAGAGGTTAATTAACGTGACGATGTAATTATCGACTGTGTTTACGTACCAACGTACACGCTACACGGTGGTTTTGTTTTGGTGATCTGCTGTGTGTGACGAAAATGTTTATGTTAACAGAAAATGTGCCGGTCGTTCCAAACGCCTAAAAATACCTGCTTGACCTTCCTACCTATCTAATTTTATATAAAATCAAAAGTACCTAGAAATTTATTCGAAAAAAAAAAAATTGTTTCATGACTTTGTTTTGCATATTTTTTCATTTTTAGTGCTATTTATAGCGCATATTTTGGTGTTTTCACGTGCATATTTCAATGTTGAGAATCAAGTTCTTTGGCGGTACAGCTGTCGAGCCCGGGTTATCATATTACGAGTGCTGACGGTATTGGACGCGTCCGTGTCAGCGGGTTGGATGCGACGGAGAGTGGATGCACGAAGAGAAGACCGGCGTAAGCGTCGAGGATGCGGGATATCGAGTTGAAAGCAAGTCGAGGAGGACCGCCGGGGGGTCGAGGAGGACCGCGAACGGTCGGGAGAGAGGAGGCGAACGTATATTATTACAAGTACTGTAAGTCGTCGTGTTCAACGAAAGATCACGTTTAACGAACAGGTGGTTTTAAACAGTCGCGGATGACGTGAACTTAACGGACGACTTTGACATAGAAGAAAGGATCGAAGAACACAGACAGCGTTTACTACGAAAACGATTTTTTCCAACCAAAGTACACTATAATAGATTTTTCGTATTGTATTAAAAAAAAAAAACACGTTCGACAATATCGGACAAGCGTACACGATAAATCCGCATAAATCCGTTCGGTCGCACCAGTTTATTTAAGGGACGCGCGCCAAAACGAACGCAGCGCGTTGAATAAACGACAGCCGCGCCGCACATATTATACGATGTAAGACAAACAGCGTCGGTTTCGAGAACGGAAATCATTTATCATACAAATACGGATGTCGCGCGTGATGTCGAACGGAAAATTATAAACGTTTTGAGTATTTCGTTTTGTTTTTTGTTTTTTGAAAAGTTATATCTACTTGAAACGACGCCACGGCGTCGCACCGTGAAAATAGAATGAAAAATGTGCAAACGCGAAGGTTTACGACGACGCCGCCGCCGCCGCGCGCGGAGACGAAGCTTTACGCCCAAGGGACGGAAAACTCCGACCAAAGCTCTTTCACCGCGCGCGCCGTGTCCTTTGAAATTTTGTTTGCAAGTCGTCAACACGCTATTGACGTTTTTCTCGTGTATTATGTAGACAAAGTTGGCCGGTCCTCGCCATGTGAAAGGGCGACCGCCGCGACCGAGATGGTATCATATACTTATACTCTCGTACCGCTAATCCGTTATACAGGACATAATACGTAAGCGTTGAACGCGACCGGAAAGTATATATATATATGTGTGTGTGTGTGTACCGTCCGACGATCCACCTGTTGTACGGTTGATAATATCGATTGCACACGTGTTACGCGTCGAAAATCGAAATCGCAATACAACTCGGGAAAGGCTTGAAAAACGACAAGCGCAGCACGTGTTAATTAGAACGATTTACGAATACTCGAAGAATCGAGGTTAGGTTTTTTTCTTTTTATTATTTAAAACCAGTTTATGTTGAATTAATGGCAAAAAAAAAAATTGACTTACGGTCAAGTCAAAAGTCACTTAGGGAAATTGAAGGGGAAAAAAAATGGAACTTCCTCGAGTCACAGAGTTGCACGATAATGCGCTATTGATAGCGTGTACGTTACTACCCTCCCCCCCGGTCGCCTACCCGAATATAATAAACATGTTTTTTATCACACTAGAACGACGAGGAAAACATACGAGAAAGTTCGTAAAACTTCGTTAAATCCGATGTATTAAACAAAATTTCGCCCGAACACGTTTTTACTTTTTCGTTAATTGAAATGAAAAAATGTACAATATTTCTGTGCGTCATATATGTAATTTAAATTTATAATAACCGCAAGTGTAATATATATATAAATATATCTTTTGAACGACATACTCGACAGTACTCGAAATTTATTAATAAAACTTCATTAGACCGTATTATACAGTAAATTATAATCACAGATATCGACGAATGCTTAGCAAAGTAATAGCGAGCGTTTTATTCATACACGTATGTACTCGTATTCTTTTATTCCGACGCGATATTTTATTTGATCGGTTTGTTAAAATTACAGGAAAATATTATTTTATATATATTATATATATATATGCAAATTGTAAATATTGTATAAAATTTCTTTACCTCTCGTTTGTTGGCGATTAAATAAATAATATCATTAAAAAATGTCATTAATGTTAAATACATAGGAGCGGGCACTTAAAATTTTTAATTGCGCCGTCTTTCTTGAGAGCACTCTATACATATATACACTGTTAATACATATAAATAGGTTATACGTACGTTTTGGAAATTTAATATTCGTCTAAAGAACTTATCGCAGTTGAAACGGTCAACAATAACAATAAAGCCGACGGTTAAAAATAAAAAAATAAAAAACTAAATCGCCAGCTATATGTGTGTGTGTGTATGTAGAATCCGATTATAAGGTATTATTCGAAAAGTTTAACGGATATAATAAATATTTCTGTTGTTTGAATTGGCGTTGTTCGCTGTTTTGAACAATATAAATATATACGTATTGAAACGCGAACGAAATTATTATGCAGGGTTTGTAGAGTGCGATTGGAAGTCGGCCATTTTGCACTTAACAGGCAAAAGAGTTTTGTTTAATTATTATTTTTTTTTCCCCCGATAGGTTCAATGTGGATCGTACGCGTTGTCCCGGCAGCGTTTTTATCCGAAATAATTGTACGCGATCCGGAATATTTATTTACGAGAAAACCGATCGAACCGGTACGGTTGCCGCCGTTATTGTTGCCACGGGGTCGCGAGGAGAGCACACGTCGTGGCCTCGTGTAGCGTTGGCGACGACAATAGAACGCGCCAGGGACCCACGTGACTTGTCACGTCCGTCGGCGGTGGACAGCGGGACGCCTTCGCAGCGGGAGACAGTTGCGAGCACATTGAATAAGCCAACGCGAACCGACGGTCTCTGATTCCGGTCCCGTTGTCCCGGATCAATCGTCCTAAGCCTAACCTACCTGAAGGCCCGAACGACGGGAGAGCAGCAGAGGCGAACTGCTGACGACGCGTGCAAGAACAGTGTGGGCACGGGTGTGGCCAAGGTCCCGCGACAGCGATCACCCTCGGTCGGATTGAACTCGATCTGGGTTGGATTCGTGCGGGGATTGGGTTTCGTGACGACGGTGAAGCCGTCGAGCCCACCGTCGAGCGGACGGGACCCGACACTCGTTACCGTCGCGATTACATTTCGACGCGACCAATATACGCGTACACATCCGGTTCAGCGCGACACTCGATAATTTTTGGGCTTTCGTCCAGACTTAACTGGCACGAGTCCCGGGCACAGTCGCCGAACGCGCACTCGCGACGTACCGTGTGTCGATCGCATAACCCCCCCCGCCGCCACTATTATCACCACCACCAGTCGTACTGAAAATCGAACGAAAGGAAATACAATGTGATTTTTAACCGTCGCCGCACCGGGCCGGTATAACGGTAACCGTTTTTTTTTCTCGTGTTCTATTCCTCGCTCGATTTACATTGCTACGTACGTGCACGCGGCTGGTCGGACTCGGGATCGGTAAGCCCGGTAACCCGTCAACACCGTTCAATCCCCATTGAACTTTTTATAAATTATCGTCGACTATACGCCCCGCCGACGACGATGTGCCTCCGCTATTGTAAGTTGTCGCTCTCTCGTACCTCTGATACGTGCGACCGTATTTAATACGTGCATATTGTTTCCGGTTTAATAATTGTTTTTTTTTTTTTTGCTCGCGTCGTTGAGTTAGTTGTCATACTCTATCGACAGTATACGTACGCATAAAACCAAAATAATTCGAGAATTCGACGTTTATCGCGTGTGCGCTCGCCCGGCCGACCGGTACCGTGTTTCGTGCACGCGTCTGTACGTACACGCGTTGTCTTCGTCGTACGGATAACGCGGCGGACCGACCAAGCGAACGTGTTTTCCTACACGACTTCGTTGCCGTGGCCGAGAAAACAGCGCACTTATACATAGACAAACGACGTTTGTTTCTCTCGAATTATCTTCTAATCGCATAAAAACAAAACCGGTCGGCTCGTTAGTATCGACTGCCGAGGTTCCGTGTCCCCCCGGGCAGCGGGTACGAAGTAGGCGCCCCAGTGAATGCGAGGCCGAAACGTTTACACCGTTCGACGCGTCCACAGCGACCGTTTTCGTCGATAAAACGACAAACATGTTCATTCCGTTCCGACACAAACCTATGCCAATAAAGTTAGCCCCCCCTCACTTTGTCCTATCGACTCCAAACCAAACCAAACCGAATTTTAACTACACACATTATGTGGTAATGTAGTCGTTGATCGATTAATTAAATTTAATTCTATTTTTACAAATTTGAAAAAATCCCAAAATCCTCAACCGACGGTGACGAAGACAGCGCATTCCTGTAGTTGATACGTGTATAATTAAATTACTAATGACTTATAATAATCTTGCACGTAAAAAAAAAAAACGTCGAACAGGACGAACATAATGTACAATATAATATATTAATGATATTAATGGCTAAGGTAAATAATTTGTAGAAACACAAATATTAAATTTGTACGATTTCAGTTATGATCAAAGTATCTACGTAATGATAACATTTAAATAAGAATTGAGAATATAACATAACTTTAAGAATTAAAGATTTAATGTAATATTATCACTTAAATATGTTAATATGAAATTAGTTGTGTATTCCTGTTAAAATGTCATGTTGTTAATACATAATTATTTAACCGAGATACCGAATTAGGTTTACTTTATTCGATGACGTACAGATGTATAACGATCATTATTTAATAAAATAAGTACCGTGGTTTACCGCAGTTGACCAAAAATCTTAAAAAATTCGGCAAAAATAGAATTTTGATTTGCAAATCGTAAAAACAAATTTGCAATTATTTGCGATCAATTCGCCAAATACTGACGTAGGCTTGGAGTCGATCGGACAAAGTGTGTGTGTGGGGGGGGCTGACTCTTCATGGGCATCACAAACCCTGTACCCCCTGTCGGAAGTCACTCCGCGGACGGACCGAAAACGTGTCTGACGTGGCGACGTCGACAGAATCGTCGTCGCCACGCCGGACGGAAAAACGGGGACGGCGAACTCACTAGGCGTCGTCGTCGTCGTCGTCGTCGGCGGCTGCACGTTCTCCGGCTTCAGGTAGACGACGCGCGACGCGTCGGCCGCCAGCGACCAGGCGGCCGCGCACGTCACGCCGCAGTGCGCGGACGCGGAATCGTCGGACAGCCGGATCCACGCGCCGTCGCCGTTGCACACCCGGTCCACTGCCCACACCACGTTGCCCTGGACCAGCATGCCCACCGGCGCGGCCTCGAACGTCGGCCGGTTCCGGATGTTGTGCCCGGAGGCGCCGCACGCGACCACTCTGTACGCGACGCGGTCCGGCGCCGGCCTGTGCCTGTAACAACGCGCGCGCGCCAAACGCCTTATTTTTCACGGGAACGCGCGCGCGCTGACGGGGCCCGGGGCGACGACGGGTGGGCCGAGTGGGCCGCGGTCTCGCGTGACGCGTGCGAACACAGGCGAATAACCGTTTGCTACCGATGGCTTGACGGCAGCAACAAACACCGTCGTCCGTAGTGTTTAGTAAACTTGCGGAACGTTATTCAACAGACACAAAACATATTGTCCGTTTGTTCTGGGGGGGGGGGGGGTCACCAGAATATATTCCGCCGCACCGTGTCTTGGAATCGTTTAAAAAAAAATCAAAAATCGAAACGTTCTGTTCTGTTTTACAACCACACTGTTAAATCGGGATTTTTCGATCGATAAATTTGCAAGAAGAAAACGTTTTGCACGTCGTCTGCGGCTTACGGACGTTCGAATCTCTCTTTATCACGATTTTAACGTTTAATCCAAAAAACAAAAAAAGACAAGAGTCTTGTTTAAAAGTTTTCGTTTTTCAATCCATTGGATCGAAATCTGACGATATTTCACTACACCGTTGATAACAGTTCGGTACGATATTGCCCTACGCTCGTACATAATTCACCACGCCATCGTTCGACGTTTGCGCGCCGATAATTTTTACTTTAACGAAATGTGTATTCGCGATTTATGCGATAAGTTTGTGTGTTGTAAATTATACGAGCTAATTTCAGAGCGTCCTGTTACACGTACTCGCGGTTATATTGTTGCCACGGTCCATTTAGAAAATTCGCGTGAATTTTTTACTCGAAATTATGGATTCAACTACCCACGTCGACATTCGGGCACACGTTAAACGTGATACACGACCGCCCGTCTGAATGTCTGCTGCCCAGGAGAACAGCGTGAAACGAACGTGGTGTTTTTGCGTAAAATGGTATTTTTTTGTTATTTTTTTGTTTTCGTCTTCTTTGGGACGGACCCGTTAAACTTTTATGGTTTCGTGAATGCGCAATATCGCACGCGCTACACCGACTCGACTTGATTAGGAACGAAAAATAATCATTAATTATAGACAAGTCTTAGACTTGTCAACTCGCCCGCTTCACGTGCCCGAACGAACGAAAAAACGGCAGGAAATCGAGTTTGAAAACAATAAAAAAATAATCGGTATAACCTGAATTGTCTACGAAAAACGTATTGTTTGTCGAGAAAAAACTGGAACGTACATACATACATACGTCAATATTTGGCCGATATTCGTTTATCACACGGACGTTGAACTATATTCGATAGTCTGATAGGAAATTAAATTGACAAAAAATAAATAACTAAATAAGAAAGAAGGTTAGTTAGCTAAAATCTCGTATAAATTACACCGGTATATGAGCACGAAACTCTTCGCGTGAGCGAATATCTCTATATACATCGTGTTTTCCATTAATTTTACCTAAAAAAAATATATATATATATGTAAAGCCATTCGAATCCGTGGTAAGCGTAGTCTTAGAAAACAAAGATACAATTTACATATTGAATGTGTTCCACGCACTCGCGCGGATATATATTTTCGTCGAAAACCGTTTGAAGTAAACGAACGAATCGAAACGCATGTGCTTTTGAATGTGCACGATTGAAAACGGACGTTCGATTCAAGTATTCGGAGAGTGGAAACGAAGTAATTGACGAAGACGAGCGCGAGCTCAGATCACCGGATGGAAAAAACGTATTGTCCGCGTCCACAATACGATCGCGAAACCACGCGGACGTCATCGCGCCGAACGATTTAGTTGGATCCTATCGGCGTGATACGTCGGGCCGACGACTTGAGACCATGTACTTTTCGATTCGAAGGGTGTGAAAACGACCGAATGGGGGGCACACCTCGAGGAACGAGCGAGAAGAAAGCGGCCGAATTCGCGGGAAAACGGTTCTCGGATCGACGGACATTCGTCGCAAGACAATGATTTCGTTCAAACAGTGAAACGAATTCAAAAAAAAAATCTAACGAAACGGGACCCCGTCGTCCGGGAACGATTGTGTAACACGTGTAAGGCGGTAGCGGGAACAAATTTTCGCGGGGGTTAAAATCGAATATATATACTATGGCCGTGCGTGTACGTACACGTGTTCGGCGCCGGCGGCGTGTCTTCTGGTCGGCGCGGTCGGAACCGCGACGGGCGCCGCGTCGCGTCTGTCCGCGCTCGACGTGACCGTTTTGCCGTTCACCGGCGACAGGAACTGCTCGTTGTTCAGGTATCTGTTGGCCCTCATGCACCACGCCTCCGTGTGAGGCGCGTTCCGCTGGCAGTACCGTTCCACCGACTCCAGGTTCAACAGCACCCAGTCGCCGTCCTCGTTGCTCATCTGAAACGCACGCGCGCGATTACTGACCGGTTATCAACCGGTACCGCGGCGGGCGAGGGGGATGGCCCCGATCGAGTAGACAGTCTCGAAGACTCGGTCGACCCCTCGGACGGCGAGGTCACGTGGTGGCGGATCAGCAGGAGCAATCTATGTGGGTAAACAGCCACGCAAGCTAGACACGGCTCTGCTATCGACCACGCCTGCCCGCACCTTAAGAGAGACTTGGAAATTATCCCTGTGTGCCTCTGTCGCCGTACCGGCGTGGTTACGATACCGGAGGGTAGGTGTACCCCATAGTACATCTACGGTAATGATAGTGCCGGTCCTCACCGCGGGATTGGGATAACCGCGCGTGATAGCGGTCGTCCACGCGGTACGAGCACGCCGCTCGTGGTTCGGCTCGACGACGTGTGACCGTTCAGGGAGAAACAACGCTCATGCACGCCAGTCTTCCGACGTTAGTCCCAAGGACTACGATTCGGTCGACTTGTGAAAAATGGGTGTCAAAACCCGAAATACGAAAACCGTTATTCTTCTTCTTCCTCTTCTCCGAACGATTTTAAACGTGAAAACGGATATCCGATCGCTTGAATATTCCGGCGAACGGTTCGAGCCGACAGATATGTTTCCAGTAGTCCGACTTTACGAGGATCATTCAAATAGTGAGTCGCATCGGGTCACAAGTCATGAAGTACGACCAATTCGAATTCGGACGAATTTGTTTCTATTAAAAAATGCACATAATAACATATTTTTTTACATAACGACAAACAAGATCCTACGCTTTTCGTGTCTCTGTACGAGTTTGGAAATGCCCAGTCGGAAAAATTCACGTCCAATTTGTGAATCTGCCGGGAAAATAATGTTGACTTTTTTTTTTTTTGTGATATTAAGGCATTGTGTATTCGGAATTTATGTCAAGTGGTTCAACGATCAAATCAGCTTCCGACTTTGAAATCCTACAAAACTTGAAAGAGGCGATTAACGATCGACGACCAGAGATCTTTAATCGCCTTTCTCGAGTTTTTAGAGAATTAATTGTTCAACGTCTCGGCATAAACTCTGAATAATCAACGCCTTGATTATCAAAAAAAAAAAAAACCCCGTCAGCATCACTTTCCCAGCAGATTCACAATCTGGACGTGAATTTTTCCGACTGCGCATTTCCAAACTCGTACGGAGACATGAAAATGTAGGAACTTGTTTGGCGTTATGTGAAAAAATAGGTTATTATGTGTATAATTTTTAATAAAAACAAATCCGTCCGAAAATCGTAGCACTTTTTGACCCACGATCCAATGCGGTTGACTTTTTGATTGATCCTCGTAATTTTGAAAACTGATTTCGATTCTATGATCTTAAGGATAACCGCACTCGTACGTGCAGTTAGCGCAATCATTGAATTGATATGCTTTGATGTTGTCGACACACACAGCAAAATGACGCACACATGCTTCGATGATTTTATTTTCAATTTCATTTGTCGAATACGACTGACTGATCACCATAACCGATATCATGAGCTCCGGCTCGTATCGCTTCCAACGAGAAATAACGCTAACGAAATGCGTGACGGACCACGCCGAACGAACGCGATCCACTTTGTAAATGCGCATTGATCAATTATACGGGACGGATCACGCGCACAATGATAACACGATAACCGTTCGCAACGCGCTCGTCGCGAAATAAACAACGGGCCCGCACGTCAAAGCCGTCGCTTGAAAAATACAAATAAAAAACGTCTCGTGCGGAGATACGTAACCCGATACGGCCCGTCTTGTAAGACAGTACGATAAAGACGGCGAAACTGCCGACGAAATCCTGTGCACTACCACGTCCAACAATATAACGCCGGATAATACATATTATTTATACTTTTCATTTCGAATTCTCGCGTTTACAAAGTTTTTAATTTTAATTTTTGGCCGACAAACGAAACTTTAGAATTTGCATGATAATTAGAGTTTTTTTTTAAATATTTATAGTGTTTTTTTTCTCCGGTTACGATTAACATATTAATTGGTATTGAAATTCAAAAAACGCGCAGCTCGTTAATATATATATAAATGAACTTTCGTTTTGCCGCGGTGTGTATTGGTTTTCGTTTTCAGACGAGTTTTATCGTCGGCTATATATATATAACAACATATCTTCACGATTTGTTTAGCTAGCCGTTTAACGTCCGTCGCACTCAAACACGAGTCGAGCACCGACCGGCCGCGAACGGATAACGGTGAAAAGGCCGGCCGGTCGGGTCGTTTAAAAAAAAGAAACTCGCTTCGGTTTATTACCGGGAGGAAATCAGTTCATGTTAGTTTTTCGTCCGTATTTAAAAAAAACAAACAAACGAAAAACTCTATAAAGCCGCTGGCTCACCTCGTCCGTGTAGCCGACAATCCCTCTGACCGGCACGCGTCCGATCTGCTCGGACTGCAGCGACGGGTGCGTTCTGACCCGCAGCCCGGCGCTGTGTCTTCCCAAGTGCTGCAGAAGTTTCGCCGCCGGAGACGACGACGCGTGCCCGTGGTCCGGAGGCTTGGCGCCGTTGAAAGGCGCTTCTTTCACGTCCACGTGTCTCGTCTGTACCAAAACAATATCACGATGTCGGGTTGCCCGTGAACGCGGCGCCCGGCGCTGATAAAAAAAGTGTCTACTCGTGTTCGCCGTCCTCGCAACCTAACCCCCAACCTAACCTGATGATTTTCGTTACGGTTCGAATTAATACCGACCGGTCTGTTGATCGTCAGAAACGAGCGACGCCCCGAATTGGTCTGGTTATTGTAAAACCGTCCCGAAGTTTTGACTTTCGCTTGATTACGTTTGTCGTTGAAACGTATTCTCAGTTACCCAGTCGTCACCGTCACCCGAAGCCATAAAACTAAAATTTACGACATCACGACCGCGTGTTTTTCCTATTTCTGTAGGCAATCGGGGTTATTATGATAATTTGTAAGAATTCAGACAGAATCGGCGTCTAGTGTACGACGGCAATATGCAATCGAAACTGAACCGTGACTCGATCACGAACGTACGTTGTCGTCATTTTTTCTACTATTCCGTTCGGAAATTCACCGAATAGGTACTCGACTTTTTCACCACGTGATCGATTTCGACGCGTCTCTAAATAATCGGCGCCCGGGCCCGAAGTACGCCCCCCCAAACCCATTCCCCCTTCCACCTGTGCACTCCATCTAGATCCGGTGTCGTCTTTTTTTTCCCAAACAAAAACAACAACGATTCAAGCCAAGGTGAAAACGACGTGACGCGAAATCGGTTTCGGGGCAATTCGAACCGTTTTCCGTCCGTCACCTGTTTCGTCAACGGATATCCGTCCACTTCGATTCTGACGTCGTAATATCCGATGGCCATCGGTGTCCAGTACACGGTGTAGGTGCCGTTTCCCTGGGCTTCCATCGGCAACTTTTCCGCGTCACCTTTTATCGACGGCGACGCCAGACGGAGTTCTTCGAACGAATAGTTTTCGTAATGCTAAAAGAAAAACGGTCGTGTGTTTTTTTTTTTTTATTATCATCGTTTTTTTTTTTTTTTTTTTTATTCGAAACGAACGGGCGCAAACGTTTTCTGCCAAAATTCGATTACGTTTTCCGCGATTATTTACAACACTCTTTATCATTTTAATGTCCGTGTCTAATGATTACGGCGCAAACGTTTTTCGACAAACGTACAAAATTCGAATATGGAACACGTACAAATAGATATATTTTCGAACAACCCGTAAGAAATGTAACGTTCTATTCGCGCGCGTTGAAACGTTTTTGGGGCATAAATGCGTAATTTTAAGTTGAATTTTTTTTTAATGTTTATAATTTGAACCAAATACGAGCCGTTATAATAATCATTTTGTCACGTACTTTCATAAACGTTATGGTTTGATATCTGAATTTGTCTTTGACGACCGGCTCGAACGGAACGTACGTTTTCGGCACAGGATGTCCGCCGAAATAGCTTTCGCCCATCGTACCAGAACACCTGTCTAAGTACGGGTTCGATTTGGATTTGCAGTTGGACTGTGTAAACATCTCCACCTAGACGACGGCATTAAAACGATTACGTTAGCGTACAAAATATTGCCCGAAAAAATGTTATTAATCACACATTTAAATTATTTAAAAAGATAAATAACCAAATACGCTGTACGTTTAGTACTCAAGTCTGAGGACACGTAAACTACACCATCGATGCGGAATTTTCTTTGAAACCGAAAATCTCTCATCGTGGTCTTTGTATATTTTTTCATGAAAACTGTAGTTTTGAAAACGGTTAGAAAAAACGTGAAAATGGTTACCTTGAGCCCGGCGCATTGGACCAGGTTGCCGTACTGGTCGCGAGTGCGCACCGTGAATTTGGCCGGCCATCCGCACCGCACCTCGGCCGTGGACGGCGACAGCTCGCACGAGTCCGGTTCGACGACGGGCTCCGGCTGAAGCCACCTGGCCAGTCTGCAGCCGGCCGAGTGCGGCGGCGCGCACGCCACGAACTCTCGCAGGAAACGGTTTTCGTTCCCGTCCACGCTGCAAACAACAAACGAGACGCGCAATGACGACGGGGCTTTCACTAGTTTTCACTCTTCCGGGGTTAGAACTCGGACGCGACGTCGGACGTTCCGATCGACTCTGTACAAACCGGCTGCTCGTGGGAACGTTCGCGTCCGGCGATGGGATTTCACGTTTCAAGACACGCCGTGTTTACGTTCGCACGGTCAACGAAAATTTAGAGGAGCCCGGCTTTGCCAGTTTTGCCAGATTTTACCCGCGCGCGCGTAACAAATCAAAATTGCGTCGGGCCTTGTAACGGCGTATAACGTTTTCGCGCGCGAACACGGTAAATCTAAATGACAATACGGCCGTACGATGTATTATTCCGGTGGCGTGTCCGGGAACGGGGACGGGACGGCCATGGCGATTTTCCCGTTTCCCCCAACCACTCCGCTTCCGGACGATTGTTTAAAAAACGGCGAGAAAAAAAAACACGCACCACGTGTACTTCCCGTGCGTTATCGTCGACAGACTCGTGCGGACAGAGCCGTCATCGAACGATATAATTTTTTTTTTTTTATGCGTCGGGTTGTGTTTTCGTTTTGGCGACGAAAAATCGCATTCGATTTGTTCAGTAGCGCGAGAGGCCTTTGCCTACAACGTTCGTTTTGACGTCTATGAGTACCCGTTTTCGACGTGCACGTAAAACAGTTCGAGTCGGTAGTAGTATCCATCCGAGTACAAACGGGTGTTCGGATAAAAGAGACGCCGAGCCAAGTTAAACTTCGATTTATTTCGACCCGAACCGCCCAAAAAACCGAGTCGAACACGCCGTAAGCGGGCGTTTTGTCGGCAGCAGGATTTTTCTCAAAATCAAAACACTCGCGTGTACGACGTGTCCGAGGAATTTCATATTTTTGTTGTTGTTGTTTTTTTTTTTTTATTTTGAAATCGAACGGACCACGACCTCGCGACAATCGAGGTAACGAGGTAACGTTTTTATTGCAAAAAACGTACTTTAAAAGACACGAGTTTCCAACAGATATGACTGTGATTACTCACGTGTGGTGAGCACTTCGTAAGTCTTTTTTTTTTTTTGTTTATTATTCGCGACGCGTTTTAAACCCCGTACGAATTAAACGCGCGACGTCGCGTTAACTTCTAGGGACAGCTCGCGACCGAGAACACCGTCCAAAAATGAAAAACCGAACGAGAAGACAACGTTTCGATACCCGATCGACATGCACGGATACAACAGCCGAGAAACTGTCTCGAACGATCCATCCGTTAAGACCGTACGCAAAAAAAACAATACGTGACAATGACAACAATACGTCTGACGTCGAAATGAACGTTTGTAACACGACGAAATCGATATCGTATAAATTATACGCGCGGGTTTTCATACGCAAGTCATTCGTTTTTCTTGTTTCCGTAACGAGAGAAATTAATTTGTTCACTATTGTAATATCATTTTTCACGCCGTCCGTTCCTCGATACGTAACAAGCAATAAACAATGTTATAATTTCGTTTTATTCTCAATGATTGCCCTCCAACGCAATCATTTTTATGTTCGAAAGCTACTCGTTCTCGTTTCCAACGAAACGTCCCCCCCCGCCCCCACTGTCGGGTTTTCGTTTTCAAACAAATATCCGGGGATACTTCGTACGAACACGTAGCACCACCTAGAAGTCTCGACGATTCGTCTTCAAGCACACGTGTTCAATCGGCTTTTTCGAAACGTCGTTCCGCGAACTTCACGGAACGGAAAGAAAACAAATTGGCTTTGGATTTTTTTTTCATCACACTCGAATTCGGGTCTCGTTTGTTTCGACGCGCGTCGGGATCGGTGTGTTTGCGAGTACGCGCACGGTCGGACAGAATATATTATTATTATTATTTATTATTATTATTATTATTATTATTATTGCTTTGTTGCGGGTTAAAGCCGCCGGCCGAACGTCGTCCGCTTTAATAAATACATATTCATTAAAATCGATCGGCGTGAAGCCGCGAAGGCTACTGCCGACCCGGCGGCGTGGAAATTCCTCACCGTTTCAAATTGTGCGCGGGGCGACGGGTTGATTCGACGACGACGCGCGTTTTAATCCGTTTTCCGTTTGTCTACACGTGTTTCGTACGGCGCGCGTGCTCCGATTTTTTTAAAAAAAAATTTTTTTTTATACGTAGCGCACCGTTTTCCGATAACGAATTCGATCGTGTCGGCGTCTGCTTTGCATATCCGGCACGTGTTTCGATTTATCCCCAAACAGTTTTCTTCGGGCAAACGGAACCGCCGTTTTTACCACACGTCTCCTGCAGTCCGAACTTGATCGTGAAAACTCGTTTGGACTCCCGTCGCCGTCTTTTCTCCGTGGGAGGTTTTTTTTTGGGGGGAACGCGTTATTATTTCATTCGTCTCGTGGCTCTATTATCGTATTCGATATATTCGAGAAACTGTTTAGGAACACACGCCGTCGTCCGGTTGTACAAACCGTACGAATAAAAACCCGTACCAATACATCGATTCACACGATAGTCGTCCACGTCATATTTATATAATAGCTCTATGTAAAACACGACTTCGGTCTGACAATGTGTTTCATTTTTTTTTTTTTTCATTTTCGATGTTAAACATTAACCACTTAAATCTTATTTGTCAGTTCCAAAGTCAAATGACGCCAAACATGAAATACAAATGTTTCGACGCGATACAAAACAAAATACGAATTATAATTCGTTATTACAAACGTATGGATATCTTAAGCACATTTGCTGGAAAAGACCAACACGTAAACACGTTTTCTCTGTTCGCTGGAATACTGCACGCGGTGGATAGTTTTCAAACGTATTCTTTACAAGACTGGGCGCAACGTTAAAATTCCTGCGATACAAGGTAGTCGCCTCTTTCTTTTCCGATTTCCGTAGACTTTCGATAACGATTACGCGCGTTCCAAAGGGGTAATTGAAACGTATATATTATCGTAAGTCGTATTCGTCTATGTATGCGCGTGTCATTATGTTGACGGTGACGACGACGACGACGACGCGAATATTAATTTGAAATTAATTACGCGTAGGTCATAATATAACTGATACGCGCGTAATGAATATACGGTATATAAACCGGTATGAAACGTGACTCGTAAAACGTTACGATTAAAAATTATATTACGCAGTTATTATCGCGGAGAACGCCGTGTATGACGTGATATTATACTCCACGTGATAAAGCGAGTGACCGACATCCGTAGCGAGTTCGAACGGTTTATATACGTGTTGTACCACAGCAGAGTGATTTCCTCTCCTCAGCCCATAAACAATACAGGCTGATAAACAGTTGCGACGCCGAGTGACTTCGATCACAGTGATTATCGGAAGACACTACCGGTATTCCCGCCGAACTACGCAAAAAGCGATTCCCGCGACCAGATGTTTAAACAATAATGACAATAATCATCATCATTCACGAACGGAATGCCGAGAACACACGCAACGAATGTGTATTTTATTTATTTTAGTTCTTGTCGGAGAGCGTAGTGAAGAAGAATTGGGGTTGCCCGTTTGAGCAATCGAAATCGTACGTATTATAATTTCATAAAAAAAAAAAAAAAATGGTCGATAAATATTCGTAAAACGATTAGATAACGGATGAAAAACATCGAAATATAATTTGTTGAACGGCTCGACGGATAATTGCTGGTTTGTGATAAAAAAAAACAAAAAAAAAAAAATCACCCTGTATGACATGTAATACGAACAAATGAAAAATTACGATTGTAATCGAGACAAACATTTAATAATTTATGCATGAAAAATACGCGTGTGCGAATAATATAAAAACCGACGAATAATTCGTATTTGATCGTTTTCATTTCTCTATGCGACTCGATCGATTCACAAAAATTTGTTGCCTTATATCCGTTTGACCGGCGCACGATTTTAATTTCGCGTAAACAAAAAAAAAAAAACCCCCCTTAAATTTAAAACAGTACGAAATAAATTACGCGAATAACGTATTATTTATTTATGACATGTAATAACGTGTACAAGCTACGTGTCGAAATACATACGTAACAGTTAATAGTTCGGCAAAAACGGCTCTTAGATTCCATTTGGTATTTTCGAATCCCGGTTTTTCAACGCGATCCGTTTTCGCAAACAGTTGTTACTTGCGATTTAGAATCGTCTAAAATAAAGGAGTTCGCGTTTTGGCATGACATTAAAATATATCGGAGTTTCCGTTTTCCTTCAGAAACCGGACGAGTTGAAAGTTAAAATTAAGATTGTTTTAATATTAGACACTCATGGCGTACCATGTATTCAGACACCGGACTGAGGAGAGGTCTTATCTCGATTTTGTTTATTCATTCTTTTATCGTTAATTATTACTGATTTAATAAGTTTAACTTAACAGAAAAAAAAACAAAATCAAGGTAAATTTTAATACCGAAATTAACGAGTAACGAAAAATTGTTCAACTCGGTCGGTCTTACATTTTTGTATACAGCCATGGAGAAAACGACGACGATAACATCAGAAGAATAACGTACAGCACTGCGCGCTAAAGTACGATAACGTTCAACGAAGAGAAGAAATGCAACGACGTGTTTTTCAAAAAAACATAACGAATAAATACAATGTAGTATTACGACGATTTCGCGCGTCCAACAAGTGTTCGTCGCGAGTACAGCACACGCCATACATCGTATCCCGTTTACACGAGACGGGTACGTTAGGACACGAATTCGACACGATAATATATATGCACGTGTGCGATGTGATGTTTTTATAGAGTTTAATAAGGATACAGACACTTTGAACGGTTTAAATAAGTCGCGCGCTCACACTCGTACACACGATCGTTTTTTTTTCGACGTTGTCCGTTACTTGTTGAGGACGGGGACACGTCAACCACGGTCGTCGCTCGCGATTTTATTCGACAAACCAACAGGATTGATCGGCATACGATCATTCGTCACACAACGTCAATTACAAACGAAGTCGAAAACGTGTATTCGATATTTGCGCGGACACATTCGTGTCCGCGTGATTACGAAAATCACAACCACGGACACGCACACGTCCACGGGGAGACGTTACGAAATCGTGAAATAATAATAATGATAATAATAATGATAATAATAATAATAATGACGATAACGAGGCGACATCTGTTAGGGTCGAAACGGAAATGGCGACGCGGGGTGAAAGAAAAAAAAACGTCTAAATATAATAAATTTTCGAGATTGGTTTTTAGGGAAAACGACGGACAACGGTTCACAAAGACCTTTTAGACAATTGAATAGCGGTTTTTGTAATTGGATTCCCGGGTTGAACGTTTTCCCGTTCGCACAGATCTCGAAGGGTCGTATCGCGGCGGTGGCCCCATGTCAAGTCGCATAAAAACCACATTTTACGCGCACACGACCGTCCGAGATACACGTACGCCACGTATACGCGTACACCGTATTATAATAATATATATTCAGTGTGTGCTATTCGTCAGGATTTCGAGATGAAAAACGAGTGGACAAACATATGCACCGGAGGGGGGGTGGGTTTGAAGGCGATATTTATGTCTCCCCATAAAGTGCGTGTGTGTGCGTGTGTGTGCGTGCGGCTCACTCCTAATTATAATACCATTTATACGTTTCGAACATGGACGAAGTCAATGACAAAATTAACTAGACGACGAGAACGGGTTTTTTAAACAGTTCGACCCGCATTCGAGTCAATCCAACGAAAGACGATTTGTTTCCATATATTTTCAAAAAAAAAAATTAAGTACAACGCACGGCTAGAATGTTATTCCATCAGATTGGGAATCGTCCCGCGTGGAGACGACAACTGTCGACAAATCCGAGAACATTTGTTTTTGCCGCGGACTGCGGCGGCACTCATTACGGGACACGTCCTATTAATAATGTGCGCTACGTACGTTCTCCCCGGGACGTAATTATATTATTGTACCATTGTTATTAACGCGGTCGCGATTCATTACCGCGGCGAATTTCGTCCGGCAGTCAGCCGGATCTCTCCGTTTCCGCGACGTCGACAAATCGACATCGTTATATCCGCGGACCGCCGCAAACTCCGTGGGATGCGAAACATAGCGAGCGTATATTATCAGGAGAAGTTCTCTGTCCCTTCCTCCCGCCGCGTCTGTTATTGCATACACTGATATACGTATACATATATACAGAGTCACGCGAAGACGCGGTCCGATTTTTTAAATTTTTTCCGCGATATCACCGTCTCCCAACCGTAAAATTAATTTTTTAAAACAATACAACAATATTAATAACGATTGAACGTTTTTAAGCGTTATCCAAAAAAATAAGGTCGACCAATATTTTTTTGGTATAAAACATTTCTCGAAGTCTAGCGGCCCTATCGCGATGGCGCCCGAGTCGAATGCGTTGCTACGGCTCTGTTTCCAATAGTATTGCGAGCGACAAAGTACACGTGATACATTATACGTGTCGAACGTACGAGTTCACTATCGATATGTTCAAATTATAAGAATTGTTGCGCCCATTAACGTTCATCGACTATAACAGTTTGATATATAATTTCCGATTTCTTGTCTAGATTCGTCGGACGATGCGAAAACGAAAACGACGCGTATACGAAATTATCGCATAGTCTCTCATACAACGGTTATAAACAAATCAACTACAAATACACGTCGAGAAAAATAATGAATACAAACGCTCGAACGCAAACGATCGGAATTAAATTCAATATTGAAAACCACGAGCGGTTGCACGTAAAAAGGCCGGCAGTCGATCTTTGTATTGCTTGTTTTTTTTTTCTCTCTCTCGGGCGATTTAAACATTTTTCCGTTAACTCGTTGGACGTGCAGGTTATCGTCGAGTTCAACGATTCCATTGATTGGAAACAAACGGCACGTCTACGACAACGTCTCCTTCGAATGTGTACCGGTGTGTGTGCGTCGTGGCGTTTATACGGTGTCTTCGGCAAACGACGCGCGACGTTATCGACTCTCGACAGAGTTTCACGTCGACCGCGATACTACCGTTTCTGGTGGAGGAGAAAATACGCCGTTTTTTCCCCCCGAAAATTCTATATCGCGTCGCGCTGTTACGGCTTTATTTTGGCGGCGGCAGCGACCGTGTCGCGTACGATAATTAATGGGCGCGTCCGGTCCGCGTACGTGGGTACACGCACAACACGGCGCGGCGGTTCGGCAAATCCGACAACAGAGGCGCGTAAAATAAACGATGACCGGGAGAGGTTTCCCCAAATCGGTGTTCGCGGATCCGATCGGTTCTGACTATTTGTCAGCGTCACGTTCACGCACCTCTTGTCGTCTCAGTCGTCTCGGGGCAGCTCGTTCGGGCGTTCCTTATTGCCCCGCGACCGCGATGATCGATGATCGAAACGACGACGCGGCACAACGCGGCCCGCGGAGAAAAGGGACCGCCGGCGACGACGACGGACGTGGACAAATGTGAAGAGTACGGACAAAAAAAAAACCGTTTATACATATATACATATTGTTCAAGAAAAAGTTTAATAAATCGAATTTTCGGTTTTCAATACTGTTCCGAGACTGATTAATCGATCGGAAATATAACGATTTTCGTATACACCGTATTTAACGTTGATTTCTATACTTATTTTTCACTCTCGTCCGTAAATAAATGAATAAAATGTTTTTTATAAACAGATTTAATCAAAAATTTAAATTGAACTATACAAATTATAAGAAACAAACGGTTACGCGTGACGAAACCGATCATTCTCAGGAGAAAACTACCATGTATAGGGAAAACTTTCACGTATTTGAAAGAAGATGTTTTACAGATCGCATTGGATTTCGATTGAATATTGAAATAATACTAGAAAGATATATTTTTAAATGTGATTCGTCAAAAATGTTTTCAAATAAAAAAAAATATATATCATAATTCTGCGAAGTGTGAGAGTTTTTTCCGCGAAACAAATTTTTAAAATAATTTCTGAACGTATAATTACGACAAGACGACGGTTAGGTTAGGTAATATGATAAGTCGAAAATTATCGGTAGGCGTGTTGATTTTTTTTCTCGTATATACTTATTATCATTATAATTTTTTTTGAGTCCTTTTACGTCATCGACGATACGCCACCGTCGCTAGTAAACGGAACCGACGGCCTTACACGATAGTATCATATACAAGAACGGCCGTCGTCGATTCCACATCGCGTCCAACGAGGAGATATTATCATTAAGTTGTCGATACGCGTCGTCGTTAAAGAATCGTCGCCGCACAGGCTGTTGATGGAAGGCCCGAGTTTTTATATGATACAATGTGATTTCGTTTTTAACACGTCTCTCGTCATCGTATATGTTGTGTCGTGCGTGCGGAAATCCCGTCGAGTCGATTTCGCATTGGAAACGTCGACTTGCGCACATTCGGAATTCCGTGATAATTATTCCGACCGGATCGCGTCGTGCTGTGCGGCGTATAAGAATATATTTAAAGAATTTCTCGAAAACGATTATCCAAGTACGTATTAATAAAATATGTAAATATAAACGGAAACGATTAATATTTTTTTCTCTCCTTCAGAATCGTAATTCTCAAAGACAATATCATATCATTAATAATTATCAACGTTCGCGTTTGGTGGGACAGGAAGCGGTCATTTTATTCGCGTTGCCGCAGTGTGTCTGTGTGAAACGTAAACGACAGTAAGTCGCGGAACGGCAAGTGTTGATTGCGAAGGCATTCGGAAAACGTATTTGAATTCGTCGTGAATTCTGCTTTAGATCGACTTCCCAACTTTCTTCATTTTTTCTTTTTTGTAGAAATTTTTGATTTTTAATTTTTCCGATTTATTTTGCAAGGATTTATGGTTGGGGGGTAGGGGAATTCAAAATAACGGGAAATCCGATGTCGAGTATACTTCATCACGGCGAATTCAAATCCGTTTCTCGTCGTACCACTAAATCGATCGATACGACGAGAGTAGAAAACGTCTAAATTACCGTGTTTCGCGTGTGTTGGACACAATACCCACTTTCATTCGCCAAAGCCGTCTCGTTATTTTGATATATACTACATTGTTCGAGAAACGTATGTAATTAATTTTTTTCAAAGTTAGCGACGTAGTCAAGTCGTACTTAACACAGTGCATATTGTTCTATATTTAAGTTTGCGACGAGTACATTATCTACCAAACCGTTAACTAAATAAACTGAACATATATCATAACAATATCGCGTAAACAAAATACGTTACAACGTTTAATTGTTGTTTGCTCTTAGTTTGGACGTAATAATTTCGCGCTAAAGGGCTTTTTGAACATTGTTTGTCGTGAATTTAATTGAACTAGTGCCGTATATATATATATATTATAGAACAAGATACATTACTGTTATTGTTATCGTCGCGTCGCGCAATTTATCAATTCACACATAAACTTCTTTTAAACACGAATCTCTTTTATTTTCATTCAGTATGATAACTCAACCAACGTTGTACGCCGTCGCGCGTTCTATCGAGATCGAGGGTGAACCGACCGGTTTATCACATTGCGATGACAAGGGGAACCGGCCCGATAGATAAATGTACAGACCGTCGGTGTTATCGGGGTTACAGAACATACCGTTCGTTTTGAAACCGGACACAAACGCATTTCGACGAACAGCGTGTATTTATAAGAGAAATAACTTTAAATGTTCCTAGTGAAGGTAAAAGAAAAACATCGGATGTATTAGTTCGTTCAGTTACAAAAACGAAATACAATGACGATGAATTATACGTGTATAATCTGCAGTACGTGCGCGGTAAACACAAGCGCACGGGAATGATACTAGGGATTCATCTCCAACGTCAATTAATTTTAGCCAAATGAATAGTTCAAAAAACGGCGTCTAAAAATCAACATAACAAAAACAAAAGCTCTCTTGTTGGCCTTGCTAAAACCAAAGGCCTACCTCGTCTAGTTCTGGACGGTCATCTGTTGGATTGGTCAAGCTAAGTCAAATACCTCGGCGTCACTATCGGCCAAAACCTAAATCTTGACCAGCACATTTCAAACGTTTTCAAAAATGCAACTAAGGCAAGGGGTATCCTTTACCATATTCTAACACAGGAAAAGCCACGTTCCAGCTAATAACTGCATCAATTTATTCAAATTGTATATCGACCCGATTCTCAGTTACGTCGGAGCGGCTTGGGCCCCTCACATCTCAAACAGCCATTGGCGTGAATTAAAAGCCGTGCAAACGATCATCGGAAGATCAATACTTGGGCTACTGACGATAGTCTGCAAGTCCGTCACTTGATACACTGCACGTTTAAAGACTATCCAAGAAACCATTCGAGTACAAGCCTCAGCAAAGTTCTTCGAAAATTCGTATTTGCAATTTAATCACATCAGAGTCTGGGACTCTTGGAGACCACTCCGTCACGGAAGGTAGGAATGATTCAGACCAAGATCACTAGCATAGCTAATACTAAAATCAAATAAAAACAAAAAAACAAACAATTTCCAATCCGAATCCAAATGACACACGCTATAACTGACACATACAATATGCAACAATCCAAATCAACAACATCATAATAATGAATTAAAAAAATTCATGCGTGTGACGAGTACGCGAGGATAAAGTGAAACTTCTGTGTTCTGACTGTTCGGAAGACAATCGTCACGGGTTCGTACGACGGTGTCGGTAGTCGTCGAAAACAATGTTCTCGACAACAGCACACCAAAATCATCGTTTCGTTTTTTATTAAACGTGTTAAAACACGTTCGTCTGTACTTTGTCTAGCACGATAAGAGACGGCGAACGTCTAACGGTTACAGCGCGATCGAATCTCAATCCGCCTTTGCTGGCTCATAATAATAATAATAAAATAATGTATATCGGAACTTTTAGCTGGGATAATAACGCGAGATCCGTTCGTTCGGTATCGTGTTGCAATTTCATTCGAGTCCTTTTTTCTTTCCTTTGTAGAAAAGCGAAGTCAACAAACCTCGCGCGTAGATCAAAAGGAAAGTTGAAAATGTTAATGATTTTACGATCCTATTGTCGTGTAGTGTACATAATATCGGCGGCACGGACGGCCGGAAAGTTTTAGAAGTCTATAGGAGTCAGTACATTAAATACACACACACACACACACACACATTATACAAAACGAAGTTAAATTATTATTATAATAATAATATGAACTCCTCGCGCGGCGTCAAGTAAATACAATTACGAAATAATAGGCATTTCGATGGCGTACATATCGTTATTACGATTTTATCTCGTGTATTTTAATATTCTAACGAAGTCACGTCTATAAACAGAACATAATATTCCGTAGATTTTTATCGTGCGCTTTTTCGAACGCAAAAATAATAACACCGTTTCGTATTCCATTTATCCGCGTTAAAACCAGTGCAATATACTATATATACGTGTCGTAATAATATATGATGTGTAGTTCGTTTAGACACCGAAACGACCAATCTGTTGCTCGTCGAACGACACGTACGGGAGCAATTTTACACTTGCCCAAAAGTTTAACATCTCTAATGCGGTCAATTCCCAAAAGCGAGTTATCTACACACACAGACACACGTAAGTACGTAAAATAGGCATATGTGTTTGTGTATACGTAATCCATAAATACATCGATGAATTAGGCCGCGTTGCGATAAATTGTCCATACAGAGAACGTCGTCGAAAATTTTTCCAATTTGTTGTAATTTTTTATACGTTTCTCTAACTATATTAAGAATATTATCGTTTTTTTTTTTTTACAACACCTAGTAGCGGTCAAACAATTAGGCGTGGTAAACAGTCAAAAAATATTTAACCGTTTAATGTGCTTTTCCGAGATTTTTTCCCACACGAGCCTTGCACAATATATAGATATGCAGCGTATTTAAACACTTTCAACAGTATTTTAACGTTTTCTAAAAACGTATTTTCCATTGAATATAAACACGGATCAAAGAAATATTCGGTTTTGTCGCATAATCGTCACAAAATCGAAAACGGATTAAAACGCTATAACCACTTCGTTATATATTTGTAGAGAGTAATAATATAATATTATTTTTTAGTTTTTTATTAATACAAACTAACATAGTGACTATATTACATAGAATACGTCACGCGCGCTGCAGTTTATTGGTTTAAAGTTCCAATGGAGTAATAACGATGTTTGTTCGTGGTCGCGGTATACTTTAGATTTTTCTAACGAAACTTCTTATAGTTGTGCAAGGTGTTTATAAAAACATTGGACATTCGTGTTAGACTCTGAACGACGTAATAATAATGTCTTAAGTGCATATATGTGAACGTGCGTAGAATACGAATTAAATCGAATTTATTTACGATTTGAAATTCTTAAAGATATTATTTCGTGTATTACAATAATATATCGATCGCGTTAAAATCAGCGCACATATATTAATTGTAAGGTTCGGTTATATATATATTTTTCGGTCGAATACACTTGGCGCTCGTATAGAAGTTATATAGAAGAAGCTTTTTTACACGTGGTTTAGGATACATTATGAACCAACAACTTTTCACACGATGCGCTTACAAGATAAACTTAACTACGGTCATTTTTAATCAGTTAAAAATATTTTCGAAAAGAACTTTACGCGTTGATAAATGAATCGCGAGAAGCAATTTCGTTATTAACCACGATTAATAATAATAATAGCATGTGCTGCAATATTTCCAATTTATCACTATACTGCAGTACATGAATATGTGCGTGTGTATATACATACATATGGACACTAACCTCATAGTCAATCTGAAAGGAATATCTTTAACACATTTCCAAGGAAACGTAATAATACAGTCAATTTAATTTGTTCCAAATGTAAACTTTCGTTTTACAGAAAACTTCGCGTATTTCATTAATTTAATTGAACTTCGTGATTTACTCGGTGCGATTAAAATATAATAATAACTGGAGTTAATGTAACGATATGGTTTTTAGCAGAAGGCTATTTGTAATCGAATGTATTAACCGACCGGAAAAATTTAATATAGAAATGGGCATACCTATTTGTGAATGTAAATCACATTATCATACATGTTTGTGCACATTGCAATCGCCCATTTTTTCAATTTCAGTTATTCATACCTAACGCTTAAAATAAATACGATTATATATTATATATATATACAAAAGACACATTTTTAAATTTTTCTCATCTAAAAATAATATTTGTTCTAGCTAGCTGTAGTCGCATTTGCGTCGTAGTATTATATTTTACTGTAGAAAAATAATGTTTAAATTATCTCATATGTCCATCATCGAAATACGTACATAGAAAACTGGTTTATATATAGTGTTTCCATCACAAAATCACACATTCAATTTTACAATTTTTTTTACAGAAGGCACCTAATTTGAAAATATGTTAATTTTTTTTTTGTTAATTTACATTTTTCATCTATATTGATTTAATGATGAATAAAATTCCGAATTCCATTTTGTCAGTTATAAACGAAAAAACAAATTATTATTAAAGTTTTGATGTCGCGAAAGAGTATATTAGCTGTTCTTGATCTGACTTCGCCCGAAATGAATGTTATTATGAGTGTACATTTCATCTCATTCGAATGTTTGTATAATGTAAGTGAATTTGTTAGTATAATAACAATAACTAACATGCATACATACATAATAATAATAACAATAATAATATTGTATAAATAATTCTCAACATTTTTAAGCAGTGAAGTATATATTTTTTTAACTATAGAAAAGTTTATTCTAAATGACCGCCTGCAACTTCGGTATAATTATTTATAATTGTTTGTACATATATATTATACAGATATAGCTGCCCCGCTTGGCTTCGCTCGGTCCTTCTTAAACAAATATAAAAAAAAAATACATCCGGGTAAATAGTGGATGCACTCAAGAGATCATAAGCAAAACATCTGTGAAAATTGATTCGGTAGTTTCTGAGTTTTGCAGCTATACAAACGTACAACTTTGTCACTTCATAGTATATATATATAAATATAATGTTCAGACTATATGAAATATTATTGCAATTCAATTTACGGTTTACGACAGTAGTGGCGCGACTCGCTGAGTGTATACCTACTGCGGAGAAACGTTCATACTTAGGTAAGTATATAATATTATATAGACGTCTGCCAGAATAATTGTGAGAAAGGGTCGCGCGGTAGTCTAAATTGATGCAATCGAAGTTTGTTGCTTTGTGGAGCACTCGAAATAATTGAGTAGACAAGAGTTTACCTGTATACAATATATATATATATACGACAAAAACGTAAGTGTGTGTATTCGTTATATAACGATGAAAAGCTATTTATAGTTGCTGCGCCTATACAAATTCAATATTCGATAATAATATTATAATGTAGTTTAAAATGTATATATTGTTATACACTAAGAAGACGGTGTACATATAATAGCATTACGAATTACAAAAGGTCATATATACGACTCTACGAGTGAAATTTTGGTAAAAAAAAAAATGTTCGTTTTATCTCGCACGACGATATCTATTTATTAATTGCCAATTGGCTGTTGTAATTTAATTATACGTACTGTTTTCTCGCATGACCCTATGCATTGTTTTATTACATATATATAACTCACATGTATGACGTGCACGTATTAAACATTTTAGACAAGGCGAACTGGACATTATTTATTTATTTTTTTTAAATTTTAATTCGTATAAGTGTCTATTTATACTGGCTTGATATAATATTATTCGCATATAATAAATATAATAATCGTAAATATATTTTATAATGTATATTTACACAGTAAATATATTTTTGATAGTTTCTTATTAACTTTATAACTTTTGACACTTATACATTCTATGAAAAATATTCTAATATAGAAATCGATAAAAATGTAATAAAATACAATGTATAAAAAAAATAAACTCACAAAGAAAAGTAAAAAGTATCATAAAAATCGTAAATTTCACAATATTAAAAAAATTAAAATAATAATAATAATAATAATAAATAAAAGTTTCAAAATTGAATACTTCGATTTACGGTTTGAACTTTGTACTAAAAATAATAATTATGTCTAGCAACAAGTGAAAAAATAAAAAAAATAAAATACGTTCGCTATAAATTCACAACTCTACATATACACATAATTATAAATATTTGGGGTAAGGTGAATTATGGTTATTAATTTAATTTATTCCTGATCAGCTTATAACGTTTTTATGTAGTATAAAATTAATAAAATATAACTATAAACAATACACGTTGTGTGTCGTTTTATATATTTTTGGTTTATACAAGTAGATGACAGCTCATTTCAATAGCGGAAAACATTGATATGATATCACAAAAACAATACTTTTTATTTTAAAAATCGTATGGTTAGGATCATGGGTATGATGTGTTTGAGACGAAAGTGCGCAGTAATTACTTATAGGTGTAACTACTTATATTAACAACAATATATAGTATTATATATAGTTTTGAAAATTGATATTTAATCAATTGTTTATTATGAGTTATTTTTAAAAAAATACCTAAATTTTCTATAAGTAATTGTAAGTTTAAAGTATAAATACTATAGATAGACAAAGAATCTAAACAGCAGTACTGTATTTAAGTACATATACACCAAAACGTTACGTAATTTTTATATAAAAAAACTTTACATAATATATACATATATATATCAATATATCAATCCCATAAAGCACACACTTTCACCACGATAATGAGGTAAAAAATCTGATTTTTATTTGGCTATTATCATCGGTAAAATCAAATTTCGACTGAAAGTGTTGAAATTCAGGTTGCAATAAAATGTTAACGATGACCGCTGCTAAATGAAAAGTTTGACATTTTATCCCAAGTTACTCTGTATGATGAAGGGTATTGAACAGATCTAACAGATAAAAGTGAATATAAGATATCTATCACTCGCGTTTGTCCGTTCCTGCATGAATACGCCACTATTACATATGTATATGTCAATGATTTTCTCAGTTTCTACAAACCGCAACATACGTAAATATTATACTTAGGTAAAGATGTACCTATTTATATATATTCGCGAGTCGCGACACATACGACGACGGTGTCGATTCATTAATATGATAATGTAATTTTAATATATATAAGATATCCTTTAAACCGCAATCACGCGTATATAGATTATACACCTAACCCGCTGGCTGCGAATGGAATATATTATCCATCATGTATCAAACATATTTTGTCACCCATTAATAATAATAACGACAGTAATGTTTTTCCATCTCAATCTCGCGCGGTTTATCGAGTAGAGTAAGAAATTTCAAATATTAAATTCGCACGACCTGTCGTCGGACAATGCGATTATCGGAGAGAGAATCTCCGAATTCAGGAAATATACGTGCGTGTCAACAACGATTTTATACTTGCAGACGTCAATCGATATTTCACATTGCTTTGTCGTACTCGATATTTTTTAACGCACGCATTTATAATAAAAGTCACAAAGCTAATGAATTATCCGATTTATTATTATTTATTATTAATCAAATACTCTGTAAACATAATTAAAATGTTTGCTCGTGTAATTTTAAATTATTTTTATTTTTTACTGCGCGATGAAAAGGTTAACAAGACTGATAATAATAACGCGTTTTTGTGATGATGATTATACATAAAAAAAAACCATCAACGCTTTCAAAAAAAAAAAAGTGCTACGTGCAATATCGTGTCAAACAAAAAAATTAATATAATGTAAAAATATTTTCTAAAATATTTTCTGAAGGACGTTAATGGTCGTTTCAACAGTTTTTCAATACAATTTTAATATATAATAATATATCGCGCTCGTTATTTTCGAACTATATTTATATTGGTACACATTAAAATAATATCATCACTATACTCGTATAATACGCGCACCTACACATACAATAAAATATAAACCATAAGAACACGAATTAATCAATACGGCAAGTTACTCTAGTATCAATAGAGGAATAATATAATAATAAATTGTAAACGAGTCAGTGTACGAGTCGTTCAGTCGTCTATACATAATACATTGTTTCTTGGTTTTGAGTTATACGCTACAAATTCGTAGACAATTTAAATAATAATGTTTACGTGTATATAATATTAAAACAAACGCGAAAATTGTAAAACAAGAAATGTCTTTCCGAGGTTTTACATATATATACGCGTATACGAGACTTGGAACACTAAAGTAGACGTTTAAATTATTCAATGGGTAAATTATTATAATGTAGACAATATTTTGGAATACATTTTTTATTACCATTAAAATGCTTTGATAGTCAGTTTTAGAACTTCTCAGAATCAGCTTTTATAATATATATATACTTCGCACATATTCACTCGTTAAAGTATTAGGATTTAAAAAAACAAAATATGAAAGTCGAGTGGTTATTCGATTTTTTATGTTTTCAAATCAACGAGCTTTTGATATTCTAAACACGAAAAACCGGCGAATCGTCAACGTAGAGTTTATTTCGACGACGAGTACAAGTATACGATATCATTATTAGGGATCGGACGTTGTCGCAGTAAAAATTCCAAAAATCACAAAATTCCGCCTGGTGTACTCTCGTGTTATGATTTTCTTCTTTCTCTTCGCCTTCTCTTTTATTTGGGTTTGGTCTCCTAGTGCTCAATTTACACCTAATCCGATCTCCCGTATACATCCTGAACACATACACCAGTCCTCTTCGTATTCACTCTCAATCACATCCAACCGCCTTTTTCCGGGCTTCCTCTTCCTCTCTTTCTTTCTATTTCTTTACTAATTTTCCCGCCTCTGTCTCTTATTTTTTAAAACATGCTCGAGCCACCTTATATATTTTCTGGAATCTATGCCACTCCTATATTATCTCTTTCGCATTAATTTCTTATTTTGTCTTCTCTAGTCACTCCACCTTACCATTCTTATAACTGCTACACTCAATTTTTGTTTAATTTTTTTATCTACTGCCCAAAATATTAATCCGTACATCATTGCAGGCCTCACCATTGTCCTATAAAATTAACCAATTACCTTAATTTAGAATTGGAAAAATAGCCTAACCTTAACAAAACACATGCCACTTCTCTTCACTTCATCTATCCACACATAATCTTGTGATTCGTATCATCTTCGAAACAACCATTCTTATGTAGTACATATCTTAAATACTTGAATCTCTCAACCTCGTCCACTACATCACCACTCGTTTCCATTACTATTCCCTGTTCGCTCTGTTTATTCTTCCTACAAAATAAAACTCTATATATTCTGTTTTACTTCTACTAAACCTTAAATTCAATAACACATTATTAATGTATATTATATAAATAGCAAATATGGATTAGTTAATGAAAACAATTAACTGAAAACAAGTTAAGTTAAATTAACAACATGACTTCCAGTGAAAAGTTAATAGTTGTTAAACGACATTTGTAACTAGTTACGAGTTTAAACTTAAAGAGGAAGAAAAAAATAAATTTAATTCATTGTTTATCTTTTTAATATTTCATTGATTGGCATGAAGATAGTCATGACGTGTTGTTGTTATTACACATTAGCTGTTCTCCAAAACCGTGCGTCGCCAAAGGCAACCGTCGACGGCGGCATGACTATTATTAAATCGACATGTTCTCACCGGCAACAACAAGACTAAAAATCCACTGACAACTATTTTCAAGCAACTCGACGTGTCAGTTTCTTCACGCTGGTCGCTCGCGATTTTCGTGATATTTATTTACCCTAGCTTAATCGTGTGAGTTGTATTTTATAACCAATCGATTTAAAACGGCAAACGAACAAGAGAAAAAAAAAATCGTGACTTCCGTGCAATTTATAGAAAAGCCACGCGCGTCCCGTACGATACGACATCATCCGATAATAAATGCACGACAAGGTATAAAAAAGAAAAAGCGGTAAAAATACACGATTCGAGTAAATAAATGTTTAAAATCCGCGAAACGCGGCCGGTCTGATTCTCTGGATAGTATGAACGTGTAGTTAATGTGAAGTGAAAAATAACGCGTATAGGGACGGATGCGTTTCGAATGCAGTCGCATGTCGGTCAATTTTCGGGGGGGGGGGGGTTTTAAACGACAACTCGGCGAAAACTGAGGTCGACGGACGCTTTTGGTCGAGAACACGGCCTTAAACGTCGTGTATAACGGGGGTCGCCAATCTTTTTCAATAAGCGAGCTACGTAAAAAAATGTTAAGTCTCTGATGATCGACATCCGTTTATTTAGATTTTAAGAGCGTTATTTATATTTTTCATACGGTCAAGATTAGGCATATGCGTATACTACAGTAAGTATAACAATAAACTGAATGAGTTCATTAAAATTTGTTTAAAAAAAATGAATTTTATGTAAGTTAATTAATGTGATATCTGGCATTGGGTTTCTGCGAGTTTTGAAAATTCTGGTATGTGATTCAAAAAATAGTCCGCTCTGAAACTTGAATCCAAATTACTGTTTGTCATTTCTTGACCGATATTTGTTGTTGTTTTTTTTTAAAAGTATTTCATACTCGAAAATGTTGGCGTACACAGACAAGTTGAATCAAAAAAATAAAAATATGAAGTAATACGAATAGCAATATTACTGAGTACCTGAATTATTCGATTTATTTCCAGTTCCAAAACCGTTTTATCCAGATGAAACAAATGTCCGACTTCACTAGCTTTTGGACGTCCCCAGAAAATGGATTTTGAATATATAAAACGGTGCGTGGGCGTTGAAAACGTGCGATCAATAGTTTATTGATTAATATCGCTGGACGATATTAGATCCGGACGTCATGTCGAAGCCGCGTAATGAGATAAACGCCGTCCGTTTTATTTATTTTCCCGACAACCGGAAAACGCGCGAACGTCCGAACACAAGTCGTCTTGTTGCGGGTGAAAATCCCGAACGAAATCGACTGTTACGTCCCGGCGACGGAATAAAGGTGACGCGGTCCGCGTTGATTTTCATTACGACCGGTCGGCGACAATTTATAAATAACACCGCACGCACGCGATCGGCAAACGAGGGGGCGTTATAAGGTTAGGACGAGAACACGCGGCCGCCGCAACCGTCTCGTCACCGTCTCGTCTCCGTCTCGTCGCGTAGTCGCTACGGGCGGGCGGCCAAACCAGTTTTTTTCGAGTGGGAGAACACGAATAATAACAACAGCAGCAGCAGCAGCAGCGACAACAACAACAGTCCGTGTAAAACCGTCGACGCCGTTTGTCGCGTCGCCGCGCGCCGTGCGTTCAGTGCGTTTCCGTCCGTCCGTCGCGTTCCCGTCGATCTCTGCCGCCGAAGCGTTCGCGTTTATTTTTAAACCGTCGTTTGTCCGCGTGACACGCGACCGCGCGACAAACGCGGACAACACGAAATCGGCCCGTTCGTCGCGTAACGAATTATGCGCGGCTAGACACAAATGGCCGCCGGATGGCCGGCCTTTGCCGTCGTCGTTCTGTGCGCCTGCGCGGCGCCGCCGTTCCTGTCGTCGGACGGCGTCCGGGCGGACGACGACGGCGGCGGCGTTCCGTCGCCCGCGGCGGGCTGGTGCCTGATGAAGGAATGCGAGTGCGCGACCGCCGAGTCCACCACCGACGCGAACGACCGGCAGCAACGCGTCTCCGTCAAGTGCCGCTACGCCGGCGACAAGGTAACGTTGGATTACAGCGCCATTAGACGTAATTGTCGTAAATGATCTCCCCGGGAACCGTCGTTCGGTCATGTAGGACCCGCAGAGTGTTCTTACGTCAATAACCGCCAACCGGTTTACTCGATTCGATTATTTGAAGACCGTTGCCGAGCATTACGCACGTCGGCTGAATAGCAAAGGACTCTATAAGCGTTTTATTAAAACACGTCCCGTCGTTGACCTCGCGTACGTTTCACGAGTGATACCAACGAATTGTAGAACCGACAGCGGTAAATAAATAACACTAACAACCGATTTCGTCGGATTTTCGTACTCTTATCGCATAGTTTAATTTTCTCACGGAAATGCACCGAACACGTGTATATATATATATATTAGTCAAATCGTATTCGTACGCACACGAAAAACAGTGCCCACGTTTATATATTTCCGTTGTTTGTTTGTTTTCCAATCGCGTCCGTCGCGCCGCGTACAAAGAACGTACGGAAACCCCCATAATTTGTCCAAAGAGGTTTGACATTCATGGTCGCGCATACCCTTAACCTCCCCGCGATCGCGGCACGCACGCACGCATACATCCGTGGCAATACCGTGGCGGCGGCGGCGGCGGCCCGCGACGAGACGAATTATTTTATTATTGATTCGACACCGGTTTTGATTTCGGCAGTAGCAGAGGTCGTTTTCCTTTCGTGGCGTGCGTCGTGTTCGTACGCCGTCGTAGATTTATTGTCGTCGCACGTTTTATCGTCCGAGCGCGCAAGTGGACGCGACCAGTGGCCGTACGATAATTAAATACGTGTACCGCGCGACCTGACCGCGCCGCACCGCACCGTCGTCCGTTCTTGATAACCGCCAATTGATTTGATCCGTCCGGCCCGTTTGTCGGGTGCGGGCGGGGGTGGAGGGACACGCGCACATAGATAACGTTTAATATTAGTACGCGATTATATATAACGCTGTGTGGTGTCCGCTCTCGAGCGAACGACGACGACGAACTGTTCCGCCGTCATTTCACATTGATCGTTCGTCTGAAACGTTTTGATTTTGAATCGTGCGCCAAGTCCGAATTGTCGGTAGTAGTGTACGTGTAATACAAGGCCGTATCTAGATTTTTGTTGTTTTTTTTTTTTCCCCGAGGGTCCATAATATATTTTATAACTTTTCGGTCTTCGTTATACTGAATCTATATTTTAACAGTTGTTTGTTAATTAAGTGTTTGTTCCGCGGTTCATTTGCTGATCGTTATTATGGAATATATTAGTATTTATGCCAAAAGCGATGATTTATTTTGTATATATAAAAAAGAAAAAATGACTTAGTGTCTCGTACAATATTGAAAAAATTTCGGGTGGGCCCAGATCCCATGGACCACCCCCCCCCCCTTTAGATACTCTCTTGGTATAATTTAATGTTATTGGATGTGTTTTTCTCGTTCTGCGTGCGATTACAGTTGAGATTATATACAGATATTGTATCGCGAACAAATTTTACTGGGTAATATGTATTAGAACGCGATTGAAAATAACAAGTGTCGTTATACGATCATCTTTTCAGTCATTAAATAGGACACGATTTATTGTGTAAATAAAAATACCGTTAATATATGTATTTTTTTTTTCTAACGTTATATAAACTCGGTAGAAGATTAAGCTGTACTTAACATATATTATTTTTCAAGGGAAGTATATAAATACATATACGAGTTAATACCAATATTAGTATCCGTTAAAAACAAGGATATTCGATCTCGTATTTTCTTCCCGTATATAAGTACATACGGTTTCTTCGGGTTGTGAACTTGGAATTGTAAACACCTTGACTTCGTTTTTTACGTGAATATAATTTCATTATATTACAGTCGAAAATTGTCTTCTGTACAATATATATATATGTATATTATAGTTATAATTTGATTTTCCGTAGAGACTTTCGAATATATTATATGCATATCGATTCGTCGTAATTACTTTTTTTGTCGTCATTTAACCAAGTATATAAATTATCGTATTTATTATTTTCGTTTCAAAAACCGTAACGCTCTAAAACGGAATGATATATATTGTTTCAAAGACGAGATCGAAGTGTACGCGCGACCTTACCCATTTATATATCAACGAACAATCACCGCCTTCATCATAACGAATACGGTCATGTTATAAATCCGATCGTTGTGGGTAATACGTTTGATCAACACTTCGGTTAGGTACAATTAAATCGATGACAATGAATAATGTGAACGTTATAGTGTAATAATAATGTTCTTTGACGATTGTTATCATAATTTCTTCTCGTGAACACAAATCGAATTACACACGATCGGTCGGTTATTTTTCATTTTTTTTTTAAATTATTTTTTTAGTGTATTTTATGACTTATGTTCGTCTCCGTCTGTATTGTTTATGAATCGTAAACGTATGATTTTGTCGTGTCGATTATGCGCACGGCTGCTATGAGTCGTCAACTTATTTTTAAAATACTCTTGTGTACGTACACTACCGAGTGGCTTGCGTAGAAATGTTCGACCGGGAGGGATGTAACCTTTAAATAGAACGAACCACTGAGATAAGTCTCCCAAGCCCCCTTTTATAGTTTTTTATTTTTATATAAAATTTAAAATGTATACAAAATAATTTCTTTGTTTATTCGTATGGCGTATAATAATAATATTAATTTGTAAACATATTTCGCTGTAAAAAAATACATATGGATGTATCCTCTATCCACGCCCTCCAACTTCCTCGTTTGAACACGCCACTACAAACATTATAAACACGGTATTATCGCGAAGACCTCAGAACAACGTCCGACTCGTTCGCTCGACATTGAACGTGTTTAATAATAATAACTGTTAACTGCGAAGTGATAAAAGAAAATTGTAATCTGTTCGTATTGTACATTATACATGCATACATATATGCGTAGATAACGCTTAAATTTCGTTTCTTCTCAACGACGGTATACAACGTTATCACCTCGTGTGTACCCGAAGCAAATCTCGGGGCAAATTCCCTATTCAACTTTTTCAAAGTTTTATTCATCGAATTTATGAACTATGTCTATATTTGTCCGTATTTCATTGCATGTATATTTTTAGGTACTTCGATATCGTTATGAATATCGATTGTACCACAAAATTCCGTAGTTAATAATAATAAAATTTATTACAATCCGATCGTAGAATATTCTCGTTTTGCTATCCCTTTTTTTTCACCGTTTTAGAATTGCGATGCCAATCATTACGTCATTTCGTGTATTCGCGGCGTATGATTGAATAATTTTACGAGCGATAAATATATGTGCGTTTACACGATGGAAATACAATAATACGGAACAAATTCATTTACCGGACAATTTTTTTTTTTTTTTTGAAAAGTCAATTTCATTAGGGTTAAATATATATATAAGTATGTAGTAATATATAGTTTTTATATGTATAACGAAAATAAGCAATTGAAGTTTTCAAATCCTAAATCCTTCCGTCAATAGTTATTATTGCATCGTCGTTTTTTTTTCATCCAAACCTACACGAGTAGGGGGAAAAATTATATAAAGAAAACGTGCGTACGGTAAAATTACCTACATTTATTATACTAATAATATTAAAACGGTTTACGGATAATTGCCGAAATTGCATCATAAATACACAGCTACAGCGACGGATATTGTTATTTTTTTCTAGATAAAAGTCGGACATTGCGCCCGACCAACACGCATATAAACTGATAGTATAGGTACGATATACGACACAAACGATTACGTTATTGACTAATAAACCATATATTATAATAAATATACGAAACGGTCTAAAATGCTGCGGTCGTTATTATATTGTCCAGCCGTATATTATTATATAGTAGTTTCCTCGTTAGTATACGCTGCGCACATCACATAATATAATATGATAATCGGCCAGTCATACGCACATAGTAAGCGTATATATATATATGTATAAAGGAGACGACTTAAACTATTTTTATACGAGTGTGTGTGTGTCTATACTTTGTATATATACACAGGCTTATTTTAATAGCTTCATAAAACCGTCATTAACGCCTAAAGCAGCGGTTTGTTATCATTATATATTACGCGTATCTTTTTTTCCCTACAAACAGAAGTCCGCGGACGACGGATGCCGATCAGATTTATTGGGTATATATATCAGCAGCATTAGGAATTATTTAAGGGGGTATGAGATAGTGAATCACAAACATAACAGTTACTAATATTCCTTTTATACTTTTCCTATAGTATATACAAAAAATAAACGGATTGAAACTATATTATATATATATATAGAAACGAATAGATGATTGTCGTCTGAAAAGTATAAAACACGTATGCATTTTCAGTCAAATACGTCGATTTCGGATGAAACATCAATAATTTTTTTAATACCAGTTGTGCATAGAAGAAGGTGGACTTTGGGTCCGGACTCCTCCTCGGCGCGAGTAATAGTATCGAATTTATCGAAGTATACTAAAATGTTGTTAAAGATTTGGTATTTTGGGGATTACCACAGAATTATGTATAAATCAACAGTTTTACATCCTCTTATTTTCTAAATACTAATATGCTTAGATATTGCATCCTTCACATATTAGGGTAGTCGAAGATGGTTCTTGGACAAGCCAAAGATGGACGGAGAGGGGTAATTATGGCGGACTTGCACCAGAGACCTAATGCCAAAGAATCGAGTATAACAATTTAAATTTTATACTGTAAAATAGTGTATGTATTGTGACAAATGAGATTTTTTGTTATTTTTTGGACCTTCTCCATGAAAAAACCGAGTTATGCCATTGAATAGTACCTATAGATATGTGCGTATATACACTATCAGCTAAAACAGTTGGTATCGAGATTCGATAAATTAATACATTGGTGTTGGACTTGATCTAACCCAACTCATCACGTTAAGTATCACGTTATAAACGATAACAGATGAAATCAATCATATTCTGTATAGAAATATATAAAATATACATAACATGTTACGAGAGAGAGAGAGAGAAAGAAAGTATGGATTATGCAACTCTAAAAATCATTAAAAGCACTAAAAGTCCTTAAATAAGCATATAAAAGAAGCATTAATAATTCAAGAAAAAGACCGTTAAATGTTTAAAAAATTGTTTTATTATTTTCGTATTTATGACTTACGATACACACGCGTATATATATATTAATTATATGCGGTAAAAGTCCAATCATCGGTCAATCCTATTAAATGTACATTTCAAATTTGTCTAAATGCGAAATGTTTGATTTTTTTAATATCTTATAAGGTTTAGAAATGCATTATTTTCTTTTGTCGTGTACGACTGTTGTAGAATATATAAAAAAAGAATATTATCTCTACAGAGAGCATGTGTCTGAGTATTTGTAATTACGATGTACGCGTTTATATATATGTATATATATATATATAGAGAGGAACGACTTTGTCGATTTCCTCTCACACGCACACACGTATTTTGCTCGTGTGTATAATATGTTTTCGTGTCTCCGCCAAATCCTTTTTCGTCTTTCATCATACAGGTATCATATTATATATATATAAATAAAAGGTACTCGTTTTTGTCGTCACACCCGATAACTGCTAGCATATAAATATATATCGTGTAGTGCGACGACGTCGTGATTTATGCGCACGTTTTCCCATTTAAAACATTAAGTTTTCCGACGTGTGTTCGAGACGTCGTCATAAGTGTCATATGTACGCATTATTACACATACACAATAACAATATTCTCCCTATATATATGTATATAAAGTGCGAAGATTTGATGTTTTCTCTTGTAATATCAATGTATGTAATAATAAACCGGTCGGATCTTTTCCACACACCCTGTGTTCAAAAAAGACCGTCGTCGACGATATATGGTATTTATCTTTTTATGCGATTTTTTTTTTTTACGCCGCATATGTGACTTTCCTCCGCAAACATAATATAACATTATATCGTATTATTATAATATACGCGTAACTGCGCGTGTGTACGGTAACGACATGTGGGCTAGTGCGTAGGGTATGGCGGGTATGCAGGATCGACGGTGTACTTATTTAACGTCGTTAACACGAATGCGAAAAAATATATTATAATAATAATTTCGTTGAAATATATTTTTTGTTCTGTGCCCGCGCGCGTCGACCGCGTCGTTTACAATACAAAAACCGCGTGTACGTATGTAGGCGTAGACGTTTAAAACGGATGTTATACATATATACGTTTTCGCGTTAACCGAATTTCGTTCAATATTTCCTCGTTAATTGCGTATGTAGAATACATACAAAGAAATTCGATAATTGTTGTACACTAGTACACGCTTAATAAGTTCGTTAAAGATGTAAAATAACAATATAGTATATGACGATGTGATGGCCACAATTACCACCTATACATATATACATAATGAAAGGCACTCTAATACGCAGCTTAACTCTTTCAAGTGTTTTCATCAGTCAAATTTTTGTACAAACAGCACGGTATACTGTATATATATATGCTGCACTTTTGACGTTTTCGATCGCTAACCAATATACAAGTCTCCACGTTAACTCGAATTTGAAAAGAAATTGTCCGAGTCGTGAAGAAAGTATATGTGGTTTAATAAAGGAATATCGATTTATTTATATAATTATTATATGTTTAAAAAAGCCTATTTAGTTAGTGAAGAAATATGATAAATGAATACTAATTTCGGACCTTTTACCTGTACATTTATACTTATTATTTTACACATATATAATTAATTGTTTCTTCAGTCGACATTAGCCGTTCAACGTATAATGTGTATGTATAATACTATGGGTTTTTATTTGTCTGTTAATTATATAATTTTGTTATAACTGCCTTAGCTATTTTCATTCTGCGCAATAACGACGGTAGCATTTTATCCATTTTGTGTATTTACGTTGAAAATAATTGGAAATTAAATATTTAAAGTCAGTTTTATTATGTTTTTCGCTTTTCTGTAGATAACCATGTAATATAAGCGTAAATCAAAGTTCAATGTCATGCACAATCGTCGTATTTTAAAAATAAATAAATGCGAGTATATTTTAATTATATTATATGAAGTTTTAAAAAGACGAAAAAGATACTAGAATTTTCGAATATACTATATACTATATATTTTTTTAAAATATTTACATATATATAATAGGTATATTCTTTATAAGTGAAAATTTCACAAGAAATATTTCATACTTAAAACCCGCTATCAGTGCAGTGCCTATTAGTAACATGCACAATTAAAAATTTATACCCAGGTCGCGTATACAACGTACCTGTGAGAAAAATTAATATTGAAAAATAAAATACCATCGTAATGCTACATAATAAATGCATATGTGTATATATATTGGGATGGCCAACGTTTAGGAGACCCTGCACGATGTCCGACTTCCGTTCTCATCGTGCGCGCGTGGACTACGACGAACACACACGAACGTAATAATTTTTCATTGTGCTCATTATAGTTATATAAAATGCATAACTATGAATATATATATATATATAAGATCATAGGCCGTAAACCAAAATAGCAGTATAATTCCTTTGTGTTTCGTAGTATATATGTATGTATATACACACCCCGACGCTGCTTTAACAGTCCAGAAGTGTATACGAGTATGTGTATATAATACATTTAACGACATGCCGGGGGTCGTCGTATATAAAGTGTTTTTCTAAAGAATTAAACGGATTAACAAATTAAAATTAAAATATATGTAATAAAAATATGTACATAACGAGTTACGGGATTATGGGTTTTTTGATTTTTTTTTCATATCCTGAAAAGAGCGATTTTAAGAAATTTTTTAACAGTTTTAAACTAATTTTTATTGTGAAATTTGTATATGAAACTATATAATATACTATTTTGTTTTTTTAATTAAGTTGTTTAACATGTCTGCATATTTAAATAAATTTTTTTTAGCGTTAGTATATATATATATTGAAAATATAGTGAAGATACCCCATTTGGGTGTATTACGTAGCTGTGTGTTCGTTTGTTATATGTTCTCGGTTCCTATAACATTGAATTAAATAATTTGTGTAGTATTTTGGGTTTAAGTACTTGGTGTATTATACCATTGCAAACTATTGATTCAAAGACGCGACCTTAAATTCGGTATAATATTATAAGAAAATGCGATTTGAAACGTTTTGCCCACAAACAATAAGTATTATTATTGACGGGTCACGTGATCAGTTTCTCTCTCTCTCCTGCCGGTCGTCGTGTAAATCGTATAATAAATTATTATTCTTATAATTTCGTGCATTGAATACGCGTTTTTTCCTCTAAAAACGAAATATCGTAACACACGTTATTCATGCTCACAACATAGTCGACGATTGGATACGGTACCCCTTGCGCTTTGTGTATCCCTCTAAGGTCGTCGTCGTATAAGAAATACAAAAACATAAAAACGCAGTAAATAACAATATGCTTAATAATGTGTATTACCATTTCTATTGTGTATAGCACGACGACGGTGTGTGGTATATAATCATATGTTTGTGTCGTTCGGTCACGTAGAACCGTGTCAAAACACACCGGGGTGCTGCACACCGCATTGGTGCAGTGGCATCACAACGAGCGAACACGGACGGGGACCGTAAACAGTCGACACGATCAATGTGGGTACTTTAGTACTGGCATATGCGTGTACGTTACACACAGGGATGGGTAAACCGAAGACAGCCAACAACGATCGATTAAAATAAATTATTAACGAACGAAAACAGTTATCTAGTTGAGGATTTCAAAAGATTTTTAAAAAAAAACTTTATCATGTCGTTATATTGTGTACGTCATTTTACGTGGACTGTGACTAGTGGACGACGCAATATTTTCAAACGAATTTGCCCATTCCTGTCCTAATAAAATTGACGATAACGAGAATATATGTTAATGCTATAGATGGGACTCGAACCAAAGTATTTCTATATTTACACTCGAGCATGTGTTGGGGGGGGGGGAGGAATGAATGAGATACAGACCGATAGAGAATTGTGATATATTTACATACACACAACACTACATTTATAACTCGTACGACATGCATATACAAAAAATACGGGACGTCGAGACTTCAAATTGGTAACAATTTTTTTTTTAAAAAGAACTGTTAAAATACGATTATTATCTAAATTATAATATGCGTATTGACATATATATACTTAAACCGAGGGCTCGGCTTACTTTACTCGCTTCAAAAAAGGTTATAGTTAAGTTACATTTATAAAAAAAAATAGTATACAGTTGTACATATTTAAATGTATTTTTTTATTGATTTCATTCAAAAATGTTGCATTTTAATTTTAAAATTATATATATATATATAAAGAATGAATAGACTACAAAAATGAAAAAATATCGACATCACTATAGTAATTATTATTTTAAAACGGTGCATTCTAACGATATGTAGAGAGGTTAAAACCTCTATTGTGTACATATATTTCTAATGGAGAATTTAAAAGTGTCTACTATTAGGAATGTGTCCATTTTTGAGAAGTGTTCGTTGATAAAGGTTTTACTGTACAACGTTCGTCAATCCCGGACTTCGAGGCCCGTCCACGTATGATGTACTAGGCAGTACCGTCAGTATTAGGCAGCGCGTGTAATGTGCGGAGATCGAAGTTGTCTACAAGCGTTGGTACACGAAATCCCGAAGAATTTATATGTTCATCTAAGTATCGTGACCGCGCGCGCGGTATCTCTATACGATCTCTCGGAGGCCGGAAACGGAGTGATGGCAGGCGGCGAGTAGATAAAACGTTCGCTTTTATTGTCATACGAAACACACACACACACACACACACACACACACACGCACACACACACGTATAAGTACGCGCGCGTGTCCCCGAAGAGAGGAATTTTCTTTCTTTCTTTTTTTTTCTTCGACTAAATTTTTTTTCTATACGTACGCGTGGATATAAAAATTGATCGTTTATAACAATTTTACGCCAAACACGTTTTTGCAAAGCACGCGAAAGCGTTATACGAGTATTTAATATTTTGATATTTTTTTGTTTCATTTTATTCGCGATGAAATGCAATGCAGTGTTCCACAAGTCTCGTAACACTTTAAGTATTACAATCTAATTCTATAAATTAAAAAAAAAATTGTTTACAAATATTGATTTTTGAAATCGTTTCGATGGTGAAACTTTAAATTTAATTTAATTTTAATGCGTACTTTTTCATGATAATTTTGCTTGAAATACAATTTCAAAATTCAGTTTTTTAAAAACCAATAATTAACTGATACTGTAATTTAAAAAAATAATTTTTTTTGAAATTATGATACGTGCGAATAACTGTGATAAATGCATATTTTTTGGATTGTTGGTAACGTATCGAGTAAAAGAATTATGTTAACAAAATAGTCATTTCAAACATTTTATTCCATAACAATAACAAAATTCGTTTGAAATTTATGTCAAGTAGACATTTTTTCAAATATACAACACGTAAATCATGTATATGGTCATGCAAGTCGACTTCTGTGTGTAAAAGACCGTCGCGGTCGATATATCAGATCGATTTTGTATAATCATATAATAACAAACTTGTCGTCTTTTACATTTTGTGCTGTGCAGATGGTAAAATTGTTTTTTGCATTTTTTAAACGTTACAACGATACTATTATTAAGTACGGTGTATCTTTTTTGTAAATGTTCGCAAGTTAACTCGAGTCTTTGCCGCGAATCACTATTACTTCCATTTACACTTCCCAACGATGTTGAAAGTCAAATATAATATTCGGAGTATTATATTATAATAAACCAACGACTTTTAAGCGTATACAAATGTGTATGTTTGTACTTAGTTTTCGTTTTAAGATGACGTGCGACAGCGGTGTTTACAGAATAGCTTTAATAATAAACGTATACGTACGTAGACAATGCGTTTAAATTGTGCGTACTTGTATGCTTTTTCGGAGAAAACGATTCATTTATTTATTTAATTTTGCATATATTATATCAATATGCACATATAATGTAATATATTTGTCATAACATGCAGGTCTTGTGTATTATAATTAATAACGCAGGATTCAATTTACTTCAAAAACAAGTTTTACGAAATATTTCGAAATCATAATTCTTGAATAAGTTCGGATTTGTGAGCTACTGCATGTTTAATTTCTAAACGATTTTTTTTGAAATATGTATTATTCACTTAACAATAAGACCAAGAGATAAACGAGTGTCTCGATTGATCAATGAAAGTATATTTGAATAATGACAGTATGACATAATTATGTATAGTATACTAATTAATTTATATGTACTAATTATTAAAAAAATCAAAATAATTTGTTTATACAAAACAACATAAAAACCAACAATGAACGATCTTTTTTATTTTTATTTTGGTTTACAATGTCTTTTATTACGATATTACGATTATATTACGATAAATATGTATATGAGTCATTATCGTATTTACGCTTGTGTTATGTTCAAACATATATTCAAACATTGGTGATTTCGTCCACCAAGTATTATAATATTGTTTGTAATTGTGCTTTTTGTATTTTTTCAATATTATATTTTATTTAGTGCATTTGACATTATATTATATATAGTGACAGTGAAAATTGATTTTTGTTTAAAGTTCTCTGTTGTTTTTATAATATATAATGTAACGTCAATGAATAATATTTAAATTGTTTAATATTTATATTTCACGATGTTACTGTAATAATATATGTAGAAAAGAATAATATATTTACGTAATTTATTAAGGAAAAATAATTATAACTCACACACGTAGATTAAACATAATCAATGGCATGTATGTGTAATGGTGTCTATATGTACGACATATATCTAGTTATGTACCTAAAAACGTTTCTATTTAATTATGCAATAAATAAATACGATAAATATATTTTCAAATTACACATTGTTTCATATTCTTGGATCTAATTTTGTCTCGTAATAACTGTATGCTGGTCGTCTTCATTAAAAACGTCGAAGTTAAAAAAATATAATGATAATAATAATAAATATGTCGCGAATCGTTCTTCCGTCGACTTTTGAAAACTTTTCCTACGTTATTACTATTATAATTGATATATAATATATTATGTTATGTATATATACGAGTGGTTAAATGCTCGCAGTGCAGTGCGATATTAATAGAAAAATGTCTGGTACCGTTACTACGAGTTGAAATGAAAGACGAAAGAAATTCGGTTTACATACATATATTATACGTATTTATGGTTACAATAATGTTAATATTAATGTATATTGTGCGTGTATATATATATATAATTGTGACTGTACTTATATAATATATACTCGTACTTATTTTGTAACTACACGTAGTGTATAGTGGATTAAAAAACAAAAATGACTCAATATTTACCGACTTGTATATAATAAACTTGTGTGATGTGGACACATTTATGGCACTTGCATAATAAATAATAGTAACAGTGTATACTCACTATAATCGCATATACGATATGTATATATAAACCTCCGCGCAGGACTTAAAATTATGTGCGTTAATGGTATACTATACGCGCCTTGTACGAAAAGCATGAAATGTATAGTGCGAAATTGAAAATTGTCAGATTCTACTACATTTACTACATACAATATAATTCAGAGAGCCTTTAGAAAAAAAGATAACTTCGTTTATATTTCACTTCAGTATTCATTGATTTCTATCGCAGATATACTCCGTTTGTAGGCACAAAAAATGTTTTTTTTACATATCTATAATCTATATATATATATATATATATCTCAGAAACATGAAATAATCAAACTTGGAATGTGTGAATACAAAAAAAAAAATTATAGGCTTTGGTCTCCATGCGGTACAAAAATGTGTTCATTAAAATGTATTTATTTTCTTTTCTATATATATATGACACGTAGGTATAGAGAAATGTTTATTAAATTCCGTTAATTTAAAACTTTTTTTCTATTCGATTACATAAATATTAAACCGAAAAATCAATAATAATTTCTTAAGTGCTGTAGTTTGTATGCGATTGAGCTATTTCCCGCCATGGAAAAAAAAGAGGTGAAAACCATACAAATTTGTGATTACTAATTATCGGTTATGTTAGAATATTTTATATTACTTAAAGGATTGACTAGATAATATTATTTGTTGATTTAAATCAACTGTGGGTTGTCGAGGAAAGAAATTGTTTTCACTAAGTTTGTTAAGTTGAGGAAAGTCAGTTTTTTCAAATATCCCAGGTAATCTCTAAAACTGCGCAGCCGAATCGATTAATATGCGTTTTATGTTCTAGAGTTGTTCTCAGGGATAATTTCAGTCATAGTTTATATTGTTGTACATGGTTTATGTCAGATTACAAAGCAGGAATTTCATGTAATATTGCCAAAGTCGATTTACGCAACTCGTGTTTTTTCCACAGGCAATGTTGCCCGTTCCCGAGCGAGTTAGCGATAACGGTGATTCACTAGTCTAAACTTTACTATATAGACAATTTAACGCGTAGTCTAATTTTTTAACCACGGGGCGAAACGTACACAATGCTTCTCAGCACGTTTGATTTTCAACAGCCTAAACTCGCGCTACGCCTGGGTAAATGACAACTAGTAGTGTATAATAATAAAGTCGATGGTTTTCGAGTGCACTCTCGGTATACAAACTATTCAGTGACACATAAATAATATATTAGGTTTGAATATAAGCCGTTTGGCCATATATACAATAATAATAAATACGCGCGCGTTCAAAACGAAACATGAAATCACGTGTTTGAATACGTCCCAGGGTATATCGTTGAACGAAAAAAAATGAATATATATATATATGGCCCATTACTACGAGCGCATATGGTGGTAAACAACAAACCAGTCTCTCCGAACACTTGTGTCGACCGGTCCCTGAATATTGTCGTCTGTCTGCATTTGAAAATCGTATGTACACAGCTCCCGAGTATACACACGCACACACATTGCTATATTATTTACGCATTCCGGGCGGTCCAAATGTAAACACAAAACAGCGTGTGGAAAAAAAAGAGAACGTAATACAAATACAAAAAAATAACGTTTTTGGACGTAATAACATACATTTTCACGTGTACAATATCATACATATGTCACGCGTGTTTTCGATTTCTTAACATTTTTTTTTTTTGTTAGTCTGTAACACAGTGTCTTTTTATAAAGATTTCATATCGAAAATTATATATGCATACGATTTTACGAAATACTATTCGAATTGATTAAATCATACTAAATAATTATATTATATCGAAAATATTACGTCCTTACTTTCCGTGCAGACGATTTTGTTGTTTATTTCATATTATTATCCACACGAAATGATTTGTGTTATTGAAAACACATTTTGAAAAAATAAAAACTTTCTATTAAAAACGAGAATTATTATTATTATTCATCGGATATGCACTATCGTCATTATATATATATATATAATTCGATCGTCGAAAATTTCATAGAGTTAAATTTTCATCACGTCCGTACATCTAAGCGAATCACTCGTGTGTGTTTCCTGTATTATTATTTCGTCGTAAGTCGATGCAGTTGTGCAACACGTTCAAATTTCGTTTCAAGATTCGAACATATGTATATGTTGTTATATTTATACATTTGTCACGAACCGTATTCATATACGAATATATATATATGTTATATTGTATGAGTTCAGAAGTTATTGCTTTTGAAAAATGTTAAACTAAGAAGATGCACGCAAATACATATATGCATGCATTTTGTCAAAAACATTTTTATTGTAATTTTTTATAGAAACAGCTGCATATTTTTAATTTTTAGATTAAGAGTGAAGCGAAATACGTGCAAAATACGTTTAAAAATGTCTACATATCCGATTTTCACAAAATCTAATGTTTTTTTTTTTGTAATTCCAAAAGTAATGGCTTAAAACATTTAAAATTGTTTACCATTTATTTATCATAGTATTCTACGCATATGAACAAAAAGCATTTAAAAAGTATAAATAACATCTGATTTTCTTATGTTGTTATGATGTTTTATATAACGATTATTTTACGATTGTATTGCTGACTATCGATTTAATATAATAGGTATAATATAAAGTTCGATTAGATTTCTTAAAATCAATTATCGTTGCATATATTATTGTAATTTATTATCTACATGAGCAGCTATGGTCCTATGGACCTTATATGTATAATACATATATACAATATTTAGGACTAGTGTATGGAATCAATGGACCTCAAAATGTTTCTGAAAGATACGAGTGTAGTATTAAAATAGATAATTAAAAAAATTATATTTTGACGAAATGTAAATCATATATAATTATTTTAAATATTAAAAGAATATTAAAAGATTAACCATTGATTCAAAACACACATATCAAATAAAAAACATTATTTATTTATATATAGTAGCGCTATAATAATCTTTGTACTGTTATTCATCGCTGGGGTGATAGGTAGAGGTGTAAAAAAATTTGAAGGTGTAGTTTTTCTACTACCTGCCAACCACGTCGATAACGTCGTTACATCAATTCTAGGTGCATCTCAGTCTGTTGTAGTTATAGATTCTAAAAATCTTTCTAAAAAAATATTGCAGCAATTATAGAGAATATATAATTATATTCGATATAACGTCCAACTTTGAAATATTATAAACTTTGGAAAATCTATATTATTAACAAGCTAAAAAACATTTAAAGTTAAAAAAATAGTAGGATAATTATCATAGTTGTCGAAACCAACAAATTGTGTACATTTCAAATACAAATTTAAGTTGTAAATTGGTAATATTTTTTTTTATCATATTATCACGGAAAGAAAAATCTGGGACCAGGAAAATGACCAGGCTCTAAACATTTTGAACTGTTTACCATAGCCGATAGCTATTTGACAACTGCTATAGAAGTTAAAGTGGGTGGATAATTAAAATATACACATACAATAGTTCATTTAGAAATAACTGTTGGAAAATAAAATGTTATATTACATTCATATTATTACAATGATTTATTTAAAAATTAATTATAATTTTTGTATTTATTTACAAATACTCTTTTAGACAACGCAAATATATTAAAATAAATAATTTAATAAAATGTATTTAAATAGAAGTATATTAATATATATATATAATACATTTTCTGAGTAGGAAATCATGCATAAGTGCTTAGAACACGTTTTGGAAATTTCCAAGTACCTAGTTTTCTTAGTGTAAAAAAAACTACCGTAAAATGTTAAAAGACCTAGTTAAAACCTTCAATATGTTATTATACGTATTAACAACTATTTTTTTTTTTATAAATATATATTAAAAAATATATTTCTTCATATTCATTCAAATATTTTAAACAATTTTTTGAAAGGGATTAGGTGGATCTTCCATTTTTTCCCACGTTATCGTTGTAGCTTGTACGTATATGTAAATTTCCATTTAGGTATACGATCATAATATAGATATATATGTATAATGTATATGGTAGTTAGTAGTTATCGTGTACGTGTGTATATATATATATATATATATGAAATGCGTGCGTCTTCGTCGGCCGCATTCGAATAACGTTTATTCGCAATATGTACTTACGAGTCGGATTTCACAGTAACAATTCATCCGTATAATAACTATATTGTTGCTGTTGGTCTGTCGTCGTCGTTATCGTTGTCGTGCTCCGTTTCGCGTGTTCAATGAATATCGACGGAATCATCGGATGAGAGTCGTCACGACTTTTCCCAGAATTAGACCGCAAACCTCAAAAGACAACGTAGAATTCGTCCGTTTCTCTCTATATATACATCATTATACAGGGTGTGTCTCGCGGAAAATTCGCTTTTGTATAAATCACACACCATTCGAAAATTTTAAATGGAAATATTCTATTTTTGACTTGTATTCTCTGGGTTTGAAAAAATTATTATTTCGTCAATAATAATTCAAAATTCATTGTATTGCTGTCGTTGCCGAGTATTACGAATAGACGAGAATTAAACGATGCAAATGGGTTTACCCTGTACACTTATAATATCATAGATAGACGTATTATATGTATAAACTATAATATTGTCATTTCGCGTCTTACTAATTATCGCCGTCTTCGGATGCGGTTAGAATAGGTTCCAAGCCGGTGGTGGTCGTTTCGCGATTCCAGTCCAATTATTATTGTAATAATTCCGTCCGAAAATGCGTAATCGTCTGCCAAACCGTTTTGGATTTAGACGAAATCGTCGCGTTTGATAAAACGTTTATATATATATTGCTCGTTACCGACGAAAATTTCGTTCGTTAACTCCGCGCGAACACGACCATTATGGAGCATTATCGCGCCGCCACTCGGATTGTGTAATTTATTATTATTAAACTTCCGTTGTGCGATATGCAAATAAACCGTTTCGAACGAGGTGTATTTCTGACCTCTTTTCCGTTTTGGAATATTATTCAACAGCGTTTGTGCTTTACGTATACATAGTACATAGTTTTTCTACTCTGTTGATTATAATCAATGACGGACGGAGTGACGGACAGGAATGATATTTACTCAAAACCCGTTTTTATTTATTTATATAAAATTGTGAACGTATTAATTAACTTAACGTCTCTCGCGCGCCGAGACCACCGCTGGAATTGACAGCTGAAGTTGAAAATACATATTTTTTTTTTAAAAAATAAGATTGAGGAAAAATAATTGTCTTTCAAGCTCGTACAGGGCTGTACTACGTGTAATATATTTCCCTCGTTATATATATTATATATATGTTGGTATGTTGCACTAAATATCCGAAATCGGTTTTTTAGAAAAAAACTAATATTATACCTTAGTCGGGTGTTCGTTAGAACGCGTTTTAACTATGAATTTATATAATTAATTTTTAACGGCAACCGTATAAATCTGAATTATTTTATTTACATCTAATTTTTACACATGACTTAACCGTAAATATAAGTTTTATTTATAAATCGTTAATATTGTTGTTAATTATTAGTAAATTTTAAATAATAAACAAATATTTGAAAAATGATTTTATTTCATACAAATATGTTTTATAAAAAAAATATTTTTAAGATGAACAAGTATGTTTGTTACTATATAAAAAAACATGTAATAAATAATAATAATATTAACAATGATTATATGTTTAAAGTAAAAACTATTTTATATTAGAAATGTAGTAAAAACTAATTTTATTCGGATTTTTACCTTAGGTGTTAGATATAACTGGTTTTTACTAATAAATTTTAGTTCTGTCCGATCTTTGATATAAGATACCAGTGACAGATGTCTACACGGTCTTTGAAATTAAGGGATGGCCTAAGATCTGATCGGATAGAATCTTTTCATTCTTTTTTCAACTATATACAAAATACGATACTCTAATTGAAATTTATTACAAAGTTAAAACAAAATTACGGTTCATACAGAAATTTACTAGCTGTATTATAATACAAATGTCGTGACGCATAAACTCCCTCCTACCGTACTCGGGTGAATATAAATGATGATAAATATATATATAATAAAAATCTACTCCCGATAAGTCTCGGTATGTTGGTTGCATTGTCGTACAAAAAAAAAAACGTATAATATTCAGCAGCACTCGTAAGTCGTGTAACAGACTTAAACTATAAATACTCTCCGAAACTTCTCCGTTATGCTATGCATTATACGCGTATATTTTATTCTTTTTCCCTATTATCCTATACATACAACTTTTTGTTTAATTAAATTAAATAAAAAAAATTAGTTCATTTTTCTTGAAAGACACGGCGTTTGTCTGCAATTTTGCGTTTTTTACTAATTGATATATTTAAAATAATGTTGACAAAAACCCAAAAATTACTATTATAACATTTATTACAATACAAGATTTCAAAATACGAACATTTTTCTTGTTTTGCCCTACGTTTGTATTATACGAGTATAATGTCTCTGAACATTTCTAAATCAACCCTAACGAGGACGATTTTATGTTTTTTTTATTTTTACGTTTTTATACGAATTTTATACAAGTTTGGCCCAACACATACGTATTTATATATTATATATACATATATTTAACAATATTATATATTCTCACGTATGTTATAAACCACGTAAAACACGAGTTTGTCTCGTACACGCGGAGTAAAAACTACACCAGTCGTCGCGTCCCGTATAATTATATATACATATATATATATATATATATATGTATAATGATAGGTAGGATCGAATTGTCCGTTTGTGTTGTAATCATTTTCGAAGAGGGTACTCGAGTCTCTCTCTTGTATAATATATACACGTGTGTCGGTATGTGCAGCACGCTCTCAAGTGTCCTTTCCGTGTCATATATTGCGATAAAATTTTATCCCTCTCATCCTTCTCGCCGTCGGTTCGTTCAAATAATTGAAAATAGTTACATGTTATATTTTGTTTATACATCAATTATCATATTTCTGATCAGTGTTTTACATTATATCATCTGTTTAAGTAAACACTGTAGGTTTTTATTCAACAATTTGCGAACGGATTTTTCTCTAATATAACTGTATAAATGTATTAGCTGTATAAAGTATATTGTGAGAAAATAATGATACCCAATATACAATGACACACAATCCGTTTTAATGTGAAATCAATTTGTTCTACGTTGATAAGACGTCGCTGGTTTAAAATTTAGTGGTATATGAACGATGAGAAACTTGGGCGATTTTCTTTTTCTTTTCTATACTGAGAAGTCTGCACAGTGTAAAACGTGAAAAGTAGTGGAGTAAGCTGAGCCAATAGCGTGTGGAGATCGGAAGGAAATGGGAATAATCGGCTAATTAAAAATATGACGACCATAGACTTCGGAGTGAAATGTCGGTAGGCGGATTGAGTGAATGGAAACCTATGGATATTTCAAAATTGGATAATGTGATAGAGACAGTAAAGAAAGGGGATGGTTAGAGGCGATGGACTTAAAAGGTCTATAATAAGCCAAAAAGAAACATATACGTAATATGCAAACATATGTATATATTTATCGATCGTTGACGTCGCAAATTGTTTTTTTCCGCCTTCCGCCTCGACCCAAACCATTCCAAATTTCGTTTTAGATACTTATATATATATATGACTTTCATGTCGTTCGTGTGCTAGTTTTTTTTAATATCATGCATGGCGGGACAGACGACGACGTTAAATTTTACATACATTATAATGTTCGGATAGGTTTCCGGGATGAATACGATGACGAATCTGGTGATGCTTGCGATGTTCTATTATATTTAAATATACACAACTGCATTTTTACGGTGCAGTGCGTTTACAATGGCGTGTATTATTTGTAAAATATATAAAAATCATTGGCATATAAAAAAAAATTAGTTTACAATTGCAGCAGCTCTTTATATAATAATTTTAAGCAGAGTTTATTATATGTTGACGTATTACATTTTTTTCTCTGTAGAAACGAAATCCAACGAAATCATAATATTACGACATTTATGCGCCCTCGGGTACGAATGGCAAACTACTAGTTGCCTTCCGAAATATACGAATTGCCTTCCATCCTAGTCGTAAATATAAAGGTCGAAATGCACTAGTTGTAATATAACGAATACTGCTGCAAACACGATTCCCGTACTGGTTATTAATATTTTCTCGCTTTTTTCGAACAAATGTATACAAATGTATACATATATATATAATTATTATAGCGATAAGAATATATATTATTTATTTACTACCTAAGTGGTGACTTATGTGAACGCAGTTGTCTTTGGTTACAATTGATGAAATGTTCGCGGTTCAACACTGCATACAATATCAACCAATTTGTATTAAACATTTATCACACTTATATTTAACGAAAAATTCGATATTCGAATTTTTGAAAAATCCTTCCTAAGGCCAAAATTCATAATTGTACGTTATGCATAATATGTACATTAATTGTTACAAATTTCGCACGTGTATTCGCAGACCCGGTAATACGTATATAAATACGTCGTCGTTGGCTGATGTAATTGTTGGCTACATTCAATGTTTAATCGAGTTCGCAAATAGTTGCGGTCGTATTATTTATATGTAAAGAAAATACTTCATGGCAATATGTTTAGTATATCAGATATATATACGAATCTTTATTATATATTAATTATAGCCTAATTAATTGACAAAATCTGATTAAGAAAGGCAAGGAAGGCCACTGTTGAAAAAGTAAATTTTATTTAGCGAAATAGATTTTCAATGATTTTTTTGCAGCTTATTCTTTTTTCTAGAATTTACTCTACGCTACAAGTTACTTACATAATGATTATTTTATATCCCGAGTCTTATTTGCTAATATATATATATATATATTAACGTAAATGTCTTACATATGTTTATTCATCAAACTAATATAATATATTTCTTGAATCAATGACGAATGATTATGAATTGTGATAAACATGTATTGATAAACATACTTTTTTCACTTGAGTCATATATGGTATTATGATACAAGTAGTATTGAAGGTAAACATATAAATCGTATACAGAAACATATACATAATAATTTTTTTTTCATTATCTGCAAATATTTTAAACAAATTTTATTTTGGTGTTTTTTTTCTTAATAATTAAATAATTTAAAGAATATTAATGGACCATTTGAAAATTATATCCTCACTTTTTACACCTTAAACAAATGCAAACTTTTCATTTTCAAATGATAATCTATATTGAGTTATATAAAGCAATCTCTTACATTACCACAAAGAACTAAAATAACTCAATAAAATTGCTTTTTAGTTTTTAATTTCAATATTCATTTGTGAATAATTATTACTTCAATATATAAGCATTAGACCTAGGCATTTATATCCCTTACTATTACAAAAAGTCGTTGATTCATAATTCTATTATGTCAAAATATTGTAGATATAATAATTATACATTTAAAATTACGCGTATTTGGATTCTAGAAAAAACTTGATCGCTTTAATTTCTATACACTCAACCGATCGACCGAAACGTTTTTTAAATTTTACTTGTCAACGTATTCGTTCAAATTCTAAAAATTATATTGATCGCGTATAAACTCGTCATTGCGGGTATTTGTTATTTATATTTGTTCAGTCGTCGTTGTGTCACGTCTTGTGTAGTCGGCAAAGGGTCAACAATTGTATCTTTTGTAGGCAAAAAAATAAACTTATTCATTTTTTATTTTTAAATAAATTTGGTACAAAGTAAATGTTGAAATTTACCATTCTACTAAAAAGTCGGGTGATGTTATATTATAATATTGAAATACATCAAACGGTCCCGATTAACATATACTGTTATTTACTGTTATCTTTTTTATTTTTAATTATTGACACACGAGATAGTATTTAACAATAGTTTCAGCTGGTGCGACAGCTGCTGTTCCGCCTGCAGTAGATCCCATGAGTAAACATTGTAAATATGTCGACTAGGTTTAAAAAAAAAAACGAAGTCATAAAACATAAATAGATAAATAGATAATCTGTCGCCGGCGCCATCGAGCATTCGAACGGGTGGCTGCAAAAAGCGTGTTTTTGGATATATATATATATCTGAGGGGCTAAACCCCCTCTATTCTCAAAAATGAATTTATTGTATTTTATGAAAATTATCACGAAGCCAATAGATAATGTTTTATATTCTTATGCATTTTAACCGAGATTTGGAAAAGACCTAACCTGACTGCAATATCGATTAAGAACGTTCAAACTTATTATATATTTTATGCAATTATATATTAGAATGCGTTGTGTAATACGTTCGACGATTTTATTCAGCGCCACATAAAGTGAAGTTTTAACATTTTAAACAGCCAAAATTAAAATTCATCATTTTGGCCCCTTGCTAAAATCGTATTGAATCAAAACAGAGATTCTGTGAAATTATTATATATATATAAAGTGAAGTTTGTCTCATCTCATCAGGTTTTCTACGTTATATGTTATAATTATTATCAGTCTTTACCGAGTTACATCCACAATATGTGTGTGTGTGTTTACATATAAACGATCGTTCTATCCTTCGTTGTGTTCGCGATTTCCTGTTTTAGGATATACCCATAAGGCAAGGCGCGTGTTTAAACGATTTTTTTTCTTTCGAAAATCGATAATATATAATTAATTTTATAGACACACCAACGCCTTTAACTCTGAAACCAATAAACATAAATATAAATAGCTCGAATCCGGGTCGGAAACAATTACTATTATTACCGCGGTCGCGCGTATAAAAAAAATCATTTGGGATCCCGCCAGATTTGTTTATAAGGAGACGTCTCGGTTTCACACGTATGTTCAACAATCATTATACGTTTTATCGTTCGGAGTTTGAATTCGTTGATTTACAATGGGATAAATTTTTTTCCATTCTCACGATTATAATTTAATCTAACAATTAATTAATAACATTCTTTTTTAATTTTCGGAATAAGGCGAATTACATAATACGAAATTTAAAATTCAAAATAACGGTTTTTCGTAAAATATTAAATTTTAGTAAAAAGATATGTAGTAAAAATGTTTTTAAATATTTGCAGATATAAATATATATATATATATATACTAACTATACTAGTATACCAACTATAATCTCATATAAATATCAATACAGTTAAATATACTATTTGCATAATATTTTTTCTGTACGTTTCATAAACTTCAACAAATTCGTAGAAAATAAAAGAGTAATACATCTTTTTATTTTTCTTCTTTGGTTTCAGCCATTCAAGACCATCACAAACATACTGCTATCTGTCTTCTGTTATTTCCTGCCAATAACTATTTGGTTTCACTGTCTCAACATCTCTTTTAACGCAGTCTTCTCACCTTAACTGTGTTGCCCCCCAGAGATCTCCTTACTGGATTTTCCTCAATTACTTTTCTTATTAGCGAATCATGCTTACTCCAGGCATGATCTGCTCAAACATTTTTTTAATCTCTCAGAACATTTGGTCGCTGATAAGAGTAATACATATTTAAAAAAAATTGTTATCGTCGTTTATATGTCCAAAATTTAATATTTACGTAACATGACTATTTTAATTTGTTTACGAGAGTTACATATAAACGATTTTTCCAAATTTCCATAATTTTGTAAATTTATTAAATCATGTCAATTATAATTGACATAAGTATCTTATCAATTAAATCTCATGTTACGATATATTGTACGTTTGAATGTAGCGGTGTAATTTTATTTTGTACACTTTTGTCAGAAAAATGTATTCACGTAAGACTAAACTAGTTGAACGCGTGTAACGCACATGTCTATACGAAATAGATGGCACAATAGAATAACGTGCTTGTTTCCCGATTCTGTTGGCAAACCACGCATATTATATGTACTTAGATACATCTAAGAATCACGTCGGTCCGCTGTAGCAGATTGATTTTTAACTTCAAAACGAAAGCCGTTAATTCTAGACGTCGAGTCGGACATTGTTATACGATTTAGGTAATCTCTGTAAGTGTAAGTTTCTAAGTATCAATCTGAACTTTGAACAACTATACAAAATATATATATGTGTGTGTGTATTACTTTCCTCCTTTATATTTCGGTTTTAAGTTTGGTTGCGAAAAGTTCTCCAATTTTCTACAATAAGCTATACTATATACGGCGGAAACGACGCGCAGGGAGTCGAAATAATACGTAAACGTATAATATGTTCTTCGACTGTTTTCATTCGATAACCGCGCACGGGCGTGCGAGATTAAAAATATCACATAATTTATATATATATGAGGTACCTAAATATATCGTATTTTGATTTTAAGGCGCAGTTTTGCGTATTTATATATATATAAACAAATACCACGCGAAAAAAGATAAATATATATATATAATATATTTCATCGATCGTTTCAATATAAAAAAAATGATTAGAGTACTTTGATAAGGTTTTTAATATATATATATATATATATATTATATAGTCTTAATGTACACATTATATACGTTGTTTTTATTGAGGCGGTTAAAAGCGCTTTAACTAATTATTATTAATGAGTGTTAAAATTAAAAAAAATATTTATGTAAAAATACAAATTATTATTAATAAATAATTATTAAAATTCATCTTACGTTCAATTTACCTAAAAATAAAATATTATACTTTACAATTTACGTTTAGATCGTTAATTGCAACATTTATTAACGTGCACACTGAATGCTAAAGGTCTTTAACAATGAAAGCATAATTAGAAATTTATTCCTGGATGAGATATAATTGTTATATATTGAAATTTCTGTGATTCACTTCCTGTAAGTTATCCAAAATTTTAATTAATCTATTATTATAAATTAAATATATTGATTATATTAAAGTGAACGGGTACACTTAGTATTGCATTAACAAGTAACTATAATGAATTAATTTATTATTATTTTATTTTTGTAATAAATAATAATAATGCAAACGTTTTATTTATCAAGTCAAGTTATTATATTTTTTTGCGTTTTAACATTAAACATAACTATTTGAAATTCGTTATTGTTAATTCTTATATATTCGACTGCGAGCTATATTATTGTTAATTTAATTTCACTAATTCGAGTTTTTGTTTTTTTCATTATTTTTGCTATTATTTACCACTCGGATAATTACACTGTGTACAGCCCGTTTCTGTAAAGAACGCACGCGGCACGTGTACATAGTGAGCATGTAGTTAAACTCAAATTACCGTTTTTAACGTGAATATAAAATGTATACTAGACCTTATATTATATAATTGTACAACGTTGTGTTTTAACCACTGAGTTTATATAACGTTCGCCCTCACTCTTATTCCTCTGCCCTTCCATGTATTACGCTTAAGTCTGGTTAATAATATATATCGTTTTAAGTTGTGCGCGCGTCGTATAAAATTGTTCAAAATTCGAACTATCGACGTTGTTGCATTCCTTGCGGATTATGTGTGTTGTGAGTTACGACTATTACGACAAAAACCGTACAGAAAATGTATAAAATTCTAAATTTAAGGTCGGTCGTCGGTCAAGATATCGTACAAATTTCGATGTTCGCGGGCCGATTAAACTAACAGATCGGAGATTATCGTTGTGACTTGTATGTAACTGTGGTTTGACATGTGTATCGGAGAAATTACTCGTCGTACACAGACGACAATATAAGTGTATAAGATACGATTAGTGATCGTCGTCCAAGAATACACGTATTTTTGAAAGTAGTAAACGATTTTTTAAACGTCATCAAAAACATATCCATGTATAAGTACCGCCGACAATTGTCCAATATATAGGACATATAATACGTGAGATACCATTGATTCACACTCCAAATTATTAGTCTGCCATAATATATACAGTATGTACAAATATGTTTTTATAAATACGTGAAACAAACGCATGAATAGTAAAAACGCATTTCGCATTTAAATCCGCGAGCCTGCTGCAAGTAGTTACGAGCAATACAATATCAAATATTCCGTGTTACATAAAAGTTCAGTATATCAAAAGAGATTTGTGTAAAAGTCCTGACAATACTTTCAATAGAAATATCGCTTAGCCAAAGATAAAACGCGATTACCGCGATGTACCTATCATATATTTATATTTTATTATCAAAAATAGTAATGATACAGTCTATTTGGACGTGTGTCGAACGTGACATGGTATCGCTTTCGAGACGGGGACGATACAATTTATAGTTTTATAATCGCATGCGTGTGCAACGTGCAAAACGAATACTCATGTATATATATATATATATATATATATATATGCATAGATTTAAGTAAGGTTAGGTCAGGTTAGGCGAGGTAGGTTTAGGGACACAGGTGTACATTATATAATAATAAACTGTGCGTCGTTATACCTTTTTGGCATCAACAGCAGTCGTCGTCGTTTAAACAATAAAAACCTACCGACTCGGCTGTTTCGCGCGAACGAATCGCGACGGCGAAGGCGATGATAAAGTATAGCGAAATATATTTCATGTACGCGTTTTAAAGTATACAAAACGTGATCGCGTCGAAACGGTTGACGCGTGTAAAATCGTCGGCCCGACACACGCAAACATATAATATATATATATATATGCACGTGTACAATATTTATGTATATAAACGTGTGTGTGTGTGTGTATACATATATAATACATACAGGCCTCAGATTTTCTGACGTCCTCGTTATATATATATATTATAAATAAACTCGCGTCTTCCGCCCGTAGCATCGTTTTTTGATTCGGAAACGCTATCGCTGCCGTCTCCGCTCGGGGATTTTGTATTCACAACTGGTTTTTCGCTCAAGTTCTATCCATATTATATAACATAATATATAATTATTGCAGCGTGATATTGATCAAAATGTTTTTGTAGACGGTTATCACGGGGTGTTTTTTTTAGAATCCGAATTTATATGACTAAATTAGTTATCATTTCCGAGTATTCGAAATTCGATTTGTCGTATATGTATATCGAATAATTCAAAAACGTAACGTTTATTTATTTTATTTTTTATATCATTTAGTATAAATGAAGTTCTTTAGATTTTTTTTTTTTTTTTGAAACATTTCTTATACAGACGCTATAAATAAATGATATTCTATATAATTACGTCCGATGCCACTTTCGTATATGTCGTGACAATTTCTAGAGATTCGTTCTATATAATAGCTAGAAATAACATTTTTTCTTCTTCTAATTTACGAAAGATGGACGATATGACAAAAAAAACTCCTAGTTTAATTTTCACTTTTAAAACTATAAGTATTTTACGACGATATAGATCCGCTTTACTAACAATACGCAATAATCATTCGTCAACGACACTACATATATATATTATAAATTGCTCGATTATCATCGAATTATCAAAGTCGATCGTCAAACTGAATTACGAAGCGCATTTAATATGCGATGATAGTTATGATAGGAGAAACGTTTTAGCGTTATGTTATATATATATATATATATATATATATATATATATGTATAGGTTAAGTATATATACAAGTGTTTATAAAAAACGAAAAACTACTATAATATTATTTATATATAAAAAGAAAACTGAAACTCATTATTTCTTTTACGGTCATTGAGTTTTGGATAATATATATAATGGCCAATAAAATAAGATTACCGATTTTAATATAGTATATATACTTTTTTGGATTATTAATATAGCTTTATTTTTTAAATTTGATTTTATGTTTTTATAATGTGTGTGCGTGTGTGTGTAAACTTTGTCATGCAATCGCTTTTCGAGTATTATTATTTTCAATAACGAAACTTTTTACGATCGAATTTTCTATAATAAAAATTTGTGGCCGTACAAAAAATAAAAATAACCAACTTTTATATATAGTTAGCGTTCAAATTTATATGTCTATCATACGTCATAAACACTGAATTATCGGAAACCTTCGATATAATAATACATTATACAGTATTGCGAGAAAACCTGTACAAAGGTATAAGTTTCCTTTTTCTTTTTTGTACCTAAAAATTATTTTTTTAGTTTAAACTCAATAATAATAAGACTATCTTAACAAGTTTACTACTGACTAACATGATAGTTTTGGAGAAACAAACTTTTTTTAGTAATATGCGAATCTTTTATGCTGCTAAAATCATTATTTCCGTTGACTTGCACCGGATCAAGTTTTCCTGATTTATAAAAAATGTGTATATATACCAAATATTATCTATAATTTATATTTATTTTTGTTTTACGAGTTTTAAAAATTATACTAAATTGTTATTAAATATTACTACGAGTATATATATATAGTATATATACTTTTAATATCTAAGAATACACAAATACTTATATAGTATTGAGATTAGGTAAAATTTTATTTTGTTTTAAACGAACAATATGTTTTGTTCGAATTATGTTATATAGTGTGTATAAAATACAAATAAAAAACTTAAATCGAGTTATTCTGTAATATTAGTAATAGGTAGACTGCATAATTACAAGGTCGTTTTAATATATATCCAAAATGCAATCAATGGCATATAAATTATATGACCTAAAGGGATTCTACTAGAATTAAATAAAATGTTTGACATTGTTGACTATTGTGAACATATATTATACATACGCATGTATATATGTATATATCGTTAAGAAGATACGTTTATTTTTGTTCGGAGAAATGTATAAGACGAGAGTGAGAGAGAGAAATAACATTTAAGTATTCGGAGTTGAGGTTGTAGGACACAAATGAATAAATTAGATTTCAGACGAAACTCGAGAACATATCGCAGTGAATATCGTATATAATATATATATAGAAACGAAATGTGAATGAAATAGTTTTCCAAAACTTTAAATCACCTTTACACATTTATCAAACTTTTTCGAATACACGCATATATATTTGTCGTATATTATTGTCAATACCCAATATATATATATATGTACACGATAGTATTATCGTACGAGTATTTTCGATATGCCGCGGCGATTGAGCGTGAAAAATTGTTTTGTTGTTGTCAGATTTATGGCCATTTTGCGAAAAATCAAAAAATTGCGTATTGTTTTCCGATATACCTAACCTATTGTATTTATGTGTTGCTCTGTATTTGTCGAGTATGATTAACGCAATGAAATTCGAACGAATAAAATGATTAATTTTGTTTTTATACATTTATTAACACGGTTTCGCGTTTTTTGGTAGTACTGTTTTCGACTGTTTAACATGTACATAGTAGTGTACACAACATTTTAATTCGGATATATTAATAATTTTTAATTAACTCGAAATTCATATTTAAAATATGTAATAAGATTAAAAAAGTTTGAATATATATTCAAATATATAATATATTTTATATTACATTAATATTATATATTGAAACAATAGAATTAATCAATAACCTTTTTTCAACGAACTATATTATTAATATTAAATTTTTAATTATAATCTAAAGACGTAGGTTTAAATTAATCTGACAATCAAGAGCTAAGTCATCAAGGACTTCTTCTGGTGATTAGTCTCAATGAATAATCAATAATGCTGATTTAATACAATATCGCATCACAACATAGCTTTTTGTCATTCATTATATAATAAGTGAACAGCTTTTACATTTCAAATTTGGCGAGTTATTTCGTTTACAATAGAAGAAAAGAAAAAATTCAGTTTGAAATTTCAGGGACGGTTTATACCCTTTCCATCTGCGTATGCCAATGCACACAAATCACGAATAAATGTCATTGGAATTACGTCCCACATAAACCCCATTCAGGCTGGGTTGTATTATCACGTAATTCAATAGATGTGATCAAATATTTACAAATGTTGAAAAAGAAAATCAAGTTTTATGTTTGAAAAAAAAAACTGGACTTCACATGCATTTCTGTGTCTAATATTGTTGTTTTCGACGATTTTTGGGATTTTCATTGTATTGTCGCCATTTTATACATTTTATAATATTTAAATGTTGCCGCAATACAAAACTATATGTTTATAGTTTCCCTTTTTTATTTTCCTTTTTCTTATTTATTAAGAACTAAATAAATAATAGAAAAACAGATATAGTAATTTTTCGTCTGACATAAAACGTTTAAGTAAGGTTTACCTAAAACACATATTTGTTTTGAAGAATATCTATTATTACTAAATTGGTGTTTTGTAATATTATTATTATATCAGTGTAGTATTTTTCTCCTTTACGATATGCTGAATCCATAATGTACGGGTGTATAAAATTAAAAAACCAAAAAAACGTATAACTTGTAATTAAAAAAAAACCAAAAAAAGAACAAATATAGCAATTAAGCCAACAAACATAAATAATTTAATTTTGTTCCATTTTCAAAATGCATTCCTACCGAACGTTATTCACAACGAAATATTACGTTACGTCATATCATATGATTATCACCTTATACAAGAATGTATAATACATGTGCCCTATATTTTACAAAATTTAAATTTCGGTCGGGATATTGTCAAATTAATCGTGTGTGGTTAAAATTTGTAAGCGTGAAGAATCGATTATATTTTTTATTCATTTTTTTTTTTTTAATAGGTAATTGTAATTAGTTACTATAGTTTTCTACTGTAATTATTATTATGTAATAGATTAATGAAAAACACGAAAGCCAATTAAATTTTCTTTCTGTCTAGTTTAACGTGTAGAAAATCCACACGTTACTTATTTGCTTAGCTAATATACTTTACATTATTAATATGAACATGTAACAGCCAATGATAACGATGATGTATAATATTTTATATTGATTGTTTTTATATAATATATTTGTTTAGCTGTTCTTCGCACTATATATTATAATTTCACTGTAGTAAAAAAACATATCGAATTTTTAAATAATATTTAAATTTAAACAATAATTAAAACATCTTTTTGCTATCGAGGTATATAAAAATACTTCGAAAAAAATAGTACGTAGTTTTTAACGAGTCATATAATTATTATGTAATAATGCGTACTTAATTTTCGTACATGATGGCATAATTGTTTTTGTGCTACTTACACTAAATAAACAATGAAGATTCTCTATAATTAGTATTGTTAACAAAATGTACTAATTATTTTAACGTTATTACTGTATATATAGATTTGTAAACATTTTATAAAAAAAAAATTATAAGTGATTTCCAATTTGTTTAATTGACAATAATCGTATATGCTTCTCGTGAATGCTCAAACACTGTAGTGTTTGTCGATTTAACAAAAATATAAATAAAATGCGTGTCTACATATACATAGTTTTGTTTTGTTTTAGCAAAATAAATTGATAATAATAATAATAATAATAATATATATTATATATATATATATATACAAATTGTGCCAACATATTCTCCCTAGTTTTAGCACGATATTGTACAGTTATCGAAATTCGTAGAAAGATGGGAACTCTATTTATGTAGGAGGACTGGAATTTCATGTTACAATAAGTCTCAGTTATAACCATGGTATGGACAAACTAGCAACGCGCTTTTACCGTGGAAAACTATTTTCGTAAAAACGAGTCTGTAGCCACTGTCCGTCGCGCGTACCGTACTCGGTTTAAAATTCCTCTTCGCCAAGTAGTTCCGGACCGTGAATCAATTATATTGTGGGTAAACAACTTTAGAGAAACAGGATCTGTTATCAAAAATGGAGGTGGACGACCTCGAACTGCTCGAATAGCCAAGAACATCGATGCAGTTAGGCAATCAGTTTTGAAATCGATATGTCAGCGTGATTCAGAATTCTTTTGCACCAGCTCTTGGAGAACTTGAAGAAATCGATATGGAGAATGTTTAGTTTCAACAGGACGGAACCACGGCTCACACAGCAGGAATGTCATTACAAAGTGTATCTCAATACAGGTATTGAGAGAAATGTTCCCCGGTCACTTGATTTCCAAAAGAGGTGATTGCGTGGCCCGCGCGCTCTCCGGATTCGACACCGTGCGATTTTTTTCCATGGGATTATGTAGAATCTGAGGCTTATAAATATCATTCAAGAAACTTATAAGATTTAAAGAAAAAAATTCATACAGAAATTAGACGTATACTTCAAGAAATGCTTGAAAAAGTTATGCAAGATTTCTTATTTCGCTTGGAGCTATGTATCTATAATAACGAACACCACTTGACCAAAATTTTATTTAAAACTAAATAAATCAACATTTTACATTACTAACTAATTAAATTTTATATATATATATATATATATATATAAACTTGCAACTAAAACTGTCCTTTTTTATTTGCCTTCAAAACTAGGAAGGGTATTTTGGCGCACCCTGTATTTATAAATTTATTATTTAGATATAGTGTTATTGAGATGCACACATGCATCACATTATTAGAGCCCCAGACTAATCTACAGTATATGAATAGATGTAACATTCAACCTTTTGCAGTGGTACATACATTTCATACAATTTATACATTTTATTTATTTATTTTTTAACATTATTATAATTGACTATTGATTATTATTATATAATAATTACAGTAATTGTTATATACAAAATAAATTTAACCATTAAATAGAACAAAATTATTACATACTTGTGGGAGCAAAAGTGTATCAAATCGAACAATGTAATACAAATTATGAAATTTGCCGGGAGGATCGACAGTTTTATCGAATTCGATAGTTTGCTTGCCGTATATACGCATATTATACACACACACACACACACACACACACACACACACACACACACACACACACACACAATATATGTATATATAGTTTTCAGCGATTTCTTATAAATGTATTATATTTAATCATATATAGTGTAAATAGGTTATCGGTAGCACTGGGTTCGAATGAACTGCGTATATCACATTTGTTAATGATTATTAAATGTAATTAAATAGATATAATAATCACGCGAATGTACATATTATTGTGAATTCTGGTTTTGATGAATACATATTATACGAACAAACTCGACATCTATCAGTAGATCAAACATAAGAATTTTTTTTTCGTATCAATATATATATCGTTATAGGTCGTAATAAAATATGGACTGTATACAGTATTTATCAACATACATAGGTTCTTTATGTTGTTGAACATATTATACATATTATTGACTGTCCCATATACAATATATGCGTATATTATATTATATTTATATAGAAATGTATTGAAATTAAAAAAAAATTGATAATCTTTAAAATGGAAAAAAACAAACAAACAATATGTCAAAAGAATCAAAAAAAATTCAACAATATTTTACTATTGTATAATTATAAATAGTTTGTGTAAAATATGTACGAGTATTTCGAAAATCAATAAAAACGCCATAAAATTTAAGGAAAATTTTTCAAAGTTGTGCATACTTTGATTCGAACATTGTATTGAAAATGTTATGTTTTACAGTAAGCGCACAAAAATATGTATTTGATATTAGTATAAAATACACAATCGGCGTGATGTATAATAAATAATAATCTTAAAGCAATGGAATTAATATTTGGTTTTTTTTTTGTTCTAGGTAAGAAGTCAAATATTATTCGTTATTTTATAGAATAAGGTACCCAAATGACACGTGCAAATGAATTAAAAATGAAATTTACGGTAAGTCGATCGTTTAATAATACTTATATATATATTCTTAAATATAGTATTAGAAACGTGATACAATTTTTAACTTAGTTTTTAAAAATTAAAAATTTGCCGTTAACCAAATTCATTAAAAAAATTTTCCTTATTATTTTTCATTATTATAATCTAGTACAATACAGTGCGTATATTTAATGTACGTGCTGAAGAACGAATAGATAAAAGTTTATCACGTATTATATATTATGATCGTGCGAATGCATGTGTCGATGAGTACATGCTGTGCGTAAAATATATAATTTTCAAAACTATTATTATTATTTTATTTTGCGGATATGTATATATATAAGTAAGCTTCGTTCGTCTATCGGATACGCACGGCCGGCGAAGTAGGTGAAGTATGAAAATCGCATATTTATATATATATTATTAACTTTGTCATCCGATAATATTCTCCTATGTATATAGCATACTCGGTGTATTTGCGGTGAGTCGCATTCGAGTAGTGGTTATTGAATTTAGGTGCTTTGGAGCTTGAAAAAAGGGCGCAGGTCGATTTCAATGCCTCGGTATAATATATTTATACTCTTATTCTTTTTCTTTATGTATGTATGCATATATATCAAGGTCGGTCGTAATATACACGCCATGATAAACTATATGTACAATTATTTGTCTGAAAACAATAGCTTCCTCAGATTTTTTCCATTGAAAGGAATATGCGTGTCAATAAAACTTTATCATGTTTCATGGGTTTCGTTTTTAAAAATGTAATATAAATGAATAACTTAAACAATCTTTTACAAAGTCACCCAAACGGTATAATTGTATCTTTAACTAAATTATCTACAAAAGGAAATGGTCAAAAATTTGATTTTTAGTGTAGGGAACATTTTTACTGATTTTCAGTGGAAATTTTTTAAATTTAATAAATATATAATAAATCGTGTATATTTATAATCATACATATAATATTGTAATAATATGCACACATCATTATTCATTATTAGTAAAAAACATTGTATGTATTGGTGTATGCATGTACAACATCATACGAAATTATTTTGTAGATTTTTGTCTAAATAAAAATATACTGATTCTTTCGGAACACTGATTAAATTTACAAGTAAACAAAAATACTTAAATCATAATATGAATATCGAATAACTTTCCCATGGACTTACCAAATAAAAATGAAACAATAAGCAAACTGTGCACACGATTAATATTGATCGTCGGGGTAGCAAAAAAATTTAAACTTGCCACATAAACATAACACATTATACTTAACTTAAACAAAATAAGATATGCATGAAAACGAACCAAATATGAATAGTCATAACTCTGAGTATCATCATTACTGTAAAGGAAAGGTACGGAAAATTCAATAATAAATTGGCCACTCAATAGCCGGACCACCAAAATCTGGTGATATATAAAATGGTCTGATATAAAATGCTACAAAAACCCAAAGATTTACACCATAAACTCTTCGATGATCTCGTCTCCTCGTCAGTGTGTATACTCTCTCCACACTGTGTGTGTGCACACTCCATTTACGAGCCACTAATCGCGACAAAATCGGTCTTCTGTAGGACGACTTCAGTTTTGTACATCAACGTATTAGTTTGTTTAATTTGTCGGTGAGTTCAACTTTGAAGTGAAGGCAAAATTTCGTCGATTGGGATGCATTTTGATAGTAAAATTTTCGATTTCAACATTAGCAACATAATTCTATATATATATATGTGTGTATACGTACAAAAACCGTTCTTGCTACGAGGTAGTTCTAGAGTTGAATATTTTTTTGACGAAATTGATATTCGAGAAAAGTGAAGTGATCAAAAGGAAAGTGCTTTTGGTACAAAAACATCCAAACTATCTAACTAACTCGTTTTCTTCATATATATATATATATATGCCTACATAATGACTTTGGAAATGTGTTGGTCATTACTATATGTCTATATGTCTATATCTATATAATATATATATATATTAGATAAGAGAATGAGAGTCGATTTCTTGTAATGTTTCCGCTTAAAAGTAGTATTTTAGTATATTTGTGTATATGTCGATATCAAACGTTGTATATCCAATTTGTTGAATTTTAAGAGACGGCTATTTTGAAATTTAGTAAATTTGTAATGATGTGTGTTATATTTATTACAATGTATTTAAAAACATATAATAGATTATCTAGTAAATAAATTATGAAATACGTTGAAATTAATTTAAAAATATATATCGAGATTATATTAATATTGATTAATGATTTCCTTGATCTAAATCGGACTTATCATAAATTATACACGATATAGTTATTGAATATATTTATTCGGATATTTCAATTTTATTTTAAACATAATATGTAAATTCAGGACATGTGATATATTGATATCTGTAAATCACGTGATTTGTATTCACGCTTGGATTTCGACATGTAATTTACAAACTCATTTTTTAACATAATATTAATAAGTGTATTTGTTCGTTAATCTTGAATTTTCACTAGTCGAAAAAGTATAGATGTGTATAATAATCGGCCAAATAATAAAACCCAATTACATATGAAAAAACATAATTTTTTTTTTTTTTTTTGAAAATTTTAGTTTAAAGTTTAGCCTCTAAACCATCGTGCGTTGTATATACCGTTTCAGAAACGGTCATGGCATGGTTTTCGCGTCTCGTTTATACGCACACAGTTTGTTGCAGTCATCGCGGAAATACAATTATTAAAATTTAATCAACGGGAACGCATTTTATTTCCTCACGAAAATGTAAACAGCGAAACGTTTGAAAAAAAAAAATCCTCTCGTCTTAATTGTTTGTTAACGTTACGAAATCTCCGCCGGAAGTGTGTGACGAAATAACATTATAATAATGACCCGAAATACACGAAACCGCTCGCACCCGCTGTTACTGATTTGTGACGAATATAAAAGTATAATACGGCCGTTTACCGAATAACGAATTCCACGAACCAATACGACCGTATTACACATACGTAAAGGGTTATGTTATTAATACCGGTTTGGGGCGAAAGTGGAATGTATGCAATGTGCCCTTTGTGTATGTGTTATATTTGTATATATGTATATTACACATATAGAAATAGAGCTTTCCGATGATTGTAATATGCGCACGTGGAAGTCGTAGAGTTTAATGGCGAATACCTATATAATATGATAATATGTGTATAGCGACTGCCACGACAGATATATGTGTGTGTTTAGGTGTGTAGGTGTGTGTGTGTGTGTGTGTAAAGGGTTGTCGAGAATTTTAATTTGGATTCGGCGGCGGTCATTAGCGACATTCCGAATAACGGGTCGTGCGTGTTCGTATATCTACGATATAATTATACCGCGAGAGCCCCGCGACGAGAGGCTAAGCTACATATATATATATGTATACTCGTATCTACTCGAGAGAGGCAAAAAGGTCTAACGCAGAGACCGTTATGATCGAAATTCGGATTATGACATTTTCCTATTTAACGTTTTGCCTTGCCGTTCTTTTTTTTGCGTTATGGCGTTTATTTATCTTCGAAATATCGACGAATTTTATTTAATTAATTCACGTGGATTTTTGAAATTGTGATCGGAGTGCAATATTTCAATCGTACAGATTTAATCGCGCTTAAAACAAAATATCATTTGTCCTATCATGATTTTTGTCATTAAAACGATGTAATAAAAATATTTTCTTACCGTTTTCCAACACATCGTAAGCTTACGCAAATTTCATCAGCAGGATATACAATATAAAAAAAAATAAAAATTGGAAACTTTGTTATAGTGTAAAACATATAGGAAATTATGGGGTTTTCAATACTAAATTAATTGTGAGATTGCAAAATTAGATAGTTTTAGTACCCCAATATTAATGAGCAACTCTATGAGGTTAGGTGACCCAAACTAACCTAACCCAACCTAACCAAACCTACTATGGTCTTGTGTAAAAAAAATAAAAATTAGTTCGCGTTTTATTTTTATCACGTTTCTTATACTGACGTCGAACATAAATACGAGTTATGTCAGTGCAGGGAATGCGCGCGCACGTGTTTGTTCGTAAATATACGAAAAGGAACTTTTAACTAACGTTCGCGTATGCTCGCAGGATAAACCTTTCCTTTTGTGAGAATTATAGTACACATGACGTGTAGTACAGTTTATCTTTTGCGCTGTTGAGACAATTTTTTTTTTTAAATTTTCGCATTTGTATACTCTCTCGAATAGACCGAAGTTTTAATGTGCTCAATAACAGCTGAAAGACGTTTCCCTCTGTCACGGCCTGCGATTGGATGGATAGACGGCTCACAGAGGAAGTTTAAAAGGGATTTGGTCGGAACAGAGCGCCGTTTTCGGAATTCTAAGATGACGACGACATGCGCTACACAATTTTGGTCTAATTACCCCTAGAGTCGTGTTTAATTTTCTGCACGCCCGGTTTAATCATGCCGAAACCGCACGAAAATAGTGTATATACATTTATAAATAAGGGCGCGTTGGAACATCTGCTTCTCGCTGCACCCTGTTTTTATCGTTTAAATAATATTTATTATTAAACCCGGGTTCTAATACTCGTATGTATTCGGTCTACAACGTTATACAACGTGCTTGTTTTGAAATCGAACAATTAACTTAATAGGTTTTCAGCTATTTCATAATATATATATGTATAATTTATATTCTCGACAGTAAATTTTAGTGTATTGTATCTATAAACTACAAATGACTCAAATTTGCCATAAAAATTTAACTTCAACCTCGAAAATTAAAAAAAACCAAACAAAAGATTCGATATTTAATACAGTACGTGAAAGATATTTATAGTTTATATCGTATTATATATATTATTAAAAGAAAAGAGCACGGTTCAATAGTATTTACCATTTAAAAACGATCGAGTTATAAAATTTCAAGCGCACTTTAATATCCGTCATGTTTGATTACGACGAAGTTTTTAAAATGTTCGTTTCCGGCAACGGAAATCGCGTGGAATTAAATTTCGATTAAAATCTATAAGGTATGATAATAAAAATATTCGCGTTCTTTCTATATTAATCGAAATCATAAACATATTAATGACGTAATGCGTATACATATATATTTAAAATTACTATAATTGTACATTGCACGAACGCGATTTCAGAGTGTTCCTAAATTGTGCTCGTAACCAAACTGTTCGCAACTATAATAGGGACATTAAATCGAAAATACTTTTATATATTAAAATAATTTAATGTAGCTCATAATAGTTAAAACAGAATGAAAACCGTTACTAAATATGTATATCGTTATTTGTTTTTGTCATCGTCGGAAGTTATACTTTAAAAGTAAAGTTTAGACGTGTATCAAAACACATGCCATATATATACACGTACAAAATACCTCAACACGTGGCGCTCGCGCGACATAATTATGAAATTCGAATTACCTATATGAACACGCTTTACGCTATTATAATACTCGACGTCGTCGGTTTATTTGTTCGAAAAACACGTTACTTTCCACCTCTTGTTCTTCTCGTTCCTATTCATAATTATGCACTAAACACACGTTTAACTACCTGTCGTAATTGTATGGAATAATAATAATAATAATAATAATTATATCGACGAAATTCATTAACGACGTTTACCCGTGCACGGCAGTGTCGGCGTACTTGTGCGTTTAATCATTTGCCGCACGGCGGTCTTTAAGGGAGAAAACACTTAATCTCCGATACCGCGTGCGCGCGCCGCGCGTGTTCGAGTCGTTTGCACGTCGCGAACATATAATAATATACTTCTGAACTGCTATTAGTCATTGTCAAATGCGAAAGGTAGGCATACCTCAAGTATAACAATTACCTATATATTATATAATATGCCTTCCTTTACGTGCAATTGTCAGCTGTAATCGATCATTATATTAGCGAAATTCATCTAACCAAAACGGATGTGTGTATATATAAAAATATATATGATGTATACACACGCACTTCCATCTCATCCGCCGTACAATTTGTATTAGATGAAATTATCACGCGGTATGTTATGACTTATGATTATTATCCGAACCACGCGAATACACACACACATATATATATATATATACATATATACATCACTGAAAACGAATCGCGTTACGAGAATTAAGTTTCGTTTAAGAAAAAGTGTAGTAATTATTAGAATGTATTCAGTCCTTATATTTCCGTTGACATTTTCCTTGTAATTTTGCAGACTTTAACCGACTATAAAACAACATTGCGTTTTCGTAAAAGGAACATCAAAAAACTTTAAACTAAATACAAATGCATCTTCTTTATTTTTTTTCTAACCTAAACAAAAGGCAGACAAAGACAAAAGACATAGTTGTGTTTGAAACTGATAAATTATGATTAAGAATATAAAAATAAATCGATGCGTGCAGTCGTATATTATAATGTTATGGTAATATAATCGAAATCCATTTGGACGCTTTTCGTAATGGGAGTTGGTGAATGGAAGTATTTGCGATATAAATGAGTATATTGTCGACCGTTTTAATAGAACAATATTCGAGGTCGTATCAACACGTTTTTACAAATATTTTTTTCATCCGAACATTCGCCACGCTGGTGGAAGGAATATAAATAGAAGAGAGCCAGAAGTGGAAAAAACATGTATACGGCGAAATTTCATTTATACAATTTACAGACATTTTCAATACTCATACGAGCGTTCGCGGGCGAACGTGTGCCTGACAGGCATACATAATAATCGAAAGGATCGAATGAAAATACCGTATGAGAGAAAGAGAGAGAAACGACGATGACGGGATAAGAGTGCAATTTCCAAACACAACACATTCTTAAAAAAATAAAATATATATATAAATATATACAATATTATTTTTTGTTTTATCTCCCCTTTCAGTTAGAAGACGATAACATTGTTTTCTCTCTTCTCATCTCCTCCTACTACACCGCGTCGTGTATATATAGTCAAACAATCTACAGAGAAAAAAAAATACAACACCTCGAGGGAATGCAACTTTTGGCGTGGTATATACACGAATATAATATTTTGGTCACAATAATAACAATAATAATATATGCGACAGCTAGGTGATAAACCGCGTTGCTTATCTTTATTATTTTAGACGCATCATGTCGACGACGACGTGTGCATATTAAACACGAACTGTGCGACGCTCTCCTCGTATAATTGTTTACATACAGTGTTTATGTTTGTGGTGTTCTTGATTTTGAAATTTTGAGTTCCAAGCCAAGCCTAAATCCTTTTCGCCCACGTTTTCCCGGTGAAATTTGAAAATAAATTAATGTTATCAACAATAGTTCTCTATACATTTCAATCACGCTTAATCAAACCAAACATAAGAGTTTATTGATTTTTTTTTACAGACAGACCACGAGCTACGTAATGTTTTTGCCATTATCATATTAGTCTTCATTTAACTCTATACTATACGCAGGTTATTCTTCCGATATTAAAATTAAGCATATTGTACGAGTAATTCAAATTCGACAAAGTATTAGTTATTAACTTGGAATATTAAATCTATCAAAGTTATGTTAGTTATTGATTCAAGTCAAATATACTCTTTTATTACTATTATAAAAGGTTTACCGAGAATGTGTAACCACGTGTCACATAGTAACATAAATTTCAAATATGCATATTTAAGTGTATTATCTTTAACTCATTCTTCTAGATACATTGAAGATCATTTGAAATATTAAATAGAAACATTGTATTACTTATTTAATTTTAACAATTTAAACAATTGAAATTTGAAGACGTGTATAGATAATTTATACTTCATTATAATTCAAGTATCAGTAACCAAGTAGTGTGTTATTCTGGACGTAGTCTGCAAAAGCACAAAAGAATGATTTTACTGCGACTGATTTGTCATAAGATTTGTCTTATCAGTATTTTTTTATGTCAACATTTTATTTACTTTATTAGTATATCAGAGCGTATTTTGACGTTTAATTTAACTTTTCCTAATATTTGATTTTGATTTAAAATTGAGAAATACGCTTACAATATCTGATGATGGGGCAAAGTGGATTATTCGATCCTATCATTACAATATATACGTATGTTGTATTTTTATATGCTATTAATTAATAAGTATGCTTTTCACTATTTTTAGAACTGGCAGTTTTTTAACATTTTCCTTCCTTCGAGATACAAATTATTATTATGTCAGTACATCGAAAAAAATGTTCTCGGAATGTTCTTACCATTTGGGGGAAACGAAATGTATTATACATAATACGAGTACGTTAACGCGATAGCGTGTATTCGCGGTGACGATGAAGGAGGAAAGATTCGGAGATAATGATTTAAAGTCTGTTATGAATGCGTACGATTTTTTATTGTGGTATTACACGGATAATATACAGAATACCAATATACTTAGATTTATCATTTCATTTTTCTCCGCATCCATAAATCATAATTTCTAAATAAATATATATATATATATATATATTTAAAATACCAGTCTGTATCATAATTTTGGAGATACGTCTCTTTTGATATCGTACAATATCAGCATTATATGCATATAAGTGTAAACATGTCTTTTTAATATATTACAAAATTTGTTATGTTGAACGTCTCTGTTTTATTGTTCGAATAAAACGCTTAAAAACATGTTGTTGTCTTTTTTAATTTTTTCAATTAAATTAACTACATTATTCATCAATTTTGAATTTAAACGAAACGTGGTTTTAGATCACTATGTGTTCTTTATGACACCATACGTGTATATAAGTAATTGTCCGACCTGAAAACGTATTTTTTAACTTAATGTTTCATAGCGTGTCAAACAACATAATATTATCGCGTTTAAATTTAATACTTAATTATGTATGTCGTACATTCAATGTGGATATAATGTAATTTTGAGAATAATGTATACAGTATACACGATGATACAATGGTTAGTAATTTCAAAATTAACTGATTATACAGTTAATTGACGTATTTAATAGAATTACTGGAAACGGAATGAAAATTGCTGGTGATTTAAGTTAAAACGAAAAACATTTATTGTGTTTGTTGCGTTTTATTGTGATGTATGGTTCAATTCGTTAGGCGTTTTTTATTCTTAAACTGTCGTGGAATCACACGTCCATTTCACGTTATATACGATCGAACGGTCCAAGTTTCGTCACACCTCGACAAGCACGCACACGGAGGTTTTTTTATATATTTTTTCATTTATTTACATTTTTATCCTCCGCAAGTCTCCCGGAAACTTTTTAGCCTCAGGCAGAGATAATACAATAGATATATATATAATAATAATATGGGATAAATTCGTATTCCGCACATCTGCAGGTGCACAGGATCACGAGGATTTCAATCGCATCGTCGCGCGTATTATATATATATATAAGCCCTCGTCTGCACGTTATCCGTTTTACGTTTTTGTCAATCAACGCGCTTGTTGCGAGAGAAAAAAGGCCAAATCCAATTTGAAGTGGGAATAGTACATATATAGTATATATAGTGTTTTTTCTTGTAAGAAAAACAAACAAACCTAACCTGCTTAGGTATCCCTAACCACGGTATTTATATTTGTATTTTGTTTAAATTGGATGTGTGACAGCCACTGAATATACATATATATATGTGTGTGTTACTGTTTCGGACATCATCCGAGTAAACTCCACAATACATTAAGTCGAAAATTATCTACTGGCAGGATAATGTTGTACCTGGAAATTTTCAAATAGAAACTTATATTTTTTCCAACACTACCTTGTAGAACTAAAACAAATACACGCAAATGTTTTTTCATTTTATATTTTTAATATTCCGTTCATGAATAAATTGTATTTATTTATATAAATATAATTATATTTATAAAAATATAATTATAATTTATAATTTATACCTCGATTAGAAGGCACATTTAATTGCCGGGCTTAAAAATTTCTGATAAATCGTCTCTAAGAGTAAAAATTTTCAATATTTACTATAGTATCTTTCCACGCTTAACCGCGCCTCAGATTTATATTTCTCGGGTAATATTTATCAAATTTAAAAAATCAATGCGTGTAAATTCCCATAAAAATATATTTTCCTTAAAATATTATAATCAAAATCAAAAATTGCGATTTAAAAATCAATATTTTATATAGTTATGATAAATACGGGATGGAGGTAAAATTATCAAAATTATAAAATATGGAATGGATTTCAGAAAAATGTTTGAAAACGAAACATAAGTAACAAAAATTATTTTTATTTTCCGAGATGTGAGAGCCTGGTTCATGATATAGATTCATCCCGAAAAATATAAATACGTTTTGCGCAGTGTTTTGATGAATATTTAATTTTACTTGCATGTTTTGGTTTTCGTGACAAGGATATATATAGGAAAATATTATGGCCACCACGCGCACAGTGTAATCCAAAAACGATCTTCGTGGGTGTGTTCATGCGGAATGGATACGATATACACAATTTGGAACGGATGTATGTTTTATAGGAAAGTACACTGCTGTTAGCTGTTGCGTTTGTGACAAAATTGTGAAGCTAACCGGTCATCCGCGAAAGCTTCTCTCCGCATCGTATAGGTTATGATATAATGTAGGTTAAACAACGATGATTTTCGGCCAATTGATATAGAATACGGTCGTATATGATAATAGGTATCACTTTTCAAATATTAACATAAACGTAAGCATAAGTAGCCCGATATAAAGTTATTTATGAGTTATTTATTATAATAAGATATATTAAATTTACTCACGAATTTATGTTTCTATTTAACATGGGGCCATATAAAATCATATGTATATATATTTATTTGAAAAAAAAACTAAAACTATTTTTGATACGTTTTAAATTACTAGAAAAACATGATTGTTTCCTTATTGTTCAATTATTTTTATGAAAGTAATAAAGTACAATACTCCGATTCCATACAGTGCTTCAGTCGAGAGTATTTTTAGAATTGTGGTCTTGTCAAACAAAAAAAGAGCAGGAGCATGAGCGACGTTGACTTTGAATGAAATACGTATATGTTGTACAAAGTACATACAAATTTTTGGAATTAGAAAAATAAATTGTCCAATTATATGATGTATTAACTATTTTTTTTTGTTAATGTGTTTATTAAATACACAATATAGCATAACAATTAATTTTAACTTCGAAGTTTTTATTATTTATGTTTGTTTTTCACAATTTGTACGTTTTTGTTTTATTTGAATGAGTTTTACTAAAATATTTGTAGACAGTATTGTTTCAATTATAGTGATTCAGTAAAACAATGATTTTTAAAGACATCGTAAAGAATAATATTAACTTTTATTTGTATTTAAACACTGCATATTTTTTTATAAAGCACATCAAATATTTCTATGTGTAATTTAAATAATTTCTTCAAAGTATTTTTTATACAAGTAGTATTTTTATACCTACGTATTTCAGGTCCAAGACAAAATATACAATTTGACGCCGTTTACGTACAATGTTATTTTCCTCGCAGGGCGTGCCGCGAAAAATTTGATTTTATTAGATTTATTTATTTCTTAAATTCACTATAATTCGAGAAATATCAAAAGAAAGTTCTATGACGAGACGAGATTAGATAAATAACTATAGTTTATACCCATAAAATCACAGGTATGATATTGTGCCGCTGTGAGGATAACAACGTTTGGAAAACACTGCGCGTTTGGACTAATCGAATAAATTCGTTTGTACACCCTTTTTGTAGCGCACATACACAAACACGATACACACGCACATACGTAAATGTATAACGAAGAAGGTGGTATATCTTCACATCGACAACATAAATATGTTATTTATTTGTCAAACCTCGTCCCTTGTTATATTACCCGTATTTAGACGTTTAACGCGGCACTCTGTACATACACATAGCGTATTCGCATAATGTATATAATATATAGCAACGCGGAATGTATTTCTGTAAACCTAATAATTACCATTAAACGTATCTCGTCTATAGTACCGTGCAATGATTTTATTCGTATAGTACGTAGTTACAACGGCATTTGACCGAGTCACGTCGAGTTATTCAGAAGAGTAGTAAACGTTTTGAAAACTCATACGTATTGTTATATATAGCATTCGACGGAATTTACATCGAAATTTTCGACAAACGTGTGTACTATATTGAATATTACGTTTCACGTGTACAACTATTATATAATAATATTTTATATATCATATACCGTCGTACGCAGAACAGACTACAGTTATTAGTAAAAGTCAATCCGAATTAATATGCGCGTATGTAAACATATGTTTCTAAATTCATAATATGCCAAGTTCTGTAAAATGTTTTTGCTCTTGTAATTCTGCGCTTAAAAATGTAGACTATAAATTTTGGAATTTCATTGTTCTCACAAGAATCGCAAATACTTTTCGCCAAAATTAAAAAAAAAAAAAACGATCGTTAATTATATATTCTACTCAAAACATAATATTGGTTTAATTAATATACTAATTTAGTATAGGTTTAATTATATATACTTCAAAAACATAAGAACAAATAACTTTAATTCAACTCCTTAACTGTTACCTAACGATAAGATTAGTAGTTGAATATAGTACATTTATTTAGTCACGGAGTAATCAAAAAAAAAAAAAAAAGCGGATTGGTCAAATTCAAAATAGGTTTAAACCCTTTAAAATCATAGAAACAATAATTTGAAAAATAATAAAATACTTATTTTCATAAAAAGTTTTATGTATAATGTATAATATATATTGGTATACTAAACAAGACTAACAATTACTTTTTATTGGGCATTATATTCTATGTAATCGTAAATATGAAATGGATTATAGAAACGACTATATCACATATATAGAAACACATATGATATGGAAATACAATACGATGATAATGAAACACGTGCTCTATGAAGACAATGTAAATCTGGTGCTGATACCAGATATATATATACATATGAAACTATATATGGCGCATACGTGTCCATTACAAAAGAGACGTATCCATAAAACGTAGTTAGGCCGCGATGACTATAACGCTTAAGTGCACTTAGAAAAAAAAACGCGATCATTATTATGTTGTGTATATAATGTATACGTTTCGTGCTATTAAGGTTTTCGGAATTACGACTTAACGACCGTTTACCGCGTGTATTTAAATAGGTATATAAATAACCTAATTCCTGCGAGTGGATTTCATTTCTTCGCGAATACATTTACATAAGGTACCTTAACGGGATAATGATAATTGCCGTTATTTTGAGATCGTTGGTTAAATTACTTGGATCACTAATTATTATTATAAAATACCTGTGGCGTATACATGATAATCTAAAAATCTATTTTTATTATTCCTTATTTTCGATAGTTACCGGTTTTAAAAACGTAATTAATGACGTATTTTCATTTATTGTCTGGAAAACTAAATGATATATTTTATATAAAACCACATTTTAAAACATAATATATTTTTCCAACTCGTATATATTTACCGTAAACTTTAAATAAGCGTAAATTTCATTTTTACTTGATTTTTTTAAAGTTTTACTAAAACGTATAAGGACTGTATTTTTCATTTTTTATCCTGTATATATTCTCGGTAAACTACGCGTACTTAATACATTTCGTGTTAAATATGTGCGTCATGCAGCAGTGCAACGCGCGTTATTCTAAATATATCCGTTAAATTTAGGTCTATAACGTGCATAGTCGTATATCAAAACTGGGCAGTTTTCTTAACTTGTTAAACTGATATATCAGAAGAAAATAAGATAAATGTATAACTTTATCAAATAAATTTTACTAATTTATTATTTTGCAGGTGCCATTTCCTATTATGTTTTAAGATATATTTCAAAAATTAATATTTAACGATAACATAATTAAAATTAACTTAATTTCAACTTTTTAGCCAGTCAAGTATCTATAATTGTGGTGTACCTTTGTATGAGTATATTGTTATATTAAAATATAATCGACCGTATCATAAATTATGAAAAATTATATAACATATCGGTTTAAAAAGTTTTTTCGTGTCCTGAAAGTTGTGTTTTCAAAATGTATATTTATATGTGTGTGTTTGTGTCTCGCGCGACGGAGGTGCTATTTAAGCACACGCCAGAGCTTTCCCTTTCCCTCTGTTATCCAGCACTGAGGATTTGGATGCGAAGCGACGTTTAACGATAGTTATTTTTTTCTCTCCCGCAATAGCGGTTTTCCGAAGTTGGACATTAAAAGCCGAGTGAAACAGATAAAATGGACTGTTTTATTGCTCTTTTATTTTGTAGTGCTTTCCGCGTCCTCGCGCACGTATATGTACCCACCTATATACGAGTATATATGAAATGCTGGAAAACTTTTTCTCGAATTTTTTATATATCGTCTTTTAGTCTATACGTAAGAGAGTGAGAGGGAAAGAAAGTAACGAAATAACCATCAGAATTCAGATTGCGTTCATTTATACATCTATGTTTTAATTTTAAAATAAACATATATATTAATTGTTTGGTGAAAAACATTTATTTTTTGAACAAAGAATTTTGATAGTGACCAAGTATGGTACGATTAACAGTCAAATTATTTTCTTTTATAATATGTGTGTGTGTGTGTGTGTGTTTTTCAATGTTTATATTTAAAAAAGGCTTTTGGCAGACCTCATCAACGTTATATAACATTCTCTGATAAGACAGTAATGTTATTATTAGAACTTCATAATTTGTATTCCAGAAATGTCAAAGCAATGTCCATTAAGTAAAGAATAATTATTTAACGGACACTTCTAAAGACTTAAGTGCGATTCTTTAAAAAAACTCCGAACAGAAAATCGAATGACACTATCGATTGCCGCAGAACTCCTAAACGTAATTAACTAAATCTTGTCGAGTGTTAAGATTAAGCTGGAAAGGTATTTTTCTTAAACCCGCCTGGTGAAACAGAGAAGATTTATTTAGTAAAGTCATTGCCAGGTAAGTTTGGATCGGAAAACGTATCGCTTTTGCAACGGCTTTATATGGGGCAATGTTACTAATTTGCGGAAAGAGGAAAAACGGCACCTAAATGATAATTTTTATTTCAAAAATATTAATACCTGTACTTTAGTAATGTAGTGTAATATTCAGTCCACTATACTTCACAATGTTGAATTATTTAAACTTTATTAATATCGGCTCTTAAACCCGGGCAATGATTAGGACATTGGACAAATGGACATTTTTATATAAATAAAAATTATTTTGCAATAATAGATTTTAATTGTAACACAATACTATATACTATATTTTATATGTACACAAACACATTTATTGTATACGCCGAAAGCCAAATCCCGTTTAGATCATCCTCGATAACATAAAGCTTTTATGTATGTCACGATGTATAAATATTTGACTTTTTTCCACAAGCGTCAACGTCTAATATATATATATACACACACACACACACACATAAGATTATAGTGAAGTCGTTTCGTCCTCGAACGATACAAATTGTGTATATATAGGTTAGGTATAAACGCAATTATAATTATATATATATACGCATATTATTTCCTAACATGTTTCTACGTATAGAATGTGTTAATATATCAATATTTGTTGTTTTTGTATACATTTTTCATCATATCAGACACATCGAATAATATTTTTTAATTTTTAAAAACACTAGAAAGCTCTTCGCGTAAGACGTTTATATATGTTATCTTATATATATATATATATATTTACACGAATTTCCATTGTATAACAATGTACACCAAGTAAACCTGGACGGATTTATTGGAAGTGGTATAATGCGACAGTCGTATCCTCCATATATTTCGACTGCCCTATGGAAACGTCTGAATGTTATCCAGACCATCGGACTAAGAACTATTATTGGTACACCCATTTAGATAAAAACCACATCCTGCTAAACTAATCCAGGGTCAAAAGTCTCAAAGACACAATTCGCCTGCAATCCAAATCAATGTTCTATCGCAGTGCGCAATCTAGACACAAACATATAGGTTAGCCGGGATGCTCACTCACTCACCCGACTCTCGACCAGTCAAAAATCCTTCTCATGCCTATAAATTGAGCCCACAGTTTCAATTAACTCTCTTCATGAATATCATTCACTATTAAAGGTGTCAACTTGGAATAGTCAACAGGTATGTCGGCCGTTCTATATAGCAAAGCAAAGCAGTCATATCGTCACGCAATATATTATATATATATATAATTATTATTATTATTAATATTTATATATATAACGTAAATGTAATACGCCTATAATTCCACAATTTCGCGTTCGACGATTGAATTTACGTTATTAAAAACATTACGCCAAACGCTAAATCGGTTTATATTGTGTTGAAACAGTTTTTGAAATTAATTTCACGACACGCTGGAGTCAATCAATATATATTCGTATAATAACATTTTGAGACCAATGATGTGTATGTTTATAAATATATATATATTATACATTTTTTAGGACTTATTGTTCCAAATTCTTTACGAATTATATACTTAACATTATATTTGCATATGCAATATTATTAAAATACAATCAAAGACGATTTTAGAAAATAAATAATAATATTGCATAATAGGTATATGTAAAATAAATTACAAATGACATGAAAAGTAATCGGTTTTCACAAGCTTTCTAGATCGATTTTTAGTCTTTTTTACTTTATTTATTAATGAAATTATACGCATAATAATCCAAACTCGAATAATATATAAAATTCATCAAACGGAAAACAAATCAATAATAACTATATCAAAAACCAATATAATACTTGTAAACAATACTCGTCTACATATTGTAATGTTGTGTATATTTAGAAGAAAAAAAGAGATGCGATTTTGGCAAACTGTTAGGTTTGATCTATAAACTTATAAGACGTACGTACGTACTAACACACGCACATATATATATATATATATATTTATGAACGAACAAAGCTTCTCTTGAACGTATAAAATATATACTGGTTGTAGTTGGACGAATTCCAAGAACGTTGTGATTCAGGTAGATACTTTATATATATTTATAATACATAAAATGAGTAGAAAATCTAATTAAATTTTTTACAGTTAAGGACAGTACCATTATACGACATTATTCACGTAAAATATTTCTCGTATATTTTTTAGAGGCGCGTACAGAATCAAAATTTAAGATGAGCTCTTTTGTACGTGCCATTCGAATTATAGAATAATTAAAAAAAAAGAGAGAGAATTGACGACTAATTTAAAAACAATTTGATCGGAAATACGAGTACTAACTACGAACTACGAAAACATATAAGTAGTGCAGTAGTTTATCACGTATAATAATTATAATTACGGTTTGTATGTTGTATATTTTTCTGGTTTTTTTTTCGTTTAGACGACACGACGCTTCCTAAACTAAAAATATGTTGACATGCATAGATATAGCATACGAATGTGAACAACTAATTTTTATTATGGATTTTTCGACAAAAATAGGTTATTTTTAAACGTTTTGCACACGAAATGAGAGTTTATATTTTTTCACTACGAGCGTATCGGTTACTTTTACAGAATTCGCGAATACTATTCTATTATGTATGTATAAAAATAAAACCGTGCACTGCAGATCATTGTCAGTGTGATATCCTATAATGTAAATTCGATTGGTTTTTGATTATTTTCATGGTTTTTATTGTTTACTGTCACAGCGTCCGGGCCCCAAATCGATAATTATTTGTACCTATAGCCAAAAGTTGGGTCATTTAGACATGAACTAATTATAGTTAAACGGGTTTATATTTTTATCGTATTAACTAAATTTTTTACAGTTAATTATCACGAGTAGCAAGTATAGTCAACAAATTTAATATGACTATTATTTTTATCGAAGCTCGATGTGCATTCGACTTTATTTTGGTTTTTATACACATTTAAATGGTTTATTGACGTCGTTGTTTAGGTATTATTCCGATAGTCCGATTTCGTTTAAACCGATGACTATATTTATAACCTAGATTTTTCGAACGAATTATTTCTTTTCATTTAACTTTGAACTGTTGACCACATTGGTTAATTTAACGTAACATGAGTTATTTTTGTCATTGAACTTTGTCATCTTTGCACTAAATAATCTGTCGTGTGATCCAATTATAATATGTACCGCGCACGCGAATAATTACAGCGAGGTCATATACAACGGTTTCCTCTAAGTGTTTGCCCTGTTCAGACGGGGTTTCGGGCGGGCAAACTGATATTGATGCGAGATAAACACGCCGAAAACGCATGTCGTTTTGTTTGCAAATCAAATAGTTCGGGCACACTGCCGCTCCTTCTAAATTATTGCATCCGCGATTTTCACGTAACGGCCATACATAGGAACGTAGAGTGACAATACTATTCGGGAGAGTATACACAAAATAAACGCGAAATACGTGAACGATTTATAAATAGGTTTTGTATAAGAATAGAATTTAAAAAAAAAAATTTGTTTTAATTACTAATAAATCGAAATTTACGTATAACACAACATGAGCTACTTTATATACGTATATTTATCTCACAAAACACTCGTTGAGTTTTTATATTTTAATTTTTAATACATGAGTTTTGATTCAATTTTCGCCGACTGTACATATATACTTATACGCATAATAAGTGTAGATAGTAAAATTATTATTTTATGTTTTGTATATTTTTTTATTGGACTTAAAAACAATATTTTCGAGCGTAGAAGAATTGATATTTTTTTTGTGTTCTAATATCGTAATTGAAATCCGTTAAAAAAATGTTTAGTTCTAAAAGATTTATCGTGCAGTTGTTATTATATATTATATAATAAGAGTAAAACTATTTCTTATCGTTCAAAGTTTTCTTTTTAATTTAATTTTTATTTGAAATAGTATTACTATTTCAAAATAGATTGGTATTTCTATTATTTAGTTTGTTCTTATAAACTTTTATACATATATACATACATACATACATACATACATACATACATACATACATATATATTATATATATATATATATATATAGACACGAACAATTTTTATTCAAATTTATTCCGTCAATCCGGTTTTTTTTTTAAATTGGAAGTTTACCTGTATAGATTATATTATTTTATACAGTTTAAGTTAATCTAGACATAGTATACAATATGACATCCAGATCAGTTTTCTTTCATTTTTATGTTTCTGTCAATAATGACAACACAAGAATTCTAATATTTGTTATAAACAAAGATGTGAATGTGGATTTGTATTCTTATTCGTATATTCATTGCGTATCTCAGTGATGCGTGTCATACGTCAACATAAATATTTTATTTATGCTATGTTACTTTTCATCATGAAATGAAGCAAGAACTCGATAAAAACATTACAGGTCGACGAGAAATGGAAAAGTTGATTGGGTATTAACCGTGGTTTATCTTAGCCCATGCGTCTGTTTAACCTCGGGTTACTCTATATAATATTATCAGTGGGCTTTATTTCGTAAATACTTTTTTTTTTTTGCTTTTCATTTGATTAATTTCGAATAGACGGATTATGTTGCGTCTAATATATTATTTTAATGCGCTCATAAAACGAGAAGGATCGGTACGCTTATTACGCTCGACTCGGAAATTAATGTGTGTTGATGTATAAAACAAACGCGTTTTAATTCCTCCGTTGCAACATAATTTAATTAATATAATAATACATAATATAATCAGCGCGCATGTGCACCGGCTAATCTTGACGGTGCGCCGTGAGGGACTTGTGCGCGGCAGGAACTAACCCCGTTGTAAGAGTGCATTTTTATTATTCGGCGTCGCTCGTTATATGTAAAGATAAACATCGTCATAGTCGTTTTCTTTGTATATATATATATTCTGCGCTTTTTTTTGTTGATAATATCCGCGGCGTTTGTCTTCTTAGACACACACACACACACACACAATATATATATATATATATATATATATATATATATATATGCAACGGTTGTGCGCGTAATAACAATACGTGAGATACATAATAAACTGGTCGCCCATGTTTCAGATAAAGTAGATTGAATGAATACCATTAAAACGTGAAATTTTTAATCAAATTGTAATTTACCACTTTTCATAAATATTATTATTCGTAGTACATCCGAATTCGATTACCATTAATTAAATGAAAATTATTGTAATTTAGTGTAAACTGTAATAAGTAAGTTCGAATGGGACCATAATCGTTGCTTCGGATTAAAATAGTTGAGATTTGATAAAATTATTATACCACTTACGAGTGTTGTACACCTGATACATACTTTAACGCGTGAGTGATATAGTCACTGACTAGCGAATTAACGCGTTAATCAATTTTCTTTTTCTTTTTAATAAGTACGACGTCTAAATAACTGGGACGACAGGGAAGGAAAAAAAACGATCGTAAATCATTTCCTCCCTCGATTCCACCGTGTTTTTTCTTCTTTCGATATTTGGCGCTCGTGTTTCATTTATATATATATATATTATATATATATATATATATATATTTGTATGTTGGTACGTATATACATTTGCTGCAAGGGTCGTGTTTATTACATGGAAATCGACAGAGGTAAAGGTATGTAAATTAACTTGTCTCGTTAAGCTTGGAGACTGTTTAATATATAATATATACCACATCGGCGTGTAACCGTCGCGTATTATATAATAAAGTTCTACTCCGAAATCTGCAACGGTCCTTATATGACAAATATATCTACATACTTAGGTATATATTATACATCTGCAGTGGTGACCAAAGCAACAAACTCCTCATAGAGCAGTGGCCGCGGACACTGTTATATATATATATATTTATTTGAACTTTTAAATATTTCCAGCTTCATGTGTATGTATTATATAGGCATATCTTTACACCGTTCATCTTTATTCCTCAATACAATGTTCTGTTTAAATTTTTTGGATATTATAAAGTTCAATTTCCCGACTATAAGTTAAAAACGAGCCTTCATCGGTCGATCAGTACATTATGATATATGGATTTGTATAATTTGTTCGAATGTTATATTTTTAAACCTATTGCGATTCTTTTTGAATAAATGCAAAGATATACGACGGTGTATTTTTTGTACCATTTTACACCTAAGAAAAAGACCATAATTACTGAATTCGATTCTGAAAAAAAGATTCGAACTCATTGGCCTCATTGTTAAGATTAATTGTGGAAATCAGGTTTTGATATTTAATTAATTTTTTTACGTCTGAATCGCGTCGTGCTGCGTGCACGTAATTATTATTATAAACACTTTCGAATTATTGTTTCGATTAGTTCTTTAACGTGTAATAATCATTTATTTCTCATGCTCGTACGTCGAATCATCGTACGAACGAGCAAATTGTAAATAGTGATATTCGAATCGTTTATAATCAGCGGCCACGCTTTAGGTCCATCCCTGCGGCGGTCACGGTCGGAGTGTGCCGTATTCGGTTCTCGTGGACGTAGGGTACGACGACGTTTCATTATTAATATACCGTCGTAGCGCAGAGCTACTGCTATTGGCCGTTATATTATTTGTTTTGCGTGTCGCGCGTACTCGCTTATTACATATACTCGTAATGACGACGGGCGGAAAGGCGCGCGGACCGACTTTTGATTTGCATAAAGAACCAGCGGAGAGAAGAGGTCTGACGACACCGTCGAGAAGAGGTCTGACGACACCGTCGAGTGTGGCGTGTGTACACAATAACAATAAATACGGCCGAATGCCGACAACGGCTGTCGGCGCACGCTCAGAGGTCTCTTATTCCGCGAATCCGTCGCAGGATTTTATAATATTCGCATGTTTTTTAATATTTCCCCCCCCCCGTTGACCATTACATATATATATATATATATATATATATACACACAAGGTGCAGTGCGGGTTGTTACGAACTCTGCACATTATGCCAATAGAGTTATCAATGGGCCATCATGCCTGCATGGACGTTAGAACACCGCGTTTTCTCCTACAATAATTACGTGCAGACAAACGGTTCGGTATCGAGCGTCACGGGAGCGTTCCAACTCGTAAAACCATTTTGCGATGGGTTCGTTCATTTCGGACGCGAGAAACAGTGATGGACCGAGACCACCAGGCCCACGAAAAACTGTATCAACCCCGGAATATAGTAAGCGTAGCATCATTATTTCTTTGGGGGGAACGGAATCACCGTTACATTCAACTCAGATTGTTATATTGATATAATCAACAACTTTCTTGAACCATAACTGAGGAGAAGGCGTACCATTAGACATAATTTGTGGTTCAAACAAGATGGGGCGACCGCACATACTGCGAGAGCTACGATGGAAGCTATACGAGCCTTATTTCCAAATAGAGTCATTAAACGAATTGATGCCTTGTCACTCACTGGATCTGTCAATATGTGATTTTTTTCTTTAGGGATACCTTAAATTACGTATATATGAAGGGAAACCACGGACCCTGGAAGATTTGAAGACCATGATTTGTAAAAGAATAGAAGAAGTTTTTAAACCGAGTGGAAGCTAACTTTAGGGAGAGACTTCAAACCTGTATCCGTGAAAATAGTACAAATGATGTACTGCTTATTTCATTAAAGGTTTAACTCCTCGCACTGCCCTCTGTATGTGTGTGTGTGCGTTTTATAGTGTTTCAAGTGCGGGAACGCATGCTCGTACATGTACAGCTGATACATATAAGAGCTATAAATAACTTCAGGGACTTTCCGGAGCCAAGAAAGACGCGGCCCGATCAATCCACATCGGCTGAAAAACGCAATCGTCGGCCGAGGGAATCCGTTCTATACAGTTTCCAAAAAATAAAACAAATAAATAATAACAATAAATAAAATAAAAACAACGGGGGTGACCGAGAGGGCAATAATTCGGATGTTCAGACGGTATATTATATACGGCCGGTTTTAAATACACTCCCTTTCCGACAATTGATATATGTATATGACGCTGAAGCTACGTATACAATACACATTTGCCGTCAAAGGCGGACCCTGATTTCGAGCACTGTATGTAGCTGGTTCGGGTTGGTCGGACATTTTTGTAAGTACAATATTACGCTTTACGTTAAGTGTTTTTTTGTTTTGTTTTCGAATACACATATATAAATATCGATATCGAATAACGTATACAACATACTCGGTCTTAGTAACTTTTCAAAAAAAAAAGACAAAAACCATTTTTCACTTAGTTATTTTCTTCACTCCAGTAAAAGGACATTTGAAATCGAAATGCTAAGGCAATTCGTGTTTAGGGCGTTCTAATAAGTACACCACCCTCATGGTGCCATAGATTGCAGTTATATACGACACGTCTATACTCGTATACTGGAAATTCACTAACTCTCGCTTAGCTGTTTCAACTACAAAACGAATACCCGAACGACGTGTGTTATATAATGCGGTTGATGTATGCAGAATTTATATTCGATATATGTATATATATCGAAAATTAACATTATTATTATTTATACGTGTTTACGATAACATTAACATTTTCGATCGAAACATTGTTTTTATTTATTCTGGTAAAAACGTATATTCATAGGCGCAACTAGGGACACTTTAGTGCTCCAAAAAATTGTTTGCCTATTCTAAACTTATTACTGTCAAAATGTTTATTAAATAATTTAAATATTATTCTTTTGTCGCGTTTGCTGTAATGGTATGTAATTTACTTCAGATTTCAATAATGTTTAGCATAATGTGAACATTGTTTTCAAATAACTGTGCGTCAGTTGAAACCGGGTGTGTTATAATAGACATTTAGTGATTTGTCGATATTATAAGTGTAGAAAAAGAACCTATGAATAATTTAAAATCAAGACAACTTTAGACAATATTAACGATAGTATAAGTTCTTAATATTATAATTATATTTAAAATACAGGTAGACTGTATAAAAAAAGAAAAGAAAAAATACGATTGAATTTGTAATACTCGAATGTAAATCGGAACGAGAGGTTGCGATAAGGTATTCCCCGCCGGCTTATAAGTTATTCACGACTCCCAAGAATGCACGTCTAGTTGTGCCTACGTGTGTATATATATATATTTATAATTCGTACGATTCTAAAACACGTCCTAAGTCTCTTTAGTTCGAGGGTTTTGCAGGCTTGTGTAGCGTTTTTGGAGTACGCGGCCGCGCATAAGTTCGGACGTCGGATATTTTTTTCTATTATTACGACGAAGATGGTTCAGACTACTCGTCGGGCAACATGTCGCACTGCGTATATACATAAACACGATGTTTATTTTATTTTATTTTTTAGTGTGTTTGCGTTCAGTCGATCGAAAACGTGAAAAGTATGTAATATAACCTCGTCGATTAAAATCCGAACGATGCAATACATACCAATTAGTTGGCGAATCGTATCTCGTAGTAAATTATCGTGTCTTAAGACATTTTATATAATATATTGTTTGGTCGACAAAAGCGCAAAAAATAAAGAAATAGCGAAACGTAACTTTTGAACTGCGAATAACTATTATTTATCACACCGTTTCGACGCGGAAAAAAACCATATATAGATTATATATTTCGCAGTGTGTTGTTCTTTATGGATACTTTATCAATATAATATATATACGCGCGAGAGTGGGTACACATGCAGCAGCAGTAGGTACACGAAAGCGCTGTGATATTTGTCAACGAACTACGAAAAACATGATGATACACGTTCAACAGAACTTGGGAACGGAAAATCTATTTTTCCCCCACGATATTCTCTTCTATTAATTGTTCGGAAGAAATTCAAAATAAACGCAAGTCCAAATATTGTTTTTCGAATTAAGTGTAAAATTGTCGGACTTGGACCTAACCGCAGCTAGAAAAAAAATGTAATACTTGTAATTTATATATTGAATTTATACCATATATGAAGGTTTATTTTACATTTAAAATGTTCACAATACTTAAGAAACTGGCATTTGTACAAAACCTTCTTAAAAATCTTAATCCGAAAAATTTATTTTGTATTCATTATTCGATTATAAGTATAGTATATATATGTACTGTTATATTGTGCTCGTCGTAGCAATACCGTATTTTAATTAAGCCTACACATAATCGACAATATACGTTATACGTATTTTCTCGAGCTTATATTTTCACCGTGTATTCTTGTGTAAAGCATGCATCGTATATATTATACGCGAAATCGTATTGTAATAATAATATATGCACGTGTATAAACTAGTCGAAAATCAACCGTACAAATTGAGTTCGCGTGTTATATTTTAATAAAATGGAAAAAAGTATATTGTCGTTTTAGTAAATAAATTCTAATAAAATATAACAATAATAATAAAATTAATTTCGCTCGTTCGCGATCATCAAATTGAAGTAAAGAAAAACGAAAAAAAGAAAACCGAATTGACTAGATCACGAGTTGTAAATACAACTGCGACAGTTATCTTTCCGATTCGAATCGTATATAAATACGTATATTTTTTCAAATTATTATTATTACTTTTTTCGTTTGATGTACACGCAAACGAGTGAAAGAATCGTCGTAATAATACAATGCAGGAAATCAATATAAATGTCACGCAACAAACTATATATGTTTTTACATCGATATTATATAATTCTATAATAATCGTTTTGTATATTTATTATTATATACATTTTATCAGACACGATTTACATCTCAGTAGATTATAATACTCAACCCATTGGTACATGTGAGCTGAAATGTCTATATAATTTGTATAAATATTGTTGGGAGGTATGGCGAGGGTGAATGAGAGGAGAAAAATGAATTCGAAACGCTTGGAAAAGTTGTGTATTACATGTTACGCAGTAATATTACCAAATAATTTAAAACTTGACAAGTATACATTTGGAAGAATATTTTTTCAACTGTATTTATACGATCATAGTAAAAAATAATGTAATTTATTTTATTTTTGTCATTATTATTTTTTAATCTAATAAATATAGAAGTCGTTTTTAATAATAAACATTTTTTTCCCGTCGTCATATTTTAATTATATATTATCGTTATTTAACTGTAATGGCACGTTGCCAAATTTCTTTTCTCCCCATCGTATATACAATTATTATTATAATATACGTTTTACACTGCTCACACCGATCCCGTAAACAGCTCGTAACTGTAATGATTTTTTTTTATTTTTCCCCCCTCATTCGTAATAACGAAAACCTCTTTCTCTCATTCTCTCAGACTCTGTTTTTCGGTTCAATGACGTTCGCGCGTTAGTTATTATGTATATATTTACATACACACTCACACAATACAGATTTCGACTCGTCAGTTATAATTATGCGACGTTTCTCGATTTTATTTTAATCAAATCCAATTCAAATGTTATACGAGTATATGTATATATGTATATGTACGTGCACTGTTGTCGGAGATTCTTTGTATTTCATCCGCTCGTAGCCGCTAAAAGTTGTCGTCTCGATTTACGCACATGTCATCGTCTCATTCTATGGAAAACGAGTTTAAAAGTATTAAACGGATTTTATATAAATATATTATTAAAAACCGTTCCTACTGTTACATATTAGTACTCCCTAGAAACGTACGAATATATATATATATGTGTGTGCTCATATGTGTGTATGTATAGAGGTTTTGTGATCGTATTTCAGTAATGCAGCAGCTGCACGAAGTTGTCACACTGCATTCAGTCGCCATTTATTTCAATTTAGTTCTTCTAGTACGCACGCGCACTCACACACACACACACACACACACACACACACACACACACACACATACACACACACACACACACACATAATATATACTTAGGTAATTCGGAAAACGAAGTCGATCCGTAATTGTCACCGACTTGTGCTCGTATCTTGATTATGAAATATATCGTTTTATTCGGCGTGGCCATTTTTCTTCGTATATATATAGCATTCTCTAAAGAAAATCTTTATCTTATTAACGATTTTCCATCGAGTGTACTTTTTTTCTCTTTTTACTCGGAACATTATTAAATATGCTCACAACCAATTTGTGATTGTGACTCGTAAACATAGTCAAATCCGAACGCGAATACCTTGTTTTCGGAGCGCGCAGAACAAATAAAAATGATAAAAGTAAACAAGTGCGGAACATCTCATCAACGGACCTTCTTTATACATTATACACACACACACACACACACACACACACAATCATATATATATATATATGCAACTCATTTCTTTTATTAATTTTGTTTTACTCGGTATTGAATGTTTAGCACGTTGGCCGCCAAGTCAACAGTATAAACTTTCCTTTATTTTATTTTGTTGTTTTTTATTTTATGCGTTGTACCCGTTTTATATTCTTACCAAGAAATGCTTTTGTTATTTCATCCGCATTTTATTTAACTAAAAAAAAAAAAAGAAGAAACAACAACAACAACACAAAAGGTTGCGTAAAACGTAATATTTTGTTCTTCCCAACCGTTACTCAAAACTATTAAAACATTTTCCTATAAAATAGTGTTGCATACATTTTAGCATTCAAGATCAGTTTTAATATCACTTCTAACGTAATTATAGAGTAATATACACGCCATGTCTTAGTTAAACACACTCAATGTTCTCTATATGTACGTACATATTTATTCGATTAATATAATAACAAACCAAATAGTTACGTCATTTATTCGACGGAGTTTGTACTCGTATGTAAACATTTGTATGTTTAATTTAATTATACTCGTACATTTGTATTTGACTTGGGGGGAAAAGGAAATAATTCATTTCTTTAAAGTTCGAAAATAACCATTAGGTTAAAAATACATGTAAACAATGCAATCGCTTTTACGTAGTGCTGTATTAATTCGAACGAATTTTTCATAAATTGGATAGAAAGAAAAAAATTTATTGTTAAACATACAAGTGCTTCTGATTTACGAGCTCCGTTTGTATAATAACGCGGTGGTTTCAAAATAATAATCTTTATTATTTAGGTACGGAATCGTAGGTCTATATTTTGGAAAATATATGCGGGAATTCGTATTAAACACTATATTATATTTGCGAGACAAACGAATTGTATAAATCCTTTTTATTGGGTTTGTCATGAGCGGTTTTCACCGTATATTCATTCATATACATTGGCAAAGACCAGAAGGGTCCTGCAAAAGATATATATAACAAAATTGTTTGCTCGATTCGATCGGACGTGTCAATATATATATATATATAAATGTGTCCAAACAACGGCGATTGACCGCACCGTTAACCGAGCGCGGCGAAGGGTATATGCAAAACTATATATTTTACCGCACGCCGACAATCGTTTTCGTTGTTTTCGATCGCAAACACAATCTTTTCATCGTGTATTTAGGCATATATTTAATGCAATTTTTCATCCCTGTAGATTACAATAAGATCCAACGAAACAAATGCGATCCTATATTGTATACGAGTATATGTATATAGTTTGTAAATAACGGCAATACTTATTTTTCCTAGTCTTAGAAATCGTAGATAACATACGCGTTTTATAAATTAATTTAAAAGGCTATAATTACATTGTAAATATATATAAATCGAGAAAAAAATCATGTATAGATAACGTTTTCGTGACAACTTCTGATCAATAACATATATTATTGATATCGTCCGTATAGTGTCGTATGACGGAAAAAATTCTTAACGTCAGGAGTGGACTGATAAGGGCCTGGCCAATTCCAAGTTCATAAATCGTCATTACTCGTTATACAAAAACGAAAATTTAAAAAAATCAAAATTCAAAATTGAAATGCTTTTAAAAAAAATCAAGTAAAACGACTTTTTAAACATTTAAACCGATTACAGTATTGGTTTTCTTCAGTTAAACGTTTAGAATTTAAATATGAAAATCAAATATTTTATAAAACAAATAAAAACCAGTCATAACACATGGAAGTCGCCTGTTTTACTCAAAATTAAACTTTAAAAACGTTGACGGAATGATTTTCAACATTTTTTAGATATTTTGTAGAATATTACATGGTAGAACTTGCATTTAATTGTCAGGCTTTCAAATCTTTAAAACAAAAAAACTACATTCGATTTTTTTAAAAGTCGGAGCACTTAATCGAAACCCCATTTACAGCCAAACAATTACATGATATCATTATGAAACCATTACGTTCGCTGTTACCTACTGCCCAACTTAAAATTACTACATACTAATAAACTATACTAATAAACTCGTAAAAGTACATCTAGAGAATGGTAATCGCTGACTATATTTAAACTCGAAGCAAAGTTCACATTTTGTGCCCGCTTATCATTTACATTAATTTACTTATAGTGTTTAAAATACTTATAAATCAGAAATTTTCAGTGATAAACGTTTTAAATTAGTATCATATCATGCTGTTACCCACAAACATTACGAAAAAATATATAGCGTAATATATTACCAGCTCACTCAATGTTTTAATTAAAATTGAATGAATGCATACAGGTTATTTATATTTAAGCGTTGTTAAAATGTATTTCGAATGCTATTCATTTCTTAACTACCTATAGGAAATTCGAGATTTTATCATTTGAAACGAGATTTCATTTATATATATTGTTTTAACTCTCATTTTATTGAAATGATATATACTTTTATTCTGTGGGAAAAATGTATAAAAATAACTGAATTCCCGCGGAAGCCCTCTCGGATTTTATCAATTATGAATATAAAACTCACTATGAGTTTATATATACTTAGACGTATACATATAATATACGTTGTTTAGTAATGTTTGTACAGGTACGCGTCACGTGTTTCCCGCAGTCGTATTCGGTAAACGCGTGTCGAATCAAACTCGGTATATCGTAGTGCATGAATAAATCGTGTGTATCAAGTTTATCTCTCTCCGTCTCTATCTTTTAGTGTTTACATTATACAGGGTACATCGCCGAGTTTGTGTGTTGTTCCAGACCTATAACGCGAAAACTTCGCTTCGATGACATACACGACCACAAAAGTACCATACATATAAGTATGTATGTGTGTGTGTGTGTGTGTGTGTTCGGGTGATTGAACATTTTTCGACGCATAAATAATTGTCTACATCTTTTTTCTGCCAAGTTATAGTAAAATGTCGAAAATCATATACCACCATACACTCTGTATGCGCGCCAATCTTCGTCCATCTCTCTGTGTGTATATATGAACTTCTCTGCGTCCTATTATTATACAGCTCGTACAAACATAATCGAACGTTGTACAAAATAACCGGACGGAAATTCGCGAACCACACATAATTGATTTCGCATACGGCGTAGCTTCGCTGCGTTACGGTCGCATCACACGACGAATTTATAATTACGTGTAGTATACAATTTGTGTGTGCGGAATATATGCGAAAATTCGTTCGTTCTCCTTACCCCCGCATCCGTCTATTATTATATACCTATGTATATAATAATATATATTTCAACGGGACGTTCGTCGCACCCCGGTGGTATACGACCAATTGTGATTTCACACTCAACCGCGAAGGGTCATTTTTTATAATATATAACGTACCAATTCAGTGGTAAATCGTTAAAATTTCATTAGACATGAAGTATGAAGATAGTTATTTCAGTCTATATGATTCGTTGTTGACTGTTTTACAAAACTCATTATGATGCATTTCAAATTTCGATAAAAATATTCGTCTCCAGCGTGTTTACTAAACTGGGTGGTTATAGTAATCAACTATAAATGTATGAGTTAGTGCAAATTTTAACTAATTCAAGTCAAAAACGTAAACAAAAATTATCTTTTTGACTTTCTATCTAGTCAATGCCTACTTTTGTATAAATATATTTAATGATCATAAAATGTGGATTTTAATCGTCAATTAAAAATCAATCGCTCAACGCTCAATTCTCCGGTCCTAATTATTTATTACAATACGTTTTAAATGATAATAATTATTTACACGTACACATAAACTTTGTTGTTATACCACGTTTATTCTTCTATAGGGTTTTGACGTTTCACAAATGTATATATGTTATATGTTCACGATTCATTTGCTTGAAAACCAATCGAAATACCAATTCATATATAACGTTTTATATCGTTTCCAACCAAACGACTTTATATAATATATATATATATAGTTTAGCTAAGTAAGGAACGTTAAACGCTTATTTCGTCTCCAGGACCGAACGATTTAACTCGAAAAACTATAGTATATTACATGTGTGTGCTTTTAATCGGAACACAATTATTATTATTAATGTCCACATTTGTTCGTGAAATATTAATGATAATTGATAAATGTTGTCGCGGTGAAGAAAGAGAGAAGAGGCGTCGAACTGTTTTGCATGATCCGATTCTGCAGACTTGCTCATCGTTAATAATATATATTATAAATAAATAGACGACCAGTGACAGTGGTTATACGTCCTCGCGGGACAGTTTCCGACTGTTTTCTTAGACATACTAACCTATGCTACGTAGAAAACATAATTTATATACGTGTGTATATATATATATCACTTTTCGATGTATTATTTTTTTTAAATTGCAATGCGAATTTATAACCAAAAATATAATGTTTTTCCTATTACTGTTTGAGGCAATATCACAAAAAAAACTTACAGTTAAATGGATTTTTAAATTTCTTAATAGTCCTATATTTTTTGTTTCGTGTACATTTCAATGTCTACGAACCGTTTCGCATATTTCACAATTTCGTTAAAAATATATCGAGAAAAAAATGAATGTATACTCATCGCTTTTTTTCACAAAAATGTCGTCAATATTTTTCTCTTTAATAAAATACTTATTGACAATAAATGAAGGGAATGATGGAATTACATAGCGAGTAAAACTTCTCAGCTCTTTAATATATACGATACTTTTTGCAAGACTTTTCCGACACGCGTTTTCGAAAGTATCAATAAGCGACCGTACGTGAATATCACCAATATATATAAATATATATATATATTTATTATACTCGAACGTTTCATATTTTCGTAAGTAGAACATCAAGAATATAAATCAAATAAAGAATCCTGATAACGTTCACGCATGGTGACAAAATGATAACGCACAAACGAAGTTACAACCAATATAATATTGTATCAATATATATATAGTTTATTATATACTATGTTATATATAGCCGATTCTCTGTGGTTTTCTTTTTTTCTTTTTTTTTTTTTTATAAATAAAACCTTTCAATAAAATAGCGATTTTTAGCAATGTTTTCGAAAACAATCGATCTGTTATTTTTCACGATTTGAACCTATATATATTACATGTATTTGTCAAATTTTTGATAACTTATTGCAGTATCTATATATAGCACGGATGTCGATTTGATTTAAAAACGGAAAGAACGCGTCTATAAACTTTGTACATATCATATTATCATCTATATACTATATATATATATATATATAAATTTAAGACTTTGCAAAAAAAGTCGATTGCAAAATAATGTCATACAGAACCTCCTATATGGCTACATAATATCTAATACACTTACGTATAGACAAATGACATGAGATATATACTTGAATTCGTTTTTTTTTTTCATGGTGGATAACAGCTGAATGGTTTTTGATACATATGTCATATATACAAGTATCCGTGTATGCCATTTCAAAATAATATTGTAGTATAACGAATAAAATATTTGTAAATTACCAAAATGATTTTCATTTTTTCTTATGTTAAACTATAACTGGTCGGAATAAAATATGTATGCATACCTGAAAAAAAAAACGTAAACATGTTATCAATATCAATCTTAAATCAAAGTACTATATAATAATGTTAATAACAATATTAATAAATATGACTATTATAAATAGTTCTTGGTAAAATGATTAATATAAATAGTATTTATTAATTTAGCACGCACCATATTACCCTAATCTTGGAATAAAAAAACGAATTTGTTGATTATTTTTATTTATGCCTAATGTCATTGATAAAATCAAATTTCGAATTAAGAAATAAAATTTAAGATTAGAATTATAACAGGAAAACGACAAGGGTAAATTTATAAAATGAGTATGATACTGTATTGCAGCTTTTAAATAAAACGTGCGTTATTTCATCATAAGTTACTCGTATACATAACGATATTAATGTTATCGTGAATACGGTGGTAGACAATATGTGTATACAGTTAAAACCGAAACTTTTTAAATATATATATATATATATATAAAATATGTTTCTATATAAACCACAAAACTCGAAATATTAAGAGTGATTTAATATTCACATGTTAACATAATAATATATTATCGTATTATAAAAGCAAAGTTATCATACTGCGACGCGTGTTTATCGTGTATTCAGAAAATATATACCTATACGTACATGTATCCATATGTATATAAATAGTAACATCGAGTTTAATTATTCCTTATGCACATTCACTCACACACACACACACACACACACACACACACACACACACATAGTCTCCGGAGTATTCACTAATATATACCTTATGTTTTTGCTTGCGAAAACTATAACTGTCTATTAAAAGGTAACCTCCCTATATTATAATATGTTTCATTTCATTCATTATACACACGTTCGCGAGTGTATATTGAGAACGGTACGAGTATAGGCGCGTATGACATAATATGTTTTTAAATCTACATTGAACAATATAGATTGAGACTTTTTTGAGACATATGTCATGGCGAGAAGTATGTATGTCTTCATTTACATGCTATATACTATATAATTAACTTCCACTCGTTTTTCCAAAACAAAAGTAACATTTCTCGTCATAAACGTTTAAAATTAATAATTGTCGTTCTTAAAAAACGAACGGAATACATATCGATAATTCAAATTTACATATAAGTAGGGACGAATATATTGTTAATTTACATATTTGTACGCATATTTTAAAGAATTGCGATATTCAGTTGAATTCATTTTTCGAGATAAATTAAGTTTATACCCTGTTCACTTTAAGAAGCGGTCAGAAGAAAACGTCAATAATGTTATATCCCTACCGTACCAGTTTGATTAGTTTACCCACAGCATGTAACGATGCCAATAGACTTTCATAAGTGTTGCCCATGACTTGTTTTTCGATTTTTCTTGATTTTTTTGGAGTCGAATGGTCGAATTATTATAAGACATAAATTTACATTTTTTTTTTTTTTAATTTTAGGTAATTGTTTTCTGTACGTGTATTAATTTATTTGTAGTTCGTACGGAAATTATTTGCTATAGATTTATATTCGACTTCAATGTTATACAGACTTTTGGTAAAATAATTTTATTTTTTTTATTACACCAGTGAAAAGTTTAAGAGCTTCGACATCCGGTCCCTAATTATTATGTGTATATTATATATTATAATATATGCTTCCTGAATACGTCGTTTTTGTTGTATACGTACAACGATAAAAGGTCGATTGTCAAAGCACGAAAACGATTTATTATACGTAAACACGATAATAACATAATATATAGAATAAAACGTGTTAATTAACTTAAAAACAAAACAAAAAAACCAATGTAGCAAAGTGGCGTTCGACAAATTTTAAACTTTTTATGGATTCCAGTCAGGGAGCGCAGACCAGAAATGTGTACAGGTATACACTGCAATTAATATGCCCTTTTTAATTTTTCTCTGTTATAATCGCCCCGTATAGTTTAATTACGTTTATTTTGGTCGTTATTTTACACGCATATCGCGTACAAGCTAGCATTCATTTTGTTTTTTCATTTAATGTTCGAAGAGCGTCGAACAGTTTAATAATCAACACAGTTTTTACGCAACGCGGGAGTTGAAAACAAACAGGTTGGTTTATTTTTTTTTTTGTATATATATTTATATATATAAATGACTGACGATTAAATTGATGCAAACTTTTATGCAATTTCAATTTCTGTTAAAAAAAAAACAAAGTAATTTGCTAAATGATAGATGGACTTTTAAAAAATATGTTATAAATACGAATTAAATCATCGAAACTTTAGAGCGCTATCAATCAGTCATTTTTGAAGGCAGAGAAAAACGTGATAACTCAAAGATGATTAAAAAATTAAAGTACTTTCCAAATCTAATCTCAAAACAGGGGTTAAAAATGTATTTTACTGCGCATACGCAGAGAGAAAAATAAGTTACAAATTACGCGTATTTTAAATATGTGGTATATTCAATGAAAAAATAAATATATAAAAGTAATTTTATTTTCGATAAAAATACGTTGGACGTTCCCGCGGACGTCATATAAGAGAAATGCAAGGGTAATAACGCGCGTAAAAGCGTTAAGACTAGATAATACGTGATATTAGAATATATATTAGCATGAGTCTCGTATTTAAGAAAGAGTAAGCTCGTTGCGAAACAGAGATTAAAATTATTATAATAACACCGAAAGTTATATTTCGTATGTGTTTGTGTATTCGCAAGGTTTAAAATAGGATTTTTGTTTGGCATATTATATCCGCGGTAGATTAACAAACGAGCTCACCCTCTTCACCGTTGGTCGCCATTTATTGTATCCAATGATCGGACGGATATTTTAATATACCGCGTGATGTACATAAACGTATTAAAAACGTTCATATTTAGGACCGGTTTAAATATGTTTATTATAAAATAATAATATAAATATGTAAAACTATATATAAATTAATATTTGTTGTTTTTTTTCTAGGTGAGGAAATACTCAAATATAAACTATGGATAGTTAGAATAATGTAATATAATAAATTATAACATTTCAACAAACGAAAAATGCAAGTTTTGGTAAGTCGATCATCTTTAACAATACGTTTATACAGTATATATATATATATATATATGATATGTGTGTGTGTGTGTATGTGTGTAATAACTGTCCCGATCCAACACGAATTCCCCCGAAGTGAATGTTATTTAGTACAAGTGTAAATGTCATCCCAATAAAAGATTTAAATCATTCAAATTTAGATGTTATTTATTTATTTTGCTGTGATTTTGAAAAAGACTTTCGAAGGAAACTGTTTATATTTAAATTAGAAGAATAAATCAGACGGGATCATAATAAGGATATGTGGTATGAAGACAAGTTTTCTTCTGGAAGCTTTCAGAATGCGTATTCTGCAATGCTCTCTCGAGAAATGATTTCCTCAGACTCATTCGAGACATATCTTTGTCCGTTTTTTTCTAATTCTGAAGATTTCTGTAACATTGGATATCTTATTTCGTTTATGATAAGATTTTTTTTTTATAATTTGGGTCGAACCATAAAACATTATAAAATGTTTATATCGCAAGTCTTTGTTTCAAAAATTTTTTCATGAAATAAAAACATGCTTAAACTCTGCCTTGATATATGTACTATACATTATAACTGTTAATCTAAAAGGGTTTAATTTATTTTCGGGAATTCGTTACACCGGTAAATGGTCGCGAAACTACTATCTTTGTGTTTTGTCCGTTTGATTATGATGATATAGTGGAACGATAAATAGGCTGTAACACGCAGGAGACTATAAGCAAAACATCATTGAAATTTTCATCAAAATCGGTACAGTAGTTTCTGAGTTTTGTGATTACAAACCCACTGCATCGTCATTTATAAAGATGTACTTACGCGGTACAATTTTTCAAAATAAAAAACGTCGTCGACGAAAACCCATTAGATTTTGTTTTTTTCGTTTTATTATTTTATGCCGCACAGTGGAACGCGCGCGCGCATGTCGTTTGTTCGCGTTTATTAAATCTGTACGGCGGCTCTGTCTGTATTTGTTCAGCCATACACACATACACACACAGCGTTATTTATATTCATACATATATATATATATATAATTATATATGTGTACGTGAGCTCGCGCGCGCACGCGTGTGTATATGCCTCGTCGCTCCCGAAATACCCTTTTCCGCCACGACGGAGACGCCGCGTGTTCGTGTGAATATATATGTATGTATATATTATGTATAATATAATATGTACGAAGAAAAAGGAAATGAAAATTACGACTGTCGACACGCGGCGTAGCGACAGCTATACGACGGGGGCCTTGTCACTTGAACTCTACTATCCTCGTCGTCGTCTCGTCACTAGAGGTTTGCGTTTTCGTACGTATAAGATGAGACGACGTAAATAATGGTAATATTTAGAGTGACCACAAAATTTAAAAACGTATAAATAAGGAACAGTAATATTACGCAAGTCTATTTAATGATTAACTTTCCCTGAAAAAACGCATTTATTTCAATCTTAATTATTATTGTTATTATTATTATTATTATTATTATCACTTTCATTGTTACATTTATAAATACGAGATATTTTAAATTTAAAAAGAAATCACATTTTATGAGCTTACGCTACACGATTAACACACAAAATAAAAAAGAACATTCTACTTTTCTTTTTGGCCAAATCCAAAATACGAAATGTCGATAAATATTTAATTCGCGTATAAATAAATAAATGTATATATGTATATTTATAACATAAATGATAAAGTATATAAATGTGTTTTCGATATTACACAAAATTACGAAAAATGTAACGCACAGCAGGTGGAGTTATACTTTTAAATAGTATTACCGTTTGATTTTTTACGTACAGTTAAAAAATCCAAAGCGAATTCATGGCATACATATTCCGAAATAAATTCACTTTTTCTACCAAAGTTAATTAGAAGTTTGATAAACATTGCGTTGCGCGGACTGTTTATAATTTTTGGTATCACGCATATTATATAATATTAATACTAAGGAGATATCTGGTTTAATTTTAACGTATTGTTGTTTTTTAATTTATGAAAACGCTGAAGAACAACGCGTTGTGCGTACACAATATGTACATTATATCGTTTAATTTTAAGTTTTAATATTGCGCGTACCTAATCTCGTGAACTTAAAAAGAATCCCCTCCAACCCGTTTTTACGGATAATTTCCATTCACCGTAATATATAATATTGCGCGTATAAGATTAATATACGTTGTTAAACGATTAAATTCGCGCGTTAAAATTAAATAATTACAAAAAAAAAATTAATTATTATTTATTATTATTATTACGGAACAATAAGTATTAAGATAATGGTAAGGGCGTTTGCCAAACTACTTTTTCATGCCTCGCGGTACTGCACGCGTATTATAAGTATAATCTGTGCTCGTGTTTCTGTGTGCAAGCATATATATTTTGTATTTTTTTTTTATTAAGTAGACAATATTCATCAATTAGCTCTAATAAACGTGTTATATATGTGTGTGTGTGTGTGTGTGTGTGTGTATGTGTGTATATTTTATTAAGAAAAAGAAATTACAATCTGTGCTGATAGAACAATAAGTAATTGTGATACATATCAAATTATAAAACAAAATCAAAAACATGGCTTGAGAAGTTATATATGTAAATATACATATATATATATATACGTCCTAAAAGAATATGTTTCATTGTAAGCACGTGTTTTTGTACATATTATATATTGTAGAAAAAAATATTTCCTCAATAATTTTCTGGCCGTTTTCCACTGCTTTTAGTTTTGTTCGCAATACGTGAAAAAAGTACAAAATATTGAAAAAAAAAGTATATATATATATATATTTCTAGACAGATATTTTTATTTGAATTGCTCTAATTTCGAAGCTAAGTTTTATCGTCATAATATTATTCTGATTGTGACATTTTTTTCTCTGTTCATCGAAAGATAAACAGAAAGTTAAAGGAACCTCTCCTCTTCCCAACAAAAAAAAAAAAGCAAAAAACAAAAAACAAAAGTAGTGTTCGAAATATAAATGATAGAAAAGTGCCAACATTTATTTTTAAAAATAACACACATTTTGGATATATAAATATATATTTATAAAAACTGAACTCTAATAATTATATAAAGTAAAGATATATTTCAATATTTTTGGTACAACAGAACTAATAACCACGTTTTAAGTTCTTTCTTTGTGTATGCATTTTATATATTTCTTTAACTGTTTATCAGCGTCTATATATATATATATATATATATATATATATATATATTGTATAGGTCGAAAGTAATATAATTACAGGTCTATCTTTTAAAATGCGCTGTATGATGCATTTTGACTTTTTTTTTTGCTAATATAATTTTGTGTCGCACAAAATCATTAATAGTTGCGTGAGTTTAGTATAGTATTAACGATTGAACATTCTCTCTGCATGTATAATTATTGACCAATACATTCATACACGAACATACTATGCACGCCGCTCGTATTAACATAAAACTACAATGACTTATAATCGCATTTTTGGTTGATTATTAAATGAAAGTGCATTATACCACGCGTATTTGTTTGTTTGTCAATATACATCTACTGTATGGTAGACAGTTTACATAGTAGTATATTTGTACACTAAAATGTTCTGCCAGTGAGCAAATTCATTTTCTTATTGCTTTCGAGACCGACAGTATACTTTCAACGAAAAAAAAGAAAAAGAAAAGCTTTCAGCCGTCTATACCTCTGACTATCCTGTGTGCACGCCTACGTTGAAGTGTATGTAATTACATAGTTAGGTTTAGGGATTTTAGCGGCGTGTTAAGTCATGTAAACACACAAAGTATGTACGTATATGCCCGTGAATTCGTTTATACGACGCGAATATCATTGATTTTATATACGGAGACCAAACGTTACTGGGTTTGGGACATAAATGGGCGCACTAAAATTTAACAAAATTGATGGACCATATCCATTTCCATTAGAGTTTGTATCCATTCCCTTTAAAGTTTGTATCCATTCGGGAAACGCGTAATATTTAGCTATCCGACCACTATATATATAAGTTATACAGTACGCGTATTCTTGCTGGTATACACTAATTAATCGATCTTCCGTGTACGACGTATACATTATATACATTAAACATTTACGATAAAATTGTTTTAATTTTGTGTCCCATATACTACAATGCCGAAATTAAAATGTTTGGACGACCAAGCGACCGAGATTTTAGTGCATTAATTTAATCGTATATATGTAAATGTGTGTGAGCGTGCGTGTGAAACGTGTATAAAGTCGAAAATTCAGTAGAAATCTCGTAATCGCGTAGATGTCGTCGTTTAAACGCGAGAAAAAAAAACAATTAAGAGAGATTTGTTATCGTATTTCGTCGGCGTATCTGCCTCGACAATTGCTATGTATTTTTTTTTTTGGGGGGGGGGGGGGTGAGAGCAGACGAAAGCGAGTGAAGGCGGGAACAGTTGGAGATAACTTAACTGTGTATGTATATATATATATATGTGTGTGTGTGTGTGTGTGTGTGTGTGTGTGTGTGTGTGCGTGCGTGTGTATCGTTGCCATTCCCGACAACGTGTATAATAAATGCGCGTAGCCGTTGGCGCGATGAAGAACGGACGAAAAAGACCGGGTGCACCCGCGGAGAAAAGACTTATGTATAGGAGATGAAACTCGGCGTGCGCGTGTCTCGCGGGTTTTTGTTCTTCTATCCTCCTCTTTCCTCACTACGGAATGACTAATGGAAAGCGTTCAACTGTCGTCGTCGTTGTTATAATAATATATTATATCCGCGAAACGTCACGTCTGTATATAGATAGATACGTGTTGCATATAAACGCCAGCGTCCGATAACGCCATCGTTTTCTTTTTGCTTATGTTTTATTTCAGTCCGTATAATTCAAAGCTCGAGATCGATGAGATTTAAAACGCGCGTATAGATCCAAAACCAATTTCTGTACATCACATCATCTCGTTCATTTCACTTTCCATATTGTTTTCGTTGTAACGAAATTCACGATTTTTTTTGTAAAAGCCCAAAATAGAAATCTCTCAATAATTTCGAAGGACAGCGGAATTTGTTTTATGAAAACGATTTGGTAATGCACATTATTGAATAATTATAATACTATACACCGAACCGTTGTCATTGTATCGGAAAGGACAAGAATAAAGGGACGGATAAAGAACATAATCAGTCGCGTTTTCCTGATGTAGAAATTATCAAATATAAAATTTGATACGAACCGCATTGTTTCACGTAATATATCTCTTGAGTTTTTATAATACAAGTTGTAATTCTTTTTGAAAAATTATCAAACTTTATTTATTATTTCATTCACACTGATTTTACGAAATTAAAATTGGCGAATGATTTCCCCACCGTTGTCCTGTATCATGTAAATTATTTTATTTTTATCGAGTTGCTATCCTTTTTGATTGTTATATTCAGTGATATTTGCGACGCACGCAGTTGTACCTAATTTGCCTATCCGGAGCGCCGTGCAAACATCGACGGTCCGGCCACGGACAATTTTCTTGTCATCAAACAACAAAATATCTTTAATCGATTCATCGAAACGGTTAGGTTTTTACGTTTTAAAGAAGTTTTTAGGAAGTAGGAAAAATCATATGACCGCGTTAAATCAACTATACAAGTTATCGACGTAATGGAAAACTGTAGATTGGTCAGCATTTAGAAAACGACATATTTCATATTATTATTCACAATTAAAATAATGTCGCGCGGATTTAAAGCGGCTGGGTATTAGAAGATTACTTTACAAAACCAACGATCGTTATTTGGTTTTTGAAGGTGCGAAAATTCGTACTCATAGATATACATAAAACTGGCCCTCCCCTCGGACTTATTGTTATTGCGGTGTTGGCGCTTTTCGTGTAACTATCACGAGACGGATTAAATGCCGAATGGTCACGCCACGTTTCGTTTTGTACATTTTCCCGTTACCGACGACGATAATCGGCCGGTCATTAGCTGACGGGAAGAGCCCATCTCGGGGCGGAGTCGACCGGCGTTTAATTCATCGGGCCCCGCGGCGGCGTTACTCGGATCAAAGGCTAATTTCAGTCTCGCGTTCGTCGGACATCGCCCCGCCGAACACCCCACATCACATGACCCTCCCGAAAAACCGGTGGCTAGTGGCTATCAATTAACGTTTGTCGATATTATTTAGCGTGAGCCGTTAATTATACACGCGCGCACACGCCCAAATATACGGTTTTTACAAAGCTTTCCGTATTATAATCCTCAGCGCGCGACTTTCAGTTTGTGAAACGAAAAAAAAAATGAGCAAATTTTCGAACATAAATCGCGAGCGTAATACGGTACGGAAAAGGCAATACGCAGTAAAAGTTTGCCCGTTTATCAACAAATATTATAATATACATATATTATATCTATGCGCGCGAGACGACGGTCGACGCCGCGGTAAAACCGAACGGCCAAAATCCCAAAGACCGATCTCCGCGACGAATGATGTATATGTAATATTATTCGCGCAAGCCAAATAATATATGCGTTTTGTTTTAAAATTCCATTTATTATGTGGAATTGTACGTTAAATTATTTATTAGTCGTCGCAGTTCAAACCCATTTGGAAATATGAGTAGTTTTTTTCCACGCGTAAATATATACGTTTCGAATTTGATAAATGTATATATGTATTATTTATACATACAGGTCTCTGCGAAGCTCATTAATGTTCGAGAGACATGTTTTCGATACGTGTTCGCAGTAGCGGACTGACCGGTTAAATGTGTCGATTGGTAAACTTAACTGTGTTGGTCCTCCGAATTTTAATAAAAATTATATACGTACACCAGCACGATAAACTAAAATGAGTAGTGCAGAAAAATTCAAATTAATCACTTTTGAGTGTTTATAGAGTTACATCATTTGGTTTATTATAATCTTTTATTCTTTAATACAATGATGACGTTTCATTTCCTGAATTAATTTTTTATTTTGAATTTTTTGTTTAACGCGGGAAGTCGATTTGTGTAGATAAGTGCAGGTTTCAATAGATTACTTGAACAGATGTTTTTTTTCTATAATTAAAATTGTATCGTGTTCAATCACAATATAAATATAATTTTCATTATTTAATAATTATTTAATTATATTTTCTCTCATTAAACCAATGTGGTCTTACGGCATAGAACTGTGGGGAGCCACAAAAATCTCAAACATTAATAAAACTCAAACACTCCAATCGAAGATTTTACGCCATATTCTAAATGCTTCTCCATACATCTCTAATGAAACGAAATACATAAAGACCTCCACCTCCCCACAGTTAAGCAAACAGGTATATCTCGATATAAAAATTTCCATAAAGAACTTCAAAGCCATTCAAATCCACTCATAAAGCATTTCTCCTCTCTCACTCTTCCTGAAAACCCCCCTCGCCGCCTAAAAAGATCGTGGTGCAGAGATCTTCTCCACCAGCCATAGCGCATTCATATATCATTACACGTATAAATATATAAAAAATAAATAAATAAAATAATATATGTACACACTTATAGATATTAACTAAAAAAAAAATAAATAAATACCCAAGTCCATTTAGAAAAAAAAAGTCAGTAGGAGTACCGGCAATGGCTGGCTTCTTCTCAAGCCACTCAAAGTGATTTTGTTTTGTTTTTTTTTGTTTTATTTTACTTTAATTTTATATGTATCACAATTGTTTATTGTGCTAACAGCACAGATTGTAATTTCTATTAATAAAAAATTTTATTATATTATCTTTGGCCAAACATCTAAGGAATTGACGTCATTAATCAATCAAAAATGAAAATGAAATAGTAATAACAATTCTGTTTTTGCCAACATTTCCCTACATAAATGCATTTAATTGTTCTTTTTGGCCAATGTTGGCAATTCCTATAATGATCGGTTTTAGCTGTAACATGTATACGCTTATACTAGCCGCAAAATAAAAAAAAATATTGTCACGAGCCATATAACGAGTTTCGTAAAAAAAAAAAATAATAATTTAAATGACTAATGAGGAATAGTTTTGTCTAAAGATCGTTTTACTTAATGTTTATATATGTGTGTGTGTGTGTGTGTACTAGTCAAATAAATAATGTATAACACACCTCCTAAACTACGTATATACTTAGTCGTTACAGTATTACTATAAATTGCTTTGAACTGTTACAAAGTAAAGGACAGGTTAAATAATTCGAAGAGGTTATTTTTTTTCAAAATGTACACACTGTATACGCAATGAATTACTTTATCGCCATTGTTTGAGAATTAAAATCGTTTATCTACTACGTCTGGTTCGCTAGCTACTTTAAACAAAAAATAATAATAATAAACCTTAACGTAAACGTAAACACACGTATGTAATATTCAAGTCTCATTCGAGAACGTAGAAAACATTTCTTTTTAAATTCCCTTACTACCTTTTTTACTACGGTTTTAAAAATCACATAAATATAACCCCGATATACTACACATACGTGTACATATTATAATAAATCTATATATTCATAAGTATAGGTATATATAAGTCGCACACCTCGTTAGTGTAACATTGGTGTAGAGGGTGAGTGAGGGATTTAGGAGAATGATAAATCGTAATGCATCAACCAAACGCGAACCCCTCTTCGCCGCGCGCTCTGTATATATTTTGATTAGACGGACAAAGGAGACAAAAACACCAGTCGATTTATCACGCGAGCTGTGCAACCCCTTCGCCGACACTTCTTATCGCGAAGTCATATCAGCACCCAATTAAAGCGAAGCCAAGTCAGTATATCGTATAGATTGTACACAGTACGACGGACGCTGCGCCGCCATGTCATAAAACGCTTTACTTTTGTTATATTTCGCGAGTAAAAAAAAGTGGAAAAACGCTGTCAGATGCATGTATACTACGGGTCTTACAGACGTCCCGCGAATACGTCTATTACTTAGAAGATTAAAAATATTATGACGAGCAAACATTTTCGTATATGATAAACCGGAGTGGATGAAATGAAGTTATTTATCGGTAAAAAAAAATGAACGTTGAAGGGGAGTCACACCTGCTATTTCCAAAAAACGTTTTGTCGTAAAACTAAAATTTAATCGTGTATTCATATAGTATGTATCTAGAATGCAATACTAAACTTGTACTACTATATAGTGCATCTATATTTTCAAAATTTGCAAGTTTGCTGTTTAAGAGGTAGTCTTTAAAAATAAAAAAAAAATGTAAACCAACTTTACGTAAATCGCCCAATTATCGTCCTAACGATTATAAAAATTATACTTAAATATGCATCTACTTTTTAATCAATTGTTTGCATATAGTTGAGTGTTCGCGAAACGTATTTTTTTTTATTTTTTTTTTTTTTGTCATATTTTACGATTTTAATATAATATTTCGTCTTATAAGACGATAGTTTTGTGTTAATAAAAATACATGTTTTTTTTTTTTAAATTAACAAAACAATTACTTTTTCACACACAAAGTAGTACTTATTTTCATCACTATAATAATAACAACAATTTGAAATATTCACGATTCCCTAAAAATTCAGCCCGAATTACGTCACTGAACCCGTCTATTATATACACATTCTAACCAGCAATAAATAGTATCGAATAGGTGTACAAGTATACACGCAAGTATTGATTATTATACGCCGTGGCAGGAGAGACATCTTAATTTCTGTCCGAAAATGCGTAGATGGCGATTATATTCTATGTATTATAATCATCGTCGTGCGTGCAAATGACATTGCCTCTGTTGGGCCACGCCACGCCTGAGACTCCGTCCGTCAACTTATTATTATTATTATTATTACCTTTCGCCTGCGACTATTTATGTACCGCGTTGAATTAACAGTCACCACTACCGCTGTATAATATTATTATATTCACCACTATAACGCTGTTGTTATACTAACGAGTTATTATTGCGGTGTGTGTGTATATAGACCCGCGTCACTATGCTAAACGCTGCCATCACTATACTATGCTAATACGTCGTCGTTGTCGTCTTCGTATCCTTCAGGACGATTTTAATAATATTCAATCTCTCCTGTCGTTGTCGTCATCGTCGTCCATTTTCGACGTGTAGTCGTGAACATTTTCGGGAATCGCTAATTGGAGAATAAGGCCCTTAGAAAATAGTTGTGTATACACGTGCGCCATCTTGGTGGGGAGGTTATAATGTATATATACATATACATATATATAGATACGTATATATTGACGGTCTAAACGAGATGAGCCAATCCTTTCTCCGTTCTCGTCCCTCACGAGAGACGTGCTTCGAGTCGTATGTTCTTTGAAAACAACAGCTGCATAATTCGTCGGCCGTCCCACGAGTTCGCGTTTGAAAACTTTTTTGAGGTCATTCGAAATCGTTTTTAAACATACTACAATCTCTACAATGAGTAATTTCTACGTGAATACGTCGACACGAGCGAGTGAAGAAACACCGTCGAGAGCACCATTTCGTTTAAGGCGATGATGTGGATTTTCCGCGTGAGATCGTGCGATGCCGGGTTAACAATCGAATATAATTAGAATAGGGGCGTTAAGATGACTTTGAAACTTGGAACCAGCGAGAATGGTATGGAAGACTCGGGGGAACGGGGACCGGAACATCTATACTTTATTATTATTTGAAGGTTTTGTCAATTTCATAGATTTTGCGCAGTTTGCGTATTCGTTTTTGAATTTTCATTTGGAATAACTGGCAAAACAACACCCACAGCCGCTGTTTCGATCCTGTACCCATTTCGGATGTACGTATAGGTGCCCATAAGTAAGACGTTTTAACCATAGTAAGACCGAAGTATTTGGATATGATCTCAGTTAATGTTTGGGTAATGTTCGTTTTAATTGGAACGTGGAGAAAAAACTATCTATAGACGTTTAATAACAAATTTCATTTATATATGATATAGCGAAAAAAAAACAATTTTTACTTATACGCGCTTAAAATTGTTATTTATTGCTAAAGCTACAAAGTTCGAATTATTAAGTCTTTTCTTTTCGTTTTTCAAATAGTTTATTTTATTCCGCTTCAGATGGTCGTTTTAATTAAAGGCGGTATCCTATAAATACAATAAAATACAAAACAAATACACTCTTTTGGACGCTGTCGCGAATTCAGTTAATAAACGCATATATATGTATATATGTGTCTGAACTAAAACAATTAACACTCGGTGTATTTCGGTTTTTATTTACGGACCGTATAATATTATGCGTTCGGCGCACTTAAAATATTTAATCCTCTGTTAATTCTTCGAAATCGCCGAGATTTCGTGCGCATTTAAAAGATAACAATTTTAAATATCAGACTTACGCCGTAGCTGCGTCGGATTTTCGGTTGATTTGCGTGCATTACACATTCACGAAATCATATCAATGGGAAAATATGTGCGTATAAATATTCAGTCGCTGCACACTAGAAAACGCTCGTTAATCGGTAATAATATCTATACTGTCTTTATATTATAAAGTATAATTTGATCGAAAACGATCAATTTCGAGTTTAAAACTTGCTTTATAGTAGATACAATACTAGTATTAATACAATATAATAAGTTCCAAACATATTTTTTGTTTTTTTAATTTTAGATTTTATATGGTTTTTGTGGTATTTTCGTCAATTTTTCTGGTTTTTTTTCTGTTAATTTTTTTTTATATTTATAACGTTTTTGCGATATTCAGAATTTATTAGAATTTTAAACGCATTAAATTCACATAGCACGTTATAATTGCTATTACGAAGTTCATATCAAGTGAACAAAATTAAAAAAAACTATTTATTTTTCTAAACTGGTTTAGCTGTAGATTTCGTGAAATGTAGTTGCGCGTTGAAATTCATAAATGATTTCATTGTAAAAAAAAATCGTGTATGCGTGTAAATGTTTTGATTTCTTTAGATATAGCGAAAACGAAAATAATTAAAAGTCAAAATCATTCATTATCATTTTAAAACAACAGAATGAAATGGCCCTATAGTAAAAATGTAGTACATACATATGACGCATGTATACTGAATCGAAAAAGTAAAATTTTACAACTCCAGTTGAATTTCGTTCAATATTTCCGTTTATTAATGATTATTTTTGCTGGCAATATACGCACTGTATATGTTTTGCAAACGTCCATCCGTAACACACTTCTATTTGTATTTGTGCAACAGTAAACCACCGTTTTTTAATGCCGTTTCTTTGTCATAGTTTCAACCGAGCATACTTGAAAAAAAACTTACGAAACACCAAAACGCCGGTAAATAATGGTGTTATACGCATCGTCAACGGTCTACTACAGATTATATTCGAGGCACCTTTGAAAACGATAAAACTCGCGCACACGTTTTTGGCGCGATAAAATCTGTCTGGACGTTTCAATACGAGTGTGGTTGTATATTTATAATATATAATATACATAAAGTCCCTCGGGCGAGAGTTTCTGTAAATACTAAAAGTTTTCTGCGGGATGGCGGCGGCAATGGCGTATGTATTTTCGTTCGAAAACTGCTGGTTGATTTATTATGAACTGCTCGCTTGGGATGTGTCTATAAGCCGGCGGCCGATAGACACAAACAGCAGAGTCAGGTCAGTAAACCCGGTCAAAATAATAATAATAATAGTAAAGATGTAAAAATATAAGCGCCTTTTACTCACCCCGACGATCGTATATTTTGGTGTCGGGTCCGGGTCGACGGAAATCTTACATTTATTATTGTATGTACTAATTTGTTTTAGTCGACAAATATATTTTCACACATTTTTTTTAATTTTAACAGAAAAATTGAGTACAACCGTAACAAATAAACGTCTCGTTTTTTTTTTTTTGTAATTTATTTTTTAGATCTTAATGTACGCAAATTATAATGACACAACGTTTAATAAACGTAAAATTCTTCCGAAAATCACTTGCCACAGTTAAATTTGCTAGGCTATAACTCGGTAAATATAAATAATTTTTGTTACATATTTCTTCGCACATTCCGTTCTATATTTTTTCGTAATTTTAATGTTTGTTTTACAATTCTATAAACTTTCAATTTTTACACTTGTTGATTTTTAAAATCCAATGGTATAATAATAATAATCATTTAAGTTCAAGACAGCGATGAAGTGAAGAAGAACTTGAAAAGTTTTCCTCTTGGAGATAAATTATCAGAAATATTTAAACCCTGTTGTTAATTATCCATTCTAATAAAAATAGTTATAACCTCTATCTATCTAATATCTATCAAGTACACATTTATTATTGAAATAATGATACGTGAGAGTTGGCAAAACGACCCCCATGACCAATCTTTTAGTAATAATCATTCATAAACGGAATATTGAAAAATAAAACATTTTAATCTATTTATTTTAGTTATTTCAGATAACGTAAACAAAAAATATATGTTGCCATTATAAATCAAAAGTCTACTTTTGTTCATGATGTAACAAGTAGGGATATAATTTTTAAAATGTTCAATATAAATGACCCGTAAACGATTTAATAATAAACATTGAAATAACGTTTGTTTAAAATATTGACAGATAATCGCTGGCTCGTGATAGAAAACACCACATTGTACATTGATGTCGGATGGTTTCGATTTGGTATTTTATATAAATCGTTTGAAATAAATGACATGTCATAAAAACGTGAAATACTTTTACGAACAACGGGTTAATTATTATATTATTAATCGGTCGTTCCTTCCCTTTTTACCGCGCGTAGTTCGGTTTTCCGAGCCGTTAATGTTCAATTTGATTTTTTTTAAATATATCCACGATAGACAATTTGAAACGATTTTAATCAAACGTTTCTATCATGTTAAATTTATATTTTTTTCACGCTGGTTTTAATAATAGTTTAAACCGAAAAACGTGCGATTTTTTTTTAAAAATGAGTTTGAAAAAACCAAACTCAAAGTCTGACGTTAAAGTCGCCCAAGACGTAAACGGTGAACACGCGCGTGATTATATATACATATATACATATCTATATAGCATGATATTATATTTTGACTGGACGAAGTTTTCTTATTTGAACGCCGATGAAACAAACAAAAGTGCGTATTGCTGTACATCGCGCGTTCTTAGTTAGTATAACAGACCATTAATTTCGTCGTTTTACACTCGAACCCATACCCGAAAACCACGGCGTGTGTTTGAACTTCGATAAACTTCGCGACTGGAGAGAAGTTATACGAATTCTTTATGTAAACACATAGCATACAGTGTCTCTTTGTTTACATTTATTTATTTATTTATTTATTCACTTCAAACGTTCTTCGAGTATCGAAACCTCAAACCGCCATTGAATATATCCAAATAATCTGAACCATAAACTTTATACTTTTTTATTTACAAATATCCGAACGCATAAAAATTGACTTTAAAAAAACCCCCGTTAAAAATACCGATTGTAAATAATAACCACTTTTATTTTATTATTTTTTTTATTATCGGCTTTCGATAAAACCGAAAACGTGAGTATTTAAATTGTACGGAAAACGATTAACTGCGGTCACGTTTATTTTTATTATATACATTAAAAGGAAAAAAGGGGAACTAAACGACACTTGACATTGTCATTAATAATACACGTGAAATTTCAATAATATTACGTCTCAGTTCATTTGTAATGAAAAAATACGACAACCTTAGTCAGATAGTATAACAACGCAATAATTCAGAACGTGTAATTTAATTTTATTCGGTCTTCATACAATTAAAGTGAAAAAAATAACGAAGTTTTGCGTTCTTTTTTCCGACGACTGCGCACGACATCGCGCAAGGGTTATGGATACATCGTACAGGACCATCGGCCTTTTATAAAAAAAAAATCAACCCTATAAAACGGCGGCCGTGCGTGTGTTGAACGCGTCGAGTGACATAAAATATTCTGTTTGATATGCGCGTGTGTAATGTCAGTATATATTATATACTTACGCAGCGGGAAATCGTTGTATATTATATAATAGTAGTCGTGTTTTTGGCAATGTCAAATAACCATTGTCTCTGGAGAGTCTGCGACGACAAGGGAAGCATAAGAGTGGTGGAATAATAATAATAATAATGAAAACCACGCGGTATAATAGTAATTAACAGCTATACGAAGGGGACAAAATGGGGGAAAAAAAAAGAAAAATAATAATTCAAAAGTCGTTCTGAAGATGTATTGTAAGTATATAGACATATATGTATACAAAAAAAAAAAAAACAGTACTCGACGCGCAGGGGAAGTCGTCGTTGTTAAAGAAACACTTAAAATATCAATTATTAACCGGGTAGACGGACGGAGTCGAGCGAGTGAGAGAAGCGCAAATGACTTGGGGGGACGGTGACGCGGAAAGGGGTCGCGGCAACGCTGCGATAAATTATTCACTTTTCGCGAGGGACGCGCGCGCGCGTGTGCAACTACCCAACAATAACTACTGCTGGTGCAATTGTACTGTATTTATGTGCTGTACGCTTAATACACGACTGTTTCACGCGGTAGTATTAGTTAGTAGCGGCAGTCGTAGCTAGAGTAACGGAAGTATACAATTATCGTTGCTACCCTTCCATCGCCGTTGACCGAAAAAGGAATTTTGTTCTCTCTTCGGTCTCGGGCGTCTGTGACGACGTTGCGAGTTTCCGGCGAACGGACGTAGATGAAGATTAAAAGAGACTAGCGAACGATACGGGGGAAAAAAAAGGGGGTGGGGGTGAGAGAAGGAACCCGTTCTTTCGCGCGACTCAGTATTTTAATTTACAAAGATAAAAATGCGTACGTTAATTGACATGGTTATTGTATGATATCAATATGGCGTTTTCGGATTTCAAGTATATTACGCGAACCTTATGTCTGTGATATTTTCAGCTCGTTATCTTATCGAATTGAATAATATTAAATCACAGAATATAAGCCCAATCAGAATGAAAACTGGTAAAAAAAACCCCCTTAAAAAAAAGATGTTTGAAATTGTAAGTGTGTTGCAATGCAAAAAACAACCATTTCATTGTATACAATTCTATAACACTACAAACACTCGACTTGCGTTATGAAAAATAATCTTGTTCTCATTACTCTACATCGATAAAACCTAACTGAAATTAAATAGTTATTCTACGCTATCAGCTACCACCCAAAAGTGCCTAGAACCCGTCTAATTCTGTACTTGATACTGGTAAATAAAAATAAAATCGCTATTTATTATTATAGTTTAATTTCAACGGTCGGACCGATGTCCAAAAATTGGACTTGGAACAATAATATTCGAATACGCATCGAAAACCGCATCGACGACTAAAATATATATTAAAAGAACTGTACAGGTTAGGTTAGGTTAGGCGTGTGTGTGTGTAAGAAAACGTGTGATGATTTCAATTTTGATGAAAACAGACCCGGTCTCTTCCAGCCTTCGGGTACAACGAACGACGTGTTATATCGTATGGTCGTAATGTCCGTCCGGAGAGTTCAATTACTCGTTTTATTATTATTATTTTATATACGACGAGACGCGACGCGGGGTCGGTCATTTCTCGCAGACATTTTCAATTACGCGCGGTCGCGACGAGACGAGGGACGTCTCGGACGGACAGGGTTCGTCTCGCGAGGTCCGTTATGATAATAGTGTACGTACCCGCGTGTGCGATGTGCTTGTGAATATCGCTGGCCGACGGGTCCGGCGAATAATAATATTCTTGTCGACGTTACAAACGCACGCGACCGTGCGGCACGTTGTTTATCACGTGAGTTAGTATAACAACGCCGTCTCCCTACCTAACCAAACCTAATACGTTCGTGGACGACGACGACGACCGAATAATTCCCAACCGAACCTCGTACGTACATTATTATAAATACGAGGACAATGAATCCGTTAGGTGGTGTTGGGGTTAAGTCGAACGGACGGCGAAACAGGTGTCGACGAAATGACGATACACGCAAAGGGACTTGTGGTAGCATATGTCTTTACACTGACTACGCGGAAGTAATAATAATAATAGGTTTTCAGCTTGAATCCGTCAAATGTACACGGTGCGTAATTGTATAAACACTCGTTTAACTCCAACTGTTTCGCGTACCCGTAAAAAAACACTTCCGTCCCTAATATAGTGTTCAAAATAATAACTGTGGGAAAATACGAGAGAACAATGGCAAACGATTCGTTTAAAATTGATTATTATTTTTTATTAATTTTTTCCAACTCCGATTATGATCAGTGTCCGATTTTCGTATTAATCGCAGTAGTTGAAAAACATTTTTCCACGTAAAGAGAATAATAACGGAAATGCACGAATTCAAACTTCTATGGGAAACCGTTTTTTCCTCCCGTTCGGTTCAGAAAAATCGTTCTGATCAACCGATTAAAACCATCCAAGTCGTATTAAATAACCGTTTCAAATTTTTCGAAACACGTAAAGTATGTGCGTGCATATCGTAGTGCACAATATTCTAGTCCTCGGAATACATTTAGAAAAATGATATTTCATAAATTATGTACAATAAAAACACTTTTAAAACGTTTCTCTCGTTTCTCGTGGAAATGAAAAAACCTTTTTTGTTTATGTGTCCTACACTTGGAATAAATTTCAGAATAAAAAAAATGCATATATATATATATCGTTGCCGGCGGTCGCGCCGTTTTTAAACGTTGGTTGTCGAAATATATATATAATATATACTTCTACAAACATTTAATATTATTATTCATAACTTGTTATAAAAAAAAAAAACGAATAAACAAGAATCCCGCAAGCCGATGTTCTTGGCGTTCACCTTAAATTCGTACTTATACGCACGCCACTGCACTCGCCCGGATCGACGACGTATATACGTATACACGAAAAATCGCTTAAGCCGATATTTAGTTTATTTTTTAAATAAGTATCGGTGTCGCGCCCTTTGCCACACGAATTCCGTGCGCTGATATGTACGCGTATACATAGTCGCAATACGGTACGGGGGGGAGAGGAGAGAAAAAATCCGTCTCCCCTTCCCGCCCGGCGACAAACATTGGCTTTTCCAAATATCATCATCATAAACGCGTCTCTTATCTATAATTAAAATCTCCGAATATAGCGTAAAGGTCCGATTTCATAATAAATATATATATAAAGGTTTCTTTTTTTCTTTTTTTTTTTTAATTTTCCCAATTGCATCGCGCACGCACTCGTATTAATAGCCGTCGCCCGATCTGATTTACAGAATATATAAATAAATATCGATAGGGGGAGAAGGAGGAGCACTATACACACCTATACAGTAAACCGCGGCTGCAGTTGTGAAAAGTGCTTCTTAAAAAATCCATTTCGACTTTCTTTATCTTTTCCACTTTTTCTTTCTTTCCCCAAACCCGTCCCCGACGTCAGGTCGTTACACACGCGCATTCAAACGCGTCTTTATATATATATATATACACATACGCCCCGCGACTCTGCGTGTGTTAAACACATTTTTTTTTTTACCCGAAGAACGTACGAAAATAAAAGAAAACCTGCGCGTTCGACTACCCAGGCGTATGTACGTCATTATAATAAATATAAATAAATACATGTATATTTTTTTTTATCTTTTTTTATATCGCGTTCGCACACGGACGAAAAAGAAAATTTCGTTATGAAAAACCCCGTTTCGAGTAGAATATTAACTAATTTGATTCGCGAGTACGCACGAATACGCGTAATATACAAATGTGTATATGTATATTATAAGTTTTATGTTAATTTTCGTGTGCGCGTTCGTGACCGATCCTCGTAAGTATACGTACATTATATATTGTGTTCTAACACCTAACTCCCAACGCCTCTGCAGTGCATAAACACAATTCGAAATTAAATATCGCGCGGATTTAAGTAATGATATATTTCCAATGACAACGCCGGATCATCACTTATGAATTTGGAAAATTCGACCACTTTGAGTGATCTTATTTGATTTTGATCAAAGATTTCAATTAATTATCCTCTTTCTAAATTGTTGGGAAGAAACAATTTTTAATATTTTACGCTTTCAAACTCTGACGTATTTAATCAAAAAAAAAAAGAGACGCACACAACGGGAATAAAAAATGTTGCTTTAAAATCGTGATTTTAAAATGTATAGACCGACACTTCTATTATTCGCACCGTAACACCGGATTTTGAAAGTGCATTGTTCGTGTACCTGTTTATAAAATTTTAAACGCAAACATATATAATCCTAAAATCATTGGAAAATTATTGATGACTCCAAAACCTTCCACCAATTTTTCGTTCTACTAAAAATAACTTTCAATTTTGTTTCTTTCATCATCTCTAATCATTTTGTTTTGTTCGATCATCACTTTTTCTTTTTAGCACCAACCGACGTTTAGGTATGACAACACTACAGACCATATTAGATTGGCGAGTCGGACGTCTGGAACTCGTCTACCGCGCGCGGTCTCCCGTAATAGATCTGTATTTCTACCGTAAAACGTCTTGGCGGTTAATTTCGTGTGATCAACTCTTCAAAACGGATTTATTTTCCGACGAACACAGCACAACACGCGATCCCAGCGACGTCAGAAACCACGCGGAATGGATTTTGTGCTTCGACACAGGGCGGTAGTTTTTTTTTTTTTGGTTGCTTGTTTATTACCTGCCCGTAAATCGTAGCCCACTCGTGAACGGTTATGACTTTGAAATTCGGTCTCGTATATTTAAACACGCCCACACACACACACACACATACAAGTACATTAAAACATCGTCTGAAATTCGTGTAACAATCTCATTACAAAGTCGCGCGTGGTGTAATTAACGCGGTAAAATTGTATATAAAAATAAATAATTTAAACGTTTCGCGTCGTTTGCAAGAAGCGAAAAAACTTCGGGTTTCGTTTTGCGTACCCGAACGAAAAAAGAAAAAGAAAAGCTATACACGACGATATTCTTATACATAATATAGTTTAATGTACAGTGGCTTTCATAATTTATCCTCCGTTTGAATATTGTTGCTACTGGAGGACGACCGCCGGATGCGAGTCAATAAATTACGTATATCGTTGTACGCGAAAAATTATATACAAGAAAGTATATAAAAGAAGAAAAGAAAATGTATTTTAAAATAATCCCCATTGTTTCCGTGTGTCCGTTGAACCGACACGATTAGATCGTTCTGCTTGTAATAATATGAATATAATAATGATAATAAAACATTATTATTATTAAATATTTCTGTAGCACATTTTTTCTATTAGAAAGTCGTTTTCCGATAAAACTGTTCATTCAGCTATGTGCATTTTTTACGGCCAAAACTCAAAAATATTTTTCGAAAATGCAACCGTGACGTCCCCCCCCATCCTTGTATTGGGTTTTCAGCTAAGTGTGTCCAAGATATCACGCGTTCGCCCGCTCACAACACGTCTTGTGTTCTTGAAATTTATATAAATCCTGAATTCCGTTATACGATCCACATGGCGGAATAGTCGGAGATATCCGAGTCGTTTATTACGTGACGAGGAGAAGTGTATTTTCCGAAAGACCGAATTAATATACCATATATGAACGTCCAAAATCAAGTACTACCGATATATATATATACATTATTTTGAAATCAAATTTCGTGTTTGGAAATTTCATCCGCCTACGATCGAACCGCGTTATTAAACGAATTCGCACACGTTTTGTTTCGTAAAAATCGTATACATAACAAACATACTACTAGTTCGTCTTCCCCGCGGCAACCTGCAACAACCGGCGTATAAATATCGTTTAAATATCAATAAATTCTAAACTATGAAGTTTTTTTTTTTCTTAAACGTACGCCGTTAATTTATAGCGAACAGGCGCGGAATACTTATCACTGCGAATTTCCCGAAAAGTGACTACCGAAATAACTAAGAAAATCGCCATAGCATTGTTTCACGTAGACACACACACAAACACACATATATATATATATATTTAAAATAATAAACGAGCGTTACCTACTGCATTAATGGGTCGTGCATTATTAAAACGGCTATAAATCGTACTTAAACGGCAATGTATAATAATATATGTCTGGTAGTTTGCAACGCGCGACTGTCTATAGTTGCCGGGAAAAATATCTCCCTTGTAATTTCGAGTTTTATTTTTTTGGACGCGGGAGATTGTTTTTTCTTCTCCTTATTTTTGCCGCGTGAACGTGCTCGGCAACATTATATATATATATTTTACGCTGCACAAATGTCGGCGCGTAGTCGGACGTTGAAGTCCTCTGCTATAGTATACTGTACTGTGTTACGCTCTACGGTTTTTGGTTTTGGGTCTTTAAAGTCGAATATTATATCAAATTTCGGATTTCCGTGATCGTTCTTTGGTACACTTTGAGATGGCGATATTTTCGTTTATTTCATCATGTTGACCGTTTTGTTCGCGGGGTTTTTAATTTTTTTAACTTATCCGCCTCTGCAAAACGTCGAAAACCCCCTTCGGATATTAAATATGGGCTTGTTCTTTTGAAGTTTTCTCTTTGTTCGCGTTTGGTTAAGTTTACCGTGCAAGTACTGTTGGCAACGCGTCGATCGCGAGTTCTGTATTTTCGTCGGTCGAACCCTAAAACCTGACGAGCGAGACGGAATTATTTTTGAACGCAAACATTTTCCTAGGCTGTATGTTATATATATCTCGTTCATTCTAATACGTCGTTTTACACCATCAAACACACGTATGTGAAGTTGGCCCACCGACTTCAAGGTGTAAACTTCAAACCTACACTAATATTTTGCGAGTTTTTTGCGAGAATTTGCGAGTCCATTTTCAGAATTTGCGAGTCAGTCATTACCGAGTAAAAAACAAAAGTACCGAAGGGTGGGCCAACTTCACGTAGCCCACCCACTTTGTCCTAGAATTTCAAAATTTGTATCAAACGAAAGCTTTTAATTTGCGAGAATTTGCGAGTCCATTTTCAGAATTTGCGAGTCGCCCCTCCACCCAGCAAACCCATTTTTCGACCGTGAAGTTGGCCCACCCACTTTGTCCTAGAACTTCGAAATTAGTATCAAACGAAAGCTTTTAATTTGCGAGAATTTGCGAGTTCATTTTCAGAATTTACAAGTCACCCCTCCACTCAGCAAACCAATTTTTCGACCGTGAAGTTGGCCCACCCACTTTGTCCTAAAACTTCACAATTAGTATCAAACGAAAGTTTATAATTTGCGAGAATTTGCGAGTCCATTTTCAGAATTTGCGAGTAACCCCTTCAACCAGCAAACCCATTTTTCAACCGTAAAGTTAGCCCACCCACTTTGTCCTAGAACTTCACAATTTGTATCAAACAAAAGCTTTTAATTTGCAAGAATTTACGAGTAAATCATTACCGAGTAAAAACGAAAACTCAAATGGTGGGCTAACCTACCAAAATATTCGTAACTATAGAAATTCGCATTGTCCTCAACATTTATCGAATTTCTTTAATGTCATTTAAAAAATGAATGAACCATTGTTTTAACACCTCACTTTTCATTTCATTGTGTCAATCCGTATAATTCGTGCAGTATGCAAATTTATATATATGAAACTATAAAATATCAATTTGGATTCTTCAATAAATCCGTAACGAGCTATATATAATATGTTGATCTTTTCATGTTGATACTTTTTAATTCTTAGAGATAGATTTTTTTCCCATATATAATTATGCACGAATGGTTATGGTTTTCCCATATCTCATTAATCGATATCAGTATAGAATTCTAATATATTAAGAGTATACGTACATTTTTAAACATTTAAATATAAAAACAAACTATCTTTGTTTGATATATAAAGAACTCTTTTTATTTATTAAAATACAATAAATATAGATAATATTACTTCTTCACTTTAAAAATGTATTAATTGTAACAAATGGTTAAAGATGCTTAAAATGTTTAATTCATTATTATAGTATCCACAAATATTTATAATCCTGAAAAATATTTTATATTGTTCCTTTTTTATTATTATCCATATTCAATTATAATTGTATTTATAAATATACATATATATATATAAAGACAATTAAAAGAAAAAATGTTACAAATTACTAAATTAAAATATGTTAATTCATAATATATATCAAAATAATTTTAATGTAATACTGTGTTATATTTGTGCATATATTAGCATATGAGGATTTAATACAACACTTTCATTTTGTACTATAGTAATTTTTTAGCCAGATCGTTATGAAGCTCCCATATATTTTTAAGAGCTCTGTAAATGTAGGTTACATAATAATTGTCAGATACAAAATCAATGGTAGCTACAAGTGTAAACCTGTAATAAAAAACCCAAAGTAACATCTAAATAGCACCATATATAAATAAAAATATTTATAAAATGTGTTTTAATTACTTCTTCATTAATGTTTTTAGTATTTCATGAATTTTTATCGATATATTAAAAATGTCAAATTCAATGAAAATATGTTTATTAAATTGTTTTGATGTTTTATATTATCTTTTTTTGTTATTTGTTTGAAACATTGATTATAAATCAATGTTTGAAGTCATTTATTGGTAAAACTCGTTTAAATGTTCGGATTTGAGTACACTAACAATGCAAATATAACACATATACGATGAATATAATATACACAAATGACAAAGTATAAATTAAAAATTTAAACAAAATAATAAAATAACAAAATATAATAATATACTATCCATACAACATCAATGCCCAAGTCATAGCATAACACAATTCTCTTTGCGAGTCGTGACTAGCGATGGGCACAACCGAATGAAAACTATCGAATGTCATATTCGGTAGTTTTTATTCGAATAAAAACTATCGAATATTTATTCGATAGTTTTCTCTGAACTATCGAATATATTCGGTTGTCAAAACTATTCGGTAGTGCCCATCACTAGTCGTGACCGCTGATCAATTTATTATATTCGAAAAAACCCTGGCTAATAATAGATATCCGATGGCGGGAAGACGGCGGCGTCGACGTGGAATCAATGATAAACGTTAATACACGTGGGTTTTACATAACTTCTTATAATATAATAGTATATTATTTCCAAAATATAACGTTGTATAAAAAAATGTATAAAAATTACGTTCGTAATAAAAGAAAGAAAATGTTTTGAATTGTGCATATATAATATATGCACATATTTTTTTAAATTACAGAGTGCCAATTTGACTAAGTTTACCCAATTATTTTCGATATAATTTTTTATTAAATACTTTATTTAAAAATCATAATAATAATAATAATACAATAATTCAATAATAAATATTTCATTAAACTGGAAGTCAGATTAAACATTAAAAATACGCATATTCATTAAGAATACATAATGTTTTTAACATATATACAAATTTTGAAATTCTAGGACAAAGTGGATGGGGTACGTGAAATTAGCCCACCATTTGGGTTTTTTTTTATACTCGGTGATGACTAACTCGTAAATTCTCGCAAATTAAAAGATTTTGTTTGATACAAATTGCGAAGTCCTTGGACAAAGTGGGTGGGCTAACTTCACGGTGAAATGGGTTTGCTGGTTGAAGGGTTACTCGCAAATTCTGAAAATGGACTCGCAAATTCTCGCAAATTAAAAGCTTTCATTTGATACTAATTGTGAAGTTCTAGGACAAAGTGGGTGGGCCAACTTCACGGTCGAAAAATTGGTTTGCTGAGTGGAGGGTGACTTGCAAATTCTGAAAATGAACTCGCAAATTCTCGCAAATTAAAAGCTATCGTTTGATACTAATTTCGAAGTTCTAGGACAAAGTGGGTGGGCCAACTTCACGGTCAAAAAATGGGTTTGCTGGGTGGAGGGGTGACTCGCAAATTCTGAAAATGGACTCGCAAATTCTCGCAAATTAAAAGCTTTCGTTTGATACAAATTTTGAAATTCTAGGACAAAGTGGGTGGGCTACGTGAAGTTGGCCCACCCTTCGGTACTTTTGTTTTTTACTCGGTAATGACTGACTCGCAAATTCTGAAAATGGACTCGCAAATTCTCGCAAAAAACTCGCAAAATATTAGTGTAGGTTTGAAGTTTACACCTTGAAGTCGGTGGGCCAACTTCACAGACGTATCAAACACTTATGAATTTTTTTCTATCGACTCGCGAATAAATCTGTCTAAATCTGAATAACTTGGGTCGGTTGTTCTAAATACTTATGTGTAGGCAAACTATCGAACACGTGAACTGTTCATTATCGTTTTTGAAAATAAAATTAATACAGCCAAATCGAATTTTTTAATTTTATGAATTATAATACTATAATGTAAATGTTAAATAAACACAACAAAATAGCGTACACCTTGACCCTTCTCGCGGAGAGTGAAATACATTCATTTTTTCCGGCAATAATAATTTCTTCCCGTTATTCCTTAAAAAGTGAAATAAAACAATTCTTTTTGTACAGTATATTAACATTTTATAAAGCACCATAAAAAAAGAATATAAATAATTAAAAATATAAATAATGCGTATATTTTAGCCTGCAGAAAGATTTTCAAAAAAAAAAAAAAAGAAAGTTAAATACTATTATTATACGTGTTCTAAAACGTGGAGAAATCGATCTCGAGTTTACGAAGAATTCCAATCCGAATTTAGATTTCATCATACCGGTATTTGTCGAGTCGGTCTGTCGAACAGACAGCACAGCAAACGTCCTAATATCACGTGGATTCTAAAACTTTTGTCGTTTGGGTTGATTTTAGAGTTTGTAATCAATCACTTGTTACAAGATTTGAAAAGTATAATATTTTTAAAAGACTGACGCGTCTCTTTTGTAAAATATTGGCTGAAAAAGACGTTCTACTGTGTTTTAAATTTTTTTTTTTTTTGAATTACTCATAACTCCGACGTTAATCAATGTTTTACGAAAAAAATGTGTCGTCCCTCGAAAATAGTCTCTTCTTCGAATTTGGCAATAGAAGTTTAAACTTTAAATATACCGCGAACGCCACGATTTAAGTTCTACATAATATTATTTTGCACGGTCGTTCACCGTTATTCTGAAGTTCACTGACGACAACTGTATATTTTATATACGTTTGGTCCCTGCAGTGTCATCGTTCGTCCGACGGCCTATACAATAAATGTATCGTCGCAGCGCAGCGGCGGTGCTTTGGGGGGTTTTTTTTTTATTTTTTTAATAAAACACACACACACAGCAATATTCGGCGGTATATTTTCGTTTCTGTTTTCTTTTTAATGTGTATATTATGCGCACACGTCTACGAACTGCTCTAGCAGTCGCGGGACCGTTGCCAGACCGTCGTCGGCGACGCGACACGGACAAAAGAGACGGAAACGATTTTTATTATTATTATTTTTATTTATTTACGTACACGCGTCTTTTGACGGTCGCGGTCACGGGGGTTTATTTATTTCCAAACCATTTGTTCCGCCACCGGCGGCACACGCGCGGACGACGGACGGACGGACGTGTCGCTCGTTGAATCCCGTTTTCATTAACACGAGCCTATATTATATATGTATTATATACGGACGAAAGGGATTTCTCGTTAGAGACCGACGGGGGGTGATGGGAAGGGAAATCTGCTGGAGAAAGGACGAACACGATGTTAATTTCGATAAACACGCAGCAGCAGCAGCGTCACGGGCCACTGTACCGTATACATAAACGATGACGACGACGACGACGACGATGACCGGAAAGGGTCGGATTAAATTAATGGCCGTCACCCGCGAGTATATATTATAAAGTGTTTCTATATTCGGTTCACACGTAATTAGTGGAGGACGACGCACACGAACGGCTTGTGAGGCTTGTTGCCGCCGCCGCGGTGTGTGTGTGTGTCGCACGCGTCCTCGCGCCAGCGAATATATTATCGTCTTACGCAATAGCCCGCAAATCGCTTTCTCGTCGTCCCCGGAAACCACCTCGTCGTGCTTTTTAATTAAACGTCACGGAAGACGGTCGTGATTATGTAAAGCCAACATATCAAAAAAAAAATAAAAAATATACATTTCTACGGGAACTACGTTTAAAACTCTACTCCGTCGCTCAAATCGATCTTCCCATAGTCGAGACTTGACCGGAGATCGTGTTTTCTCCGACTTCGCGGACGTGAAAACCCTAACCTAACATATACGACCAGTAAAAAAATTGTTTGTATGCGAATTTGTACGTAACCTCGTCGTCGTGGACCCTCTCGAATCGCCTTTGGATTTTCGACGTTCTAGGATTTCGTAAGATAACAAATAACTGCTGAAACGTCTAAAATTGTATACTGTCCACGTGCGTACAGAGGTCGTCCGATTTTCTCCAAACCTTCGCGAATATAAAACGATTTTCCAATTCGACAACGCGATCGTTTCGTTTTGGGACAACACCGCGGTCATGTTCGCACCACGCTTTTCACACAATCGGTGATCTTTACCCGAGAAAGATGTCTTTCGAAATCGTCGCGACCGCGTATACTGAAGACCGTATATACACACAATCGTTACGGTTTTCCATTGCAACGGTTTATTTATTTTCAATGACTTCCGGTATACGCCGCGTCTTCGTCTTCGTGCTCTGGGGTGAATTTTAAATCGCAAACGGGGCCGCCCGATTTTAATGAACCGGAATTCAGCGAACCGCGCAGACACTTAAAACGCGCGTGACTGTTTCTATTGTCTATAGACACGTGTGTGTGTGTGTGTGTGGGAAACATTCGTCTGTTCTGTACACCTGTTTCGTGATTTTCCTTATATCTCTTCCGTTATCGTCACGCAATTAACGAATGTTTCGGTATGATGTGTGTGCGTGTGATGTACGCGCGGAAATATATTGCACAGAGTCGCGATCGAATTGCAAATGGTTTTTTTTTCCAACTGTGAATCGTTTTCGGTTTTCGTTTTCGACTCCCGACGAGAAAAACAAAACGGGTTTTCATTTCATAATGGGCATTTGTCGTAACTCGTACTAATCATATAAACTATACGTACGTAGTATCATACACGGTGCCGGTGGAAAAAATAAACGTTTTATTTCGTACGGTTATTAGAAAAGGGCTGTGCGCTATTTAATGCACTTTAAACAAATTTCATGATGAACAATTTAGTATTAACGTTGAATTTTTTTTTTTTTTTTAATTTGTCAGGTTAACCGCATAACGGATTGCACTATGCCCAGTTGTACGACCAGTGTCGAGTATTTGAAAAGATAGAATCGATTTATAAAAACGTCAGAAATAGATAGTAGCTGACTACAATACTACACAATAACGTACAACAATAAAACATCTGAAAACTTTTTTTGTACTTTCATATTTTTTTAAATTTTAAGTTATATTTAACCACGTGTTATAATATACAAAGCATATGATTTTTGTGTAAAAATAAGTGTAAAGTTTTTTTTTAAAAAAAAACTTGTAAATAATAGCAACAAATAAATTGTATCCAATTAAAGACGGAATGAAAATTTGACATAAAACCCACGTATAGACTAGTTAAACAGCCGTGTAGGCAACGTTAGCGTGTAATCGTCGTTACCCCGCGATATTCGAATAATAAGATTGAAATGGAAATACGAGTGCGTAAATAATAACGTACTCGAATCGTCAAAAAAACATAACTGTTTTCTCCTCTCGCGAGAACCGACCTTCATTAAATTAATTGTGTAAATTCATTTCAAAATAATTTTCGAGTTAAAAGTTTTTTTTTTTTTTTTGTTTTTAATTCTTTTGTTTTCCAAAATTTGTATAAGTGTGTAGTACTGTGCGCGCGCAAACAAACTTTTCATTCGATAGAAGTTTTAAATTTCGTTCATTTTTATTTTTCGTTCTTTTTCGATCGTTAAAAAAAAAAACAGAACAAAACACGGCAAAAACTACGCGCGTATACACAAATTGAATTAAAACTAACACGAGACAATACGCGACTCGATTAGAGTACATTTTTTTTTTTTAATTCCGTTGAAAAACGTAAAACGAAATTAATTGTTTTGTTTTGTGAACTTTGAAAATCGAAGTTTGAACAACCGAATCATTTGTCTCTCTTAATAAATACATACATATTTCCAAGGTATTTTAACTATTCGTCGTTTTCCTGTTGTTAAGATTTTTCTAAATGATTTTTTCCAATTTCTAGACGTACACATAGCCGACAAATCGCGTTCTCGTCCTCGAAAACGTTTTGATTCGTTGGTATTCATCAAAACCCTTTGACATACAATTATTGTTCTCGTATTATTGTTTCTATACAGAAGTATTTTGTACGATATTCTTTTTTTTTAACAATTTCATACGCGTTGTGTAGACATGCAGATTTTCAGACAAATTTTTCTTAGCAAAACTGAATTAAATAAATGGAAACGATTTTTTCGATTCAATATTCTCCTTTTATGAATAACTTTTGTTTGGTCGTAGGAATCGTATTCTGCATAGTACTCGGCGAAAACGGCAGTACCAGTAGTGTGCAATTTTATGATTAAAATCGCATTACTACGCTTTTATCGGCCCGCAAAAAAACTATAACAACAAGTATCGGTATGACGTAATGAAAACTTGACCGAATACATTATTTTTGACGAAACGTCTCCAAAAGGGTACGTTTTCAGTGTCTTCTAATTTTTAACTTGTGTCCCGGTGTCCTATGGTTAAATATTTATTATTGTGCGTACGGGGAAATAATATTCATCGTATATTAAAAACAAACCTGTCCGTAAAGTCCGACAGAAATGTATTCTTTGATAACTCACCATGGGTCGCCGCCATTTTTAAACCGAAAAATCGATACTATTGACATAACAACAAATGAAGTACGGGGATGAAAAATAGAACGGAATGTGCAAAAAAAAAAAACTTTCTGGCTCGCGATAAAAAAAAGAAAAAAAATCACTCTTTATATACGATATAAAGACCGCGAGCGGCGTTGCCGAGAAAATCGAAAACACCACCCCCTCCGATGACTTAATAAATACACGTACATCGGACCGAACGGACGTTGTAATTTCGATCAAAAGCTCGACCGTCGTGTTAGGTCTTGTATTTTGGTCTCTCTCTCATTTTTTTTTCCTCTTCTTCTTTTTGTTTCTCTATCTTATTACTCGTCGTACGACTTGACTCGCCGTCGTCCCGACTACACGCCGGCTCTCGACCGTGCCGCAGCCGGCCTCCCGCCAATGAGTCATTACGCTCCGTGACCCGTGAAATAACCCCGTCCGTCCGTCCGTCCGTCCGCCATCGTCGTACTACTTCCCGCGACGGCCCCGGTTTTAATAGCGTCGTCGTCTCCGCGTTATTCGAGTCCGCGTGACTCCACAATGCGCTTTTTACTTCGCGGAGTTTCCCGTCGCACGAGAGATGGTCGTCAGGTGACGTCGCGTGTAAATAAATGTGGACGCTGCTCAAAACGGACGGACCGGCGGGTTGTTGTGCACGGTGTTTCTCTTCATTCTTTTCTGATGACGCGCTATCGGGTTTTCGATAGCAATTTACCTGGCGATCGCCGCGCGGCGAAAGGACTGTCCCTGCCTCCCCGTTTTCGCGGCACGTAAATTTCGTTCGTTCGGTAAAAAAAAAAAACGGAAAAAAACGAAAATCACCTACATAACTCCGAAGACCGTAACGTAAAAAAAAAAATCATTCGGATCACGTACACGTGAAGAAAATTGTATCCCGTAAAAAAAAAAAAAGTACCGTCTGCGAGAGTCTAGAAGAGAAAAAAGATATATTTATATATATATAAATAAATAAGGTTCGCGATGGTCGTACAATTCCACGGGGCCTCTTTGAACCGCGTGTTACGATTTTCTCCTATACACCGCGCCGCAGCGACCTCCGCCGTGCTCGATCAACCGAAATACAATTATAAACGGGATTTATTATTAACGTTCTCTGCTTCCGATGGCGGCGTAAGTCAGTTTTTTTTTTTTAAAAAAAAAAATTTTACGTATTCGAAAGAGTGGGAGCTTTTTCTTTTTTTTGTCCGCCCGGGAATTCATAATACTCGTAAATACATACATGCGTGTGTGTTTCTCGGAGATTATTATAATTTTTCATTCGACCGACTTACGCGATTACTTATGTATTATACATACGCTTTATCTCGGAACGGGCGGCAAACTCGAGACATTTTACGTTTTACAACATTTTCTTTTATTGTACATGTAACACGGTGCCCATCATCTCGGGGGATCGGGCAGGTAGACAAACAATCGGAACGATATACGTATAATTTTCATTCCTACGTCGTTGGCTTTCCACAAATGTATTGTCCAATCATCTCCTTTCCGCGAAGCCATTCTCGTTCGTTGGCCTCCGCGTTCCGTTTAAAAGCGTGACAAGCATCAGCTTTCATACCGTCATGTCAATCGACATAATTTTCAGCCGAAAGGTTTGCGCGTCGTCGACGACTGCGTGTTTAACACCAATCGCATTCCGCTGTAGTGCGTTTTCCCTTCTTTTTTTTTTTAGATATTTATTGAGAACAACCACGGCCAGTAAAAAAAGCTTGAATGGTTTTATAGCTTAGTTGTCCGCGTGATCTGTCTATACACTTGTCTATTTTAAGAATAAATCGTCTGGTCCCCGACTTCCGTTTTCTAAAGAATTTCATTTCTCCTGCCAACTAATAATAAACGATCTCGGAGTTTCTTTTCTTATTTCGCTCACGCTCGTACTGGAAACTCTCGGTTTAAGATTTTCGCCTAATCTTTAACCATACCGTCAGCTTCTTGAGACGAGTTTTCTGTCGCTGATCCTGCTGCCTGCCGTCCACCATACGAAAATCATATGCGTATACCTTAGGAGGTACTACTCTAATTTATTAGCGTGTTGAAATGAATGGAAATTGCTCATAGCGGCGCGCACAAACGGATACACGAGATAACACGTATCTAACGAATTATGTAATATTAACGTCCGTAAAAAAAAAAAACAAAAAAACCTAAACATAATAACGTTAGCACGGTCGCCGCGTACGCAGTTATCCCATAACACCATCCTCGGACGATACGTGTATACACACGAGACTGTGTGCACAACCGAAATATTATATTGTACGCCGTTAGAAATTTCAATCTTTTAGAAATGATTTACTGCAACGTTTTTGGCGCGTTCGTGTTGTATAGACGTGTAATACGTGCACAGCAGGACTATACTACGGCCACGCGTTTCCTTTTTGAAATTACGACCGCGTGGCGGTGTTTTAATTAATTACGACGACGAGGAGAGGTATATTATTATTACAATTACTATTATATACCGACGCTAATGTACGGCAGAGACGGGGCTACGGTTTCGGGCGATGATAAATTTCGCGAATCCTCGCGGGGGTTGACAAATCGGAGAAAGCCCGGAACGCCGCGAACCCTCTCCGCCGCCGCCGCGCGTGTGTGGTAATGTTGAACGGTTTGTTTTGACCTGAACGCCGCGCGCAAGAATTGTATATAATATATATACACACAGTCCGCGTCATTTGGGGACGCATCATAATGAATGCCTGTGCGCGGTCCGAGTGTGAAACGTTTCACTCGGGTCAAACGGTGTGTGCAACCGTGTGATTCGTCATGTCCACTGCCGCGTAACCGTTTCGCGTTTTGCCGGACAGCGTTTTCGGTACGAGCGTAAACGGAGCGATTATCCGCCGAGATTGCCAACGGAGAATCACACTCGTACGGAATACGTATAGATCTTCCTCGTAACTAATTACGTCCCTTTATTACGTCGCATGGTCGTGGAATAAAACACGGCCTGTTGTCGATTGTTAGGTTAGCGATAAACTCGCACCGTCGTCCACCTCGTCTCCACGCAGGGCGCGCGTCGTTTTCCAGACGAAACGACGTGCTTACACGTACGTACGCGTTGATTTTTCAGAACGTCATCTGGGAACCGGACGGCGGCAACAAGGGCCTGAGCAAGTCGCTGGTGTCGCTCGAGCTGAGCGGCGACGGTCGCAGTAGGCTGACCGTGCACGGGCGCACGTTCGCCACGTTCGCCCGACTGCGGTCGTTCAACGTGTCCGGGTTCGCGGAGTTGACGGTCAGACAACACGGCCTGCTGGTCCGGAACGCGGACTTGAACTTCACGCTGGTCATCGGCCGCGTGCACAACGTGTCGATGGACACGAACGCCGTGCAGCCGACGGCCGGCACGGTGGACGCGCTGGTCGAGGACTGTCACACGGTCCGGCTGAGCAACGAAGTCGTGTCCAAACTGCGGTCGTTCGCGTTCCGCCGGATCGAGAGCCTGGAGCTGTCCAAGAACACGTTCAAAAATGCGGCCGAGGGCTCGGCAATCGAGAAGGTAAGCGGTCGCGGTGAGTCACGACGGGAGTCCGGTGGGGAACGAGGCAAAATAATACAATAATCGTTTGGATTCGAGTCGTCAGCGTTCGGGTTACGTGTAGACATATTTTTACTAGATTCGGAGTGGCAGCTTTAAATTTTTTTTTTTTTTTGAAAATGAAATTAAAATGTACTGATATTTAAAACGTACGAATAGCAATATAGCTGTAGTTTCATCCGTGACCCGCTCATTGTACAAATTGTCAACTCGATACCAACATTTTGCGAGTTGACCATTTCAGAAATCTCGTTCTGTGGTAGGGACCGATTTCGTGTAGCTCGCCGTCTACATTTCTCTAGGATCTAAAAAATTATTCCGAAATGTGTAAACGAACACTCTAATTGTCCGTCACGATTTCGAAATGTTGGTAGAAGGCAAACTTAACGTTGGCCCATCGCGGAGAACGGAATGCGAAATCCCACACACACACACCGTTGAGTCTGTACGACGACGGAACGAACGATAAGGTCCTCGTTTGAACGGCATGCAATGAGCGTTCGGTGTCGCGTACTCATACATATGACGCGATAGCAAAGGGATCAAATCGTATAATATTCGTCCTGGGTTATTTGTCGGTCTACGAACACGTGCCGTTTTCGTGTAATGCCCGCGGCAGGACTACGATTACGTCACCTAACCTAAGCACATCGACGAACGGCCGTCATTTTCGTTCGAGTCCTCCCGTAAACCGCCAAAAGATCGGATCCGAGGTCGGACTTTACCGACCGAAAACTAATTTCGTATATCTATATATATATATAGAGAGAGAGAGAGAGAGAATTAACGTCGAACGCAATTACTGGCCTCGGCGATTTTTACGACGGATACTCGCGTTAGCTTATCGCGTTTTAAAAGCTTAGAAAGTTCGCAATGAATTATACGGCGAAGATCATAAATTTTGTCGAAGAGGTTTTTTTCTCTCGTCTATGTATATATATATATTTTTTACGATCGCCGGTGGAGCACCGAAAAAATAAATAAATAAATAAATAATAATAATAATGGATGTTTAAAAATTTCGAGACGACAGTTTCCGAGACTTCTCGCGGTGTTTCCAACAGACACTAAGCCGCGCGGGTTCGTTTCCGACGCTCGACCTGGGCACCAGGTCGCGGGTATTTAAACGACACGCGCGCGCGTCCGCGTATTATTGAGAAGACCTAAAGACAAATTCTTGGCGCGTCCTTAGGCGCCGTGCCAAAGAAGTCGTTCTCGCCGGGCCAAGTGTCCGCGCGTCACGACAAAATATTTATCTCGCCAGCACCAGAAACCCGAAAGTCGTTGTGTAATGTTCGTCCGTACATTAAATCGATATTTAACGATTGCGGTTTACTAATCGTAACATTGCTGCTGTGCAACACGTTACCGCAAACCGCGTTCATAAATTATGCGACTATAGCGATATCTAAAAAATTAAAATAAATTAAAATCAAATTAAAATATACTATTGAGTTTAAATAAAAAAAAAAAACTTCGTAAAATTATAAAAATGAATGTTTTCGACTCGTTCATATTATAAACGGAAAACCAAAGAACATAAAAAACACAACCTTAAAATAATATCCCAAAACACATATATATATATACACTGTTCATAACCCGTACGTATGGAATGACTCAATATATGTTTTAGAATGCCAAAAAAAAAAAATGTTGGGGTTGATTTTTTTTTTTTTTTTAATCGGAATACCTAACCTAAATTAACCCATAATCGTTCGCAGATGACGTTAGAAGACCTGAAGGCTGACAGATTGCCGTCGCACGCGTTCATCACGACCATCGATCATCTGTCGATCACCAACTGCGCGTTCGGCGCGATCGAGCGGAACGCGTTCCCGATCAATTCCATGGTGACCGCCACGCTGACCAATGTGACCGTGGACCGGGTGGAGAGCGAGGCGTTCCAGAACTCGTCGCTGATCACCAACTTGCGAATAATCGAATGTCGCATCCGGGAAATGGAAAAGGACGCGATCATGTCCGTCGTGCAGAGCATACACATCGAACGGTCCGAGTGAGTATTCTTATTAGTAACTATCACCTGCGGCACGCGCTATATAAAATAATATATATATATACCTTATCTCGAAGCCGAGGGAGAACCAAATTTATGTCAAGATATCATGAAAAAACAAATTATTATTATTAACTTTCATGTTTACTACGTCGATAATAATAATAATAATAATAAAATTGATTGAAGCGTGAAAAACGAAGAGAATACTTTTGTGATAAAAAGTTAGTGTTGCCAGATTTTAAAAACCCTGCAACCGACAACACTGTATTCGCGTGTTTCCGGTCCATCTTCGTTCCGCTGCTCTCTCAGTACTCGCGTGAATGTAAGTTATTATCGCGGGTCGCTTTTCCGTAAGACATTCAAATCCTCATCGCCAGTCACAAAAGTTTCACTTCGACAACATTGACCGGACCAAGTTAAGAGTTATCATATCGATATCGAATGTTTTTTTGTAATTCAACGAAAATAGCCCAGATTCTGACGTAAATTTTTATGTGTAATTATTGTTACCTTTCGGTTTTGTATCTACCGACGGTGTCAGTCGAATTACGGAGGAAAAGTATACGAGTTTATAAAAATATACGTACTTCCGTGTTTAGATTTAACAATAACCACACGTTAAATTGAAATGTAACTTCTCGTTAAACATTCATTTTTAACCAATGACGGTGTGCTGCGCAGTCTAATCTAATCTGTACAAACATAAGCTGTTGAGAGAGCAATATAATAAATTATACTTGCATGGTTTTCTACGTGGAAAACGGCTCGAAGGATTTTGAAGTCAAATTTTGCGAACTCATAATAACAACCTTAATTTAAACATAAACCGTGCTTTGGGTCGGAAAAAGGATTTATGCGTTACGGGCATTCGTACGGAATGCGCGACGAAAAACAACAACAAAAAACCTTTCGGACAATTGAGGCTAACAACAAATATTTATTTGTAAATAAACTATTTTAAATCCCGAAAAACGCTCTGGAACATCAAAAGTTTTAGAGTTTAATGAATGGACGATTAAAAATTATAAAAACGAAATTGCATTTAATATTTTTAATTTTAAAAATGTTGTTTGCGCCTCAACAGCACGTGTTAAACGGTTCGAACTCCGGGGAACTGACCGTCTATAACAATGTGAATAAAAACAACAACAACAAAAGAAAAATCCCTATAATCCGTGTACCGATGTATATGCCGTATCCACGGGACCAAAAATAAATACGATTACGCGAGCGCGAAATTAGGAAAATTTCGGCGGCGAAAAAACACGATCGTCGACGACGTGCTCGGGCGTAATAACACAATTATAATATTTCGCGTGCACAATATTACGTAACACGTAAGGGATGAAATAAAATTAAAAACGTGTTTTACAAAATTATTCGGCGTACACGCGCGTTCTTCTCTCCCAAATCGATACACACGTATGTAACGTATGGGTTGCATGTCATCGCATACTAATTCGGCAACTAATCTAATTAATAATAAACACAACGTTATCGTACACTCGTAAATGTGTGTGCGTGTGTACAACGCCGACGATGACGACGCGATGCTTTTGATATTGATTACGTTGTATACGCGTGTCCAGGTCGAAATCGTTATTCCCGATCGTTGGCCGGCGATACGTTTAAAAACGCTAATCCCGTGCTCCGTGGATCGTCTCGCGCGCGTTTACATATTTACGCGTATTCGAAACCGTGTCCTCCCCGCTCGTCGTACCCGTAAAAAAAACAATGTGTGTGTCTCGCCCGCGATTCTAACGTGAACGAATGGACGAGTGTTGGTTTTTTTTCCGTTCGCGTCCAATGAGGAGGACCGCGTGGGTATTTATTCGGTCGGCGAAGTCACTTTTTGCGCAGACGGTACTAGCGTCTCCCCGAGCCTTGATTGTAGCGACGCGCGCGTTGTTTGCAGTCGGCCCGCAGAACGCGATAAATACGTATCGGCACGAGTGTAAACTGAAAACGAAACGTTCATTCGATAATCGATTCTCGCGCGATAACCTTGGGAAAAGGACGTCCTCCGGGGATTAAAGCCGAATGTGCGCGGTCGGATTTTCTCGCGTAGCTTTTGGGTCCGTATCGCTTTAACGAACACAATTACTAAACTCTTCCGGATTATTGACCGAGGCCGTGCGCGATGATTACGTTGTGTACGAACGATCATTTGTTTTCTCTCGCGAAACCGCGACATTTGTACAACGCTCTTCGAAAAAGTTACATATCCTTACACAAAAAAAACGCGTACGAGCAAGCGTTATTATAAAAAGTGTGAGACTCGAAAACAATTTCTCCCGGAATACGGCCTTTGGCGTTATTTTTTTTTTTTTGTCATTTGGCTGCCATTGTGAAAAAAAAACCCCGTTTCATCACGTGTATATAAATGTACATATGCTTTTTTTTTCTCTCCCTTTAATTCGACAACAACAACAACAACAACGTCACCGTATGCAATAAAAACTGAGCGTAGCGACTTTTTAATTTAAAACCCGGGCCACGGCGCCGTGGGAACAACAAATGAGACGAATTCCGACTTCACCGGTCGACAGTTGTCGTTACACACGCACGCACAAATAAAACCATTTTTCAACTCGACGACAATGTGGCTAGGTATACGACCAAAATGAAGGTCATCCGCGGTGTGTGTGTGTGTGTTTGTACACGTGGACTCAATGTAAATACCGAAAATCCCGATCATTATAATATTTTTTTACACGTACGCGTTTTAGTCAAAATAATAAACAACACTAATCGCAATACCGCAAAAAATATATACATTATACAGTTACCTAAAAATCTATGTTTTACGCATGAACTCACAGGAAATACCTAGTTATATTATTATTATTATAGGATAGTGTTCGACAAACAAAATTAATTTAGTCGTGTACGTTTGTCACTATAATAATAATAATTTTTTTTCCGATTACAAATATGTGTGGTCGTGCGTACGTTTTTAGCACGAACTGATATCTAATAACAAAAAATGTCGTAAAAACTAGATATGTGTGTAAGTATAGAATAGTTCGAATTTCCACTTGTATCGGTAAAAACCTAACGCGCTTACAACCGAACGGCGAAAACCGTATATAAGTATACATGACTAGTGTTCATCCGACTTCGGGTGACTTCACAACGACACACATAAAAACGTATAAACGCGTTTTTGAAACGGGCTTCGGTATCGTCGCGAAACCGATAAATCGGATTGATCGTGTGTTTTTTTTTTTTGGTCATTTTTAACCGAACGGTTAGTCGAGTTTCCCTGTCAACCCGCGAACACGTATAAACTCGGTGTATTTAATACACGTTTTAACAGTCTGCTCGCGACCGTTCGCCGCGAAACTTTTTCCTTGCCGAAATAATCTTTATTGGTGTATGTTGTGTGTGTTGTCCCCTGCCCCCCCCCCACCCCCGGGCTACCCGCCGCGAGGAGTCTGAGACAATAAATAAAATTTACGACCATTATTCTTTTGTGCGACACTGCGATCTTCGGCCCAGAGCTGAACTTTGATAATAAAGTCATTTTTATTTCTGGTAACCGCGCGAATCATACGTCTAGCAAACACAGACACGTACGACCACGCCGTTCACTCGTGTGCGCAACAGAGAGTGTTCGCGTTTCTTCTCCCACGTCGATTAAAAAATCGTTTTAATCGGTTTTCGTTCCTTTTCGTTCCCCGTCCACCTCGGGCGGACCAAAAAAAATCCGAAAACAAATCGACGCGCATTTCAAAACATTCGTCAACGTCCCGTGCGCACGCGCTCGTCACGATGTCGTCCGTAATCCATGTCGTAACGCTCGTTTTGTGTCGATTACAACGTGTGGTCGGCGTACATTTGATTCCGTCGCGAGTAAAAGATTAAAAATATTCTATTCTTTTTTTTCCAATCGCGATCAATAATACAATGGCGAACCTACGCAGACCGTCTCGTGTAATTTTTCTGTATTACACAAAAACAACCGTGCGTTTAATTTTCGGTAGTTTTTCAAGTTTTATGTCGTTACACACGACGTTTGTGGGGCGAGATTTTCAATTCGTTACCCATTTTTCAGACACGTGAAAACATTTCAAGTGAATTTTTTTTGTTACGTCATTTCTATAGTAATAAAATTATTATTATTATTTCGTTGTCGAAACGTTCGCTATTAGATTTCTCGGGTAAAATTTCGACCAATTACGTACAACATACACATTATGTAATTGAAATTCTACTGCGTCGCGGTAATTGTGACGATACGAAATTTAATAAATAATAAATTACATCTCGTAACGGTCAAAGCTAATTTTATAATATCATAACGTGTACACCGACGTACATCGAAAGAGCGTTTATTTCGCCACGACGTTTAGATGAAATTTCGGTTTTCGACGAAAACGACTACCAGTGATGTTTCCAAAAATACGTTTTCACTTCAAACACCCGTAAAGATTTGTCGGGTCGAAAACGTCGTTTTGATAAAGAGCATCGGGGTGTTTAATCGTCTATTCTGAAAAAAAAAAATAAACAAAAAGTCGAGAAAAGGTATGCGTACAGCAAATCCCAGAACGGAAGACGTGTACTACGCCCTCACCAAGAATTTCCGTTCCGATGTGAATTACACGGTCACGAGGTATTGGCACCGATTTTCGAATACGACTTCCTTCACGGAGGAGGACGAAGAGAAATTCTCACCGGATCGAAAGTTACTAATGAGACGGGATTGTTCGGCCTACAGAAATTGTCTGAAACACAGAATCGTTTGTCGGAAGGCAGCAACGGTTACGACAGTCGTACGAAATCGCGTATAATATGTGTAAACCGCAAGCGAGCAAAATGTTGGCGTCCAGTTCGTCCGTTGGTCACAAATGCGTCTGGTTAAGTAGCGGTTTCGTGCGCATACGCTTTTAGAGCAAGTCGAGTTGACAATGATTTGTCAGTGATGAAACGAGTGGACCGCCAATGCAATTACACGTCACGGGTATATATCTTCTCTACGCCGGTCGCTTTCCGTCCGAAAAACAATCGTTTATAAGATACGATACGTACGACATGACCGCGCGGTAGTGGCGCGAGACGTATTCGCGACGAGGAGGTTAGGTGATCGTTCGTTATCGTTTTCAATATCCATTAGAAAACCGTTTGTTTCTCCGGGATCCAGGCGGCAAAACGTCCGCAGGTGAAACATCTCCGTGTTGATATTAACCGACGGCTAAAACATCACGCTTGTTTATGGTTGTCAAAAACGTTTCGGATAATGTTAGGCGATCGCTTTAAGAAAATGTTCTACCCGATCTCCGTGGATTACCGTGCCCGGTATACTGATTCGTATACGTCGTTTCGCGTAATAAAATATGTATTTCCCTTTTTGCGCGGGTCGTCCTGAATTATTTCGTCGTTCAATAACATCGACACTCGCTCTGATTTATTCCCGTCGTCGTCGTCGTCGTCCGGGTTGTTCGCGTACTATCCGACATTCTTATCTCGAGTGTATTTTTTTTTCTTTCGCATATTGTTGATGATTACTCGTGTAACGCACACGAATAATCGCTGCGCGCGTATCATCTCTTACGTAAAGTGTAAAATATGACTGAAAACCTGAAAAATGTCGCGTACACCGATCGTGGGAAAGCAACAAAAAAGAAAAAAAAACCGCTACCTTCATTGAAAATAAAAATTATGTATATGTGTGTGTGTGATATGGTTTAAACCGAACTCGGAAGGCGGAGCCGGGGGGCGCATATATCATATCGAGAGCTTTCCGAATTACGTGTGAGATATCGAAATCGGGGGAGGGGGCGATAAATTTCACGGGAATTCCGGAGGTCTCGCTGGGCGCGAGCATGTTTTGTGTCGAGGCAAATGAGTGATGAACACGCGCCTCCGTTATATATACATATATATATATCCAGGATGATTTCGGTTCCCTTGATCACGTCACCGACCGTAATTAACTCTGCGGCCAACGTTCTAAAGAGAAATTTTATTTCGATGGTTTTTTTATTCATTACCAAATTATCTATCAAATCGTTCATGAAATATATTTTTTATTTCGAAATTATATTGCCACGCCTATTGCCAATTTTCGATTTTCAAACGACGATCGTTATACATTTCATTTTTGTTTTTTATAGGACTAGAACGCACACAGACGAATTTAAGGGGGGGGGGGGGTGGTCCGTCAATTTCCATTTTCTATATTATCCGTTTATGAATAATTTAATACGTAAATATTTGGTCGCTTTTCGCGTGGTGCAGTGGGAAACGTAACCGTGGCGATATTGAAATCATCCGTTTGATAACAGAACGAAATAATAATGAGTGTCGTCGCGTCGTAATAAATATTTTATTGCCAAACACTCTGAAGTCGTATTCAAATTTTGAAATTCGTAGGCCGCCGCAGTTTTAAAATCAAAAATTAACACAAACCCTCGTATAACAAATAACGGATGACGAGATGGTAATAAACATGTGTTGGAATAATGAAAAAATACCGAACGAAGCGTGTAACAAAATTATTCATATTTTTTGAAATATAACCAGACTTGCGATCAAAAAAATAATCACCCTGTATACCTTATCGACTTCTGACGTGGCGGGGGATGGCAAAGGAAACGAACATCAAAACAATCATTTTTCGGCACGCCGAATGAGTGGTGGCGGGGGGGGGGGGGTGAAGGAGGTAGAGGTGAAGACGGCTTCGAAAATCCACGAGTAAATTACAAAGGAACAAGCGACGTGTTATTTTTTTTTATTCAAGATTCTTCAGGTGAACGAAAAAAACTATTTGGCCATGAAAAATGGAACGTAACTTTTTTTTCTTTGAAACGGAAGAGTCATAGAACGTTTCGCCGAGGAATCAGATTATTTTTTTCATTTGTATTATACAACATTACTTATAGGCGAATAATTTTCAAGAAGTTCAGAATATTTTGGCGTTTATACCCCGCCGAATTCTTATCAAGTATCTCGGAATAGTTATCGTAACGGCGTTTGTTCCCCAAAGTATTGTCGTTTGGTGTCCGTTTCAAGGCACGACTGCAGGGAAAAAAATTTTTCTTATCTAGGCCATTCACGCACATCTCGGCTTCCACAATGCTTTTCCGAACTTCTTTATTTAAAAACTTCTCCTAACTACTGAAATTTGTAACTATTCCTTGACTCGATCCTCCAAATCGTTGCCTTTGCGTTTCTCAAATTTTCCAATTGTGGACGCAATAGTGTATCTAACGCGGCAATTTTTAAACGTTGACGAAAAGCGTAGTAAAAAAAAAAAAACAAAAAAACAAAAAATCATTCGCGATTTCGCCAATAGGAACAACGACAGGAAAAATAGAAAATGTAACGAAGTTTACAGAAAACTTAGAGTCGCTATTCGTCAATAATAGTTTCAGCGTCCGGCGGTACCCGAGTCCGTCGAGTCCGTATACATAATCCCGTCTGGACGAAACGGTATTACAATTTTCTTTACCCTCTCCGACGGCACACATTAGTAGTCGGGTGTGTGCCGCGGCGGCACGCGCTAGGAATCCGGTTTTTTTTGTTGCCGTGACCGTCGTCGGCCGTTTCATCATCTCCGCGAGATTGTACGCCCGGGCGAATATGACCGATCTAACAGCAGTTATATTCAGATGTACGCTAGGACGAATAATACGTTATAATAATAAATTGGCTTGGACGGTTTTCGTATTCGGAGGCGTGTATATTAATTAGCCACGGCGGTCGTGAAAGGGGAGGGTACGCAAAGTGACTTAGTTCGGTAGCCCTTTCGGACGGAAGGTTATAAAAAAAAAAATAATAATAACAAATGACACGTTATACAGCGTTGTTATTATTATTATTATTTTTTTAATCACGAGCCGGTGGGTGATTCGTCTGCCATGATTTTAAACGAAATTTTATCTCGGTGTTATTTTTTTTTCTTTCGTTATTCGTTTCAGGAATATTTATAGACTTTTAATCATTTATTTGTGTTCGATATTCCGTTTGTGAATAACAATGATTACTTAAATATTTGGTCATAACAGTGGATTTTCACGTAGTCGAACGAAAACCATGCGGTACCCGTATCAGTGAAGCGTCTCCGACAGCGTCTCTAACTACTGTATTTGCAATATCTACTATACGATAACACTCCCTCCAGTTTCCACCGTGTTTTCAATTATATATAACGATATAGTTATAAAAAACAACCATTAAAATTATGAAAAAAAAAAATATATATAAAATTGAATGTGCGAAAAACTTTCTCGAAAATATATAAATATATGATACATAATATAATTTGTATGTACGCGAAGCCACGGGGAATTGCCTCCGAGAAAATAATCAACGATAATTTATTACGACTACTCGTCTCCTCTCACCCACCCGCGGACACATCACTTTTCGAGCCACCACGTGTTCGTTTCATAATGAAAATGGTATGTGGGGGAGAGCGTGAAAGTTTTTTTTTCACGTCTACCAGTGGCTGGGTATCAAAATTTCAAAATCTAAAAAAAAAAAAACCCATCACAATACATCATAATACCCGAAAGCAGAAAAAAAACAACGCTGAGATTATGGAGACGCGAAAATCGGTGCGTGGCCGTGTGAAAAACGATTTGAAGAGGAATAATGAATATTCCGCGGGTTTTTTAATTACAATACGTATCGTAGAACCTATTTTCTCATTCAATAAAAAGTTCCGTGTCGTGACGTAACGTGGAATAAAATATGTTCACGTGTTCATAATACGCGTCGCGTACGTAATACAACAATTCCGAAACGACGTTACAAGCTGAAAGAAAAGAAAAACGCGTTATTTTTAGATTCTAATCTATGAACGGTTAGTGTTTCGTATAGATTTTTACGTGCAGAGCACCGCTTTCCGGTAGCAAATCGTAAACGTAATTGGTATTTTATTATTTGACGCGTTTTTCGATTTCCTCAAGTTTTCTCCGGTGCGCGGGACTAAACTACGACGAAATCGCAAAAAAAAAAAAAACTGGTAAAATTGTCAACAGATACGTTTCGGGCGTGTGCGATTTTCGTGTATAACGTCCGATAACGTATCGTACGCAAAATATTTTTGAAACAAAGAAATAAATCTTCGCCGTGATTTTTTTGATAAAAGTATGAATTTTCAATTTCAAGACAACGATAATTAATAAACATCGTCGTCGTCGCTTTCGAATTAAAACTAACATCCCACTCTATCCTGACAACGCCCGATCACAAACGATCCGCTGGAACCGCGTCATCCGCCATTTTTTATCGCGCAACCACTGATGAAAAAGCGTATTCTCGAAAAGCGACTTGGCGACGAATTCTGAAGAGTTGACAACCGTGTAACGGGCAAGAACGTCACGGTTCTTTGACGAGCACTCGTCGAGATGTCCCCGGCGATTACGCGATACACAGTTTACCACAACACCAAAAACCGTCCCGCGTGTAGGGCGAAATGCGTATACGAGTGCCGCCCGAGTCCGTGTGCGAAGCTGTTAGGCTCTTGTTTCGCAACTGTTTTGTTTCCAGTCCGAGTAGAGAGTCTCGTTCGTTGTCATCGATAACTATGTCACGTATGATAACTAGAACACCCAGTGGCATTCGGTCGGTCGTCGTAGTCCGAAAGACGAACGAATAACTTTTAAATCGTAAAATATACCGAACGTTCGTAACCGTTACTGTTTCGTGAATATTACACGTAACACACGACGCATCATGAAACCCACTTTATTGATGTCGCAATTTTTGTTTTTTTCCATAAAATAAATTTAAATCGTAAAATCATTGAGTCTGGGTCGATTTCTTTAGTTCTTGGGTGTGATATAAAGTCAAAAATACTACTCTCAAATTAAAAACAAAGAAAAAAATATATCATCACATACTCGTATGGTACACCGAACGTGTTAATAATCACAAAATAGAGTCGATCATTTGTTTTTTTCCACTCCGTACATACAGAGTGTGAATCGTACACCACAACTAGGCCAGGAAAAAAGTTTCCTCCATTTCTTCCGATTTTCCTGTACATATTATATTTTGACTACCCGTCTGCATAATACAATATATTCGCGCGAACACATAACTTTCAATATTATATAATGCTCGGAAAACTTCGTTATATATATATAAGGTGATCCGTGTATAAACTATATCGTTTATTCTCAAGTCGATTTTTGTGTTTACAGATATTTTTCCAATAGGTATATATGATATACAACATTAAAAATGTATCGAATATCGATCGGGCGAGAGTAACAATATAAATATTATTTTCCGTATTTCCACCCACTTAACTGTCTTATTATTGTTGTTATCGACGGACAAGACAACAAAATCACACGATGGTTCTAAAATATTATGATTACACGCCTATTACCGAATGTATGTTAAAGAACACAATCTGGGTTTTCCGAAATTCTAATTTCAAAATAAATTACTCTCTTTCGACGATATCCGTGTATTGGTACACAAATGTAAAGCTCATTATGGAAAGAAATAACGACAAAACCAGACATTTATTTATCCGATTTTTACGAAAAAAAAAAAAAAACCAGTAAATTTTAAGACAGAAAAGCGTCGCAAACTTATTTCGAATTCTTTCCGTTATAGAACGCTTTGCGAGTCTAAGACGCAAAGCAACGAATAGCTTCACTTCTGGCGGTCCGTACGCGACGATTTCGAGTTGTGTACGAGGAATATATGATTGATCTTATCAAAACCGTGTTGCTGCGTACGTTTACGTGTAAAATAACTTTCCGAAAAATACACATTCTCATTGTATTGTATTATGTGTACACTTATAGTTTTTGAATGTTTTATTTTCACGAACACACCACGCGTTGTTACAACACTATCCGGCCGCGTCATCTGTGTATAATCTATTATTCGCGCCGTTGTTCCCACTTATCCCCCGAGGAGTAGAAAATACATGCTTCGGTCAGACACGCGTGTGTGTGTGTGTATACATACATAGGTTACGAGTGCAAATACGACATCGACTTCGCGGGTACGCGTGAAACGGAGCGCCGCGAGACCGCCGAAATATCGAGTACGCCGCCGCACGGGCAGATGAATCGGTGGAGGACGAGAGAGCACACCCGCGTTTCACGCAAACCCCGCGAGCAATCCATTACACGCGCGACAAGAATCTAAAATGTTTCCTTAATGAGATTTTCCCTTTTGAGTATGCCGTGTACTTGCGTGTGTTTTTTTCTTCGTCTTCTTCTTCTCGTTCCACCTTTTTATATAATATACGCCCGACCTCGTAAGTAAAAGACTTGGGTTAGACAAGTGTAATACCGTAGTGTCACGTACGGCACGTCGTCACGGCACTATGTAATATACGATTTTCGACTAGTGTCGCGAAATTCGAAGACGACGATTTTCGAAGACGAAACCGTTCTTCGCGTGCTCGCGGAAACGCACTACGAAAAACAATAATACGGTCGGGCGGCAACGACTCGTCGTCCTCCGCAAGCGTGTCGTCTTTTGTCCTCTAAACGAATTAAAAATAACAATAATAATAATCTAGGGACCGTATAAGACCACCGATTGATTGTCTTTTGGTGACGAATAACTAGTGCGGCGGTGGATTTAAATTTTTTACTCGTTGGCAATTTCAACGAACACATCTCGTGGAATGTATTTCACCACGCACAACGCGTTCGACGTTTCGATTCATAACGAAATTATAGATAAATTTTTTTCTCGTTCCGTGGCTAAAATAACTCTTGGAGAACGAGTAGCAAACTACCCGTTTTCTGATAGTTGTTGATTGAAAACAAGAGGACTGCAGCCGCAAGTCGGCCGAGAAATAGATGAATTCCGAAAGAACGCGTTTTACAAATACAAATTAAAAAAAGGATCGTTTTTCGGAGTACATTATTACACGGACTTTAATACACACATATATATATACACGATATACTCGCGGAAAACTTTAGACGTTAAGTGATATACACGCGAGTATCCTTTCTTTTTTTTCCCCCCCGGCTCGAAATCCGACCGATAACGTGGGAAGCAAATAATTGTGTACGTTTTCGACCGTGTCGATCTATCCACGCTAGTGCTGTGTATAGATGGATACTTTACACTCCCGGACATCCATTAATCATAATTCACGTATGCGCTGTTGTTGCCCGTCGTTACTCCTATTATACTACTTAGACGCCGCGAATGGTACTTAAAAATACACGTTTCCCCCGTACTCGGATCTCTAAACGGCCAGTTTCTCTACTCTGTCGATACGTCGTACTTATCCGGCCGAAGTAGATATAGTTATTTATAAGACGCACTAGCGCAAATGTCGACAATGTGTGTGTGTGTGTGTGTACACACACTGTCATTGATAAAAAGGCCGAGTAAGTGCCGAATTCCGAAAAGAAAAATGGTCTGCAAACCGAGGAGAAGTTTTTCACTCGGACCACATTAACATTAACGCACCAAGCGTCGGCGAAAACGTATTGGGTCAAGACGGTTCTTCGTCTTCTTGCGTGTGGCTTTTTTTATTTATCGGCGAAAAACAAAATGAATTAAATAAAAACTAATACTAATAACTGGACACGGAAAAAAGCTATATAACCACCGATCGCAGACGCATCCGCGACCCGCCTCAGCCGCCCGCGTGCAATCTCTTTACAGACCGCCCCTTCATCGAAGCGTGTTTTGGGACATACTTCATTAATACGTCGCACGGTTTATACTAACCTCCCGCGCTGGCAGTTTCGTGTTTCGGTTAGGTCCCATTTACTATATACTGGCGTCTGCCTTGCTGCGTCCTAATCCGATTTAAGGTGGACTCCGCGAGGATCTGAGAATATTGAAACTTAGGACCCTATAATGTGGATCGTTCACTGCGGCCGAAGTCCTTACGGTTATTGACCGGCCTTGACTGGTTTGTTCTGTCGGTGCGCGTTATCCGCCGTGTATCGAACGGTGGAATAATTGAAAACGCCATTGGGGGACTCGGGTGCTTTTTTCGACACGTCCCTGATGTAATTGTCTTATTTAACTCTCGGATAGATTAAATGGGTTAAGACGATGTCGTCGTGCAGAAACACGTCAAAACAAAGCTTATTTCGTACGAGTGTCGACACTAGACATTAAAATCCAAACGGCCATCACTTTTCGTCAGGCGACAATAATAACTGCGGTCTTACGAAATCTTTATTTATAATTGTCGTGACAACGATACGCAAAACAAAATCGACCGCGTCATACAAGTACAATAAATAACCGATATTATAACAACAGTAAAAACGTTAGCACGGACCCCGACGCGTACAAAAACGAGTAAAATGGGTTTTAAAAAAAAAAAAATGTTACGTCGTTTGCGCGCACTTGGAAATAATTATTTTATATACACGTCCGGCTCAACGCGCGTATGATGAACACCTACTTATTGGGCATTAGTCTGAGCTGGCTGCCGGCTCTTTTGTTTTTATGCTCGCGACATGCGGCGTATGTGGATATGATAACAGCCGTTACGCGTACATTAAATTTGCACGAACGTATCGGTACGCTCGTTCGCGGGAGGATTCAACGCAACTCTCGAGACGATTATTTTTAATCCACAAACATTCATCAGCGTTCTCGTGCGCGAATATGTGTTTTGCCGTATAAAAGTCATATCTGGCGACGGAAATCGACGCGTTCGTGTTGCCGCGCACTGTTTTTGACGTACGGAACGAAAACAAAAAAAAAAAAATGCTAAAATAATTAATTCATCGAACCGATTCGAGGTCTGTACGACGCGAACACGGGTAACCACACGCTGAAAACGGAAATTTATTTACTCGACTTCCGACTTCCGACCATAACGTGTGAACGATACGGCGGTTCAGACGGAAAACGTAAAAGAACAACAAAAAGAAAAACACTCTATCCGAATATACATATATTACACGGACGCTCTTATTTATGACGGTTTTTTTTTTCTACTTATTCTTGTTTACTCGAGTCACATTCCAGTTCTCGGGTTTATATGTTTTTTTACGATACTCCGCGACGGAATATCCCGACCTAACCTAACGTTTTGACGACCACCTCCCCCCGGGGATTTATCAGCAGCAGCAAACATATTTTTTTATCGGTCCACTAGCGCGGGCTTATCAATAACCGCCGCGACGCGAATCGTCGTTACACCGTGTCACGTAACGATAATAAACGATTCGTTGATTTGACTTCGTTTGCTCGCGCGACCCGTAACGATTCCGGCGGGGAATCTCGAAACGGACAAACGCGATTTGAAATATCGCTCGGCGGCGATATTAAAAATCGGTGTATAGTTTTGGCACCAACAATAAAAAAATAAAAAAAATAAAACGCCGACGTGTGAAGGTCCGTATAAAACCGCGTGTTTTGTATTCGGAAAAGTTTATTTGGTTCTGGTTTTAGTGATATTCGTACGTAAGTAAGACGGCCGGCCCCCGACCGCGTATCGCGACGAATGTTTTAATGCGACCAAAATACTAACGAAACGCGGTTTCCCGACACGCAAACACGGAATAATCGATGACTCTTTGATTTTTCTCCGGCCGATCTGTTGCAATATTCGCGACGTCGATGAGATAACGGATAACGTTTGCCGTTTGCCTTCCGACGACGACTCGGGATTATTATATCGAGTCGCGTTGCACGAGCCGTAACGTACACGCGCGTGAATTACGAGAACAACTCGTCATCAGCAAAACAATTATGTACAACGGCCGCGCATTTGTGTGACGAAACAAAAAAACCATTCAATTACCGTGCGTACGTTCCCGTTTGAGTATAAAAGTGGTGTGTCACCTAACCTTTGCATATTATGAAGTGCAACATTTGCGGGGGGTGGTGTGAAATGAAATCGTGTTCTCAAAATCATATCATACGACTTTTTTAGGGCGTTTAAAAAAAAATTTAAAAATTCATAACGTAAAAATCCTAACTATTGTTATTTGTATTGTCGTATACTCGTATGTACAAATTGTGTAACGTAGAAAATAAATGAAAACGCAATGGTCCCTGAACGACAGATAACCAAATACGCTTTAATATATATTGTTATTTTTTCGCCCGTTTCAAATGAAATTTATGACGAGAGAGAAAGTCGCCGAAAACCGTCGAATCGCGTTTATATATGACGCGTGTGATGTGATAAAGCCTTGTAAATGTATTTTCGTATGTCCCGTGTGGCTCACGCGTATGTGGTCTCCGCAACAAACAAAACGCATTTTGAACGCGGTGTTTCCTCTCGTGTTGAGCTACATTAGACAATTTCAATATCATCGACGCAAAAAATGTTTAGGCGTTTCATTTTTGAAATTGTTTAAACGGACATCATCACGCGCAAACGTTCACTGGACTTCTTGAATGATTTTACTTTTTACAAAAATAAACTAAAACTAAGAGAACTGACGTTTTGACGCGATAAACTTTTCCCCGTGTTAACACACGCCCGAAATAAAGCGGCGCGATAATAAATCCGAGAACGGATCCGTAACGTCTACTTGACTCTACCCCGATCGACATTGAAGCCCCTTCAAATTCCGAAAAAAAAAATCCTAGTATATTTATTTATATTTAGTATAAATTTTTAGTTTAATTATTTAGTTAAAAAGAATATTGTACAAAATAATATTTAATCGTTATTAGAAAATTATCAAAACAAAGGTCATCGACTCGTTTTTTTAACCTCCCCCCCCAAAAAAAAAAAAAAAATACAAAACAAAACAAAATTAAATGCTAGTGCCGCCGCTGTCCGTCCTTTGCGGTCCTCGAGTCGAGAGATGACGTGAAAGAGAGAACCGACAACTCCGGAATGACTAGAAAAATGCAATCGACGATCGACTTGGCTTGTCGTGGGAACACTCTGCGGAGATCGAAAACCTCACGGGTTTGTGGTAAGTCGGACAAGCGTCGTACGATCGGACGAACAACGGTGAATTCGGCCTTATCGTTTACACCCGGTGGTTCTCTCGACGTTTACGGGATCGCGGATCCAAATGCGATCTATCGCGACCCACAAAAACTCGACATAGACAGTTAACCCACCCCCCCCCCCCAAATCGGTAGTTTCTTTCGCGCGCGTTTGCCAGACCGGTATAATTCGTTACTCATCCGACTTTGTTGTTGTGGCCAGGTTTGGATCGGTGCGGACGTCGGCCGTGGCGGTGGCCAACGAGCTGACGCTGCGCAACAACACGTTCGGCCGGGTGGCCAGCCGCGGGTTCGTGTTGCACAACCTGCACGCGGTGCGCGTGGACGGCAACACGTTCGGCCGGTTGGACGCGGACGCGTTTTTCGAGTCGACCGCGGCCGCGCGCCAAACGTGGTCGGTGTTCCGCATGCGCGACAACGCGTTCGTCCGTACGGCCGCGGACGGCGGCGCGTCGTGGCCAACGCCGGCCGTCCGGTTGCAGGCGGCCGCGATCGAGACGGACGTGGCCGGCAATCGGTTCGCGGGCCGGTGCGGCTGCGGCCCGTGGCGGTTCGTCGCCGACGGCACCGCGGACGACGACGGCAACGGCACCGCGGACGGCGTGTTCGCCGTGCTGAACTATTGCACGGCGGACGACGCGGCCGCGGCGTGCGCCAACCTGACGACCGCGGCGGACAGGGAGTTCCGGATCGACGAGTTCTACGCGGCGGCCGGGTGCCGGGTCGCCGGAGCTTTCGACCGTTGCGTCAAGGACCGGACGGCGGCCGCGAACGTGGCCGCGACCGGCGGCGGCGGCGGCGGAGGAGGAGGATTCCGGTTGCTGGGCGGCGCGTTCACGCCGGCCGCCGAGCGCGGCGTGATCACCACCGTGGTGCTGTTGGTGCTGTGCGGTTTCGGGGCGGTGTGCGCGGTGAGCGCGGTCACGTGGCTGAACGCGCGCGGCTACTTCATCAAGCTCAGGACGCTGTTGACTTCGGGCGGCGGCCGCGGCGGACGCGGGACGGACGGCGGCGGGATGGCGTGCAGGACCGTGTCGGCGCACTCGCTGTCGCCGATGTCCGTGCACGAGTACGCCGAGCTACAGAGGTACAAGCTGGGAGGGTCGGGCGACGTAGGCGGCGGCGGCGGCGGCGACGACGAGGTGGGCGTGCGCGTGATCGTTTACCAGGACAAGGGCGCGCAGACCGTGCCGGAAGAGTTGACGCACGAGATGCTGCAGACGTTGCGGGACAAGCTGGACGATCCGGAGGACTACGCGGAGGCCAGGGGCATGATCGAGCACCTGTACGACCTTATCCGCGTGGAGGAGACGTGTTGCGGAGGCGGAGGCGGAGGCGGCTGGAATCGGTACGGCGGCGGCCTGGACGACATGACGTCGACCATCACGACCAAAGCGGTGGCCGTGGGCCCGGGCAGCGGTCGCGAACGGCCGGCCGTCAGGTCCGTGGGAACGGGCACGCCGTCGCTGGACAGACTGGGCCCGTCCAAGCTGAACGTGGCCGCGCCCGACCGCGACCGGCCGGCCAAGCCGCTGCCGCCGCCGCCGCCGCCGCCCGGCCGCAGGCCGCCGTCCGTCGTCGAGTACGTGGACCCGGCCGACCTGCTGCTGTACGGCGGACGCGGCGGTGACGAGGCCGTCGCACCACCGCAACCACCACCGCCGCCGCCGGACGACGACGACGACGACGACACGGACATCTACTGCGAACTGGCCGACTTGCGGATGGCCGACGGACACCAACGCATTGCGCCGCCGCCGCCCGTTCCCAACAAGCCGACAGAGGTTTGACGATTCTATTATTTTTTTAAACAAACATTTTTTTCGTTTTTATTCTATTCGACACGATTTGTGTTCGCGCGCGTTTCTGCCAAGTTACGCGGAACGTCGATCGCGATTTATCTTACATAATAATAACGACATAACCACCAACCGAGAGTTTTACGCGCAACGAAACGATTACTCTTATTATTATTATTTTTTTTTTGTACAAACATTATTATTACCAATTTACTATTATTATTACTATGCCGTGTTTTATTTTTTATTTTATCGTATATAACCGACCACCGTTTACACATTGCACACGTTTCTACGTCATATAATATTGTGATGCTAATCTCGTGTATTTTTTTCTCTCTCTCTCGTTTAGAGTTATTATAATTCGTGTCATCGGTATATATATATATATAAATACGTTCAAATATGTATTTATTTCTAGAAAAAAAAAAAATGTTTTTTTCGTGTACATATTATTATTATTATTATTATTATACATAGAAAAATGATTGTGATTTATTTTTAACAAAATATACAAATAATTGCGAGAACGGACAAAAATAAGAACCAGTACGTTTTTTATCGTCCGTTTCGAGAACGTTTTTACACGTTCCGTCTCCAGGAAGCCGAACGGACGAAGGGTGGTTCAATAAAAAACGACGGAATGTTGTCGGCGATCAGGAGAGACGAACGCGTTTCGCCCGAACGACATGTCCGGCGGCGTATTTTAGGAGACGCAGGAATACTCGTTTTTAATACCTCCCAACTGCCCACCGAGAAGCTTTTTATATTCTTTTGTCATATTTATTTTTGATTACATAATATGTTTTACACAATACAATCGTGTGTGGATGGATATTCTCGGTTGTTAGATTTTTGGCGTCAATCGATGTACAAAACACGATAAGACAGACGAAAATCATGTTCAATTCACACACGACCGACAAGAAACGACAGGCACGCACCCAGTTGATTCCAAATTCGTCGTGTCCAACGGTCGGAAATTGTTCCCAACATGTTTCGAAATTTTAAAATTTAAAGATTTGGCAGTGATGGCATTATTGCTCGACGCCGACTAGGAGGAAAATATTGACCGTGCGCGGTAGTCAAAAGACGATCTATATGGGTTCACGATATTTTTTAAAAAAAAAAAAAAAGTTGATGGAGAACAGATGTAACTTTGTGTAAAATGTTGGAAGACCACGAAGAAATTTTTTTAAAAATTTTTTCAACCGTCAAAATACCAATTTAATGTTCTGTTTTTAAAAATCGAGAATAATATTTCCAAACAAAAAATTAGCTTTAGAAAAATTATAAAAATGGCTACGAGCACATAAAAATATATATGTTTAAAATAAATTGATTCCTACAGGCGCCGCCAGACCGACAAAACATTCTTTGCTTTGTCGTGTCGTATCGTGTCGTTACGGAGCTTGCCGGATCGGTATGAATTACCGTATTCCAATTATATTGATAGAATATCTTGTCGTGTCGTGTGAGTGTGAATCGGGCTTTGTTCGTTCGTTAGGTTAGGTTAGGTTAGACCACCACGCAATCAGCTCGTTACGGTTAACCCGTATACAAACATATTCGACCGAGTTTTCAGTCCACTCGGTCCCGCAATTGATGACTTACGTGTGCGCGCGCGCGCGTGCATAGTTTGCAATCGACTTCGCAACACGTGACGAAAAACGAACACGCAATAGGTTAGGTTAGGTTAGGATTTCAAAAAAAAAAAACACACAGGCGCGCGCGTTTCCTCCGGGGAGAACAGTTACGTACGAAAAACCGTCGTCACGATCGTTCCGCCGACCCCGTACAGAAATCGCGTGCGCAGCGACGGCAGAAGCTTCAAACGGATCCCCCCCGTCGTACGTGCGTGCGCACGGTCGTCCCCAATCTCGTTCTCGTCGAGACGGTTCTCAACGCGCCGCGCACTCAGACTCCCCGCACACGATTTAACAGAGAAGAGACGCGCCAAGGACGTTTTTATTGTTTTTTATTGTTTTTTGTTAGTCAGCTCGGGGCACGTACGCGACACATCCACGAACGAAAATTTTACGTTCGTCTCCGTGCCGTGCATGTACGTTGCAAAAAAAAACAAAAACAAACGCGGCGTATGAAGTGCACGTGAGTTGTGTGAACGACCGCGCCGGCCCGGGGCCGTCGTAATTATTATTCGCTATGGTCGTCACAACAATAATATTATCGTGACGTCATTTCGACGAAAAGATGAACATGTTTTTATACGAAAACTTTGGGGGGGAAAATTCCGTGCGTTTCACGAGGTTTGTATTGGAGTTATTTCCGTTCACGTCGTCGTGAACTCCGATTTACTCCGGGTTCCCGAACAACGTTCAGCGTTCGATTCCGGCGTGTTTGATCGTCTAGGCCGAAATCACAATAGGAACTGTCCGAGCCCCAGCTCGGTCGCTCGGTCAACGCTGCTAGCTAGATACTTTGAGATCGGTCACTTGGTTTGCCAATATCCTAAGTCCGACCAGCCATAGTGCTAGATGCGGTAAAACTGGGGGGGGGACGGTCGAGCGGGTGTGCAACTAATCTCAAGAAAAAGTGTCGTGACGGGCCGACCGTGACGCCGACAAAATAATCTTTTTTTTTTTTTTTTTGTTGTTGTACCATCTATAAAGAGGTTTCACTTCAAACATCAGCGTCTCTTTGAGATTACAAAACAAAAAAAAAACAAACATCACGAAAGAATCGTATTATATTCGATGAGAATACGTTAATTATTATCGAATACGTTATTGCTGTATATATATATAAGCGTTTTTAGATTTACTGTAAAACCCGTTAAATACGCGGCGGCACACGTTGTCCATAAACAACGTGGTGTTATTAGGCGAACCGTTTTGAAAACGCCGTTATAAGTTTTATTTTTTTGAATTTCTGTCTTAAAAATGTCGTAAAACGCAAAAAAAAAAAGAACACGGTCAGAAATTAGGTTATACGTCAGTGGTAAGCCGGGGAGAATGGTATAGTACATTTCATTCGGAACGGTGTTTTCGAATATCCAATCGCGGTACATTGCACATCGTCCGAATCGGGGGCACTGTCGTCGGGGCGGGCGGTGTGCGGTCGACGAAAACGAAATCAAAGTCTCGTCTCAACACTTAGCGCGCGTGGTTCTCGCCTCGACAACGTTCGCGTTTGTTTGTCGAACGAACGAGGTTCGAAACACGGTGGTCCCCCGGACTCGTTCACGACGGCGAGTATCGTCGAATGGTGAGGAAGCAACATTGACGACAACGGCGGGGAAAACACGCATAAATCAATATTCCTACCGATACGAAATTTGAAGAGAGAAAAGAATTCTTGGCGAAAGCAATATATTTCGCCGGGTCCGGAACGTTTATTTTTTTTTTTTCTTTGAGCGTATTTTGACGTAAAATTAAAACGAAAAAGTAAAAAATGAAAAAAATCGAAGAAAAAAAAAGAAAACGACCGACGGTTAAACGGAAAAACGAGAATCCGCGTAATAATAATAATAATAATAATACACTTTGACGGAGAAACGACCCGTGTGAGATTACGACGAACGGACGACGGCCTTTTGCGCATGACGTTCGCGCGTACGATCCCAAGTCGGGTCGGGAAAATCGTGGTTTTTTTCTAAAAACGAAAAATTACGATTAACCTTTTTTTCGTGGTCTTCCGAACGGGACGGAACGGAACGACGTCGTGGCGATTATTAGTCGGAACAGAACGAGCGAAAATCGCGAAACGCAACGCGGCCGGGTAATTATTTGCCGTGATTCACGTGACTTCGGATGGTTGATGGTGATGGGTGGGCGCCGAGGACGCGTTCGAATTTCGTGCCAACGTCTGGACGCGCGTTTACCTCGTCACGTCATTCCGGCGCGTACCGCGTATCCGACGAAAACGGGAAACGGAGTGTATCATTACGTACGTTTATAATTTTAAAAAAAATTATTTTTTTTATCGACCGGCTTTTGTACGTATAAAACTGGTTTTTTTTTCCTTTTTTACTCCGTGTAATACGAAGAAATTCGATCTTGCGCACGTTTAAACAAGTGTCTGGTACACGTACTCGTGTTTGTTCTTTATTATTACTGTTTTAATGACATTACACGGTTCGAAGCCGAGAGAAGTACGAGTTATAATACAGGTCAGCTATAAACCGACGAGGCGCACGTTCCTCAGCTACTAACTTAACTAGAAAAAAAAAACCGCGAGTTCTAATCGTATTCGGACGAACGTGATGAACGCACGGCGCTATTAACGCGTCGAACGGAAGTAAAACGCTTCGAACGGCCAGGAAGAAGAAGACCGCGGCCGTCAAAAGCCGCTGGGGTACGCGTGCGCGCAATAAGACGACCGAACCGGAAAGGTCTTAAAAAGCGATCGGAAAAGATAACAGGACGACGACAAGTGCGGTTCGAAAATTTACGGTTGAAGAACGACGCGGCACGTGCCGCTAAACCGCGCCGGAACAAGCCGACAAAGCGGGAAGAGAACGTAACACGACGTAACTCCATACGAAACGTGTACGACAATTGAATTGTAGCCAGACGCGTTCTTCCGTCGCGTCTCCGTATAATAACGAATGGCCACGTGAACCACGTTATACTCGTGTGTGTGTGTGTGTGTTGTATAAACCGTGTATTTAAATTCGAAAAACAAAAAAATATTTAAAAAACTAAATACTCGTCTCCGGTCGCGACGGGAAAACGTGAACGTAACATTGTTAATAAACCCGAAACAAAAAGGAAAACGTCGCTGTTTACGAAATGTACGTTTTTGTTCTCTCCTTTGCGTCCCGGACAAATATAAGTACGTTTGTCGCGGTCGGCGCGCGTGTAACCGAAACAAGCAAATTAACGTTTTCCGTAACATTTATTCTTTCGTTGTCTCCCGACTGACGTACAATGACAAAAAATATAATCACAAAAAAACACGCTGCAAACGTAATGCTGTACGATCGACCGGGGGGGGGAAGGGTATTGTTCTTTTTCTGGTAACAAAACAAACGAAATTGGTGAATTTTTTTTTTCATCTTTATTCCCCCCCTACAAGTTTAAAGTCGTATTATAAGAACACGCTCCTTTATGTTTTGCGCGTATATCACCAAGGAGAGATTTCGCGCGCGGAGAAAAGTTTCCGCCGAAACACGAATGTATCGTCGTGATAAAACAAACGCGCTAATGAGCTCTACGGCTCTTTTGTCTTTGTGTTTTTTTTTGTTTTCAATCCGTCGGGCGGACATATATATACATATTATTTTTTTTATAAACATCGCGGAACGGACTGGCGACGGGATACGCGCTGTCGAGATGTTTTTTTCGTTATTATTGTTTCCGCTTTTAGACACGGTTCGGGACGACGCGACGACGTCTTTTGATCGGTCCGTCGCCGCGTCCATAAGAACGTATATATGTATATCTAACACTAAGTCTCCGAAACGACGGGAAAAAAAAAAACGACGTACGAGTATAAATAATTCAACGGGCGAAGACTTCCGCACGGCGTACGGCCGACGGTTCTAGCGCGACGCCCGTACACAAGTGAATGGACGTTCGGTCGGTCGTGTTATCCACTTTTGGTCTCAACGCCGACGCACGAGACCGAAAAAGAGTGATTGACCGGTACCGCCCGGGGGACTGGCTGGCTGGCTATCGATCGACCTATCCTTGAGTCTCGGCTTGAAACAACCGGATCGCGACGCCGGAAGTACTAACCTAACCCTACGGCGACTATTGGACACGTTATTAACTGCGTCGTGAACGCGAGCGGAGGGGGGGAGTCTTAGAATAATATGAAAACCCGGTTCATACAATTAAAGATGACTTTTACAATTTATTGTCTTACGCGGTCTTCCAGTTTGGAAACACTCGAGGGGGCGAGGGAGGGTCTGGACCCGGAGATCCAACCGTCGGCGGCGGACACGTCGAGGGTACGACGATAAACACTACGGAGAGAATTTCACGTGCAAAGTGCATTTGCACTTCCTTTTAATGTTATTTTCGCGGACACGGCTAGTCGTTATTACACATCGTAATTCGCATTTTCGCGTTATCACCGCGTATAATCGACGCGAACACGCTCGTTTCCGTTATTTTCCAAAACCCGTCCGGCGACGTGGTCGTTCGCGCACGAATTCAAAACGGACCACCGTGTCTTCTTAAACGTAACGCGTAAAAATTGTCTGTAAATTACCCAAACGACCTTCGTTTTATCTGTGACGATTTTCGAGCTTACCTGGAAAAAAAAAACCTTTTATTAGTATCAAATGTGTACGTAAAATCGCTTGTAAACAACGGTTACGGTTATGTTCAAAGACCCCCCCCCCGTGATCTTTCGGACGATATTTTCAAAAAAAAGGGCGGGTTTTTACCGAAATTTAACACGCGACGCGATTTCGTTTCGATTAACGTAAAAAACCGTCGACGACAACGGATGTGAGGTACGTGAACGCGCTAGAAATGTTCACCAAAGGACAGGGACGTTATCGTATTCGACTTTCCGGTGCGCGCACGTATCCCGTTCGTTCATGTGCATACGACCGTCCAAATAAAATTAAATTTCATCCGTTTATAAAACGGACTGTGCCTCGTGGCCGTTTTTCGGTCAATCGTACGCGCGCACGCAGACGCCGTTTGAAATATTAAAATTCGTCGGAAACGAGACCGACCGACCGGCTGACTAGGGCGGACGGGCGAAGTAAAACGATTGTCAAACGTTGTTTTATGCTGCGAAAACGAATAATAGGGAAACAAACGCGACTGCGGAGGAACTGCCGGTACTTCAGCACGCAGTATTAAGTAATTAAAACCGTAGCAGTGGAAAACACTGACGAAAAACGAATCGTTTCCGTTCGCTTTAAACGCCCGCGTCGAAATAATTATATCGCGGTCTTTGTTTTGTTTTTTGTATAATATACAGTGAAACGTCCTCTAACGGACACCTCCCAATAGCGAACACTATTTTAATCTCTATTTCAAAATAATGATAAAATGACGGTACCAAAACCCATTCACATTCGTACGTACTACCGTGATAATGTAATTACGGTAACAAACTCGTTACGGGACAATAAGATTACGATAAATTCGGTCATGACAAAAATATATCAATATGTCGTCGTCAGTTAGCGCCGGTTTTTGACGCGACGACTACGTTAAAACGAAAGCGGTTGTCCGCTTCGCGAAAAAGTTGACATTGGCGAACGATATTACTAATGAGACGGTGTAAATTATAAACGGACGAAGCTCACCGATTATTTCGGAACAAATGATTTGTAAAAATGTAATAATTTTCAATAAATAATAACATCAAACATACACGGTAGATTATTTAATTTAACCTAAAACATGTGTTTTTCTTTTACGAATTTACGCTCCGTGAATTTCAAAAATTTATTACCCCCTCCGAATAACGGACGAAATCTCTCGATAACCGAGAGCCGTCCGTTAATTCAGAGGTTTCACCGTACATCCGTATTTTATCCGGCCGGTTGTAGAACCATTCACGATTACTCGCCCCCGTCCGATAACAATTCATATGCGATCACAGGCCGGACGAAAACCGTCCGACGGTCGTCCCTGTCGTCGATTACACACATAAAGGCCCGTGTACGTACGTAGAGGACGGTTTTACAACACGGTTCACTTTTTATTATTCTTTGCCGTTCTCTTATTCGGAAGTCGGACGTCAAATAACGCGGAGTCGCCGGTAAAATGAAAAAAGAAGTGAAATATTCCACAAATACTTTGAGAATACATTTTACGTCATTTCGAGCACACGTTCTGAACGCTTTTCAATAGTATTGTTCACGAGATAACAGTACTACGTATAACCTAGAATCACCGAAGTCTCGTCGTCGCGTCATGTCATACGTGTATACGATTCGGGTTACGTACAATAATCTGTTTTCGTAACGAAAAGCAGTATTAATTTCGAAAAATGTTTTTTTTATAACTTTTAAGAGGATAATTTCCATTTTAATTAAAAAAAAAGTCGTCGCGTTATCTACCTGCCTGCCATACGCGAATATGCACGCGCATTCGTAAACGTATTCTGCCGGTTAGTAAACCGTAAACGGTTTTTGTACGTACACATATTCGTTTTAATGTTTTAGTCAACACACAATAAATATGAAAACGTATTGACCTTTAGAAATCGTACGGAATCAGTAGAGCAAAAGCGTAGTCTTTATTCTTCCGCAGTGGAACGAATAAACATTGGGCACAAAGGAAATTGCAGTCGTATACCTACCCAAACGCACGCGCGCACGCACACACACATATATATATATATACGTAAATCTACAGTCGACGACGGAATTCAAACCTTTTTTTCCATCGTTCCTTCAAACCCGTTTCATAAAAATAAAAAAAATGCCGTACAAACATTACATAATTTTTTTCCTCGTAATTTTAATTATAAAGTGCAGACGTACCGAACGCCGTTTTCTACGCTACCGTTCGATAATATTAAAAAAGAAGAAAAACAACGTGTACACGCGGCTGGCTCTTGCACGTTGCCGCGGTTCGATCGTGTTAACGCATTCGGTTAAAACGCTGACGGGCTTGACCGCGTGTGGGCACGGTCCCGCGGAGACACTTCACCCGCGTGGGCCACATCACGAGACCCGCGGTTTCCCGGCCACTGTTTGTTGCCGAACAATGTTCTCGCGCCGCTGACGACGACGACCACTTCATTGTTTTCGACGGGGAATTCGTATTGTTTCCGTGTCCAACAACGCCCGTCCGCGCCACCGCCGTTTACACGTGACGTTGCAACAAACGCCAACTTGACCCGCTGGTTTATTTATTTATTTATTTTTTTTTTTAAAAGGAAGTTTTGCACGAAAACTTCAACGATTACAATATTATTATTATACAAACAAATCAAAAGTACAGGGTTTACACAAAAAAACCAGCTTCCGATAAAAATCCGACAATTAAGAATACTACTCGTGGAATAGAAGACGCTAAAATACTCATAACATCCAAAGGAACTCCAAGGGAAACTAATTGCGCTAGCAATGGGGCCCTGAGGTTATCCAAAACGGGACAGAAGAAAACCAAGTGGCGGAGGTCACAAATCTCCTCTCCCTCGAGTTTATTTATATATATATAGATAGATATATGAACGACTCTCGTCTTTCAGACGCGTACAGACAGGGACGGGCGAGATACTAGGGAAAATACTAGATTCTAGACGAGCCCCCGTTTTTTATAAAAAAAACAAAAAACAAATTGAATACACACAATCAGTGTTTCGCACGTATGACGATTGAAGTTCCGTCTACGTGTGATAACACACTTGTTCTCGTCGCCTAACTGGTCCGTTGGAGAAAATATTCTGAAGATTTCACAGATCGTCGACGCTGTCTAAACTACCGTTATGTCCAATTGTATCTCAACCGTTGTCCGCAGCCTACTGCATTCTCGGGGTTTTCATCATTGTCCGTTCGGACTTGATAGCGTCTCGGCGTACGATCGTCCCGTTTATTTCTGATGGCAACTCAAAAACTACAACAGACGTTTTTACCAGACAATTGATCGGCAATGCGTTATATTAGAAAACGGGCGGACAACACGATCATCTCATTTGATACGGACTAATGCATGTACACGTGGTACGATAAATTTGTTTACGAACGGGAAACGACGACTCGCAAATTGAACGTACGTACGTTGGGGTCAAAAAAGAAACGAATGGATTTTATGGCGAAAAATGAAAAGGAAAAACACTCTGCGAAAACGTTGTTGAAATAAAAAAATTAAAAAAAACCCCACTGCCGCCGACACAAAACCGTACGTCGGGCTTAACACGGCCGTGCGGAAACAGAACGCGGAGGGAGGGGTTTTTTTTTTTCTACAGACATACGGCACCTGTCGGCCGATACGTTTTACACATTATACCGCGTGCGAAATTTAAAATACAACGAGAAAAAAAAAGGATTAAAAAAAAACGGAAAAAACGACGTGCCGGCAGGACGTTTCGGACGGATTTCTGGTGCGGCGCGGCGACCGGCTGGCCACCGGTGCAGCTGCTGCGCGCGTCTCGCCGGGTGTACGGACGTCGAGAAAATAAATAAATAAATAAATAAATAAACAATATCATACGTGTACGAAACGTGTAAAAAAAACAACAAAAAACGAGACAACGAAAAAAACGCGCGGCGGTCCGGCTCTCGAGACGCGTTTCGACCGTATCGGCGGGAATACAATATTTTTCGCAAAAGACCGAACGGTTTTTATGCGGTCTGAACGTTTTGGACGTCGGGAACAACGAAAAAAACACCGCGTACACAAAACGGACAGAGAAACGCGAGCGCGCGTCCGAAGACGTGTACGTCGGGCCGTTATCAAAAATCAATATTGTTCTTCACTAACCCGACGTTTGTAAATTCTTCGAATTTCCGCGCGGCGGCGACGACGCGAACAAAAAAGACACAACTTAACACTAAAAACAAGTCTAAACAAATAACGCCACCGTTTTCCATAAAAGCGTGCGCGCGTGAGAGGCGGCTGTTGCCTCCACCGCGAGATTCTCCATGTCTACCGATTTTTCAATGATATCTGAACATTTTCAATAAGTATGCAATCTCCAAATACTAGAATCATATCGTACTTACTACGTACCGGTGTACAAACGGTCGTAGTGAAAATATTGTATTTATATTTTTCTAATGATAAGGCGGCTTCAACTGTGGTTACTGGTTTCTTCTGTGACAATACCGACTGGCTCATACGACCGGTGGCTAACCAGTCAATCACTCAAACCGGATAATACGATTTAAACGCCAGAATCGTGGCGCAAAATTACTGTTATTAAAAAATACTCACCAGAAAACGTTGTGGTATTCTACAGAACCATATGTTTGATTTTGTGCGAGGATTAATTTCAATGGTCGTTGCCTCGCATCAAGGTCTTAGCTGGGAAAACAATTCTGGGGGAGAGGGGTTTGGAGTCTACACCTCCTTAACTAAGTTCTTGCCTCCCCTAACAAGAAGACTTGCGTATGACCGTCTTCCTACAGAAATAAGATACTGCGATTTTGTACGAACATTTTTTTTTTAACCGTTTTTTCGGCGGTGTGTTGAAAACAAACTCGGTCGTCTTTAAAACCGATAGAATATGATTATCGCATAGTAACAGAACTTGTTAAATGTTAACAATCTGTTCTTACCAACAGTGTGAATTTCGAATATAAACGAATTCCGACGTACGTTTACCCGAAATTATAAACATTAACTACGCATAGCTGAAATAGATACGATTGTTTTTTTTGCTTTAAATCTTACGCGTAGCCAAGTATTTTTGAAAATGGTGGCTGATATTCCCAACAAGACAGAGATTTGAAAGCAATGATAAACGATTGTATTCGAAAAACTGAGCGCGACGCGACGCTATAGTAGTTTATTATCATTTATGAATACAATAAACACTGTCACACGTCTAAGCCTGTTTTACATTTTGAGCGCTCGTAAACGCACAAACCGTTCGCGTTCAAAATGAATGCATGTCAACACTGTTCACAGTTACGCTTAAAAAATCGACAAATCTGGGAAAATCGAAAAAACGTTTAAATTTCCGAAGAAAAAAACGCGTCATTATCGTAAGAACGTTAAATTCTTCGCTTCACTCGGAGAACCTACAACGGACATGTACGACGCACGAATAATAATAACACTCCGACGTTTTCAATCGAAATTAGACTTGTTACGTCTATCCAAAACCCCGCTTGGTATAGATTGTACGTACCGGACATAAAAAATGATGTCGTGACGTTATTTTTTACGTTCAAACGCCATATATAACGTGTATTATTATAAAAAAAAAAAAAAAAAACGCTGTAAAGTACACATATACGCGAGAGTAGAGTGTAAAACCATTTCGACGGGTTTTCGTTTTCAATCGTGTAAACCGATTATTATTTAACTTCGAATTTCACTCGAACGAACATTCGGAACGAATCAACGACTTCCAACGCAAAGTTTGAATTACTACGTATATATATATATGTGTACACACCTCTGTATAAATATTTTACAGCGTTCCACCGAGGAATTGGTTTTATCTTAATTCTTAATGGAAACATTATTCGAGACGGGGTTTCTTCGGGGGGAGTTTTTTTATTTTATTTTATTTTACTGCTCCGGTACAGTAATTATTTCGTAAGCCACACTCGGTCCGTCCGATCGGACGCGAATTCAACGATACGTCGGGACGTACAGAGATTTATAACGGCCCGTCCGAGGAGAAATTCATTCAGAACGATTACAGGGTACGGTCGAAAACTCGATACATTCTCGCAACATACGCTCGAGGTTCAATAACGATAATGCACATGGCTCTGCTGTCCCGTCTGACTTCGGTCCACAACCAACGCATATTCGATTATTGTCGTTCTATTTTTGTATTATAGTTAATCGCGCAGTACGCACATGTACGTATCATACACTACAGATAAAAGGCCTTGTCTGCAGACGTTTCCAAAAACGAACTCCTCGGCACTGGCGAAACGATACCCAGTGTCGGATTTAACGGGAAACGGACGTGCGCGTTTTTTTTTTTTAGGTTACGTATAGAACAAAAACATCAGCCTTCAATTGTTGAGTAAATACACAACGCATTAGATATGAAAATTAAAATCGACTTACGCACACCCTATATGTTCCACCGTAATCCACTTTATATTTATATGTAACACGTATAGATTTCGTATATCTTAGCCAGAGAGCAGGTGAAACGTAATCGCTACAGACAAACGAAAAAAATATCATTAAAAAGTAAATTTAAAAAAAAATACACTCGACGTGTACGAAATTCCAGCACTATATATATATGCACGCGAGTACAGTGGAATATACTGACACGGAAGTTGTAATGCGATTTAATTTAATTTGCTGGCGAATCGACGTTTCCCGGACGACGCGGAGATGACGGTTCCGCCGAATTACGCGCACCGCTCCTAAACACAGTTCGGATTTTAATCGTATTATATATAATTCTGTGAAATTCGACAAAAAAAAAAACAAAAAACGCGTACCGTCCGCGGTGTAAACGAACGTAAAAGACAATCGTGGACGTGGATTTTTTTTTTCTGCACAAAAACAATATTATACATTACCTCGAGAAAAAAAAAAAAAAAAACGTCTGAACATTTTCACTGACGAACTACAAGAAATTATTATTCGAGAAAAAATCGAATGGTCCATATAGGAGAAAATATCGATTTGCTTCTTTTTTTCTTTCTTTGCTTTCCCGTGAAACGTAGACGTTATTTTACGATCGGCGACTTCTAACCGAACGCTCGCAAATTGTATTTGAATAGAAATAGGAAGAAAAAAAACACGATATACTTATTAAGCGCGTGTTATATTATTCGCACGCGAGTATTATCACATTTTTCCTCCCCGTCGAGTATTATAATACGCAATAGTGTAATATATTTAGTGTTTAACCGTTTTCCAATATCGAATATAAATGCGAAATAAAACGTTAGCGATTTAAAATCGTAACGTTGTGTGCATAAAAACGCACAATAAAACATAACGAATTTAAAATCGAAGTAAAAAAAAAAATACGCATAAAACCCCGACGAAAACGCAATAAAAAAAAAAACGAGTTCAAAATCGCCAACTGACGAATCGTACATACATTAAGTATCCGAAATACAATTTGTCGACGAATGTTTCCCGATATCGTCCAACCGATCGACACATTCGTCAAATCGGATGAATCGATAAAACCGAAATGAAACGCAATGAAAACGATAGAAAAAATTAGCTAAAAAATCAAAATACAATTCGAAACTACAAGAAACCGACGTTTTACAACGAGCAAAAAACGAAGACACGTGTATTTTTGCCGATTTACAACACATTTATCGTGTTGAAATCATGGAATGTATATAAAAAAAACATATCATTACAGCCCACGGCCCGGTGCACGCAATAAATAAACACACGTCCGTTTCATGCGTTTCGACCATACACGTGTTTTCGGTACCTCGAGATTACTTACGAGAAACAATCCAACGCGGTATACACATTACGGATACGGTACAGTCGTGTTTTTGATTTTTAACGGCGATTTTATGGGCTTTTAGATTTTACGCAGTCCGGCTTAAACGGTTAGGTTCGGTGGGCGTAGCAGAACGACACGACGGACGTCATGGCGGTCGTCGAAACGTTCAAAATCGTTACAACGTAACGATTACGTTTTGACTCGGCGTTCTACGTTTCGATTTCAACTCTGTACACTGGCCGTACTACGAACTATGAATAATTATAACCGTCGGTTACTCCGATTGTCGTGGTCGCAAATGCCACCGGTTTTTTTTGTTTTTTTTGAGGGTTTTTATTTTTTTTAGTTATCGACGGAACGTCTCGTGAAAATCGATCCAGTAGTTTTTACGTTTGCCGATTCGATCGGGCCGACAACGAAAAACGTTCAAATCGCTCGAGTTAAGTATAAATATAAGGTAAACGACGCGTACATTCAATAACAATATTGTATACATAATTTTCAAAACTCTAACGCAGTGAATTATATAAGTTTTTACATGTTTAATCTTAGTTTTGAATAATTTAATTTTTTTTTCAATATTTTTAATTATCACTGAAAACGCTGCGTATCGCGACAGAACTTTTGTTTGTTCACGCCGACCCGGAACATACCGAATGTCTACCGAACCTAACCTACTTTTCTCACTCGCTGAAATCCAACGAAATTACGCCGCCCGTGGTCTCTACCAACACATACTCGCACGAGTGCAGACTTCGTAAGCAAGACTTGGCGCGTGTCGTCGTATGGAAACGTTGAGATCGTTCACATCGTTCTTATGTACACGACACTATACGATTGCCGACCCTTTTGCGACACCATACAGTATATATATATATAGAGAGAGAGAGGGGCAAAAAAACATATCTCTAAAAAAAAAAAAAACACTATTTGTCGGTTCGTCGAGGTATTTTTTCTAACTCGTTCGTGTAATTGTAGTGCGCTCTATCGCGATAAGTTCCATATATATACACACACACACACTTATAGGACTTCTGCTGCTGCCGTCGTCGTCGTCTTCTTATTAAAACTTTTTTCGAAAAAAAATATCGAGGACCTCCTCCACAACACGTAGCACATACACGTGAACGGTACAGGACGAGGCAATTCCCCGCGCAATTATCGTTGGCCGCGCGCGAGAACTTTGTGATGAAAATCTGAGCCCGACAAACGCACGCTCGGGTCCCGCGTACACGTGTACGTATATATCATCACAACAACGCTGAGGATATTTTTATTTTATTTTTTTACGCCTCTCTCTCACTATCTCTCTCTCGCCGAGTAATATATGTTCGCGCACGGCGGTTATCATCGCGGCAATAATAACAATAATATAATCTTTTTTGATTAACGGTTTGTTTGCGCGGGGATTTTCGCTCGTATCTCGCGCCCGACAACGTCGCGCGTACGCGTGCACAGGGTGGGTGAGGGGTGGGTTGGATGGGGTTGGTTTGGGCGTACTTTTTATCCGAGTTCAGCTGGCAGCCGCAAATTGGAGTGTGCCTCATCCCCCGCGCGTCTACACACCGCACACGTACGGCTACGGCGACAACACGCGCTCGTTCCGCGTGAAACTTTTAGACTTTTATTACGTACGCGCGACCGTTTATCAGCGGCGAGCACGCGAGACTTTTTCGCGATCGATCGGAAAACAAGAACCGTGCGGGCACAACCCGTTCGTCGTCGGCACACGTTGTTCGACTTGCGTTGGTACCACGGTTTGGTCCACGGGACGTTCCGAAAACGACCGACGGGGGTTAGGTTGCCATAAATAATTGTCATTTAACCTCGAGATTTCGATCGGCATAACGTCGACATAATAATACTGTAAAGAAACCTGAAATGAAACACGTTTCGAAGGGATTCAAGATAATCTCCAAAGCTAAAATCGACCGATTCGAATGACAGTTTACATCGATGGAATCGTCAATGGAGCCGTAGAGTACCCATAGGCCAGTGGTTTCCGATTAGTCCGATTAAGTCACGGACAGGTTAGAGGATCCATATTAGGAACCACTGCCATAGGCTATCTCAAAACTTCTTTATCTAATCGTTATTAGATAGAAAAAAACCAAAAACGGCGATTTTCTAACAGAGCGCCGGTATCAATGACGACTAATTCCCAAAAATAAATGAAATCTCTTAATGGACGATTCGTACGTCTCTGGCATAGATAAGGTACGTTTTTATTTCGTTAGAGTAAAAATATTTGTGATTTTTTTTAACGAGAACTGCGTGATATAATAAACCAAGTACGACACGTCCATTCAATTCAAACGTTTACAGGTTCCTCCGAGAGTCATATTTTATATGACAAAGCGTTCACTGACCACGACCCGCGTAGTTAAAAGAAAACACGTCCCTGCCAAGCTCAAGAACGTTTTACTAAAGTAAAATCCGGTTGTTTTCAATGTCCGAAGTAATCTCCAAGACTACCGAGTCGATTAACGTGAATGTTTTATTTTTATTTTGCAGAGCTGTCCTCTGTTCCAACCGTAGTTTATTTTGGATTACAAATCACTGACTTTCTTATACATTTGTGCGTATGTGTTCAACGTTGATATTTTCAAAAACGCTTAAACAAAACTCAATAACGTCACCATTCTCCGATAAGACTTATAAAGTACTACGTATTTGAGGGAAACTCCTAAGAGGAAAAGTTGAACAAAATTTAACACACGACTATATAAAAACCCGTGTCTTCGAGCGAGAAGCGTAACGTACAGTTAACCAGCGTGGACTGGTCCAACCGACAGAATATCGTTTAACTGAAATCACCTCTTATCACAATAATATAACTTACGCGGTGAACGTCAAGCTGGGTCGTGGACTAGTATAGAAGCCAGTATAAAGGTCATTATTCGCCCGGGAAAACTCGACGCCGGACACGGCGAAACACGTCGTACGAAATTGTAATGCGTAATACAAACGGGACATGGAAAACCGCGCAACACGTTATTAGCTTTTGCATTTGTATACGTCTTCCCTGACGGTTTCCGTCCAGCCGATTTATATTCGCGGCGGTAAACGATCGACAGCACGTGCCCCGGCGGCACGTCTCGCGCTACACGCCGCAGTAGCTTTCCCCCGGACCGATATCGCTTTTGTTCGTTTCCCCGCGCGACGACGACGACGACCTCGTACATATTATATGAGGCACGTGCGTTCACAAAACACGGAAAATCCGACGGGCTCTCGAACAAACGCCGTTTTTCCGCAATCGAAATTAATACGGCACGAGTTGCGGAAATTTCTGGCCGCCGAGTGCGTGTGCGTGCGAAACATCAAAGCACATATACATATACATATACAATACGGTCGTGTGTGTGTGTGTGTATAAATATGAATAATAAACGCATTTAAATATTTATACACGTGTGTGAAAATTCTATTGCGAGAAAATGGGGATTTCGGCGATGCGGAAGAGGGCAAAAATCGGGAGTTCCGACAGACGTGCGTATAGCACAGTCGAGTCACGTCTCATCGCAGGACCCCACACACGCCACGATGGATGTGTTTGTATGCGTGTGTACGTATTATATTCCTCGTGTGTGTGCGTGTGTGTACACGCCGATGGTTTCAGATATATATATATAAAAACATACGTATAGAGAGTTCGACTGTAAGCCCCGTTCGAGATGGACGGAGGTGCAGCAGCAGCGGGCACGGCATCGCGAGGATCATTTCGGGTCATATATATATATACGTATATAATATTTATAAGCCAGGTTTTCGCGGTGTAGAGAATTCAAAGGGCGAATAATAAAATATCGCCTCACGCGCGCCATATCGATAACGGCGACGGTGGACGGGAGGATAAAGGCGAATTATTATTATCCTTCGACATTTGAATGTGTGAGGGGAATTTAATGATGTGCAGCGCTGTATAAATTTTTTTTTTCTAGGCTCGTCAAACACACGTTAATTCGACCATATATATATATATATATATATTCATATTATAGCGAAAATACCAATTACGCGCGAACGTCGAAAAAAGTCGAAATAATATATTAATTTCCGTTTATGCGCATGCGTGATCGTGTATATTAATAAAATGAGTCTCTTTTTTTATGTTTTATCGCGTGCGATTTCCGCACGCTATTCATGATTTTAAAATAATTTTTAAATATGAAAAAAATGTTTTTAAAAAATCGATAATCCTCCACCTCTAATGATAACAATAATCATACGAAAAATAATGTTTTAGAGATTGACACATAATTAAAATAGTTAAATATCGTCCAACAAATAACCAAATAAAATAAGGATGTGTAAACCCCTAGAAAATATTCTCGTCATTAAAATTTCGTAGGCTGGACAAGTTACTTTTTAGTTTATACTAGTTAAGTCAATTACAAACAAAAAATAATAACTTAATTAAGCTAAAAGTTATTTTTGAAAATCGGGGAAGAACCCTAACTTCGTTGTAATAGAAATTTATTTAAAAAAATAATACATTAAGTCAAGTGGACGCTCGAAAAATTGCAACAAAAACGCTCTATTTCGGTAAAATATATTGTTTCTCGTGAACTACGGTATAATTGAATTTGTCGCCCAATCATAATTGATAATACAACACGCATGGTTTTTCTCGCAATAATACAACGACGAGGAAGACATACGGAAAGTATCGATAAATTTGATTGCGTATGACGATCAGACCGAATTCAACATTTCCATGTGACCCTGTAGTTCCGAATAAAAACTCGTTGACCGTACACGTAAGTACAATTGGTTTTACTTATACAAAACAGTAGTTCGTTAAGAGCTACGAAAAACGTTTGCGCGTTACTCAACTAGTGGACGGCGTCCAAGCCTTTGGTCTTGGTTTCGAATTTAAGCCCGAACGTCACGCGTATGAGTGCTTACGTAATGTCATCTTGATACGTCGTCCGTCAGACGATACGAAAATCGCTACTAGTGGCGTGACGTCCGGCCGAATCAAATACGAATTAAGCGTCCGCCAACGAACAGTCTAAAACATTTGATTGCCGAAAATTACGCGTTATCATTAAATTATTAGATACGCGGTAGTTCAACGATATCGTACCGTGAGCACGTATCTCTAAACACGTGTGGTGAATTTGCGACGGTAATTTTTTTTTTCCCCACCACCACTCGCAGTCGTCCTCGGCCGTTCAATCGCAGCATATAAAACAGACGTTTCGACGGACGGACGGACTATTTCGTTCGTGTTTGAACGTCCACGGCGACGATTTATTTAATTTGGCGTTGTACGGAACGTGCGGGAATCATTATTGTGCGCGATACGAGTCCGACCCGTCGTAAACGTTTTTAAACGATAGATTATTCGCGAAATCCATTATGCCGCGGCGTGTTTTATATATATATATATACGCTGGCAATCAGGACGCGACGCGACGCGCAATTAATAACATCGTAATTATTCCCGACACACACAAAAACAAAAAACAAAAAAAGACGAAGAAAAAAGTCCCGATCAATCATCGTACGGTTTAACTGATAATTTCGAATATTCCGACGGTTTTGATGACGATTTCCCGCGAATCACACGAAAACTGCACGTATCCGGTGCATTTTGTGCGCGCGTGTTTACCGCGGACAGTCTCTAAAATATTACGCGACATAACAACCTATACAACCTACTCGGCATCGCGCGCAACAACGATTTACGACGGCGCGTTCGACAAATTAAATACTCCAGAGCGGCATCTGTATTCGATATAATAAATTATAACGACGCCGCGCCGCGCAAAGCCGCTCATGAAGAAAGTTTTTCGCGGGAACGTTAAACGAGAAACCGTTTTTTACTCATTCATCAAAATCATCACACGCACACGCACTACTATCTGACGTCAAGACGATATGAGACCACGTAAATTACACAAAATACATATTATAATCGAAACAATACGTGGCGCGCAAACCGTTTTGAAGTTCTCTCTCACTCTCTCAGTGTGTGTGTATATATATATATATATACGTGTTCAAAACAAATATGGCGCGCGTTTATTGTATTATAATAATATAATGATGTAGTAACACGGCCAAGTCCAGGCTTTCTGAACTCGCAGTGTTTACTACACGCATTTACGACAAAACGGAGACGCGTGGTTATTATTACTCGTATGGCGAGTGACACGTGCCGTTATAATAATATTAAACACCGCGTTAGGGCGCGAACGAATTCAAAGGCAACCGAACCGAGTTGGGAGAGCAGCGTTTTCGCGACCTCGACAGAATTCGAAAAAAAAAGTCCACGACGGCGAACCCGAAAATAAAAAATAAAACGATTTGTACAAATGGCGTAGTATTCGGGAAAAGGGAGTACTGGATATTGACTTTTTTTTCAATCATTAATACCGTCGAATTTCAAACAATACGACGACCAATCTGTTTTAACTACTGTTGCTTCTGTTCATGAGAATGGTTTTCCAATTTAGTAATCTTTTTTGAGGGAGCGCTGGGAATCCAAAATTATCTATCAGGAACTGCTGCAGAAGCAGTTCGACATTGCACAGAGCTTTCGCCAAGTATAAAGTGGTTTCTACAATTATTCGTAACGCCCGAACGCGCGCACATTTCCTGTCTTCAAACGATTAAAAAACATAATTAAGAGCTATTATCAACGAGGAAAGTCGACGTAACTTCGTCTAATGTTAGTAGAGAAGATTTGTAAAAAAATATCTTAGCTACGCAACTGGATTTGTGCGTGTACAACAACGATTAGTATTATTTGTCGCACTTGTTTAGATTTTTGTCGGGCGATGGAAATGCACTGTACGTAGGGACGATCGAACAAAGCGAGAACGAACCGAAAACGGCGGAAATCTGTTGAACTTGTGCACACACATTTATCGGTCTGATCTGTCTCGGTAGCGACGGGTGTTGACAGGCGTACAAATATGTTCATATCGTATAACACGCGATAACAATAACACTATATATATGCTTACGGGCGCAGAACCGTATCGGATTTTCGAATAATCTTCGATACGAATACCGAACGGTTTCAAACGTCAAATGAATTTATATACGTACGCCGCGTTCAGACGAAACAGAATTCAAAGCGATCCGATAGCGGCGTTTACTGAATACGAGCGACAGAGATGGCGGCGGCGGTTACGCCATTGACATAATATTAAGAAGAAGAAATCAGAAAATAAAAAAATCGACGTTGTAATATAAATATCTATATAGTAATTATGTGTGCGTATAAGACGAGCAGAGGACAACGGACGATCGTCGTGCGAAGACACCAAGACGTGCGTAGCCGATTTTCGAAAGGTTAGGTTTCAGCTAAAGCGTACACGAACACGCGCGATCGTTTCGGTAAAACGTAAACACTAAATACTGTCGTACGTCCACGACAATGATAATAAAGCAAATTCTATGCATGCCATAGTTTTAAAATTGTATATATATATATATATATATATATATATAGCTGCGTGCGCAGCGTTGTCAAAACTTTTGAAATAATAAATATTCGACGAGACGTACGAAATTAAATATATACGTAGGATGCAATCAAGCTACGCTACGCGCTATATATTATAACACGTATGTGTGTAAGGCGTCCATGGGGCGGGCGGAGCGTGCGAGAAGGCACGGTATAAGTAAATGACGGGCTTCACGATGAATGAGTCGGAAGAATTCTGCGACGGGAGCTTCCCGAAAACCGAGAGCGCTTTCGGCCTTTTAACCGAATTCAAAAACCGCGAACTGCGGACGGAACAAAAGAAAAACGGTCCGTCGTCCGACGACAGGATAAATGTGTTTGTTACCGTAAAAACCGGTCGATAACGGCAACGATGATTGTCCAAATACAATACGACATTTTACAGAACACGTTCGTCTTGAATATTTATTAATCGAATTATAAGAGGAATTCGCATTGTTACACGTTAGACCCTCGTCGCGTTTGGAGCTACATATTCAAACATACGTAATGAGCGAAACGATTTTACACTCGTTTATTACACTTTAAAACTGCATCGGCATCTTATTAACCCTTTTGTTCATGATATGTCATTAAAAGCAGCTGCTTCTCAGAGGGTTATTGACGTGTAAACATCTTTACGGGCGATAAGAGTGATTTTATTGTTTTTTTTTTTTTTGCGCGTACTGAATACATTCAAGCTTAACATTTAAAATGAAATACACGCTTTACGACTGAATAAGCAATACGTTTAAATTAACTAAATTAAAAACTCGGATCTATACAAAAAGGAAATTAATTTTTTAATAAACGGAGGCAAGAAGAAATTTAGAATATACGAAATCATAGAGTGTTATATTACTATAGCCCAGAACGGACGATTATTTAATCATTTACCGAATGACGTCTTTGCACATACGATATAACAACTATTTCGTATTTTTTTCGACGTCGAATTTCTATTATTTCTATTTTATTTCATATTTTTGCCCGACTCTGATCTGCTTCACCCACGACGCGACACGCACAATTTCCGGCCTAGTGTTTCTATAACAATCATTGTCAACGTCTTGCAAACGTCATCTCTTCCGGAATCGCGTATAACCGAGGAACCGAGGACAAGTGACAATCTGGCGTATACACGTGTTTGACGAGAGGGATTCGTTATTATGACACGGTCTCAGTGGCGGTTAAACGGGGAGGGGGAGGATGAGGAGATAAATCTACCCCATGACCGTTTTGTTATTACGTATTAGTTTTAACGGTATGCCGTTTATTACCTATTTATTAATTATAAAAAAAAATTATATTATTAAACAATAAAAAGGAGCCCTGCGTTGATCTCTGCCACAGATTTAGATAAAGACAAAATAAATGTAATAACTTAATAATAATAAAATAAACTTGTATCCTCAAATTATGACTTATGTTTTCAATGATCAAAGTTCATGTTGAAAAATCAGCCTCACTCCCCCCCCCCCACCATGACTAAATCATTTGATCGGCACTGCACGGTCTATCACCGTGTACACAACAGTGGCGACGAGCTGATCGACAGGAACGTCACGTATGTATATATAATAATAACAATAATAAATGATATACTCGTCGTCGCGCACAACCGTATCGAGTGTTTTCAGTGTGATTTCCAAACGATTTCGAATGGCGGCATTACCGCTAAATGGTTTATCGAAATAGTTTTCCAACGGAACAGAAATTCAAAGGGAATACCAAAACGAATCCCGCCGATCTCTGCCTCCAACGTATGTTTATCATCGGAGTCGCGTCGGAAACTTAATTCTATGAACGCCCATCTGCATATCTACTAGACGCCGCGAACTCGCGTTATTAAACGTATATATATATATATATGTGTGTGTGTGTGTGTGTGCATTGTATGAGCAGTAAGTCGACTGGGTTTTCGAATACCGCGGAGTTTGGAATATCTAAAAATGTCAAACGCGTGGTCGAAACGCGGCTGATTCGATAATAATTCACGACGAAAACTGCGGTACGGAAATAGTTCGCACTCGCGTCCTAAAACGAATAAAAAAATGTTTTGAAAACGTGCGCGGGGATTCCAACCTAAACCCGCGAGAACGCGTACGTTTAAACACACCACGTGGTGGTCGAGTTAACGAATTACACGATGTATAAACATCGTTTTCGTTTTCGTTTTTTCAAAACTTAAACGCCAAAAAACGAACGAATAAAAGAGCCGCGAACGTTTTGTGAAATCCGCCGACAGTATATCATGAACAACGCGAATATTAAACGAACAAGTTGCAGCGGTTAACAAGTTTATATCTTTTGAAGAATTTTTAATTCGCCCTCACTCGATACGCCATTAATCCCGCGAAACCGAGAAACGTATACACTATGTAAACGGGGCAGATAAGACGCTACCACGGTATTATAACGTATAATGTTTCTGCACCGTTGTTCCGCTTAAATTTTATGTTTGAGTTTAATTTAAGTTTTTAAGAGACGGTACGGGCACGGAGACGTAAAATTGCGGCGTTATACTGCGCCGGGAGACGAAATTTTATGAGAGCAAAAAAAACGAAAACAAATAGGGCGCGTTTCGAATAAAGCAACGTGTGCCGATAACGAATAATCGTACGACGCGTTTTCTTCGACTCGAAACGAAAATAACGTCGCGAGTCAAACGACGTCATTTTTGGAAAAATAACAATAAAAGAAGGAGGACCGGGGGGAAATTATTACGAGACAACGTATATACGTATATACTCGAAACAATTAATAATTGCGCGCAGAGAATAATTAAAATGCCGTTTAAAGCAGCGCGCGCGCGCGCGGTATGTACGCGTCGTACGAATAATCCTCGGTAAATTATCTCATTAAAACTACTGATAATAATAATAATGATAATAATAATAACAATAATAAGTGAATTTATAATGCTCGTTTTACACGGACCGTTTCGCAGCCTCACAACGCGAATACCACAATATGATAAATATAAATAATAACGCGCCGTATTGCTTCACGTCCGAGTCGCGGCCGTTTCTAAGAATATTGCGTGTGTTTCATTTAATATAACTGCAGTTGTATACAACCACTTGAACTGGTATTCGATAGAATTTACACGTCTTCCGGGCGTGAATTTTTATCGAATAATAAGAACGATAACATTGTTATTGAACCCTTTTTTTATTCTCGTCTCGTAGCAAAGCGAGAACGATATTCTTCTGTATAGACACGGTATTTTTCAAAGTGTCATAAGCTCATTTCTATTTAAAAAATCATATTACATATATATATATATGTATAGACGAATAACATTCGACAGAAACGATTACACGCGGTATGAAGTCGCAAAACTAATTTAAAGAATACCGGATTGACAAACGAAACTTTTCCGAAATATTAATAACAAATCGTGTCCGGAAAGAAAAAATTTCGTTGGAATAATAATACACGTACAAATGTTTGAAAAGATTGTCGAATAGGCAATATGATTGATGGACAAATCCGAACTCGCGCGGTTTCCTACACGCCACAAAATATATATATACATTATAGTATAATATACATAAGTACAAGAAAATTCACTCGGCAAAAAATCGAAAATAGTAAAAACGATAAACTTAATAAACTTGAAAATAATTTATCCAGATATCTCCGTTATATAAATAAACGCGCAGATAACTATAGAATATGTGATATTTGCGTGTTGTAGATGTAAAAGGTGTGTGCCCTTTCTAAAATAGATTTTTACGTGCAACGCGTAATTTACAATAAGGATTACTATGACCGCCTAGTAACATTATACATAAATAAATAACTATACACCAGTAAAATAATAAAGACGTCAATATTACGTAAAACGAAAATATCGAAATATAGTTATCGGTCGATTTTAAACGTGCGCATACCTGCAGAGAACGAATACAAAACGCAATATATGCGAGTATTTAACCGATTATATAAAAAAAAAAAAAATGTGCGACTACAAAATATTACGTTGAAATCCAAATAGGTTAGATTAGGTAATACATAATATATAGACTCGAAGGTATTGTTGTCGTTGAAATCGTCAAAATGCGTATATCCGTATTAAATAATAATTGAAAATTTCCAACTTCAAACTTGTTGTTTTTGTTTCTTTTTTTACTCGTGACACGTTCATAGGATGGATATTAAGTTCGAAGAAATACCTACGTGATTCTCTAGAATGGATTTTTATGATTCTTGCAAAATTAAAATCAGACCGGTCAAAGTCGTCTCACAACTTTGCCGGAGCGAAAGTCTAAATCGGAATAACGTGCACGGACGATACCGGCAAATTCGCAGCGATTTTCACCGTCGCATTGATCTGACTATATACATATATGTATTTATCATACGTAATTTTCGTTGTTGACAGATGTATTATATAGAGATGACGTCATGTCACGACCACGTGTTTTTTGAGCGGCACAAACGATTTCGTGGGAGTCATGAGAAAGTTGATGACTTAAGGCCATGTTTATCGTATTATTCAATATAAATTATATTTTAATAAATACTGGGTACCCAACGGACAGACTATTAATCAACATTATTGTCTACAAGTCTTGACCGTACTCAGAGAACGAGTACGAAGAAAGCGACCTGAATTGTAGGAAAACCGTTCTTGGTTTATGCCGTATCTGTTATGCAGTTTCTGGCCAAAAATCGAACGCTAATGTTACAACACCCCCATCTTATTCGCTAGATTCGCTCCGTGTGACTTTTGGCTATTTCCAAAACTAAAAAGCGCATTAAATGTAACACATTTTCAGTCAGTTAAAGCTGTAAAAACAAAATCGACAGAGGTATTAAAGGCATTGCAAGAAAAAGATCTCCAACATTGTTTCAACCTATGGAAAATGCGGATAGAGCGATGTATTAAACGTAAAAAGAGAGTGTATAGAAGGATAAAAATGTTAAATTATTAAAAAACTGATAAACAGAATATTTTTAGACTGACAGTTTCATTGTTTAACACCTCGTATATATATATATCATACGTAGGTACGTCGTTGTGCGGTGCGAACATTAACGAGAAAAATAGCCAACAACGAATCGAGAATTGATACGCGCGTTATGAATATTATTATATGATTGATACGCTACATATAAATATATACAAATAACATAAGTACAGCTGCATCGGCTTGTGTTCCGCGTGGAACGCCATTAATTATTTTATACATTAAACGACATACATATATATAAAAATGTATACGTGCCGCTAAACTTTATCTTATATACAAAACAATTAAAACACTCTCCCGGGTCTCCATTTATTACTGAAACTTTTGTTTGTGTTTCTCGAGTTTTTCTCTGCGCGAAAGATTTCAAAAACGTAAATTCCGAACTGGCGTTTAAAATCCTCAAAGTTCCTACTTTCGTATTTAAAACGCAAAGACGCCGTCGTGTCGACGTCTCTACTATATATATACAAATTCGTGCACGTGGTGTTCGAACGTATTTTTTGTCTTTTTTTTCCTCGTTTATTTACGGATAGTCCATATATATATATGTAGTTAATTAAAGAACAATACATTATACGCGATAAAAACGATTATAATTACGAGCTTAAAAAATTATTTACGCGAGTTAAGTTTGAAGCGTACGGAGAATGTTCGGAGAGTGCGGTTGTAATATCCCGTAAAGAAAAGGCTCGATTGAAAAAGTTGAAAATGTATTATAACGGCATGGTTTTGATTTTAATTAAATGTTTTATTTTTTCGACAGGGACAGTAAATAAATTTTATATAAATATAATTTGAACAGTTTGGTTATCTATAATGAAAAATCTATTGCGAAAAAAAAATACCCGCGAAATTCTAAATATTGTGTAAATCGTAAATAAATAATATGAAACATGATGTTATATTCGAAAACTCAAAAACGTATTCTATAGATTTTTGAATCTATTTGTAATTTACGGTATGCAAATTTAAAAAAATGGCCAAACAATTTTATGAGCACTTGACGACAATGGTGGTAATCGGTTGAAAATGCCGTTTGAAATCACGAAAAACTAAAACGTAATGGAAAAATATAATAATTAATAATCGACAATCGTTTTATAGACATGTTTTACTAATCACTGTATACTTTATAATTCAAAGTATTTTAGATAGATAACATATAATTGTGTTTATGGCCCAATGCAAATCACGAGTAATTATTTGGTAGCTAAATGATTTGATATCTGTAATAAGCCAGCATATATAGTATAAACTAATTTCCAATGGCCATCCGTGTTCGTTCCCGCGGAGTGCAAAAATCCAATCGCATATAAAATCAATTTCAAAAAAATTTCAAAAAAAATAACAATGAAAATTTTGTCTCGCGGTCTTATTTACTGAAACTCGACAGAAATACGTGAACGAATTTTAGGTACGTCGTGTATTCTCGTGCAATCGTTCTAGAAACGATCGTCTAATGATGTTTTTAATTTATACAGAACCGTTCAATGACTGTAATTGAAAACGTAAGACGACGGCGAAAAAACATTGGAAAAAACACCGGGAAAAATGTACAAAACCGCGCACTAAAGACGTTCGGATTTCCACTCGCACACGCCACGTAATACGGATTACGAGCTATTTACTTAACGACGAACCCGAACGATTAAAAAAAAAAAAATTTGCAAACGCAACACCGTCCGAGGCCTAAATTCATAGTATCGATATAAACGCCGACGTCACGACAAACGTTCTAACCAGTGGCAAATCGAACGAATAAATATGTTAAATCGTCGGCGCGTAATCGTTCGCATGCAGATAAACACACACACACACACACACACATATATAACGTAAAATACCAATCACGGAACGATTACGGCGGACGTTTGAAACCGCGAGCTGATCGCGTGCTCGGTTATATGAATTTTTGTTCGCGGGTGTACAAAATTTGCCCGCAAACGGTTTACGTACGGTTGCATGACATAAATCTACAAAACGACGTCATCAAATACGGAGCAATATAAATTATACGATGTGCTTCGGCGGTCCTATTTTCGATCGAAACCCAATAAGACGTACACGCAAATATGTAGAAAAACGAATCAAACCGTACCTGAAAGGACAAACATTATTATTGATCATTACGCGCTTGTCGGCCGCGGTGCGGCGAATAAAGAATGGCGCGCGCGCTTTTTAAACTAGCCCCCACCTGTTAACAATAAAACAACGATAATAATAAACGTATCTGCGTACGGTCAACGTCAAAACTATATTAAATACGTATACTGAATATTCAACGATTATTTCTTATCGTGTACGCTTCGAATTAAATTGAAATAACACGTTCGGAGTAATTTACACTAACCTAATTGCGCATTCATAATTTGCATATATATATAGTGAGACCCGAGATTATATTTATTAGCAATTACGGACTACGAACTGCTACGATTTCACAATAAACGGAATAATACATAATATTATAACGGTATAAGCTCGGATTATTAACATTCTATAAACTATCATGAACACCGTTTAAAACGGTTAACGCGCGCAGAGGGCCAAGTGCATTGCGATGAGGTCGAGCCCTGGTCGGCGATTTGCTATTCCGAAATTAATATTTTTATGAGCTTGCGAAAAATCAACTCGAGACGATAATATGCTCTACGCCTACAGTCGAATTCGTCTGACGAGAAGAAGCTTTCCCATATCATCCGAGTCGTTTCCAAAAAAAAAGACATTACCATAATTACACACGTAATTCGTATACTACACGCACATTTCAAGCACGAACGCTCTACATATTCAACTGGATAACAGACACATAAATAAATATACCGACTTTAGGCCCTAAATACAAGTGTGAAACTTACGCAATAATATTTTGTAGTTTAAACGTTTTTTTTCACGCTCATTATTGCGACTTTATTATTTATACAAGCACACACACATATATATATATACTGCGTAGTCGAACCGGATAACGATTGCATTTCCTATTCGTTTGGAATTATAATTGCTATATTAAAAATTGTTGATGACATTTCGATTCCGAGTACCGTATAATTGTTTTTACCCTCGGTGCGCGCGCCACGGGCGTGCCCCGGACCAACATTTGGAACACGGGTTGCAGAGAAAACGAGGAAATGTATTAACCATTAAAAACTACCATGACAACAAATAACTATATATTTTTACGTTACGGAAAGTACAAAAAGGTAAACTGTTTGTAATCAAATGCGAATCAAAACGAGAACATTTTTCACGGGTAAAAACGTCGGTTATGACATTTAAGTTTTGGCACGGGCTATATGTGATCACCGGCGGACCGGTGAAAACCGCATTATGCGCGTGATATTATCGTACAACAAAAAATACGAGAATTCTCATGGAAACGTTCACGTTTCATACACGCCGGCGGCGTTACGACGATACTCATTTTCGAGTGTTCCCACTACGTTCAATGGTACCATTGAAAGTACATTAACCCGACGCAAAAAGTATTGCTTTCGAACGTCGGCGATTATTCGCGGACGAGACGTTATCGAAATATATATATATAAAGGGCGCGGCTATGAATTATTACGACAGAAATAAACGGCACAGGTGGAATTTCAGTCGTTCTTTATTTATTTATTTTTTATTTTTTTAACGCGAACACTACGACGAGATAAAAACGCAATACGTATTTATCGTATTATTATTATTTATTATAATACTAACGGTGTCTAATATATTGTTGTGGTATTTTATTATTCATGTAAAAAACATAATTGGCGCATTGTTTATATTATTATTTATCTTTTAATTGGATGCCCCGCCGCCAAACACCGCCGCTGCCGAAAAGTAAAAAAAAGAAGCGCGTATTACGCAATATTATGTCCGTAATAGTGACCAAAGTTTTTACTACCAGCGCACGAACTGTTATTAAATACGTAATATCAAACAACAAATTTCGCATAATAAAACGTTAAACAAGCACCGCGCGGCGGATACGGTCGAACACGTGCTCGTGTTATACGAGGAGAGACTTTGCACTGCACAGTCATTACGCTCTGTGCACAAAGTTTTGGGTCATCCAAGTACACGGGGAGAACCAACTACGACTCACACACACACACATGTATATAAGAAAACCCGCGGACGAAGCTATGTCGACGACAGGGTCTGAAACAAAATTCATATATATTGCGTGATATCATTGTAGACGTGATGGCGAACGGTATCGTCGCGTATTGTTTATAATAACACTGTCGGGCAAGCGTGTAAGTTGTCGTATGACGCGCACGCCATTCTCATCACTTAACACACGATCTAATAAATATATATATATATATAATAAACTTCAAACATTTCGAAAGTACTTTTTTTTTTTTTTTAGCGGACAGTAACTTTTCGGAACGTTATGTATTGGCGATTTGACTATTCTTTAGAAAAAAACGAATTAAACACGATTGATTAGAATTCAAGGAGATCGGAAACAATGTGTTTTAAACATAAAACATTTGCTTCACTGTCCAAATCGTATTAGTCCGCTTGTATTTAAATCAAACGTACACGTAGAAATTAAAAAACCGAACTTTTACATTGAATATATTAAATGTAGTTACGATTTTTGTAATTAATGAGTAATATATATATATATATAAATATGTTGCCGTAATACGGTGAACTGTGCGCGTGGCCGAGCCGCACAATATTGTGTACGTCAAAACGAAATACTTCGAACATGTAGTAGTTTCGCGAAATTTTCAAACACGACGTAATACAAGTGAAATGTATACGCGCGTAAGACCGCGAGAATGGAAAAATTCTACTTATGAATTCACGTATCGTGTATACAAAACATGCACACATAACAATAATTACGATCGATCGGTCGAAGGGATACCGTTAAATTTGCACGTTTCAAGCAGGAAATTCGCGAGAAAAAGCATACTGCTAACTACGCGGCTGAGACTCGAGGCGGCTTTTCAAGACTTAAAGCTGGTCTTCAGCAATGGCGATTTTAAGCAACCGGTGGATCGCACGCGCGCGCCTACACACGTTTCGAATACACGTAACAATAATAATATTGCGCACAATTACTTTCGATCGTTTTTCAAAGTGACGAAAGCGCGTGTTTAATCCGTCAAAAACTCGAGTATTAGAGGCCGGAATAATATTCTCTTAAAAAATTGAAAATATTATTGTAATATTCTTTAAAAATCGTAGTAAAATATGCAAAAAATATGCTTTTACATTAATATATTCTCTTAAATTCAGAGTATCCTCTTATATGCAAATAAATACCAAACCTAACTAATTAAAGGTTTAAAAGTCATTCAGTAAAATACAATTTAATAATTTACCGAAATATTTTTTTTCTTTTATATACAAAAATAATTAAAATTTGTTGATATTACTACTTGGAAATTTTACAAAATAAAAAAAAACTGATATAAATGATATAAATATATAATAAAATATAATATAACTTTAAAAAAAGATCTTTATCTCAACATTCTATTTACTTAAATAAATTAGATTAATGACGTATTTTTAATTAAGAAAATTCTTCTCTTTGAAAACATTTAACTATGTTTTTTTTCCATATGCTCTGGTGTCATTTTGTACAACGGTCCGTTAAATGTTTTTGTAAGTACCATAAGAACGTTTGACATCAACCAAAGTCAGGAGACAGGAGCATGCCGCAAATCAGTTACCATAGTCGGTGAAAAATTATCTGTAAGTTTTACTTCATTATTTTCATTCAAAACTTCTGCTACGTTCTTTAAAATAATGAGCTCTTGATTTTTTTGTTGAAGTTGATCAATTTTTATTTTTATTTTATCTCGATTTTTTCCTGGTATTTTTTGAAGTTTAACAATTGTATTTTCAATTAGGTTTATCGAATCAACAAAAGACACATTTGACTTTTCTAAACTCTTGATGGTTGAACAAGCACAAGAAAATGGGTCTTAATAAATACCGAAAATCCAGAAAATTAATCGATATATTCTTTAATAATCTTTATTATACTAAATATTCTTTTATCTTGAAATATCCTCAAAAATGCAAACAAAAATTTACCATTGATTTATACGATTCCCAATTTATATAAATTTCAAACCCACGTCTGACTGCATAGACACAAAAAAAAAATATGCAAAAGAATATTATTCCGACCTCTACTCATAATCATATTTATCTATATTTATTAAAACAGAAGATTAGAACAAAAATTACTCGTCTACTTTGCCCGCAACATATACACATGTGAAGCTGAGTACAGGATACAGAATTCGAAATTAAAATCAATTAATTGCTATTTCATAGTGAACTATAGCGAGAGGGAAAAAAGAAAAACATTTATTTATAATAATTCACCACGAATTTAGACGAGAGAAAAAAGATTTTGTTAATTATTTTTTTTAATCGAAAATAATAAATGAATATTTACAACTTTTACAGGCAACATAATACTAACAATAATAGTATATAGATATAGTATTTGCACACAATTGCAAAAGAACCGGGGATTCCTCGTTACATTGGAAATTCTAGAGAACTAAAAATAATAATAATAATAATAATAATAATTGAATAATCACGGTGCCAAAATAATGACTAATTTCGAAACGCGTGTAACAATATATTACTACGTTTAACACTAACTCAATGTTATTGTGTTACTAAAAAATATTATTTGCACAACGCTTTGAAATATTATAGAAATGGAAAACGCACTCCTATTTCAAATATATACTAAAAAAATCATAAATAAATGATGCGGTATTAAATTCAGTTGAATATAAAAGGACATCTCCATACAATTTATGGTACTGCCGAATTGTACCTATGAAAACACGTTGCATCTTTTAAATAAATTCTTTGTCATATTCAAATATATGTATTTACGTTGCAGCAAATGTTCTACGTAAGAACCTCGTAAAAATATATTATTCATTGATGAATTATTTAACTTTTATTTACGATTTAGAATTGAAAATAGATTAATTCACAAAAAACACGTGTTCTTTTGACGACGTAACCATATATATATGTGTGTGTGTGTGTGTGTGTGTGTGTGTATAAAAATTTCGTATATAAGTGCGCGCGGTTGTTATAAAAAAAATAAAATCGAACGATTTATTTTTTTTTCTCTCAACGCATCGAAAAAATACAATACAATTTATTAAAATAGGTAACTGATTTGATATTATCATTTATATACATATCGAATTCCGAGTAAGAACCGAAATTATAAAAACGTAATAGTTATAGTGCTCGTATATACATATGAATGACTTAAAAGCGCTGTAGCTATAGAAACGTTTATAATATATAAAAATATGGTTTTGATTTAAAAAAAAAAAAATCAAATGGTATAATTTTCGTATAACGACATGTTTTATGAAATTTACTAGGAAATAATACTTATAGAATAATCTAATTTTTAAATAAATTTCTCAGTCGATTATTGATCTAATGATGATTATTATTTTATTTCTCCGCGCTATTCTACTAAACTTTAAATTTAAGATAAAAAATATTATTATTATTAATATTAATGAATTTGAAATTATAGAAATTCTACGTATCCGAAATATGAGGTCAAACAAACATCGATTGAGATTAAAAAAAACAAATTTGATTTTTTTTTATGTAATTGTAACAATGTAATATTATAAATACCAATTATAATTTTTTTAATCAACTTTTTTAAAGAGTATACAAGCACAAAAATTTACCGAGAAAATTAGTATTCTACGTTAAACGGACCATCCTAAATGTTAATAAGCTATATACTCAAAACTACTATTTCTTTTATTCATCATATATATAGACCGATCGTCTGTAATAAATATTTTAAACATTCCCGCACCATTTATAAATACATACATACGCAGAAGGAACTGCATTTTCTATTTAATGTTTAACCACCACAGCCCTATTGAATACGCGCAATTAATTTCGTAAGATTCTCGTATTTTACTCTATATATATACACACACACTTATCTCGATATTGTTTCGCTTGCACAATAGAACTCCGTTTGATAATTAAATACAAATACGCTAAATAACTTAAACGAGGATGCGAATCTCTGTTTATTCAAATAACAGATCAAATACCGAAATACCAATTTTATCGACAAATCACGATCATACAAAACACGCATATAACATTGATTATAAGTAAAGAATGACATTTTATTTGTTTAACTTCACTGCGTAACCAACACAAACTAACGCGATCTCTACATTACATCAATCCATTAACCTCGAACCGTTGGCGGTTTTAGGGAAGGACGGCAAGTGGATTGCCCCACCATTTTGGGCTTTATTTATTTATTTTGTAAATCCAAGTGCGGTACCGTAGTCACCGTGGAAAACGAGATGAAGATAAAACAATCAGTTCAGACTGCAGTGTTATAGAAATATTTGCAAAAAGTAACATTCATTTTGTAATTAAAGTATATTTTTAACGATTACTCCTTTTAGCATATCTAAAAAATTTCGACATTCATTGATATAAATTATTAACTGAATAAATATATTTGTTTCACTCTTCATTTCACAATTAATACGTAATTATATGTATACAAACTGCTTAGTTATACTATTATGTTCGTACACTACTAATTGTAATTTATGTTTTACTTAACATTTATATTTAAGTTTTTTTTTTTAAATCAACCGTTTATTCTTTGTACTGTGTGTCTCGTTATAATGTATGGGGGAGGGAGATACAGAGAGGCCTTATACCCCCAAACTAACATAGCCTCCCTAATCATAATGTTATATACGGATATAATAAATATTATGAACGGATGTAGGTATACTACCGAAAATTGAGTTGGACAAAAATAGAAGTTTTTATAAGTATAAAAAAATATAACTTTAAAAAACCCCTTGAAACTTGTCAGGAATCGCTACTGCGACGAACACAATGTCAAAAATCAAATATCAACTACGTTGCGTTTTGGTGAATAATTTCAAATCCCTGATGGTAACAACAATTCTGAGACATTTGTTTGATACAATTTTATTTAGTTCTGTAAAGTCAACAAAATCATTTCTAGATCATCTGTTCTAGAAAATAACGAAAGTGGTCTTTTGCATTACAAATTTCCAACGTCAGTATAATTTATTGATGTTTCCTGATTTCAAAGATTTGTTACGTCTATAGAGTGAATTTATTTTTCGAAAAAATGCCTTCATTATTCTTTAGGAAACGCATACATATCAAGGAATCTTAATGGTTTTACAAAATTAACATTAGACCAGCCAAAATTTCACAATATTACTAGAGCGAAAAGTCTAAATTGGAATAATACACGCGGTACTTCTTCCCTAAAATGTCCCCAAGTAAATTAGTGGGAAGTGGATTAGTGGAAAGAATTACACATTCCGATGATAATTAAATAATTCTAAAAAATTTACAGAACTGTAGACATTTCGAAAAAGCGTTTAGCAAACATAGTATATATAATTAAAACCGTGGAACAAACCATTATAATAATGTCGGAAAGTAAATTTATAATTGTCTTTCTAAGGTGTTCATACAATTCCTAAAACCGTTTTTCCATAACTACACGGCGAAAATATATATAATTATTCATATTGCTTTTTTTTTTTCTTTTTTATTCTCTTTGCATTTATTCGTGCGCGTCAGATGGGGCGATTTCTATTTTCAAAACTCTTAAATACTCGTATAGTGTAAACTACGAGTATATATAGGTAAATTGATTGTATTCATACGTAACAATTATGTTAAAAAATTATTCACAGACACGTGAAAATGAAAAGGGAGAACTTTCCACGATAAAAAAACACTATATTTTTAAATTTATATGTATATATATATATATATATAAGTACTCTGCAAACAAATCTAGATCAGTCCGAATCCAAATTCCACCAAGGGTAAAAACGCATAAACAGACTTTCTTTCTTTCTCTTTTGAATGACATCAGGGACTGTTTTTCGCCAGTCCTAAATTTCAAGACGTTTAAATTTTATGATAATACATACGATTATATATATATATAAAAAAACAGTTTCAATGGCAAGTTTTTTATTCTTTCCTTTTATTTCACACATTTTCGTCCTTTCTTTTAATACTTTTCTTGCGTGTTCTATAACTTTTTTCCATAAAACGATATATTTTACTTCAAAATCAGAACGAAGACATGGTCTTCGACGTATTTATCTCTATGGATTTGAAATAGCGTTTACATAAGAATCACAAAAATAAACGAATTGCGTTTAAAAATTATGATAATATCATGAAATCCATACATTATTTATATCGTATAAACACGAGTTTCGAAATTTGTACTTTACAGGCTTGTTTCATATTTTCAAGATCAGATTTAATTTTCTCCCGTCACGAACGATTTAGTCTTTTATTCTTTAAGTGAAATCGTATTGTTTTCAAACGTTCAACTTCATTGCATAAACGTTAATTGTCTAGTCTATAATAATCGGAGGGCAGGAACAAAATATTATGAAAAAAAATACACGCACGCACAGAAAAACTATAATAATGGACACGATTTATATACATACGGTATATAATATAATAACTAAATGAATTCTCGACTCTCACGTGTACATCCACCAAAGTTGAAAGAGCATAAAATCCAAAGAGGATTTTATACTCTTCTTGCATACGACCCATAATAAAAATTAATATTTTGTCGTAAAAACAAATGTCTCGCGCATATTCACATAATATATTATTTATCTGTAATTTCGGGAGTATACGCCCGGCACTGTATATATATATACCAAAAATCACCTCATTATGTATGATACATAATATCTTTGAAATTCATAAGTATATCGATAAACTGGATATGTGTATATGAAAATATACGTTATGTGAATATTTTTAAAATTTTCGAATGAAAAGTCTAACTTTCTAACTTATAATATATTATAATAATATAATGTACAGTCGTCAAACTCAATGAAATAAAACGAACGCTTCTGATGAAAAGAAAACCTGCTAAACTGAGACAGCTGAAGCTTCATAAATCACTGAGTTATTCATCAAGGACAATAAGGACTTTACGCCACGTGCCGTTGAAGAAAAATAATCGCAGGATACTATATAATAAAGATCGTCAACTGCGCAGCGTGTGACATACGATGATAACTATATTGTATATAGAGACTATGTATAATGTACTATATTTTTGATAGCGACAAAAAAATAATGGTAATAATAAAAGTACGACAATTTTTCTATAATGCACGTAAAATACATATAATAAATACATAGAAAATCGTTTATCGAAGACGGGTTGCGGGTTAGGGGAAAAGCAACGAGTCAAACCGAACGAACGACGTTTTGGGATATCCTCAGACATATTTCGAATATAGCTCATTAAATGTTTATTTTGAATTTCGATCAAAAAGAATTGATTCAGATCTATGTTAGGATAACGTGTAGAGAGGAGAGCGAATAGCTTCAAACGTAACAATGATTTAATTCGTTACGGACAGGTGCGAAGACGGATGTCAAATTATATGATGGTAACCTAAACGGAAATTAATAAAAGACTGCGCGATCAAAAGTTTCGATCGATTGTCTTTGTCGGTCGCACTCTTACATATATCATTCCGTCAAAGACCGCAGGTCACCGCGATGATGAGGTTGATTGCTTGCGGGCGCACGTCTAACGAATATACAGTTTTTGTCAATGGAATTTCAAATCTATAGCTATACACACGTGTTTATGCAAGCGAGATATCAAATTATGAAACTTGGACGGGCCAAAAAAGTTTTCGTACACGCGCGCATGACGTATATATACATATAGTTTACAAAAGAACGCGGCGACGGTTTCAATTATTCGCGGCCGGAGATATTATGCCGAGAGAATTCACGTCTAAAGGAGACAAACGGGGAGTGAGTGAAAGTGAGAGAGAGAGAGGGAACCATCCGAGTGAAAAATCGCCAGAAAGAAAGAGAGAGAGAGAGAGAGAGAGAGAGACAGAGAAAGACGGAGTCGAACTTTGCGCACACCCACAAAAACTATTTCGTCCGCGTGTACACTATAGCATATACATCACCTAACTTCTAAATAAATTGGATAGGGCGGTCGCGATGAGATGTGAAACGGCGGGAAAATTGCATATTTATATCGCGTTTTTTTTTTTTTTTTTTCTTTTTACCCGTTCACAATAATGTTTGCACACCACACACACACACGCACACACACACACACACACACACACAAAATATATATATATGTACATAAAGAGAGAAATTGGCGAAAAACACCACCCATTCGAATGTAAATACGTGGTATATACGCGCAGTAAACACGAGAGAAATTGTCCTTTACGACGAAAAATTTTTTTAAAACAAAATAATCATAATGAAAATCCGCAAAAATACACATCGCGTCAAATCCCCAACGCCCATAAAACGTTTTGTTTTCTATATATAATCGAGTATAAGAACATTATCGCGCGTTTGCTTTTTCGACGTGAAACTTATGTATTTACGGTTCGAAAAATTGACAATTTGAGTTCATAAAAAACCGAATATTAGATAAATCGTGTCTATTATTGCTGATAAAACAAACGACGATTTATTTGTACAAAACGGCCAATATAAAACAAACTAATCATTTTGCTTATTTAGCTTATTTAGTTAAGATAAAGAAAATAAGGATCGAACTTCGAATCTCCCGATATATATATATATAGTTCGCTTCATCTGGTTTATAAGGTTCTGTTTTTGTTTTGTCAGCTTCTTGGCTCCTAAACTGTATTGAGTCATTAGTACACATAAGTACCGCGAAATACGTGTTTTCTACCTACCCCGACAAAGGCGTTGCTCGTGGCAACTGACCCTAACTCTTAAAATTAAACTATATATATATATATATATATATATAAAGACAATATCTGTATAAAGGGTGCGATTTATAATGATCTTAAACGACTACTAACAGGAAATATATTTTAAAATATTTAAGTACTATTATTGTGATAATCGACGGTAAAATATGATACGTACACGGGCGTGTAATACGAAAATCTTTATATTTATGTAAAGAAACAGGCGTTTTAAATTTTCCAAGTTTATGACGAAACTATTGAATATTTTTCCAATTTTTTTTCATCGAATCCTAACCTAACTTTTTTTTCTTATCTTTTTGTATGGGAGAAGGAGGGGTACACTATTTTTTTTTCTTATGTAAAACAATAAATGACACATGCACGGTAAGCACCGACCTATGGCCGGCCCTGTCCACAAGCAGTTTCGTTCAAGATTACAATTTTAGAATTTAATTCGACACGTATTTTTCCGGTAACGAGTCAGAAAAACTACGCGATTGTATGTTGCGCTACGATTGTACTATGTGTGCGATCGACGGGCGCGCTATAGAATGAGAAAATGTTTACGGTTACCGTGTACATTAATTGAAGTCCACGCTTTGTCCGAAATAAATGGATAAAAACAAAAGTATAGATTTGGATCGATCTCCAAGGTCGTGAGTCCTAACCCGATCTCGGACGTTGCACACGACGGCAGTCTGCGAGTCCTCGCGGACGTATATATTTATATTAACGGTATGCGTTTCGGAAAATTGCGAACGGCTACGAACAAATTCGCTGTTGGAATTATTGTTTAATTCATTGTTTCGTCATGTCGCGGAAAAAACAACATCGAGAATCAACGGAAATTAATTAAACTACACGCGTTCCCTTCGATCGGGGTCTCTATAAAAACGGCAATATAATATATACTATTTACACACGCCGTTTTCGACGTGTAAGACCGGCTAATTTAAGTTTACCCCGTTTGTATATTATTATTTTGTTGTTGTTGTTGTTGTTGCTGTTGTTGTTGTAATTATTAATATTATTGTGTACGCGTACGCAGAGTAACCCGACTAAACTTTGTTGTACACCCTGTAAACAGTATAACACGTATATAATAATATATATTATATACGTTTGACATAATATTTACTCGGTTTTAAACGTTTGCGCAAACATTCAATCTCTCGCGCCGAACGTTTGCCTATACACTGGGATCGCCCGGCGCGTGTATGTTGTTGTTGCGCTGTGGTTTTCGGCCGTCACGGCACAGCGTTCGAGCGGCGTTCACACAACAACAACAACATACTGTAAGTATAAAACGTACCAACTCCGCAGTAACTGACGACGATAGTAAAAAAACGGAATAAATAATTTTGTGAAAACAACGTCGAAACGAAAACGAACAGAGTCAATAATTATAACGTACGCCTAATAACGGACGATGGATATACGAACTGAATAATATATGGACGTACGAGCCGACCGGACTGCTCAATAAAAACAACATTGTGCGATTCGTGGCCGCGTGTAGACGGTGGTGGTCGTACGGTATACATACTGTTGTATACGAGGAGAAACGCCGTCGCAGATGCTCCTAACGAGCCACATACACTCTCTTCTGCACAGCATCCGCGCGCGAAGGAACGATGAGCTATATAACATATATATGTGTATAAGAGGAGAAAAATAAGACGAATAAACGTGATTTACTGGCCAATTTAAAAACCGACGGGCTCGTCGTCGTAGTAAACAAAAGAGACGACGGTTAGGCAAGGGCGGCGGCGGCGGCGGAAGGCAACGGGAAAAAAAAGGAGAAAAAAACTTTTGCAGACGACGACAAAATCCCAAAGATATATCCCTTCTTCTCGCCGAGCACGCGCCCGACCCTTTCGCCTCCACCCCGGGACCGTGTGAAGGTGGTCGGAAGCGGGTGTTTTCTGTCTTCGTCTTGCGCGCACGAAACATGGTAAAAAACAGACGTTTCGTACTTCCAACGTTAGCCCGATCGATCTGTCGGTGCGATAAAGATTCTGAAAACGGATTCGGATTCGTCGTGAATTTTTCTATCGACTTTCCCGCTCTTATCATACTCCTCTTTTTTTCATTAAGATCTTCGAAAATTGAATATTAGCAATTTGTTTATTTGTTCCATTAATTTTGGAAAGATTTACGGGGAAAAAATTTTAAAATGTGGAAAAGTCGAGTGGACTTCACCGCGAGTTCAAATCTGTTCTCAAATTTCTAATCGCGGCAATAGATCGACCGGTACGTTGGAAGTACGAAACGTCGGTTTTATTATGTTTCGTTGCGCGCAAGACAAAGATAGAAGATACCCGCTTAGAATTCCCTCAACCCGTGACGGAATGAACTTATACTTACACGCGGCGGACGGGCGGGTTTAGAGGGCGCCGTCTAATAGTGTTACGCGCAGGTAAAATATTGTAAGAGGAAAAAAAAACGTACGGTCGTTTATTATTTTTGTTTATTGCGGTACGGGAGTTTTATTTTTTACGCAGGCATCCACTGTCTCTCACTCTATCTTTCTCTATCTTTCATCTCCACCTAACCCCCTCCGTTCTTAAATATATATATTTAAACAAATACGTATTTATTATTCGGGCGAACGAAAGGTGCGCAACATCGCTAAGCCGCGATTATAACTATGATAAGAAATCAAAATGTATTGTTATCGTTTTTTTCCTCGTCTTTTTCACGCTCGTTTCCACGCTTTACCTAGTCATAATTCTTCCGAATCACGGCGAAAACCGACGACCGCCGTAGTCGGTAACGAACGAGAATCGCGACGCTTATAATATATTATACGATTACAATAATAATAACAACAACAACAACAAAACGACGTATAAATCATTTTTCATACTCTGCATCGAAAATCGTAAAATAACTAGAAGACAGTACAGAGGGTGGAAGTAGGAGAAGCGCTGTTTTTGTTACCTTTTTAATGAAGAGGGTTTATTTTCTCTGTTCGTCTAACACACACGCACGAAACACAGTAATTTGAACGTTTACCGCTCCCGACGTGCCGGACCAATACAGATCTAACGGGGTACGATTAGAAATCTGAAAACAGATTTCGATTCGTTTTAATTGACATCGAATTCCCCGCGTTGTTAATTTTCACTCCCATACATCCTACCCGAAATCAATCGGACAAATTGGAAATTTAAAAGCTGTAGGTTTTCAAAGGCCTTGGGATAAAAAATGGAAATAGCGAGAAAGTCGATGTTAAGTGGAATTCGCTATGAATCCAAATCTGTTTTCGAAATCCTCATCGCGTTACTAGACCGATCCGATACGTTGGAAATGACATTTTATGTTGTATCAGTACGATAGGTAGCCGCGACTGCTGACGTTCGCGTATGCGTGCTAATGTATTGTACCACGTCGTTACGGTGCGGCACGTTGGATACGTCCAACAAAATATTTTTTTTGATTTTCAATTATACCTTATTATTGTGTATAATAATAGTTAAATTATGCAATTAAAAAAATAATGAAATAAAATCTAAAAATACACGTTTTATAGAACTAGACGTTAAACATTATATCATACAATCCGTTAGCAATGACTGTATGTCAAAAAAAAATCGATAACCAAAAAAAGATACTATTATTAAATATTTATACTGACAAAAACAAGTCTTAATTTTTCGTGTAATTAATTGTATTGTGTATTGTATTGTATTTTATTGTAATTGTAATGTATTTTGTGTATTAATTGTAACATCTTATTGAATATTATTGGATTTTCTGAGTAAATCCACACTCTCGCAAAATTACCGCCAGCACCATTTAGTATACATTTTAAAATTATTTCGAGTAATAAAATACATTCGATCAAAACTTTAAGTAAATATATTTTTAATTCAAAAATACATTAGACAGGCCTATTATATTACAATAAATAATGAATCCCCATGGTTTACCCGTCAATTATTATAACAATTAAAACTATTGTTAGATTTTAAAAAAACATACGTATGTGTAAGTAGGTGTAAGTGGTAAATAATCTACATAATATTTTCGTAACATTGATAATATGGTTTTCACTAAGTCTTAAGTCGAATTTTTTTTTTTTTACTATATTTACAACCAAAAAAAGTATTCATAAATGTATTTTGAACCTGTAATCGAATTCCAACAAATGAAAAAATGACGATGATGTGTTTATTTTCAGTTAAAATACGTTTATGTGTTTATTTTCAGTTAAAATACGTTTATGTTTTTATTTTAGTCAAAATTATTGTTTTATTACTTTCATTCGTAACATCGTTTCAAATTAATGAAATTTAATATAAATTTCAGTGACCATGAATATATAAAAAAAAAAAGTTCTTGAACAATATTACGGAAAATATAAATAAAATATAATAAACAAATAAACCAACGATAATAAAATAAACCATTTAAAGTGTTAACAGTTTTATTAAAAAAACGTTCAGTTATAATATGGGAATGTAATTTTCGCATTTTCCAAATGTCATTCATATTTATTAGATATTTACGTTATAATATTGAAGTAGCGAAAAAGCACTTATGTACTAAAGTATATTTTAATTAGTTCGACATTAATTGGTGCGTATGTAAAGGGGAGTAATGGTAATTTTACGAAGTTCGACCTAGGTCGTGAGGTTAAATTTACAAATTCTAGAAACCAACTAATAATTATATCATTATTATATACATATAAATTGTTCAATTTTAAAAGTATTTAGAGCAAACAAAATTATAAAATAACAGTTTTAAAAATTTACGTTTTTTTTCTCCAATAATATTAAATATGCGTAGTATTAATTAGTATTTTACAACTTTCAAAGAATTTTTTTATAGGTACGATATTTCCAATCATCTATTTTTATTTATTATTATTATTATTATATTATTATTTTCGTATGATAACGTACTAATTTACATTTACACAGATTACTTTTTAATAATGTTTTTTTTCATATCGAAAAATTATTAATAAATATTTGATTATTAACTATGTATGTTAACGATATTAATATTGTATACATAAGTCACATGACTTTATTTTCAGTCGAATACTGTTAATTTTTTTTGCGAATATTTCGTTTTTGTTTAAATAAATAATTTGTCAACCACTCATACGAACAAGTATACGTATACACACGAAATAAAAAATAAATAAATTATTGACACGAATATCGCTGTGTATCATATTATACTATACTAAAACGATTTTAAATAATAATAATGTAAAACGAACGGATAAAAATTGCAATTATTATTATTTATGAAGAACGTTTTCATTTTTTTTTTTTTTTTTACAAGTATAGTAAAGCATAGACGCGTTCACATAATAATTAAATTTTAACATGGATTCGAGTTGTTGAGTGACTGACACAAAAAATATATTCATAGATACCTTCGCCTTTATACATACTTTCATGAAAGTATAATAAAAATGTATACGGCACTATTTCATTAAAATAAATTAAAAGAGATCAAAAGAATACCATATATTTCACATATACTTAGAGTTTTAATAAACGAATATTAAAAAGATAATATTTAAATTTGATATTCTATAGAGCACTCGAAGAACGAGTGTTTTTGTATAGTTTATTTTATTTATTAAAACAAAAAATAACAATAGATATACGAGTATGTCTCGCGTCTGCGCTATATCAATTACTGTTGTAATTATTTCCTCATTCGTTTAATTCGTAATTTCCTAAAACTATTGCAAGAACGAGCCAATAATTAGTATATTAAAATAATTTATTGAACTGTATAGAATTGTAAATATATACTATATATTTGTCAAACGTATAATTATAATCTACGAAACACAATATACAAATTATAATCGATTATTTTTGGGTACATACCTCAAACACGGCTATTTTGTTATTAAAACGTTATTATATTAATGTTTTTATAATCACATAAAACACGACAACTAATAAAATAATATTATGGTTAATTACTATTTACGTATAATTAACAATACGGTAATTACAGTAATTCCTGTTCGTGTTTTTTGTTTTAAAATATATTTTTCATAATTCATTCGCGTTATAAAAATGCTGGAATTCATAATATATTATATACTCGAAACAAAAAATACGTTCGTAAAGTACTTTTTTCCAAAGTTTTTTCGTATACATAAATACATATTATAATAACGGATACTTTCCTACACTACCTCATTAATGACGACTATCAGTGATTTAATTCGTTTCCGCCAGACACATTCGTCATACATACCTATGAAACATCTTTTCTCGATTGTAAAATTCTAGGGCAACATTAAAAATTATTTAAAATAAAGCACGAAATTTATATTATACAATTTCTAAAAAAAAAGCCACCGTATATTCGTAACCAAAACTAGTTTGTTGGGAGTAAATTTCCGTCTGTTATTATAATACTGTACCTCAGAACCAGTCGAACGCAAGTCAAAAAATAACGATTTTCAGATTATTACATTTTTGGCATGTTAAATCTATTTTTCGTCGAACCATAGTGTCGGAAGTCCGTTAAAAATTCTCCTTTTATCATTTTTAACACACTAATCCAAAATTTAAGCTTAGTAGTCAAGCAACATGTTCCTAATTTTCAGTTATTTTGCTCTTATGAAAAGTTAGCATAATGTGACTTACGTTCGTTTGGTTCTGAAGCACATAATAGGTCGATAACTATTGCTGATATCACATCAGTAAAGAACCAACGTTGGCGAAACGGTGAGAAACTAATTTGAACATTATAACGAAAATACTAATTACATTTTTTTTAAAACAATATTTAAACTAGGAAAATAGTTGGAAAGTGGTTTTTCGTGTAGAAGAGGATAGTTTCCTTAAGCGCAATTAAAAACAACTAAAATATTGGGGAAAAAATCGGTAAAACTTTCGACGTGTCCGTTCCGTTTTAACTTTTGGACATGGACGTCAATAGTTGTATTTAAAAGCTCAAAATGTAATACGTACGTTTCGGGGTCAAAACAACACCGTTTTGTGAGTAGAAATCAAAAATAATATATAATAAATAATAAATACATCAATAATAAATTGACCGCGGAAAAGTTCACGATTCAACAGTCTCGTTAACTAAATACAACGTACCGTCGCCGGTAGTTTTAAAACTGTAAATTTTTTTATTACGCGTACGAACAACTAAAAGTACAATCGAACAGCTTTTCTATAAAAACGAATATCGAGAAAACGAAGCTCTGCGGCGCACGAGTATATCTGTGGGAAATATTCGAACGTTTCGTACTCTTTGAACGCCTTTAGTAGTACATGTATACAATACATGCACCGCAACGCCATATACCTTACACGCGGTTAGAGTTTGTGGCGGCGGCGGTAACCGACCGTGACGAGCTACCAAACGGCGTGTATGCGGTACGTACGTGTTCGCGTCGCGAGGAAAATTTTAGCCAACCGATGATACGACGTACGTACGATGTTATCAATTCCGAGCGTGTATACATTTTACACGCATACACGCGAGCACGCGAAACCTCTGGGGAGCTCGTGTGATATACGCCGAATATTTTCCACGTAAACACAATAATAAAACGAGAACACGGTGCACGCGAGAGATGTGTTGTTTGGCAATCGAAACAAAAAAATAAAATAAAACATCCCCGTCGATATTATAACCATAACGAGAACATAGTTCATACATATATATACGAATATAGTATTGCAGTCGTGTAGCTAGTAAAGGTATATAAAATACGGTGTACACATGCGTACAGAGTGCGGCGCGGGAATAGACATGTATTCACACGTCATATTTATCGGTGTGTGTGAACGGTAGAGAGAGCTAGGTCAATTGACTCTCCACAGTGTGCCATTAAAGGTATCGGTAACCATCAAACCTGTGTGGACGTTGGACCAACACGGTTTTGCCTACAACACTTACGTGCAGACAAACAGATCGGCAGTGAATACGCAGCGGCGATTTCGACTACATTTTGGTATCGAGAATCGTGGGAACGTCCCAACACGTAAAACCATTTTGCGATGGGTTCGTTCATTTCGGAAAAGAGGAACAGTAATGAACATGGGACCACTAGGCCCACGAAAAACAGTATTAATCCCGAAAAATAAGTAAACGTAGCATCATTGGTCCATATTTTCTTCGGGGAGAACGTAATCACCGTTACGGTTAACTCGGATCGTTAAATAAACATGATCAACAATTTTCTTAGACCAGAACTGAGTATAAGGCGTATCAGTAGACATAATTTGTGGTTCCAACAAGATGGAGTGACCGCACACACTGCGAGATCTTCGATGGAACCTACCCGAGCCTTATTTCGAGTCGTTTCACGATTTGGTGATATACATTGGTCTCCTCGCTCACCGGATCTGTCAATATGTGACATTTTGCTTTCGGGATATCTCAAATCACGTTTATATGACGGGAATCCACTGGCCTTGGAAGATTTGAAAACCGCAATTCGTGAAAAAATCGAAAAAAAAACCGAATGAACACTAACTTTAGGGAGACACTTCAAAAACTTGTACCCGTGAAAACGGCGATATCATCTTCCACGCATAATATTCCTAAACGGCATGTAATAATGTATCTTTCCATATAAATACATTTCCGCCTCCCCCCCCCCGAAAAAAATAACTGTTCTCGTTTCAAAAAAAGTCTCTATTCCCGCGCGCCGCACCCTGTATACGTTTATCGGTGTCCGACACGGGGTCACGGTGTTACGGTTTTCGTTCAGTTTATTGTTCGATTCGATACGATTCGCGTGCGATCGGTCTCGTAACGTATGTATAGGAGTGAATTCGGGATCGGAAGAACTTTTGGGAAAAAACGATCCAATCGCCCGGAGTGTGAACGTATCGCCTCCCTTCGCTATTAAATATTACGACGCGAGATAAAAACGAGGCGGACGGTCTATTACACAATTGATACGTCGGGCGCGGCGACACGGCCGATCTCTCTCGAGTAAAATTCCACTCGACAAGTATATAAACGGCGCGTGCGTTACATTATATTACGTAATGTAATTTGTCTATATATATATATATATATATATATATATATATGTACAACTACGTCCGCGTGTATACACGTAGACACGTGCAGATGCGCGATTTTTCGATATACGGACGCGTGTATGGTACAGGTGCCGGAAGAACGTTACGTCCTAAGACAACGCCGTTCGACCCGCGGGAATCGGACGGCGTGGTGTAAGACGCGGGACGAGCGAATAAACAACGAGCGAATAAAATACGATCGTATAAGCCTAGCGCGCGATGATGATAGTAATACGATCGGAAACCCCAAGCTGTACGTTTATTATTCGACGGTACGGCGAGAACAAAAGTGAAACAACTCGAGACTTTACATTTGTACGTGGTGCGCTGTACGAATTTGAAAAGACCGTACCAACTATTCGTGTACGCGTAGTCTAATTCGACGTACGTATAAATGACGGAAAAGAGGGTTCACGACATAATGAGACGAATGGTCACGAATAAAAATACAAACAAATTCACATTATAGTATAGGTTTTTTAAAAACCGTTTCAAATTAAATTATTAATTTTCATTACTTCAACAGTTGGTTTTAAGAGTCCAATGAAAATCGACAAATATAAATTAACACGAATAAAGACGTTGTTCGTACATATTTTGAAGTATAATAATATGCCAGCAGACGATATATATATGTTTATAAATACGCTTATCGTATCACACAATCTTTTATTTTCGAAACAGTTCTCAGGATTTTTACGGAATGTGACCAGTAATATGATATTTAGAGTGATAAAAAAACCATCGAAACGAAGTAAGGAAAAACATATCAAGTATGCGTTGTATTACCATGGAAACCTACTGAAAACTAATAATAATTATTAGTATGGTTGTTTTGTTTTTGTGACATTTAATTAATTTCATCAGTTTTTATTCATGCGGATTGACCAAATTTCGTGCATGATACCTCGTTGAAACCCGTGAAAATGTCGGCGTTTAAAAGCTATCGCACTATTCGCGAGTGTATAGACTATTCCGATCATTCACGATTCGCCAAGTTAATCTCCCACACTATTGTCCATGAAGCAAGTTACGACAAGTTACTCGTCATCATAATCGCTCTTTGAACGATTAACTGCGAGTGTACTCGCGAGCGATTATTTATGGCGAGCGTCTGGTTCCATACAACTCGCGAGTGTCGACGATTAATTTCATCGTGAATTATTCATGGTCACTTTATACCGCAATCGTTCCAAAACGGTTTTAAGGATTTTTCACGGAGACGGTCGAGTGTAACGTTTTCGAGAATAAAAAATCGATTTGGGGCTAGATGTCGAAATTGAAAACAATCATTTAGGGTATTTCGTGGAGAGGTTAATGAGAAATTCAAATAAACTAAAAACGGAACACGCGTATACATATTATACATATATAAATATATATATACGTATACGTAAACGAGTACGGCGATTGAAAACGCCATAGGAAAAAGTCGATTGGCTGCAGATTGTTGTGTTTTTTTAATACAAGAGTTCGCGCGAATGGTGTAAAGGCGTTTCGAGTCACTCGTCGTCCACGTGCACACACCGCCGGCTCGAGTTCAAACCGTCGTCGTCTCGTGTTTAAAAGGGGCGACGATTTGTCGCGTGCTGGTAGCGATTCATTCTCCACGAGGACGAAATAATATTATGCCGACGATCGGCGCGGATGAAAAACGTTTTCGAACCGCGAGTGCATCAACCGCCGATCGGGACAGAACGGTGACTTCTCGACGAGAGGGCCGTCGCGTGTTCAAATTTCCAACTGATAATAGTATATCCATTTGCGGGCAACGATTCAAACGTATAAATTATACGCGTCGCGCGCGGGTGTGGTTTGCGTGACGATGGCGTTTGGTAATTCCGAGGAGAGGTATAGGGGAAAAGATTAGTTCGCCAAAATCGAGTTTGATTTGTCTCTCTATACCGTGAAACATCCCAAGATTTCCCGCAGCCCCGCCGACTGCCGTCGACCCCGAACCGTCGTAGTACCACATCGTCAGATTTTGCGCGGCGCGAACGACCGCCGTCGAAACGAAACGGATAATAAATTTCGTACATTTTTACCGACAAGTATAAATGTCCGGTAGTATTTCCCGCACGCCTCTCGGCCCCGCGCCAGTCATTCTTTCCGTACGTGCACGCGCACCCGCCAACATACCGCACGACGACGGATCTCTCTTCAACAGAAATTTACAACGAAACATAAATAAACGAAACGCTGTTTTACTTCAGCAGCATACCTATATATATATATACTGTATATACCAGGGGTGGCCAGCGAGAAGAGACTCGCGAGCCGCCCAATGTATTAATAAATATAGAAGAACCGAAATGAAAAAAAAGGTAACATTAATATAGATAATAAATAAGATAAGAAAAAATGTTTTTGTATCTTACGGTAAGATGCGAACCGCATAAGTCTATGACGCGATCCGCAGTTTGGCCACCCCTGGTATATACACACAACAAGAATATGTTTCGACGTTAATCTCTCGCGTTCGAAACGTTTAAGAAATGCGTACATCACGCGTGTTATTTATATATATATATATACTGTCGACGATGTGCGAACAGTTTAAATTTTTATACTTTCCACACGAATATTCGTTGAGTACAGCATACGTATAGTATTGGAAAATAAACGAATAAACACAATATCATTTTATATACTCCGTTGTCTTCAATAACCATTTTTTTTTTTTTTTTTAATGGTGTATTTGTGTTGAGTGGAGAGAGGAGAGTTTTCGTTTTTCGTCGGAAAAATATACACCGGTACTTATTATTATTTTAATTGTTTCCTCGGTATTACTATAACATATATTATATACGTACACAGTGTGTCGCATGCAGTGGCAGCACCAGACATTTTTTTTAGAAGGGCAAGATCATGGCAAATTGATCATGGAATTTAGTGAAAATCCGTCTATACGGGTTTAATATAAATTATTGAAATACATGGAAAATACTGTATTATTAGCGTTTTTTGATAAAATATAATCAATTTCGAAATCAAATTAAATGGTGGTGTATTCTGTGGTGTGTTATCTAAACGAATGCACATAAAAAAAATATGACGAGTTACACAGCGAAACATATGAAACACAGCAAATACATAAATACTTGAAATTTGAATTTTCGTTTGTTCTTCAACAGGTAAGGCAAAAGTAGGGCAAAACCAAATTTGGATAGGGCGCTTGCCCTACCTTGCCCCCCTCTAGCGCCGCCACTGGTCCCATGTTCTTATATGTACGCATTTTCGAAGCAAAAAATTATTTTTTAATATGGTATTTGTCGATAATCGTCCATAAGACAATGTCAATACGATATCTGACGACATAGATATTTCGACAAAACCAACTGTACGAAATTTAATATGTTGACATGTTTAATATAGCCATTGCATTAATATATATTTTTCATTCTATTCAAAAAAAAATTATTCAAATTGAGTAAAAATTGACCGTGTTAGGTTTTTGATTTTCATTTCATTACATAGCAAAAACAAAAACAGCTTATTATTTTCTAAATTTTAATACGGGCATTCTCATGATAACCCATAAAAATAGATCTACCCATTATGTACGATTCTATTTCATTTTATTCGAAAACGAATTATTTTAAAGTTATAATAAGCGAACAACTTTGCGATAAATACAATCAGTTTTTGGTTTTTGCTATCGCATCAAAAATCGAAAATTAAACCTGTTCTAAAAGACCTGTACAAAAAAAAAGAAACGGGAAGGCTAAAAAAAATTTAGTAGCATAAAGAAAATGTTGAAATCTATATGTCGCCGAACTGAAATTTTCTTATAAAATAACTGTTACGGGACTTACAGGACACGTTATATATATATATATATATATATATATATGTGTGTGTGTGTGTATGTCCAACGTTAAACAACAGACGAAAAAAAATCGTGTATATATACATACATACATTATATACGCCTATTGTAATATACCGAACAGGTGTTCATAATAATATGTATATATAAATATTTCTCTGGTATCTTATTATTATATTATATTATATCCTAACGACATTGCGACGACGAACATTTACAAAACCGTTTTCACGCATTATTAAACTATGTAGAAGGCACGTATATATATATGTTATATATAAGCAGTGAAACCCGTTTAATATATACATATATATTATACAATACAGTTTATTACGCACGATTCCATATATAAGTCACGATTTTCTTATATACATAAGTCCCCAGAATTACTCTATATTACCTTATTAAAGAAAAATCACGTCTTTTAACACGCGATGGTTTATTATATATAAGTGGTATTACTTCATATAGTATTAAAATAGTCCATGTTGTCGTGAGAATACGCGCACACAGTGCGATAACGTTTTATCTTAACAGTCGTCAATATCTTTATCGAATTTATCGAAAATATAAGTTTGCTAATATATCAGTATACATAATTCGTTAAGATGATAACTCGCGAATTTCATGTATAACCGTCGATTCGTAATCAAGTGAATGTACTTTAAAAAAAATTTTTTTTAATGAATTTACCCAAAACCCACGTTGGTTTAACGAAGAATTTACCGCGTATATATATATATATTTACATAAATATAGATAATAGCTGGCTCGTTGGTGTAATTTGGACCACATTTTTGGGATCGCGAATATTTCAAATTTTTGTAATTCTATTTTGTTGTGTAAGCAGAATACGCAATACGTCCGAAATAATATTTTTACTTTCAAAAAAAAAAAAAAAAATTCTTAATTAGGTAGTTTTTTTTATTACGTGAGAGTTATAATAAAATCATCGATAATAATTTAGTATGAAACTTGTTTTAAACTGTTAATGTTAAGCATATTAAATTAGCACTCAGCAAATTATAGTTTCCTGTGAATTGGTTATTTTCGAAACTCGTCAAAAATATTTACCAAGAACGCACATGAATTCGAATAATTCTAGACTTATACGATATATTTCATTCAAATTCGAATCTATGAATAAATAAGTATTTAAATTTAAATTGTTTCATTTTTAATTGGAGGAAAATAGAGTACGAAAATGTCGAAGTTTCAAAGTTTGTAAAACGATACTTTATCGATTCGAATTACGAGTACACCGTTAAATTGCCATACGTATACAATAATATACGAAACACAGAAGGTTTTGGTCTTAAAGTGTATTTAATAATTTCATATTTTTAAATATAACTCGAAATGTTCTTAATAAAATACGACGATATGTATTATAATCAGTCATTATTAAGGTTTGTATGAAATTATTTTTAAAATAAATACTCTTAACGTATACAGTATTAAACTTTAAATTACATAATAATACATTATACTTCATCATTCTATTAAAACTTTTGTTGTTCTATACGAGAGAGTGTGCGAGTAAATACTCTTTGAAATGTGTAAGTATGTGTTTTTTTTGTTTTTTAATAATAGGACATTATTATCCGACTTACCAGTTCAATAGAAACGTACTTATAACTATAAATAATATTTTTCAATGTAATATATACTTACAACTATCAATACTTCAAAAATAGAAACAAATGAACGACCAGTAAACACTTACCTAAAAAACAAAAAATATATATTAATGTATGAATAAAAATAACTATGATGTAATATTTTTAATATCATATTTATTACATATTTAACCTTTTCCGTCCTTTTTTTACAAATATACATTTTCTATTATAATCAATAATCATGTACACAATTATTAATCTGTTTCAACTATTCGTTTACCAAAATACATAAACACTAACATTTAATATAATCGATGTTTGTACGTTGTACATCTCGCGAGTTATTCGATATAATTCCACCGGGTCAACAGAATACAGCTGACCATTGATATTATAATTATATCGCAATAGGTCATACCAAATAACGCTATTACAATTGCAAATTACGATAAATATACAAAACTATACGTTTATATTTAATTAATATATATTAGTCTACATATATCAAACTATGATCCATTGTTTTAGCTATGTGTTGATATTAATAACGATTATTTACACGTACGGACGATTTAAAATGTTAATTGAAAACATAATTATATATATATAAATGTTGTTGTTTTTTTTTATAAATAAAAAATAATAATGGTCGGATCGAAAAGTCGAGCTACTTATAATATACGACGACCCGTCTCCAGCGCTACAGTGCCCACCGTTCTCCCGCGGTGTGTACGTCCTTATTTATCATTTCAAAAATAATCTCGAACCTCTTTTTTTGAACCTGGTGTTAACCGTCGTCATGTACTTGGAAATATAATCAAATCACAATTATATTGCAGTTTTCACTAAGAAATATTCATTTCCGATCTCCCTCGCCACAATTCTGCATACAAATTATGTTAATGACCTGACTTACACACTGAAAGCCATAGTCAGTAGGTAAGAAAAATAAATGTTTACATTAAATATACAATATACTATTCGTTCCCCGCCTTCATCAATTTATAACCTCGACATAACTATTGATAAAATGTTTTTATAATTTATAATTATAAATTGATAATTAAAATTATAATTGTATTATAAATTCCACCTAATAACATTTAATTTTTTTATTCACAAAAATATATCTAACAATTTTCAAACTGTATTTATTTATTTTATTTTTGGTAATACGTGATAATTGAAAACTCGTTCTAAAATAACATTTAATTTATGCTGAAAAGCGTAGTATTTTAGAGCTCTTGATTCTTACTAAATATAGTAATAATACCCGTGTTTACATAATAAACACACACACATACAAATACACATATACATATACATAAATACACTAATATTAATTACTTAAAATCGCGAAACAAAAAATCAGGCTATTATTTTATTAATTCATTTGAATCAGAAAATAATCATTGTTATAGTTATTTACGTATTCTATTATAACGCGATTTCATAAATATTCTAAATAACTTCGTAATGAAATTTAATAATATATTTATAACATCAATACTCAGGAATATAAAAATCGTCCAAATATCACAATTGCATATAAATGTAATTAATATGAATTCTATATGAATAAATAACGAAAAAAAAGTATCTAAATAACAAATATAATATGCATTAAAAAGCATAATATGAAATAATATATAGTCGGGAATATTATCATTATTGATTTTTGTTAGGCAGGCAGAATATTAATTATTATATTTCATCGAGAACACTTCGGCGTAAATCAAATTGTAGCTCAAGTAATTTTTTTTCCCAAAAAAAGTATCTATAATCTATTCCTTATAAACCACTCCTGCACCAGTGGTCGCTCCGGGAATGGAAAATTACCCAACTCCGATTTGTCGTGAAAACCTACTTTAGATAGGTCACGGGAAAACGTAAGTGCATTTTGGGTGAGTAAGTACTTTGCGTAGTTGGTCGAGTCGCTCCGCGCTCCTTGAAGCTGAAAAAACCGACGACCGCAACGTGGACCAGGAGTCGTAATGCTTATAATCACGCGCATTTACACCTCGTTATAATTTACGGGCCACCGGGTATTTGACACTAACGAGAATATATCGATGTATATTCTAACTGTCGTTTACGCGCGAAACTATCGTTAAAAGATAGATCATAATTAAAAAGTATGTGGCAAGATTCGTGCTGCAATGTACAGTCGAGTAAAAATCGTTGAAATAGTCGACAAATATCTTCATTTTTTATATTTTACTCAAAGAAAAAAATATGATATACTCACACATTGCAGATAGGCATTACGTATACGACCCGGAAATGTCGTTTCCGGTATTTAGAAAGCAAATGACGAATGCCGTTTTTCGAAACGTTTAGGATGCAAAATATTTTTGGTCCTCGTTCGTTAAATTCGTTTTATATATTTATTTATAATGTACTTACATAGGTAAAGAAAAAAAAAATCTCAGAAAAAAAATCGTATAGATCAGCCAATATAATTCGTCCGCGTTTTTTATCGACATAATATTCCTACGAATTGAAAAATGCATTTCATCATCCCGCAATAATATTGTATAGACGCGATTACTCGGAATCAAATTTAAAAAGGAAAAAGTCGTGGTGCGAATATAGAAACACTACGTACTGGCAGCAACGTTCAAATTATACAAGGAGAGTAAATATAATAACCACGACGATTTTTTTTTTTTTTTTTTATTATTCCCGTTTGATCTTTTGTGCGTATATAAAATAAATAATTTTCAAAAATTAATATAAAGTATAATTATATAAACAACGATATAAGAATCAAAAATGTTCTCGATGGAGATATTTTTAATTAAAAACACACATACACACACGAACACGCACACATTGTTCGAAACGTAAATTTTTACGAAAATTGATCCATCTAAAAACGAAAAAAAAGAAAAGAAAAAAACAAAACATAACATAACATAACTTTTCCCCGAATCAATATTATATAGACAACAAAACCAAAATTCGATAAACAATGGATATAACAAATAACACAATGGGGTTTTGATTTTTTTTTTTTATGTTATTATTATTTACGTAAAGAAAATATTTTTTCTAGAAAAATAATAATAATATATTAAACCGAAGAAATATAAAACGTTGCAAATATGAAAATATATAAAATAATAGAATTGTGCACCTAAAAACATTCAAAAGTAAATCCCGGAATATTAGAGTTGTATTATTTAATTAGATTTAAAAGCAATGATAAATCATCGTATTCGAAAAATGATTCTAGCGACGCTAATAGTTTATTATAATTAATATATATTGTTAAAATATTATATACGTCTAAGCTTAAAAATTACAAAAATCATTGTCCACGTCCAAAACGAAAATGTCGACAATGTTACCGGGGGTTTTTTTTTCAATTTTCCGGTCGTTTTATAATAAGTAGCGCCACTTAAGGAAACCACTAGAAAAATCGAAAAACGTGCCAAATAAAGTATACCAACTAGATGAAATTCGCTACCGGAACGTAACCGCATGTCAAGATCATCGTCCGGGTACAAAAAAGTATTCACAGCCAAAATAAAAACAATTTTTTTTTTTTTTAAACAAACCGTCGTAAAAACAATACATTCATCGCTTCACTCGGAATCTAAAAAAAATCATTCTGAACAATGTGAAAAACGAGACATTTATTTTTGTACATTAAATGCTTATTTTTATACACGCATACGTATGTACACCGGTCGTACTTCTTTTATATTTACGAACACTCTGTATACGTATACAATCATACCGCGTAAACTGCTGTACGTCGGTTATCCGCGAGGGACGTGGCACGGCATCTGCTATCCATCAAATATACGTTTGGACGTCCCCGCCCTTCCTTAATTTACGTCACGCTCGACTCCCTCGCCGCCCGAATCGATTCCGCGGATACGATTGAATATAACGGCGCACACGCGATAATATACGTATATAGGTACGTCCACCAGTGCCGGATTTAAAAATGCAGAGGTCCTGGACCCATCTCTAGTGGTGGCCCCCAATTTTCCATTAACATGTATCTGACGTTAGTACATTACAAACTGCATCTGATGTATAATATATCTATTAAATTATGATTTACTGCAAAATATTATTTAATTCAAAAGTAAGGTCGAAAAAAATTGAATTACGTTGAACAATAAACTAGAAATATAATTAATTATACTCCAATGATATTAAATAATTTTTTTATTTATTTTAAAATTACAATGAACATATACATACTGTACTTAAACATTGTAAATTATTATAATAATATTGGTACTCTTCTAGATTTCGTCACCATGCAAATTTTAACTACATACTAGTGATATTTTGATTCGAATATTGTGATTTTAATCTGTATTAAAAATTATAATTTTTGTTGTAATGTGTTTTGAATTGGGATGTAAAAAAAGTCTTATTATACCTCCGTATATAGGCCTTTGTTTTGTAGAGGCCTGCCGCCCCCCCCCCAAAAAAAAAAATCCGGCCCTGGGTACATCGTACACGTGGTCAGAACCATAATGTATATATAGATATATAAATAGATAAGGCGGATATTTTATACCACGCGTACATATACGAATACACATTTTGTTATAGAACTCGAAACTGTGCGCAACCGATTACAATTCATCTATCTAAATTCTTCATATCGCCGACTTAAATTACGAATTAATCAATGCAAATCAACAATCAAAAATCCCACCACTCGTGCATGTCCATACACTAACGCTACTTAAAAAAAAATAACAGTAGGGAGAAAATTAACAAATGTCACACGTACTTTTTGCCCCAACCCACGTATACAGCAGTATATTGGACACTATATTTTTCAAAATTTCCCTCGTTTTCTCAATTTTCGTGTTCATGCATTTTTTAAGTTTGTGAAATTATGAATCGTATATATAATAAAACTACCATGTATACCTACCATACAACTCACGATAAAAATATCAATGTAGTTTACTATTCATATTACGTACACTCCGTAAACTTTGAAAAAATCGCAGAAAATAAACGATATTGAGAAAAGTTTTTAAAATTTAACTTTAAAAGAATATGAACTTTTAAAGAAACGTATTATCTTACTTGAAATATATACACGAATAAAAAAACAAAATACTATAACATTGTTGGGCAAACAGTGTGTATAAAAATATTTTAAGAAAAAGAAACGAATGTATAAAATACAACCTAACACCCAAACGTTATAGCATTTATCGGTATTATAATCCTACAGTTACGCACGCGCCTGTGCGTATTAAATATTTCATTGTCGAGTACAACAACTGATTACTTGTTATCGTAATAAAAAAAAAAATTGACTACACTTGAGTTACACAATACTACGGTTTTGTGTATATACATTTGAAATTCAACCGTTGATCACACGTCGCACAAGCAATAATACCGCGTATGTAATATATAGATAACACAATATATACTATATATAATATATATATATATATTACACACATACGAGTAGAACAGGGTATCCTACGAACAAATGTAATAATTTTTGTTCTATTCAATGTTCTTAAGTTTTTTTTATAATAATAATTACTAGAACCCTGCGCTACAATCATTATATGTTGGATTTTTTCTAATTTATTTACAACTAAAAATTAAACAAAACATAATTTTATTTAAAATTTTTTTGCAAAATTCAAAATAGCTCATTTTTATGAATCTATTTTTTTTTTTTTAAGTTTTCCCGTTAAAAATTTTTATTAAATATTAATTGTCGATTTTTTTTCATTAATGGTATCCTACACAGGCCACGAGAAAACGCTACAGAGTGGATAGGACAACATCGCAGTCTAATCGTACACATAATTTGACCGACATTGCAAATGAACATAATATTATTTGAAAAATATTTGAATTTAAACAAACTTAAAAAAATAATAAAATAAAATTTTTCATTTATTATTAAAAATATATTTATTATATCACAAAAATGCCATTTTTTTTTTTTTTTTTGTTGAAAACCTAACCTGAACAAAACTTTAATAGAACAAAAATTATTGTATTCGTCAGATCTCCATAGAACACCTTTTACTCGTATATTTACGAATATAGGTACTATGCGCACTCTTCAAACTATTGCGTTCTTATGCAGTGACGACACTCCGTCGGAAAACAAATACAAGTCATTGTCACGTTATTATTATATGTAATATGATATCGATGAATACTTTATATTCATATTGTAATAAGTTATTTCAACGAAAACTGTTTATGGAAACAAAAATCAATAAACGCGATACGCGGATAACACTACACATTTACGTTATATAATAGTTTCTTAACATCGACTTATTAACGGTATTTCACACGTCCCAACAGATTACGTGAACGTGCAATCGCGTCCACTGGAATTTTAGCAATGAGTAATATCGTTTTGCACCTTCTGCAAATCGCTATAATTCTAAAATTTTAAATTCTATCATATTAGACTTATTATTAATCGTCAAATACTAAGTTACGAAACTAAACTTATATTTTTATAATTCTATACCTATCCACATTTTTAATAAAAAAAAAATTTATTTAATGCTACTTATAATTAATTTAATTACATTAATTTCGAAGTTCCTTCGCTGGAAAGACACTTTACTCCTTCATGCACGCCTTTTAAATAATTATGATCTCACTCACTTCAAATTTAATGTAACAGATTGTGAAATTATAAAAAAATTTATATTTAATTGCAGGAAACACACATACTCGTCAGGTTAGGTTATGTTAGGTTATATAATATACACAGAAATTCCTTTATATGTGTGTGTGTGTGTGTGTGTGTGTGTGTGTGTGTGTGTGTGTGTGTGGTGTGTGTGTGTGTGTGTGTGTGTGTGTGTGTGTGTGTGTGTAATAACGCGCGATATTAAATAAAATAATTTTTAATATCAACAGTTAATATTTCAAACGAGTTATTTTGTGAGTATTTTTTTTTTTTATAAAGAACAAAATACTGTTATGAATTTTAGCACACAAAAATAATATTACAAACGTTTATATATTGTTTTATACGTACAATAAAAATTAAATTGACTTTTTGTTTGATAATTTTGTTTTCGTAATTTTATTATTTTTTATCGTTTTATAGTTGTATGCATAAGGTTATGCTTCAGACGTTATCAAATAGCTATAATTGTTCTATTATTATTAAATTACGATCAGAACCACTTAGTGTTGTTTTTTTTTTTTAATGAAAATAATAATACATTTTTTTTTAAAATAATGTTCAAATAATTGTAAAAAAACTAATAATTATTACTTACTAATTTGGCTACATAATTTTTTTTTTCGCAAGAAACCCTATTCCATGATCTATATATGTTACGAGTATTCTTTTAAATTTGGGTAATCCATAAGATTTCTCACAAGGACTTAGTTAATTATTATTAGTAAATTTTATAATAGAAACATTTATATTGAAACATAGAATTATTATATCTATATACGTAATAAAAGTAAAGTATTTGAGTAAACGTATTTTTAGATATTTGAAATTTTAATTACGTTTCACAATTATAAAATATATATAGTTTATACATTGTTATGTATTTTGAGAAAATAAGAAACATATTATATAATAATTTTTTTTCGACAATTTTAATACATGCATGTTTGTTGTATACAAATGTATTTCATTGTTGCAGCAAGCTATTATAACTTTTAAGTACCTAATAATATAGTATAAGCTGGTAATGCTCGGTTTTGGGTATTGACGAATTTACCCGTATCACATATAATTTATGTAATAAATATATATAATATAATATAAACATAAATCATTCCGAATAATTATTTCAAATATAACTGCGACTGTCCTATGAAATAATACCTGTATGTATAATATAGTATACCGACTTTTACCTCCGTACACGCCATCTATATAATAACCTATGTATATTTTATATGTATCTATATAATCACACCAGTAACGCGACAATAATAATATGTAAATATAAAAAAGTTTGTAATGATTACGTTAAAAATGTAAATGATATACTAGTATAAAAAATGTAAATTTCATTAAATTTAATAAATGGAAAATATTAAGACCGCTACCAAAATTTAACAGAAACAAACCGCAACCTAACAGCTTTTATACTGATACATATAAACTGTATAAATATTGTAAACGAATTTTTGGTCAAATGCCTGCAAAAAAAAAAATTTTTTTAGCTTTAACCAAGCGTGATTACCTAGGCTCAGAAATTGTAGCACTAAAGAACTTGATTTTAACACTTAAATATTTACGTAATAACATCAAAATATACACTATAAATAGCACTAAAAATTTGAAAGTATACCAAAAAAATCATACAACAATTGTTTTGTTTTTCAAATAAGTTTCTAGGTACTTTTAATTTTATAAGAAATTAGACAGGTAGGTCAGGCAGTCGAGCAGGTATTTTTAAATATTTGGAACGACTGGCACATTTTCTGTTAACATAGACATTTTCGTCACACACAGCAGAGTTCAAAATCGATAAAATAGATTGAAGTATTTGATTCGTATACCAGGCAATAATTAGAATTATGCAAATAAATAAATAACAAATGTTTCGCAATAAAAGTTAACGCTTGACAACTTTAGCTAGTTATTTTGTTTTTTCTTTACTTAATAAATAATAACTAAAAAAGGAACTATAAATAACTCATAAAACTCTTAGTTAGCAAAATAGCTCTAAAATAAATTTTTAACATGAAACGAAAATGTGGGTATTTTTTTTATGAATTCACATAAACGAAAAGAATTTTCTACTACTTTTCATTCAATATAAACGATATTTATGAAAAATACAAAATAAATCGTTAAACTATGCATATTGGCAAAAAATAGCACAAAAACTTGAAAAGTAGCTCAAAAACTCTAAAATACTTGAAATATGCAAATAATAGCAATATAAAATTTCATATTTGAAGTCCCTGGTGCATAAAACAAATTTATAGCTTACTCTGCTATTTTTATCTGTATCATATAATAATTAGAAAATACTATAAAATCCGAGCCCTGGTGATTACTAATCCTACAGAATTTACTGGTGACCGGTAACTTTAACCGGTAATACTATATACCAGCGGTTCCCAAACTGTGCACCGAGGTGTCCTAGGGGCACCGCGAGCTATTTCCAGAGGTACTGCAACTCATTAAACATTATTTATAATTTATTGTAATTATTTTTTGATTTTTATTAATTTCAATTTTAATCTTATAAGAACAATTTGTTTCGTGTATTCCAATTTGGACCCTATAATAACCACGTAAATTCAGCTAACATTATACCCACGACATTCCGGGATCGGCATTTATCAATATAATATTAATAGATACAGCTATATGGGTAAAGTGATGTTTACCAATCGTACCTTTATTATTTAATCATGTCAGTCGTATGTATTTAATATCATAATTATACCGATAATAATTTTTCTTATTTTAAATATTAAGTTGGTTATATGCATAGAATGCTTATATTATATTATATTCAATAAAATTATGAAAATGTATTATCAATGAGAATTAGCGGTCATCTTTTATCTATGTTCCTCGTAGTATTCACAGCAGGGCACCGTGACTGAATTTAGTATAAAAAAGGGCACCGTCAGAAAAAAAAGTTTGGAAAACACTGCTATATACGTATAAAATAAAGAGGAAACATCAAAGCATTTAGATATATATATATATATATTAACACGACGGCGAAGAAACGAAATATGTTCGTACGAGTGCATATATCATATAATATTATATGGCGTAATGAACGTTATTCGTATATTTTCTAGAGTTTTAAAACATCGCACGACGAGACTATAGTGCGGATATCTCGATAAAACAACAAACAATGCGTCCCGGACACATTAAACGATATGCATATATATATATACTCGACGATATTTCAAAAATTTCGAGAGAAAAACCTCGAAATTTACTTTAGGACAACGGTTATAAAGGACCGAAAACCGATGGCCGGCCGCCGGACGCAAACCGTATATTATACATAGGGTGGTACACACGTAACAACGTATACGGTAAAGCCCGTCGTCGTCGTCGTCGTCGTGATCAGCAATACGGCCTAAAGCCATTTCCCCGTCATTATATATAATATCCCCTAGCGTGTACTTCTCTCCCTCGCTACGTACAAACCGTTGCCCACGTTGTTGTGTTCGGTACCGTGTAAGCTCACCCATATTATATATATATAATACATATCCTATAGACGTGCGTGCATTTATTCCTGCGCCGCAGTCGTGATAACCTTTTATTTATCACGTTTCATTCTATTCGCGACACAATAATACGACAGATTTTACGAGCACGCCGCATGTAAATGCCCGTCGACTCTCCCCCTTCACTCGTCGTCCCCTATTGCGCGCGCTCGTCCGATTTTGGCAGAATCCGAATTGACTCCCGAACCGTAAAATAAATATATACGCGCATAAAATATACCCTCACCGAGACCATATAATAATAATAATAACAATAATAATACGTATATAATAATATATATTATAAAGGGTGTGCACAGGGTGTTTTCGGTCGACCGAAATATGTTACATCCGTAAGTTCACACCCAATATTCGAATATAAAACATTTTCTAAAATAGACAATTGTGAAATACGAATTTTCAACATTTTCAATAATATTGTCAGCTTATGACGTGATACTGCATATAGTAAATTCCCAAGCCTCCGAGGTCCCTAAAACTTCAAATTGTTTTCATATTTAAGTATAAAAACCCGAAACTTATTGACATTTTAAAAATTCTATGCATCGAATCGAAAGAATTATTTTTAAAATATATATATATTGTATGTACTTATAGATGACATCAAAATAAATAATTGGTAAAAATTCCATTATTATTATTAGTTTTAAAATCCCAAAAAAAAACTATTTGGGTAATTTTATTTGAGCTTACGCTTAAAGTAAAAAATTACAAAGAAATTCCTAAATTACATATAAAAATCGGAACTGCACATCTATGCTAAACGAAAAAGTTTTCACAAAAAAAAATTGAATACAAAAATACAAATAAAATATTCGATGAATTTAAAAAAAAAAAAAACATACACGAAAATATTGTCAGCCGACAAACTGGAAAGACATCGTTAAGAAATTATAAACATATTTTAAATGCTCAAATAAAGCATATGTATACACAAAAATAATATCGTGCGACAATAATAATAATAATAATAATAATAATAATTCTATATTTCATGTCGGACTTCCGAATGGTCCGGTCGGCACGCCATTTCACGTCGAGCCGAAAAAATAAAATAATAATAAATATGTATAAAATAAAAAATTGTCGTCGTTGCAACGTCGCGTCGCCGGAAGGGAAAAACAGTAAACACAAATGTTTACGAGACCAAAGACGGTCGCGTTTCCACTATATATATATATATATACACACACATACCCTACACTATACGATATGTATTCGCCCTAGCCGTTCCTTATTGTATACCGCACTTGAAAGTCGTTTTACGATATATTGATGTCACTCGATGACAAAGTACAACGACACGTAATATCTCAACTTCCCCTCTCATCGCCCTATCATATGCGTATGTAGAGGCTGGCTTGAGACGCCGCGTACGGTTAAAAAATAAACCAAACCAATTTAAATAACGACCAACGATTATTATGCATTACGTGATCGATGGTGATGTTCGGTCCAAAATTCCAAAAACCAATTCAATTCACGAACATATTTACATGCGAAATAACTAGAGATAAACTGGTTTCTAAAACGATCAAATTAATGCTCCAAACTGTACTATCTACCTTTCGAGTTAAAACAAATTAATAATTCGTACGTTATTTTTTCGAGTAGAATAAACAATTGGGTAAGGTCAAATTGAACTTATTTTAGTTTAATTTCACGCGGGTAAAAACAAAAAAAAGTGTTGGATCCAAATTACGCTTGGGTCGATAAACGTCCAATTGTTCCAATTTCACTCGAGTAGCATCTGAAGCCCACACACATGGTTAAAGGGCTCCTTCGGAAATACATTTATTACTTATTGGTCATAAATAGTAAAACTGTTGAACGGTATCATTATTTGAAATATTTGATATGAAATTTTCTACGTAAGAATCAGCTTACTTCGTTTTCAATTTAAAAAAAAAACTTGGACCGAAAATACGACTAAGTCTTTTTTCAATATCTGTTTTCGATTTGTATTCAATATAAGTTAGTCCCACAAATTGTATTTTCCGACCTTATACAAAGGGAACATTACATTGACAGCTTTATGGATTGCTTGTTTCGCAAAATCAGCCACAACTTTATTAGTTACAAACGTTAAGCCCACTACAACGCCTTAAATAAATTATTCTAAGATGCCTATAGGTTAAACACCTATAGGTATTTGTTTTATTTAATTTATTACAAAAAAAAAGTATTTTAATTCGAACGAAGTTTCCGTGTTTTATTTTTTAACTCCCCTCCCTCCAGAGAAAAATTGAAAATGCGCCACCGACTTCATTGTGTATATATATATATATATATATATATATTATATATATAAAAGAAATATTTTTTCCTCAAACGAAAAATTTTAAATACAAACTCGTATTAAATTGATGAAAAATGTCTCGTCTTACATTCGATGAAATATCCGAGACGAAATTTTTCGCTCCCAATATGTCATTAGGCTAAATTACGTTTTCGAAAAGAAAAACTGTAATATTTACGTTCCCGTATCCTTTTAAACAATGATTCGATCCGTTCCACTCTTTGTTCCTGACAAAACAAATTAATTCCAGGAACAAGACCGCGAATTATATACATGGTAATATTAGTTTATATGTATTAATTAATATAATATAATTATATATCATTGTATATTAAGCACGTTATTTATATAATATACTTTTAGTATTTTATAATACATTTATTATTATTATTATTTTATTATTATTATTACATGTATATGTTTATTATCCATCTTTGCACGCGCGTTATATTACGCGCAAACGAATCAGAAAACGAAAATTGGACCGTTAGGACGTCGCCTTAGCACGTATGCGCGCATATACACACCGCGTGTTCGACGGGAAAACAATGATTAAAAAAAAAAAACTTCGGCGCGATACGAAATTAATAACAATAACGGTAATCGGTATTGCACCGCAGCGAACCGGGAAAAATAGCGGGAAAAATAGCGGAAAAAAAAACACCAATAACAATAATAATAAAAATTTCGTTGGAACAAAATAACAACAAAAACAAAAAAAACACAAGAAAAATCACTGCGGCGGCGGACGACGACGCCGGGTTTTTTGCGCCCCCGAAAAAGGTTTCGGGCGGCGGCGCGAAACGTCGCCGCGCGGCGGCAGCGCTCTCGGTCGCGCCGCCGCCGCCGCCGCCGCCGCCGCCGGTCGCCGCGGCGGCACACCGTCAGAACGGTGTTCGCGACAGTACACCTAACCGCCGGTGAGGTACGTACACGCCAGTCGGTCGGTCGTCCGTGTTTGCGTATCGGTCGTGCGCCGCGTTTCGTGTCGTGCGCGCCGGTGTGATAATTACATTATCTCGTTCGGTTTTCGACATTTTTTTCGTCTCGTCGTGTTAAAAAAAAAAAAATAAAACGTATATAATTTCGTTTCGCGCGGTGCAGTGTTGTTTTTTTTTCCATACACGAAATCACCTCTCCCCCACCACCCCGAAAACATACGCGTTTTAGGATAAATTCTATATATATATATATGTATATCTGTGTCCATATATAGGTACATATATAAAACATACAAATTGTCCGCTGCGTGTGTATATATATATATATAACTACGATATAGACGATGGTAGAATTCGGGGCTTAAAAAATGGGATAACGAAATTGGGAAGTAAATAAATTTTTAAAAAATGTTATTCTTAATAAGTTTGATCTCGAAACGCGATCGGTCTAGCTTGAAGTGCGTTGTGCACGGTACGATAAAAAAGATTTTAGACTTTGGCAGGATATCATCTCACGTGTCGTATTGAAAATTTTTAAGTATATATTGCAGACAATTAGCACCAATATACAACGATACAGAGCAAAACGTCGCAAAACGATTTCACATCGCCGTGTGCGCTTTTAAGTTGTTCAAAAACGAAAATTCGTTCGTTCGCGAGATTTAACAAAAAAAAAACGTGTCAATAAATCGTACAATATCGCAGAAATACCGTATACATGTCGCAACGTTCTTCAGATTAAAACCGACGAATTCGCGAATTCTGTTCGTTCTCCTCCATCGCGCCCCCGACAGACGCCTGTCTATACATATCGTCCGGAAAACGCAATGGCACGCGCGAACATATATAAATTATAAATATTAACAGCAATAACGCACATTGCACAATGCATATTCGTTTAAACGACGACGATATCGTATTTAAGTAGAGACATTATTATTATTTTTTTTTTTATGTTAATCATATTCGTACGCGAGGTGAACGGGCTCGGGGATAAAATCAATGGAACTTTTCGTCGAGACGTCGTCGTGCACGTACAACTGGGTACAAGTTCATAGGAATATATATATATATACATATATTTGTATATAATGGGTTTTGTGGAAATCAATTTTTGTCCGATGAAAAGACCGGGGCGCGACGAGGCAAATCGAAAAACTTCCGGTGTATGACATTATGCGTATATGTGTGTCTAACCTAACCTCGCGTTCCTCGTGTGATAATATATTTCCATTTTCATCGCGCCCGCCACTAATTATATACTGTCTAATAATAAGGACAGTCGCGACCTACAACAACAATCCCTTCGGACTGTCTTGTATTTCATCATTATTTTATTTGTATTTTAATACCGGTGGCGATAACGGTGGTGATGGTGGTGTGTTGGGAGCAAGTGCGAAACACGGCAGCGGCCGTACAATAAGTTTAAAAGAAGATTAATCAAAAATAAAACAAAAATTTTCGACGGTCACGATATTCATTTAATCATTTATTTACTTTTCTCTCGTTTTAAATGAACGATAGTAACAATATAAAAAGTAATTAAAGCGGACAATCCAATCAAAGATGTTAATATATTACAAACAAAACTACTACTCGGATTCGCAAAAACCCGATTTCTGCCCCCGTTTCTTTCTCTCTCTCCCTCTGTTCTAATTCACGGCGTTCAAATATGATAAACTCGCGTGAAAAGTTTCCAGAGAACGCTTAAGTTAAGACCGACAAAGTATATAATATATATATATATATATATATATATATATATATATATATATAGGAGGTAAGGGTTTTGTGCTTGTCCGCGTTTAAATATAATTATAATATTTACCGACTGTTGAATCATTCATATTTTATCGTATCTGGGTAGATTTAATTCCAATGAAATTCGTATAAATAAATTTGAATGTTTCAAACGGTATACGCTGCACGCACGTCGCCGGTCCTGACTAACAATACTGGTCTCGTTTTTAAATAATAAATTGCGTTTCACGATCATCGAATTTGCATTGTGGAAAAAAAACCTATAGTCACCGAAGACGAAAAAAAACACGCGTCATAATTGCATTTAATCGTTATTAGACGACGGTTTTGTGAACTCGGAAAGATGCAGGCGACAAGGTGATTAATTATCCTTTAGGGCGGATACATATGCGCGTAAAACATTAACTCGACAAAGGGTTGGCAAGTAATAATATAAGTTGATGATTTCGGGTTAAACTCGGGCTTCTATGAGAAAGTTTACTTATATAACCACGTCTATCGTATACATACATATTGAATATATGTATATAATATTGAAAGAAAAACCAAAAACACCTCGACGTTTTGCCTTTAGTATAAAGTTTATTTGTGTGTGATTGTGTGGTTCAAACGATATCGGCCTATATATTATACGCGGAAGTTATACGAGAAGCTTGTACACTTGGTTATTGAATTAACGTGTGTAATTTTACACTCTATAGGTATAATTTTTTTTCGCCTCCAAATCAAAAGATGCGCGTCAAAAATTAATAATCAGTTAAGACAAATTAAAACAGACCGTATATAATATATACAAGAGCCAAGAGATTTTCCGCCTATACAATAATAAATTCGCTGGCGTCACGCAATTATAATATTTTCGAACACAAGTACTGGGAAGAACGAAGAAAAAAAACGGACGGACGAACGCGCGTTTGCAAAAAATTTAAGTGCCGTCTCGAAGTAGGTCAGAACATATATAAGTTCTATCCGCAGCGTTTGTTTGTCTGTATGTTTGTTTTTCGATAAGATTAGGCGTTACAACTCGAAATCCTCGCCGGTAAAAAAAAAAAAAAAATGATAATAACAAGTCGACTTATATAACAATACTAAATTCCGAAGAAACGGTACGAAAATTAATCGCGGGACTCTCACATTTATTACTAAAATTCGGTTTCACAGAATTACACACAAGTTTTTTTTGTTCGCGTTTTCGAAAGTCCGAGTGCACGACATTTTATTTCATTCCACGACATTCCGAACGCGCACACGAACCTGTCAATACGTAATGTATATACAAATGATTTATATTAATTGCAAACAGCCGATCCCGCGGCGGTCGTGTGAACGTGGTACTTATCGATTCGGTGTGCACATTATTACGCGCGTAAACATTATATATGAATGTGAGAGCTAAAAAAAACAAATAAAAGATAAAACAACAAAATCTTTAACGAACAAGAGGCGTCTTCTTCACTCTCTCACACACACACTCTCTATCACTCTATCACTCTATCTCCCTCACTCATTCTCTATCCGGCGGACGACACGGAGAGACGGTTTCTAAGCACTACGCAATTCTCAAAAAATTATTGGTTTTTTCACATTCTAATCAAATAATAACGTCATCGTACTTAAGTCAACACGTCGTGATATTTAATGCATATGTGTCATTGAAACGCGAATTTCACGGCCCCTTCTTAACGTATGGCCGTTATTGTACGTTAAATAAATAAATGTATTATTTCTTTGTGTCACGAGCATGTATAGAAACGGATCGTAACGACGGTCACCCGCAAGTCTTCGGTTTTTGTTAAGGTAAAATAATAATATATAACAATACAATTAATACAAGAAATTCGATACGCTTTCCGACGCTATATTACGTAACGATCGTCGGTTTAGCCGAGATCCGGGGAGAGGGGAATCACGTATATAGTAAATAAAAAAATTCTCAATAATAACATACACGCAGTAGGTATATTATATAATATAACAAATAACAAAAATACGGATCGACGAATCTATAGAAAACACGCACTTACGTGTAGAACGTATACATATTATATAAATATATATAAGAAAAAAACGCTAAAAAGTTATCTGATGGCGGTGTACGATAATACGACGGTGTCGTCCGGGGCGAGACGAACAAAATGCTAATGATAAGATATAATAAATGCACTTCTCGTAGGTTCTTGACATTTTCTACCGGGGTGGAACTTTAGACGAACGTATACGACGTATCAGGAATCGTTAACAACACATGCCTATACGGCGAGTAACTTATAATAATAATATAAATTCGAATAAGATATTTCGGCGACATAAACCGTCGTTTTATATGTATATATATATATTTTTTTTTTTTTGGTAAAAGTACGCGAACAAATTTCTCGGTTAGTAAATATCGGCGCATATAAGTTTATTATACGGAATGTTTTACTTTTATTCGATACGGCGGTTAATATCCGCAATTATTCGGAGGGGTTTATATACATATATATATTTTTTTTTACGCGAGCGAAATAAACGTGACTTAATCCATTTTTTTTTTTTTTACGACCTAAGCCTTTTTATTATATATATATAAAGGTGCTTAATCGTCCTGCAGGAATCGGTACGCGCTTGTACAGTCCATAAATAGTGTCGAAGAATGTTTAAACGATCAGTCGCGTATATTATCACAGTATTGTTTTCACGATAACCGCGTTTTATCGAATTCCGGTATAAACAAATACGTGAACCGCGAAATGATGACATGATTTTTATACGCTCACGACGTATAATACTGTATCGCGGGGATATAAAATATTACGTATTATTATTATGTGGGTCGAGGGGGTATTCGTTGTCAAAGGACGTTCGACAGCGTGTTTGTTCGGCCTGAAGGACGGACGGCGCGGTATGGTGATATCACACATAATGTTGCGCATGAGCAACACCACGTGCGATGACGACGGCGAAAAAGAGAATTATTAATTACGGAAACGGTGTTGTTGTTCTACGAGTGTATTTTTTTTTTTGTTTTTTTTTATTTTTTTGTTGTTGTTATTGAGCGTTCGTGTATCAAAACGTTCAACGAGAACAGACATTAGTCAAAGTATTTTATTGTGCGGAATATTCGCTCGCATTATACGTAACACGTACATGCGGCGACGACTGCAAACGTGCGAATATTTAAAAGACCGTATTTATACGCGTGAGATATTTTTACGAGACACGTCACACATTATGAACGATTTTCGACGCGCGCGCAGTACAAAGACGAAAAACTTGGACGACGCGGGGGAAATGGGGTTGTGTGTCGGGTGGAACGGAAATGTCGACAACGGAGCCCGTTTTCCAGACACTTTGTCATTACGGCTAAGACGCGTGATCGGCGAGAGGCCGTGTGTATATCAACAAATAGCAATATCCGAGAACGTATTTTCCCCGTTGTCGTATATTGTAGTTAATTCTCATTATTACACGCGAGTTCCGTATATTAAACTCTCTCTCGCTCTCATTTTTTTTTTTAATCTCTCGTCCACGGTCACCAAGTCTATATCGTATATATACGCACGCGCTGACGGCCGAAACAAAGTGTATTTATTTACATATATGTATATATATACGAATGAAACGGTTATTGTTTTTGTAAACACAGATAGGGGTCGGCGGCGGGTCGAAAATGTGCGGCGAGCGGCGATGACCGGCGGCCGTGACGGTCGGACGGCGGACGATGACGCCGTTGCGGTGCAGGACGCTAGTGGTGGTGACGGTCGCGACCGCGGCTGCGTTGCTGACGGTGCTCGGCGGCGGCGGCCGCGTGGCCGGCGCTCAAAGTCTGTGCGACACGCCGCAGTGCGAGTGCGACGACACGCAATCGCAGGTCCGGTGCTCGTGCCGGAAAGCGCCTCGAGAACCGCAGGTATACACACACGCGAAACGCGTAGACCGAAAAACACGTGTACCGAGGGTCCGTCGCAAACGGAAAAATTGTTTGGTGGCGGGACCGGGGGAAACGGAAATGAACGGCTGTGGAACGGACGGACGACGACGACCGCCGTGCGAGACGACTTTCACATAAATCATGTTTACGAAGAAAAAACGCGAATACGCGACACCGACGACGACGACGACGACGACGACGAAAACTTGGCCTGCAGAAAAACTTTACAGGAACAGGTGCTGGCGGTTCCTTCCCCTCACTCGTCCCCGTAAAGACTTGTTTCTTTCCCGTTTCTATACATACATACGTACGTGATATTTTCGGAATTGCCATTTAAATATATTTAACTCGCGCCCAGGGTCGGGGGCGTGTCGTAACACGTAGTTGATGATAATTTCGACGTACACAAATTACTTTTTCGCGTGTTTCCGTGCAAGCCGCGTGCTAACGTTTTCATAAGAGAAAAAGCGTTGCCTCGCAAATTTTTTCTCGCCCTCGACGCCACCGCGGCCGTTGGAATAAAAAGATTTTTTATCCACGTCGATTTCTTCACATTATTAATAATAATAATAATATTATTATTATCATTATTATCATTATCATTATCATTATGAACGGGCGAAGGAGTACACGCCGCGACGTTATTTATACATAATATAGTATACAAACAAGCTTTACACGCAGTGCTTTATCGCCATACTTCATTTTAATGACAGGATTTTGGTTCAACAATTTATTATTATTATTTTTTATTCATTTTTTCGTAAAGAAATGAGTCGCGAGACACGATTATCCGACGGCGATTAATTAATGAGAGGCCACCCCGGTGGGGAAAAAAAGTGGAAACAAAATGTACTGCAAAGAGGGAAACACGAACGGGCGACCAACGAATATTATTTATATATATATATAACGAGACCTGGAAGGGAAAGATCGATCGGCACGAAAATAAGAGTAACGGAATACGCCGAAACTATATGTACGGGGGTCAGTTTTAAAATCCTCAATGATGTAAAGCCCGACGTTTATTTCCAAAAGGGTAACACATGTGTCATCGTTAGCGGACGCTGCTGTCGAAGTAATTTGCGAGGCCAAAACAAAATAATAATAAAATAAAAAATACACATAATATACGAGGTATATATATGTATCAAACCCAGCGGAATATGGCGTGATGAATTGGCAAAAGGAAATCGATGGAAAAGAAGGGACCCGTCGTTAAATAAACTGACGTTAATTATTATAATATACAGGAGGGAGGGGGGTCATATACATTTATGACGGTGTTTTTATCAATATATTATAAAACGCACATTATTGTTAATTATCATTGTTATTGATATCGGAAGAAAAAAAAATACTCATTTTAATACAAAATTTAACAACGATCCACACCGCATACGGAAACGCGAAATATAATAGTAGTTTGAAATCAATTTTTCGTTGGTCCTCCTCAATATATATATATATATATAATATATATATTATATATATAAATATAATCGAATAGTTTTTCTAAAATATTAAAATTACAAACGGGCATACACAAAATGTTGATCCCGGGTACACACCACAGCGACCGACGCAATATTCGTGTTTCGCGACCACGTGCTCCTCGCACCATCATCGCCGCCGTATAAAACCGACCTCGACTGCAATCTCAAATACAAGAAAACTCGAGGAATTATCTCCTCCTCTCTGATCGTCCTCTGCCGCAGTCGGTCAACGCGCGTTTTCACAAGGATATAAGCACTTATATATAATATATATATATATATATAAATGTATATGTGTGTGTGTGTGTGTGTGTGTGTGTCTAGCAGACGTGTATTTTTGTTGTGCGAAAGCTTACACAGCACTACGCCCTCTATATACGAACATGTATACACACAATAGCAATAGTGCGTCGCCACAAAAGCCACCGAAACCTAATCCGAAACATCAAGAACACACACACGCACACACACACACACACACACACGTATTGTGTGCACACGAAAAACGGACCCGACCGACCCGCGAAATCGACAAAAGGGGATCGGCCGCGTGCACGCAGGGGTCTTATGGGAGGCGATTTAATCCTTTCGGTCCTGCGTGATGCACGGGCACGTAAACCGTTGTTTTTCTCGACCACTGCATGACGGCGACCAAAAAACCAAAAAAACAGGACGGGGATAAACGAATCATTTGTTACCGATATATCGTGTGATGTGTACGGGGCGGCAGAACCGAACTGACCCAGACAAATATGGACGGTTTCCGACAACACTATAACATGCAGTGTCGCTCGAAACCGGAGAAGAGCGCGAGGGGAAATAGTAGGGAGGATACTCTGGAGAATTACGAAAAACAAAAAAACCAGTCGCGTTCTCGACACGCGCGTTTCAAAGACAAATAATTTACAAAAAGTATAATCATTAAATAACTCCGTGAACAGGCACGTGAAAGTCTTTCCGGGGGAAAAAAAAAAATATTTTAAAAGATTACAAAAGACACTCACCGTCGTTTGTAATTTATTAACCGACCGCGTTTTTTGGTATACGTATTTATTTTGAAACGCGGTCGAGTGAAATGTATTTTTTTAAACGAGAAATTCGCAAATGCCGTACTCGCCGTTGCCCTCGAACAAACAAAATTAAAAACAAAAAATACCCCGCCGAATGTGTGTATATAAAACAACGTCAGTGAAATATGAAATGCCGACTTTTCGTTACATTCAAATGGCGAGCCGTACGTATTCATAACGCGCACAACAATTTCGGTCCGACGCGACACACCTGCACGGGTCCGATACGTTTTAGCCGCGAACACGACGATGCGCTAACCGCGCGTAACGAAGTAAATATGTTTGGATGTGCAGGAGATCGTGTTGAAAGCTCAAGGGCCGGGCCACGTGCCCCGGGTGGCCACCAACGTGATGGTGACGCACTGTGACCGGGTGACCGTGACGGCCATGGCGTTCGACGGCGCCAGGTCGCTGTGGACCGTGGACATCGGGTCGGTGGGACGGCTGGAGATGGCGGCCGAGGCGTTCGGATGGTCGGAAAACGGGTCGGGGGGCCCGGGCCCGGGCCAGGGACAATACCCGGCGCAACAGCGCCAGCACCACCATCAGGGCCTGACGGTGACCATAACGAACGTGACCACGGTGCCGGAGGTGCCTAGCTACGCGTTCCGCGGCCGGCTGCGGTCGGTGACGTTCAACCGGGTCCGGGTGGACGCGATCCGACCGTTCGCGTTCAGCAGCCTGACCGGCACGACGGTGCGGATCGAGTTCCGGGACACGGTGTTCGGGCAAGTCGAACAGCAGGCGTTCAAAAAGTTCACCGTGAACGAGTTCGTGCTGAAGGGGTGCCGGTTCGAGGGCACGGCGCCCAGTCGCACGCTCACCGAGATCACCGTGCACGACGAGCTCCGGCTAGAGGAAGTGACGTTCGCGCTGGTCCGGAGCTACGCGTTCCGCGTGCACGGGCCCAAGGTGTTCCGGGTGCAGAACAGCCGGGCTGCGTGCGTGCAGAGCAACGCGTTCGAGGTGAAGTGCCGCGGGCCGGCGTTCGTCGAGGACAACGCGTTCGGCCGACTGGAGCGCGGCGCGTTCGCAGCCGTCACGGTGGACGCGCACAAAGTGGCCGAATCCGACTACCAGGAGTTCGTGTTCGAGAACAACACCGTGGCCGAGTTCGAGGACGACGCGCTCGTGTTCGACACCAACGGGTTCAGGCCGCGCATCGACTGGCTGATCGTGGGACGGGCGTGCGGATGTCCGGCCAGATGGCGCACCGACCTGGTGGCGTTCTCCACGGACTATCCGCGACGCACCGAACGTCCGTCCGACCGGACGGTCGAGCAGGCCGTGTGGTGCGCGTCGCCGGACGACAACGGCGTCGGCGACTTCGGCCAGCTGGTCAAAGCGCAACAATACGACGACGCGCACTGTCCGGGCGGCGGCGGCGATGGCGGTTCCGGTGCCACCGGCGTGGGCCGTTACCGCCTGACCGCCGTCGCGGCAGTGTTGGCCGTGGCCGGTCTGACGGCCGCGCTCGTCTACTGGGCCTGGCATACGAAACGCAAACGGGACCACCACCAGTGGACGAACGTGCCCGCGTCGTCGCCACTGAAAACGACGAACCGCTCGATATCGAGGGACGGTGGCGACCAACACAGACACGTGATGGTCATGCCCGAGGGAAAGACTTACAGAGAGACCGAGTTGCACGTGATCGTGGAACGGACGGGAGGATCAACGACGGACAACCACTACAGATCTACGACCGACTACCACCGCCAGAGGACGCAACCGTTGACCAGTGATTTGTAATAATAATATAAATACGAGTTTCCCGTGAACAGTTCTTTTTTCGTTTAATTTTTTTTTTTTTTTTTTTTACGTACGTTTATTTATAATATATATTTCATATATGATTTGTAACACATAAACCTATCCCGATTCGTCTGTATTATATATTATCGTGTGAGAAATCGATAAATTCAGTTCGATTATGTACACATTTGGTCAGTATTTTTATTTTTTATTTGTGATCGTACAATTTGTGTAGACAAACGACTGACTGACATAAAATTACGATATTATTATTTCGCCACCGGTCGCTAGCAAACAAATATATCTAACCGGTCGTTTTATACATACACGAAAATCGATACATTTTACTTCTGAACAATTTATACTAATTATTCTGTTATAAAATCTATATAACCTATGTAATGTCTAACAATAATGTTTTCCTATTATATACAAATAAACGTTACACACTTAATAATATACTAAAGCTGAATATATACGGTTATAATAATCTATATTCCGTTTTAGTCTGCTTTGTCTTATCGAGTTTTTTTTTTTTTTATTCCGACATTTCTTCATGACCGAATTTGAATATATAATTCGAAAACGAAGAATATTACTGTCACGATACAATTGTTGTTCAGATATTTATCGAATCGATAAATTTATTCTCGTTACACCATTCCTTTATCTTAAAATGTATTTTCCCGCTTCGGTACAGATATGCTAGTAAGCGCGATTTGTTGGATGCTTGAAGATACTTAATAGCATCAGATATCATATTAGCATCCAACTTTTTTTTAATAGTTCAACGTAGATGAAAAAGAGTAAGCATTTTTAATCACATTCAAAAGACTGAACAAGTATTTTCGTTTTTTCGTTTACATATTATTTTTATTGAATAAAATATTAGTAAATATTTTGAGCAATCAACTTCGATCTAAATCTGTTACGTTAAAACTATCAATTTATTATAATATTCTATATACGATATTATATTTGAAAATTCGAGTGAATGTTGTATATATATATATATATAATTGAACCGCATAAACTTTTGATTTATCTGATACGTACGGATTAGAATAATACAGTCTTAATTTTCATCAGCCTATTTTTCATTAAAATAACCTAACATTACATGTTTTCAACTTTAACACCACTGAGAATGTTATCAAGATTTTAAATCATGCCTAAAAATTCACTTTAATTGATCCATTTAAAATTAAATATGAATAACATTTTAATAAGAATGTAAAAATTACTTAATATATTCATAAACCAATTTTTTTTAGTTTTAGACTTTCTAGGGTCATTCATAGACTAGTATTATAGGCATCAGTGCCTATCAAATTATAAACCCGTGGTTGACAACTATTTCGTTAAAATTAATGTAAGGCCTACCATATATTTGTCGCTGTATTTCATAAAAACAAAAAGAGTAAAATATTGTACCTAATAGAAAAAAATGTACCCTTAAGATTTAAAATGGTACAATGTCCTATGCCCTATTTTTAACAGTCCCCATGCTTGTATATACATAATATTTATGTCAATGTTTCTATATGAATTCGAAATGACATTCAACATAAGTGCCTCACGCTAGTGCTAAGTGTAGACACCACCTGAAATTTTAAGTTAGGGCTCAACAACGCTCTAGGTCATTTGTATAAGCCAATATTCTTACACAAAATGTAATTTTACAAAAAAATTATTAAAACGTGTAATATATGAAAGTGTTCAAAAATATAGAAACTAATATTTTTGAACCATTAAAGATGTTCAGTATAATTCCAGTAACTAGCCATTTATGTGAACATATTTTTTAACGTTGAATATTGTAAGAAATAAACTAAAATGTACTTTAAAGAAAGATCATTCGGAATCATTTTTTACAAAACAGGAAATAACTTCAAATATTGACGAATTTATTAATTTAAGTAAGCAATAGAAGAATGTTACTATAAAGTTTTTAAAAGTATGAATGAATGAAATAAATGTATGAATATTTCACGATTGCAGTATTTCAAATTTTAAATGCTAATAAAACGAATTATTATTCAACATTCTTGAGATGTTTCAAATATTGTTATACTAATTTTGTATTAAAACGTCAAATTAAAATAAATGAAAAAATAACATTGTTGTAAAATTGTAAAAATTTACTGTAGTTCAAATGTTAAATGTTTATATAAAAAAAAGTATCTTTAATTGAATTTTCAAGATATTTTAGATGTTGGTTATTAAATTTATTGTTATGAACCCCCAACAACTTTATTATATGTTATTATAATGATATTAACAGACCATTAGGAATTATGTGTTGTATGACAACGATAACGACAACGACGTGAAGGAATTCGCTGAATTAGGAAAATAGCATTGCTCATCGTTGCCTGTCGGCCGACACACAACGGACATTTAGTCTTAATCCTACAGAACAAGTGACCAGTCGTTTTTATTTGAATTGATACAATATAGTTTATATAACAACTTATGACTTTGGCCTACGTTTTTTATTTGTTGTGCTAAGTTCATAGTATTATATTCTTATATTAAATTTTCAAGTCTTCAAACATAAATGTTTTCTCATTCATTAAAAATATATATATAATAATATATTATTATTACCGTCAGAATTTGTGAAATTATAAAAAACCGTCGCAATAAATTAAATATTTAAGTTTGAACAAATATCAAAACCTATTTCTTTTAATATTTAATACCATATTATACAAATGATTTGTTTAAAATTAAAACTACCAAAATAATTAACATAGTTATGAAATAGGTATTGAAAGTTTTGTACAGTCTAAAAATTTCTAAACTAAAACTGTGATAAAATAATGTAAAAGTATTTAAAATACATTAAAAAAATTGTAACTCCTTACAATTTTTTGGAATTCAATGAAATAACCAAAATAGATTTTGTAATATATTCTAAACGATTAGAGGTATTTGAAATTTTTCAGAAATAACCTTTTTAAATAGTAATATTCATATTACATTTTTAATCTACAAATGAGACTGTGTAAAACTTCCTTTTATCTAAAAACAAAAAATTAATTCCTAACTTTGCTCAAAATCAAATATTTGTAAAATTTACAATAATTTGTATAAGAATTTTATACTACTTTTTTAAAAAATTACTAACCTCTTTATTGTGTACTATATTGTACATAATCAAAATAAAATGTTGATTCTTATTAGTTTTACATGAGATATTTGTTTATTTAATATGTTAGAAGAAAAACACCAAAATAATATTTATATAAAAACACAAGGATAATATTAAATTATGTGTATTAAAATAGTTTTGGAATTCATGAAAATAAATTTAATATAAAATAAATTAAAAAGAAAAAATAATAAGAATATACATCTATAGTTAAGTTATAGTTACCAACCATTGATATTTCGATCATTATATAATAACATTAACACAAATGTCTTGTTCTAAAGGTAATTTTGTAATTTAAGAACAAATAAATGGAATTTTATGTGGATATAAACAATGGGATTATTTATATAGAAAGAAGAAAAGCCCTTTAATGCATTTTGATTTACGATTCAATTACTGTTGATCCATCAACACCATTCATGCTTATAACCTTTTTGTTTCAACTATTAAAGGATATCTAACAGAAATATCTGAAGAGTAATGCACATCTTATTCAATTTAAGTATTACAAAACATAATCAAAAGTGGTTTTCTTAAACACTATGTGTTCGATTAACCGTATTTAAAAACTTATAAAAGGAAAATACTATTAAGTTAATAATTTACTTTAAGTTAAGTACATATCCAAATGTTACTTCCGTAATCAACCAATTTCATTTAAATGTTTGAATAAGTAGTATATGAAAGTTACTATAGTTTCCACTCAAACAGTCAAAGTTTTAACAAAACACTACACTAGTAACAAAAACACTGGTCTCCGGAGTGTCCTCGTTACCGTATTGTTTCTCAGTCCAATTCAACACGACAAATACAGTGATATAAATGAAATTTCATTTGCTCATGAAACGCAACCTTAACGCATGCATATAATACTAATGTAATACTCTAATCACTTACCTTAATGGTAAAACACCATCCATGACTTGCTGAATGTTAACAAATGGCGCTAATGCAAATCCTTTCTTCAACAGTCCCGAATGTTTAGCATACACCTGGTCAACAATCAACACTGAATCTTGTTCTAAGCTGTGTGTCGACTCGTCTATAAAATACAATTGAGTAAATATTGGATAAAATTCCTATGTACATACACAGTCTGTCCTAAAAGTTCTCGGAATGAAGCAATAAAAATAGTACCAATAGCGCGATATCTATGAAACTTTAAGTAATAAAATTAACATTCTTTATGAACATGCATGCCAAGTTTCAATGTTCCACCACCATTTTTCGCAGTTTGACAGTGGTTTTAGTAAAGATATAATATATATAAAATACGTACGGCCATCAAATTTTGTTTTACAGCTAGATTAACCGCGAAAAATTCGTTATAAATGTTACAAAAAGCGTATGGTGAGTCGTGTTCAAAGAAAACAGCTGTTTACGAGTGTTTTGATCGGTTTCGGAATGGTTAAGAAAGTGTGGTTGTCGACGACAAGAGTGATCGCTCGTCCACAACACGAACGGATGAAAACATTGCATGCATTGCTACTCTGTTGAAGGAAGACCGTCAAATAATATGCCGTTTGACTGCTAAAGGTACGGTTTCTTAGACGCGACCGGTCGCCGCGACGGTCTCTCTACCAATGTTTATATGTATTTTATATTGACTGGTTTACCAAACGCGACCGTCGCGGTGCGACCAACATTTTTCGGCGCGACCAGCGACAGCGCTGGTCCAAAAGCAGTGTATTGTGACCGTCGCCTGCGACAATATGGCAAAATTAACTTTTTCTGCTGAAGAAGAAGAGAAATTTATTGAAATAATTCAAAAAAAACATAATTATTTACGACCTCGCCCATCCGAAATATAAAGATACAATTTACAAGGATGAAATTTGTATTGATATCGGCAACACAATAGAAAAATCTTATTATTATTAGTTATTATATTAGTGATACTCATATTGAAACTAAAAAATAATAAAACACAAAATACGTCTTCACGGCAAGAAAACTGAGACGATACAAAATGTAATGTGGACTGAAGTTTTTGGAGTTTCGTAACTGTTGGTCTCGGAAACCTGTCGCACATAGGAAACCAGGCGACATCAGCGACAGGTCGCGTCTAGGAAACCGTACCTTAAGGGGTTACCATTCCAAAATCAATCGTTCAACAAATTTTGAAAGGAGATTTGAATAAACAAAACATTTGTTGTTTGTTTGTTTTGCATGCACTAACAAATTGCTAAGTGAACAGTTTAACGCGACGCGTCAGCGCATGAGAAGACTTGTTAGAAATGCTTTGTGCCGATAAAAATTACCTTCAAAAAATCATCACAGGTGATGAAAGTTGATGTTTTGCGTATGATCCCGAGACAAAACATCAAAACGAACAATGGGTTGGACCAAACTCTCCACGATCAAAAAAATTGCGTTTTCAAAAACCACGTGTCAAAACAATGCTCATTTTTTTTTTCGACTACCAAGGAGTTATTGATAAAGAATTCGTGGACACAAGGCACTACGGTGACCAGTACATTCTACAAAGGTGTTTTGATACGAATTTTGAAATGCATTGCCCACGTCCGTTCCGAAAAGTTCAAATATCGCGATTTTTTCATCTTGAAAAACAATGCACCCGCACACAACGCCGCTATCAACGCAGATAAACGCGTTCCAACAATCCACTATCCACCACATTCACCGGATTAAGCCCCCCGAACCATTTCGCGTTCCCAAAGCTCAAATTGGAGTTAAAAGAAGATAGATTTGAGAGCATTAAGGACATTCAGAAAGCTGTAACCGACAGGTTAAAAACCATTTCAGTTGAAGCGTTTCCTAAGACCATGGAAGACTTGAAAACACGGTATCTTCATTGCATTGAAGTAGGAGGGGACTACTTTAAATAATTTACGCGTTAGATAAATTTTTTTTACATCGCATTGATTCTATTGCCTCATTCCAGGAACTTTTGAGACAAACTGTGTATTATTATTAATAAGTTGTTACCATTGGGCAGAATAATATCGCATTTTAGGAGTGTTGACACACACATCCCTCCAAGAAATGAAAGTTCGGTTTCTAAATGAACAACACCATAACCGAGTGCTTGGTATTTACTAAGCTCTTCTACTTCGTAACCAATTACTAAACAACGAAAGCCGTATCTCGAAATTTTATCGTTCTTAAGATAATCTGATGCAGTTTCCAGTGAAAACATGACTTCGTTACCTGTGTCAATATGCATATAAAAAAATTGTTCCATAACAAACCTAAAATATAAATATATACTTACCAGGTAACATTACAGCAGCAAATGGCCATTCCATTGGATCATTGCTGAATTTTTTTAAAACCGGTATATATGGAGTAGTAATTACATGTTTATTATCATCATCAGTAAAATCTCGATAATTTGGAATATAAAGTTGTAGTGAATCTTCAATCTGTGCAGTACAACTACGAGGGTCAAACTCAAGACATAACCATTTGACTTCTTTAGGAAATTTAACTCTAATGACAGAATAATTTTTATTTAACGTAACAATAAACAGTAAAAATAACAATAATAATAAAAAATATACTTGTAATTAGACACTGTTGCAGCTTTATATGGATGATCACTTTCGACCCACGCATAATGATGAGACGTCGTCATGCATTTGGAGTCTCTGATTTCAGATTTGGATAATTTTAACTTTCCCTGTTGTTTTGACCCATCTAATTTATCACGTAGCTCTTTATGTATTACATCTAATTTGTCAGCGAAGTACAAATTAATGGATGCCACTGCCGGTAACAACTTGTTTATGAGCTCCAAAACATGAATAGCACTCTGAAAACAAATAATGTATGAAAATAACATTTAATAACTGTTTTATAAATATAGTATCATATATCCTAAATAATTGACATTATTATTTTACCTTTGCATCCTTAGAAAACGACGTCAGTGGTCCAATATGTGCTAACACCAATGGTAACAAAACATTCACAATAGCTGATTCCCCTAAATATTTATACACAAGTGGATCTTTTTTCATCTTTTCGGCGCCCATATTTATTATCTCAAATGATTTATTCACAACTGTTGTTAGCAATGACAATGTACTCTCTCGAGCTTTAAGTTTATTACACACTTTTCTTTCAAAATCACAATTCTTATCATGACTGTTACTAACAAAAGACAATTCAAACTTAGAACCGAATAACAAATTATTATTTACACATTTTAATTACATTACCTGTAATATAATATATACGGTATTTGGCCTCTTGACTGAGTTGTTCCATTTAAACTTAATGAGCATGTATTAAATGAAAATATGGTATTGTCATGTCCTTTTACACAACTCAACCCCATATCACCATTATTAGTTCGCCCACCATAATTTCTTAAACGAATTGCATACTTTACTCTTTCCTATTAATTGTCAGTAATTAAACACAAATACACATAGAACTTAACTAACTAATATAAGTAAATATATATATATTAACTTTAATTCGAATTGGGTGATCAAATTTCAAATCTGCAACATAATTCAACGCACTATCGTCTGGGCCAAAAGACCCTCTAGTTACAATTAAACTTTTCCATCGATTTCCATGAGACTCATCAAATTCCAATTGACTTTTCTACAAAAATTATAGTAATAACATGTTTACAATATTTGTTTAATAAATCATTTTTAAATAGTAGTTAATTTATTACTTCTGCTAATAGTTCAAGTTCATATTCGTAATTGCCAATACCAGCAAACACTCCACAACCAGCAATAGCAATTCCAGGACGATCAACACAAAAACAAATAGCATCGGGTGATCCATTACCAGCATTCCATGTTTTGGTTTGGTTTATTTTAGCAAATCTAGAAGGAGTAGTTAGTAATATTTCTCTTTCATTGACTATTTCTGGCCCGTCCTAATGGAAATAACAAATACATTATTAAAAACATATTCAATATTTAACAATAATCTTTATTGTCATTACTTCGGGCAAGGTGGCTTGTGAAGATAGTTCGGCCACGACCCTCGCAACAAGATGTGAACAGTTAGTAGATAATAATATCAAATCACTATCGGGCTTTTTATTACTCAATATTGCATTTTTAACTGGTAACACAATTATATCTAAAAGATGAGAAAGTAATATGTCCCAATTTGGTTCATTTTTTAAATTATTATGGGCTGCCGCCAATGAAGTAGCGTTGACCAATATGGGATAATAATATTGGTGATCTTGATCTGATGATCCAGACTTTTCATTAAGTTTGGTTGATTTCAATATTGGCATTAGTTCACGAAGGCGAAAAGTTGTATTGCATAATGCAGCCACTATAGCAGTGAGTAGCTTATTCTTATGATCAATCTAAAAAATTAGCAAAAAAAATATAATTTTAAATAATAATTCTCCTTTTTTTAAATATCTTACACTCTTTTTGTCCATCAAAAGTTCCCAAAGGGAATACAATTTCAAATGAGGCGTAGGGTAGAATGCATGGTAACAAGACACAAATGTCTTATGACATTCATTCAAAATTTGATTTAACCATTTAATACACTTCATAATTTTTACTTCATTACCTATTAAAATACAACTTTTAATTAAAATATTATAATTAAAAGATAATTATAATAAAAAATATATATATTTAAATAAATACATATACATATATATACTTAAATATACAAAAAGCCAATGAGTATTACGTTGATTAAAAAAAAAGAAAATATAAAAGTTGTTGTATACGTGTGTTTATTACTACCGGTTTTGACAAAATGTCATCATTAAGTTAATACAAATAAAATACAACAACTGAGGAATAAATTAAAAGTAAAATTAATAAGAAAAAATTGAATAGAGAAATAAGACAAATAACATAGAGAATATTATGAATATTACAATAAAAAGACATAAAGTTAGAAAAATAAATAAATAAATACATAATTATATAATAAATATATCAAGAAGCAAAGAAATGCTGTAATTTATTGTGTTCAATTTCTTTATAAATATGTAATTCTTCCATAAGTTTGTAAATACCAGAAAATTAAATTTATTAAAATTATTGTTTGAAATTGTTTTATTTTATAATTTATTTATTTGATTAAATTATTATTAGTATTTAATGTAATTTTAATATTATTTACATTATTATTTAAAATTTTCGTGAATTTTTCTGATAATAAATTTTGATATTTCATACTACAATAATTAATTACATTATTAATTTGTTTAGGATTTTTTGTTTTCTTTAATTATTTTATGTATTCTATTGATTGTATTTAAATTATATTTATTTTTAAGTGTGATATCATATATAATATTAAGCTTATGTTTATAATTATATTCATTTAAAGGTAAAATTCTCAAGTTTATAAAAAATTAAGTTAAAAAATGTAATTTTTTGTGAAAATGTATGATTGGAATCATAAGGAATTCCTTTTCTGGTTTTTAGGTATAATTGTAGTTGCTTTATTAATTAAATTATTAATTTGTTTTAAATAAATTGTAGAAGGGTCAGATGTTAAAATATTGATATTATTTTTATTTATAAAATCTAGTTTTGTTTCTAATATTATTGGTTTATGCAATAACAATAGAATTTGATTTGTTTACTGGAATGATTTCAGATTTATTTTGTTTGTTTATTTTTTACATTTTTAATATTATTTTGATTCACATTTATTTTATTTTATTTCATTATATTATATAATTTATTTTTATAATTTTTATTGCAGTTTTCTTTTGAGTTAAAACTAGTTTGATTCTCATTACGGTATTGGATATAGTTTAAAACAGATTCACGCTGTATTAATTGTTGTTTTCATGAATTGTAGTTTATAAATTGAAATGTATTATACTTATTTCTTTTATGCAATAAATTTGTTTTGGCTTTGTTGAAAAATATTGATGTTAAATTTATAATACATAATTGAAAAGTATGATTATGCTGTATATTACATGAATTATGTGTTTTCCTAACCAAAACATTAATTTTTTCAATAACCCTGTTCCATTTTTCATATTTTTTTAAATTTAATTTTTGTAATATATGGTTTAATTAAAAAAAAAAGATTATAAGAGTGATTTACTAAGTATTAATTTTCTAATTGTTTATTTTCACTACTATATTATAATTATAATGTTGATTGAGTTTAAATATAATATTTTAAAAACCACATAAGTCTATTAAATTTAAATGATATGATTTTTTTTTTAACTAGTAAAATTAGTCCAAAAAGTCCAAATAACTCTCATATTGATTAGGAAGTAAGTAAAAAAATTATACTTAATAGAAGTCATTATTGCTTGAAATGTAAACATAAAATTAATTCCAACAAATTTTATCTATATTTTAAGAATTTTACATTGAAACAATAATTTACAAAACATTCCTTTATTATCATTATTTACTAATATTTTAGTATTATATTGTAGACTATTATATAATAGTTACATGAAAAGCATTAAAAAAATGTGTTTATAATATAATTTTAATCAATAAATTATGCTAAAATCAAGTATAAAATTACAAAATTATAATAAGTTATCAGTATATAAACATTATACAAACATTACTGCTTAAAAATATGATTATATACAGTTAATTATTATTAATTATTAACACCAACAACTTCGTTTAAAATTATATGGCACCTACTCGTATGTTTATTTAAAATATTTTTAAAAGCACTTCTTAATTAGATGTAACATTTAAATTAAATACTTTTTACTATATAGTTTTCAAATTTGCATATTTCAAAACACAAATTAATTAATTTTAAACCACTTTAGACAAGCAACATAAATTTAAAGGTGATCATTAAGTTGATTTATGACATTAATATTTGTTTATTAAATATTAATTGTGATGTTGATTTTTTTATTCTCATAGTGTATTTTACAACATTACTTTTATTTGTTTAATTTTATAAGATATCTTGTTCTTTACATTTAATTAACTTTTTCCCTTCACTTATTTTGATAAGGATCAAGTACTTACAGCAAGTTTTTATACTATAAAAACATATATTTAAATGTTTTATATTAATATAAAAGTGACATTGCATAATTAACGATATTATTATAAAATATCATATTTCTTTCATTTTTATAAATTAATTTCAATTTCTTAAATCAATATTTTTGACAATACAATAAATTAACACACTTTGATAATTTTATAAGTATAATAACCTAACAAATTATAAGGTATATAGAATAAAGAATAAAAACGTGTGTGTAATAAATAAATATTATTATATGCTACGTGTTTACTGGACTCAAATGGAAAATTCTGAAATTTTTTTAAACTTTTTGACTATCTATTTATAAATTTAAAATTAGACATAGATTTGAATTAAATATTTGAATATATTTATTTAATGAATATTAATGTAAATAAAAACAAAAATAATAAAACAATAAAGACATACATAAATTGAGTTAATCATCGAAATTCCAAAATAAATTTAAAAATATTATTATATGTTTAAACAATTTTCATTATTTTACATGTTTTTCAATCTCATCATCAATATACTCATTTTTCATGCACTATGAAATAACAATACATAAAAACATTAAATTTCTACTCATGACTACAGGTGCAATGTAAAATGGTAGTGTGTTAATTAATGTCTATACATAACAAAATACATTAATTAATTTATAAAAGAAAACCATTGGATTATTTTTTTGTATGTTTCACATTTATCTTAATTAATTTACCTTATTGTATTATTATACAAAAGGTAATACAATTTTGGTAAATGTCATTGCAGTGGCAGTGGATTAATGGTTATACATGTGTGTATATGTAAATGCCATAAGCCCTTAATTATCAACCTTTTCTTTAGTTTTTTGCATGTGTACAGTTTTCCCCTATAATCCTTATTAATTAATCATGCTCTAATAAGAACCATTGAGGGAATTAGACTTCATTCATTTCTTTGAAACTTTTAATACTTTAACTACATATTTGTGGTTTTCTATATATTACACATTTCCAATAAATATATAACAACAAGAGATTTCATATTTATTTTTACACTACTATTATAATGGGTTCTTGGAATAGGCATATTTTTCCACATTTCATAATTATAAATTATAACCCTCAAAGTTAAATAAACAAATGAATCATAACATCATCATGCCTATTTACATTCATAAAGCTGTTAATAAGATATTCAACAGTATTTAATTTATGTATAAATAAATAACATCAGATTTATAATGTTTAATTTAATATATATTAATAAATTACAGTTTACACTATTATAGTCATTACCTTTATTTTTTATGGACAACCGATCAACATTTTTCAAGATATTGTGTGGATGAATATCTGATAGTATCTTTTGCAAAAGTTGTCGAACTTCAACTATGCAATTAGCAAGGGCTTCAGTTTCAGGTACTTTAATTTTATCAACTGGAATAAAACACAAATTTAATTTAATTCTTTCTTAATATTTTGATATCACTTATGTTCATTAATACCTTGGTCTGGATAAATCTCATGAATGTAGGAACGAAGCAAATGAAAACAAGATTGACTTATATACATCAATCGTTTAAGTTCACAAATAGATGCCGTATCATTTTTAGATAAATCAATGTAAACATTTTGTTGAGAGTATGGAAAACTCACATCTGATATGTTCTTATTAATTGTTGTCCATGACCAACGAAGTAACGTTATCAAAGCATTAAAACATTCCTGAGAGAAACAAAAATCAACATTGACTGGGTATTATACTTAAAAATAAATTTAAAAAATTCAAATTTCTTGTAAATAACTAGTATAGTAAAAATAAGAATATATAATAATAACCAACATTAAGTTTAAACTCTTAATAGAAAACGATTTTAAACGGACAAAAGTTAATAACAAAAACGTAATTTATGAAATCCAAAAACAAAACAACTGTAAGACACTAATAAGTAGGTTAGGCTGTAAAATATACAAATAGACCATATTGGTATAAGCCATAAATAAAAGAAAAATCTAAACTTAAGTATTTACAGTTAAAAATATATAATTACCTTATTCACTGTATGTGAAAAACTGTCACTTAATATATGAATATCATTGTTTGATGTATGTATGGTTGAAATCGACAGAGAATCAGGAATAAGAGTTTTGTACAGTATTTCAGGTATTTGTCCAGCATTAATGTCAGTACCGTTATTTGATTTTCGAGACGATTTGAAAGTGAATGTTATTCTGAAACATAAAATTACAAATTATTATATTATTAACCATTAGTTAATAATAATGCTATTATATTACTGTTCATCACTCGTAATGCTGCACATTCCACTGGAACCACAATCACTTGATGGACCAGTTATTCTAGCACATACTACATACCATCGATTCGCCTTTTAAGAAATACAAAAATTAAATATCTTTTCAAAAAGAAAGTAATAATCACAAATAGTTACATAAATAGCAATAGTTTCGTCAAACAAAACTGGATGTTTTTGTCTAGGAGCACATTCATATGTAATTTCTTCAGTTTCTGCCATCAATTCACCATCAGACTCGTGGTCACCACCATCCATACCAATATCATAAAGCTAAACATGAAAGGATAATTATTATTATGATGAGAAATTTCAAAAATATCAAAATTAATTTATATTGAATATGTATAAACATTCACACATAAGTATTGGTTGCTTAATCCAATAGTCTAATAGAAAATGTTTTCATTTATATGTTTATAAAAAATGAATTAATTATCACCTTAATTTTAACCGTGTATTCTCCTCTTCCTCCAAATAAACCAAATCCAACTAACAATATACTGCAATCAATTGAGAAACGAATAGCCTCAACTGAATGTCCTGAATATCCCCAACCTCCACCTAAACCTAAAAAGAATTATTATTTTTCAACAAATTTAAAATGTTTTAATTAAAACTTATGACTTATATTATACATACTTGCAAATCTATTGATATGTAAATATTCTTTTTTTGTTTCCACTATGTTTGACGCAACTGGTATGTTACTTTGTGATGATGCTATTCCAATAGGAAACATGGACGAATTTTGAGCTAAAATGTCCATACACGTAAGTAGATTTACTAAAACTTGAATATGAGAGACAGAAATTCCAGCAGTGGGTGGCAATGCCAGCTCATAACTCAACAAAGAACAGCTATCATAATGTTTCTTACATACACTATTTACATTGTAACATGTAACCACGACTTTTTCACTTATATCATTTATACTGAAATTAATTAACATAAATAAATAAATAAATATATAAATATATATATATATATGTACACAGTTTATTATTAATGGTTATAAATGTACATTGTATTATTATATCTAATAGAAATTAATATTTAATGCCTTACTGCCATAAATTATTGTATAATAAATCAAAACACCACATTCCAGTATGTTTTTCATCAAATTCTATCTGATTGTTTCCTGAATAACTATTACAAGTGCCATCCTGTTTGTTAATAGCTAAGCATTTATTTGAAGTCATCACCACTGGTTATTAGACAGAATGTAAATAATAAAAAAAGAAAAAATTGATTAACATGCATTATAACTATTGTTAGTATTTAACAAATTTAAAACAAATTGTTAATATTTAAAAATACTTACAAATGGTGTCATTGTTTGCAGCAATAGATAATATTTTACTATTAATCAATGCTTCATCTACTTTTACAATAGTTTGATCGCCACAACACATGACTACTTTTGCTCTTCTAGTATGAGGAGGATTTATGTTCTCTACACTCAATGGTACATGATTACATCCATTATCGCGACCAAGTTGACTTTTCTTTAATGTAATATAAAAATTGTATTGTACTTAATGAATATGGAATTATAAATGAAATATTTAATGTTTACCGAATAACTGCCAAAAGTATACAGTTTTCCATCTTTTGAAACCAATGCAGTATGATTGCTACCAGCTGATACACTGGTAATTGAATGTTTTAAACGAGGTATCTTCAATACAGTAGGCCCTTTTTTACTCAGTGATAAACTACACCCAAGTTGCCCATTAGAGTTACTACCAAAAGTAATTACTTTCCCATTGCTCAATAGTAATACTATTTAAAAAAAAACACCATTATAATAATAATTATATAATTCTAATTAATTGTATATATTAATTTTATTTTAAAATTGTACCAGTATGGTGTAAGCCACAACTAATTTGAACAACTGGAGAATCCGTTGGTAAAAATATTCGTGCTGGTGGTAAAATGGTGATTCTAGTAGTATCTCTTTCTATATCACTTCCTGGATTATTAAGGGTATCATCTATCAATTTAAAAATTTTATTAGTTTCATTAAAACATATGTAATATATATATATATATATATAAAAATAAAGATTTATACCCATGAAGCTTCGAACTAATATACTTTTATGAGATTGAAAGTGAATGTTCGTATTATTAGCTATTTGTACGCTACTATCGATCTCTGCTTCCCTAGATGAATCCGATTGTACTAAATGCATCTTTTGTCGTTGTTCACGTTTATTCAATCGTTTTTTTAAATGATCTTCAAGCTTTGCTTCTTCGTGTGATTTTAATTTATCTTTATTGAAATACATAAAAAGTTAATAATATAAGCTACTTAACAATTAATCCAAAAATAACAATTGAACTTCTCATACCTCCAATACCAAATATAACATCAAGTCTCATCATTCCCGCTATATCACCAACACCATTTGGTCCAAGTATAGCTAATTCTGAATTATCTTCAACTTCTCGAGCACATATACGACAGCATCCACAAATAGTACAACCAGCATCTCCTTCTCCACAACCACATTCCCTAAAAATAATTGCACACACAAATATTCAACTTTTAAATAATTTAAAGCTAATTTTTTTAATTATTTATGGTAAGAAATAAAAAAAAAATTAAATAATAATATAATTCAAAAGTAAAAACAATATAGTATATATTGTATAGTATATAGTATACACAATGAAGAATAAAATTTTCAGAAAATTAATAATAAGAGATTGGACTAATGATTTTTTTTTTTTATTGTTCTAATGAATACATTTAAATCAAGTTATGTATTCCCAATGGAAATGACTTGAAGTTTGATAACTATAACATCTAAACTACTTGGAATTTTTTCAATCTATTCATTAAGACTCTTATCAAATAAAAAAAATATAAACAAGTTATAACTTAAAAATACTAAGCATTTTACTAAACAACTTGGTTTATATGATTACTTACTGGCCAGATTTTCGATTGGATCTTATACTACTAAGACAACTGATGCTATACCCTGTACATTCACCACATACAGTACAAACCATACAAACTGCATGTTTCCAATTATGTTTTCCTGGTTTACAAATATCTTCACTGGGTTTATTTTGATCACAGTCTTCATCAAATATATCCTGGTCATTGACAGAATTTGTTTGATTGGCTGGTTCATTATTAGTTATTTCAGGATAATCTATATCAACATATTAATTTACATTATCATTATAAATGTTAAAAATATAAAAAATAAAATACTTAACTATTTTTGTTGGTTTGGGGTGCACGTGTATCACGACCGCATTGCCCTTTGTTGTTTATTCCAAAACTATAAATGTGTCCTTTAGCACTCAAAGCAATTGCATGTGCTTTGCCTAAAGCTATTTGCACTATTTTAGCATTTTTTAAATCTTTTACAAGTCCTAGAAAAAATATAATGTTAAATTCGTATGTTAAAATATTTAATTGAAATATTTACCAGTGTGTATATCACAATAAGTATCATCTTTTCCAAACATATATAAAAGACCATCTCTAGTCACTAATGCAGTTGTTCCATTATTACAAGCAACATCTACGATAAACTGACCATCTAATTTAGTTATCCGTTTTGGCTTTAGTACTCGTGGTTGCTTTCTATATCTTCCATGGTCACAATCTTCACCACGACGCGATATTCCTAAGAAATATGCAGATCCAGTATCGCAAAGTAATACACAATGTAGGCCATCATGACCAGCTGCCACTTTCACAATTTTACATGGATTGGGTAAACTTAATTCTGACCATACAGAACGATAACAATTCATAGTACTTTGTCCGTTTGATTTTGACCATTGCATTGCCTAATAAAATGAATATTTTAATATACTCCTTGTATTCCTACTTATCGTGTTACTTACTTTTCCAGATTTTACTGATATAACAAAACTATCTTTTAAAGTAGCAACAGAAGTCACTTCTTCATCAGTAGCATTATTAATAGCACTTTCAGCTGTAATAGAGTCCCAAAGGTCAGAAACACCATAAATTCGTACATTACGACGACTTAATACAAGAGGAACTTCATTAACAAGTTTTCCAGTACTTGGATTAATACTCTTAACAACAAAATTGTTCTATGGAAAGAACAAGTATTTCAAATTATATTTTATTATAAATAAATAATGATATAAAACTCACAGCAGATTGATCAAGGAAACATAATGTGTCTTTATCATTAAATACTGGCATACAAGACGTATCCAATATTAGAGAAGTATCCAATTGAACTTGTCCTAACTTTTTAAATGTATCTCTATCTAAAAACTCAATTTCTTGGTTGCTAGTTTGGTTTGAATTACAAACTCTTAAGTATAACATTTTCTAGAAAACAGTAAAGAACATTTTTAAAATTTTGTTGCCCAAAATAAATAATTTTAGAATTAAAATTATTCTACACACACAAATCAAACTTACTTGATAGAACCCAAGACAAATATCACTAGATTGTAAAGAAAGACTTGATGTATGGGCAACTTTGATATATGGATGTCCACTGACTGTACTACCAAAACCAGTACCAATTTTATGAAACCCGTATTCAGAATATGTATATAAATAATCTCCATCACATGCCATTCCTTTAACATCTATTTAGAAAATATATACTTATATTATATTAATTTTAAAATTTAATTTAAAAAATAAAATTGATACGTACTCTTTAAATAATTTAAATTTAATGTTACAATTTTTGAAGATTTTGGCACTCCATTAGACATCCAACCAGGTGTTTCATAATCACCATGTGTAAGCACACGAACACATTTTTGTAAACTAATCAACACCTTAGGTAACTAAAAATAAATATTAATTAATATAATATAGAATATAAATATAAAATAATCAACGAACTTACGATTATTTTTCTAGGCGATGTATTACATGGGCACATAATTAATGTTGTCAAAGTATTCAATATTTTTCCAGTATCTCCTCTAACTATTACTAAGCTAATAAGACAAGAACAGGAAACAGCCTTAAAATCATAAGTACCATTATCATCATTTCCGGTCGCCATGTCCAATAAAAGTTCATACAATGGATCTATAATAGCAATAATAATTTTTAATATTAAAATGATGAAAGAATATGTTACATTGTTACTATTTTGGTATTAGTATGAACTTTCACCTATAACTTCTGACGGCTCATCTTTTAAAGCTTCTGGTGACTGGTACTGTATTATATCTAATAAGGCCATTAAAGCCTTGGTGCATATGTCCGGAGAGAGTACTCTACTTTCTTTAATTAGTTCAAATACACTACGTAAACCAATGCCACCACCTGTAAAAAAATAATACAAGAACATTAATTATTCAATTGTACTTAAACTGACTAACCTTGGGGATGAAAATTTCAGAGGATGAAACCCCTTGCACATTGTTGGATGTTTGTAGTACTCGACTGAGAGTTTTAAGACATATAGGAGCAGACGAAGAGTTCCAATAAGCTTCGTCAGATTTTTTAGCATGTCTGTCAAACACAGCATATCGAGCGGCCGATAGTACTGCAAAGGAGGAAGCGTTCCCAGAAACGTACATTGTCCACCCACCATCCTGCTGTGTAAAAAAAATGTGCTGGTGTAATTACTTAAGTGCTGTACCTAATGAAAACACTGTGGTTCTTACTTTGTAGAGTTTCGATCCTTTTTGTGTTTTCTGGCAATTAATTTTCAGGTACTGTTTCCTGGACAAAGCAAAACGTGAAAATGTGTATTGTACATAATAGAAACGGATAAAGCGAACAATAAAACCAATGGTCTAGCAATGACTTCGGAACTCACTTGGACAATTCTTGAGCTTCTTGAAAAAACCGCTTGTACAACTGTTCGATACCGTCCACTTCGGGCAGCATAGTTGCAGACAGTTAAGACATGTTCTGCGATGTACGATGAGCGTTTCCGAAATTTGACGGATCAACCATTAACGAGCATAAATCGCTTACGACCGATTTGTATCACCATCGTATTGATTAATTTTTACCGGGTTCCCTGTTATCGAATTTCAAACTTGTGTTGATAAACAATAGTGCGAGCAGAAAGGAAAAATGATAGCGAAACTGACCAATCGATTAGAGCGGATCGATATTACCAACAATCGCCATCTACTGGCAAAATTATCACAGACACAATGGTCTCCACGCCGACTGTCGGCAGCCTAGAGCGCACTACATGAACTGAAAATTCTGAATACGTTTTCACGTTTTATTTTTAACAGATGACAATAACACCCAATAACCGTAATAAGCAGTGGTGCCGAACTAAATTTAAATTGAAGGTGCAAAATTAATTTGTGGAGTACCCACCACCCACCACCTACCACTACACCGTAAAAATTAATTTGTAATATATAAATATATATCTAATTTTTTTTTATAAAATAAGTATAATATTAAATTACTATGTATACTTATGTAATACAACGAGGTACATTAAAAACACATCTAATTAAATATTAATTACTTTATCAACATTGATTAATATATTCACATGTTATATGGATATTAACATTTAATTGAAATTTAAGAAAATTTAACTTAATAAAACATTTTATAATTTAAATTTCTCTGTATATTATTTTGTATTTAGACCATCAAAATGTATAAATTTAACTCAATATTACTGCTTAAAACCGAGCTGTTTGTCATTTCTTGTTATACCTACTTACTTAAATACCACCATTATTACAATTTATAATACGTTATAACTTATAAACTGATTGTGTTGATGAATTGGTCATAGCTATAAGTTATAAATTATAATATTAATTTATAAAAACTTACCAACAAAAATTATATCACTTGAAATTAAATATTTTTATAAATAGTAGTAGTAGCAAATAGTAAATTAGTACCGAACAGCCAACCACCACTTACCTTAAAATAGGATGGGCGGCTGCACCTCTTTGAGTATAAGTGGCGCTGAGCTATTGATAATAAGTATAGAACATTATAATGTAGTAAATCCTAGTTATTAAAAAAATTATCAAGTACCTATTGAAAAAATATAAATATAGAACATGCTTTATGAAACGAAGTCAAATATAATTCAATATATCTTAAATATAATCAATTACAACACATTGAACAACTAGCAGAGTGGCGCAGTGGAAGCGTGCTGGGCCCATAACCCAGAGGTCCGTGGATCGAAACCACGCTCTGCTATGGGCGAAAGATCTTTTGCAGTTTTTATTGTGGTTAGACGAATTACTTAATTTTAAATAAAAAATAAACTTTTACACTAATTATTCTAATACTTATAAAATGATCAGTTAAGTGAATTTATTTATTTATTTGATCTGGTGGCTACAATCAGTATATCAAACGCACAACTAGTGCGTTCAATTTTATATTTTTTATCGGACACATTATATGATACTGTCCAGACAATAGTATTCAAAATGCATTTATTTTGTTAAAAATATCGATAAGTGTTTTCAAAAGGAACGCGTTAAGAGATTATTTTACAATCTGAGTGAAGCGAAAAATGAATTATTTTTACAATAATGTATTGTTTTCGTTCGTGAACACTTCATCGTGTAGAAGGGAGTACTCGAATGATCTTGACATGCGTTAAGTTTTGGTAGAAAAATCGTTACTAGTCGATACTTTATTTAATACGGCTATCGATTTTTCCAGTAGTTTCTCATTAAGTGTAATTGAAAAACAATCCAAAAATTGCAATAAAAAATAATTCTATAAGATATTCAACATATTCGTTTTAGACGAACAATTTTTGAATTTTTTAAAGAGCTCTAAACGTAACACAAACCTCGACATATATGATATATAATATTTCAATAATATTTTATTCGATATGTTGATACATTAATTTATCGTGCTTTCAATTTTAAAATAATAATAAAACTCTAAAATCAACAAGTAAATTGGACCGATAGATATGCACAAAACCCACGACTATCTATTATTATTTGTTTTTTGTCTGTAAACAGTGAACAATCTTTCTTGTAAAAGGAGTACTCAGATCATTTTGACATGCGTTCCCGTTGCACATTGTATCAAGTTGGTACTTAATTTTACACGTTTTTAATTTTCACGACAGTTTTCTTAAGTGTGAGGAAACATTAACGAACATTTTCATAAAAATGCTAAAAACTGTTAAAATTGTCGACATATACATTTTAGATATGTATTTTTTTTTTATATAATTATGATCTGAAAATGTTTTACAAGCTTAGACATATATTTAAAAAATCGTTTGATCATGACTTTCTTCTGAAGTGTGTGAAGTTTTTTGAATTTCGAAAAACTAAAAAAAAAAATAATAATTAATACTCGCTCAAAATCGTTTTACAAATACAATGATTTATCATTACACAACAATTGTTCTTTTTAATTTTAAAATAATAACACATAAGTCTAAAATCACCCGATCAAGTGATTCACTCAAACCGACATCTAGTTTCAGCGGCTCGCCATCTTTTTAAAAATTTTTATGTGAATATTTGTGTAGAAGTGCTCCATTGAATCTTACATTCATGGCAAATAATAACTAAGTCGTACGACAAATTTTTTTAAATATAAATGTTAGTCTCTGATTCGAGGAGATTATATATAACACAACTGAGAAGCCCTGGCGCAATATACCCCTACTAAATACGCAATTGATGGACCGTTGTGGGCGGTGCCTATACGTTTCCTTCACGGCGTTGCTTTTGTATAAAAGGATATTTTATTTGTATTTGAAGTTTTGCAAATTTACGAAACTCTAAGACACGTCTATAACAAATCGAAATACAATTACGCGTGATCATGTTCTGTTGTTATTAAATTGAGTATAGTTTTTGTGTTGGTCACGTGGTTAAACATGAACATAATTGGCTGCGTGGAAGGCTCTTTAAACGCAGAAAACATAATTCAATTTTCGATATACACTATATCTTAATCGGACAATTCATTACTATATTTTTTTTAAAATATGACATGAACCCAACACAAAAAATGATTTTTAACAAAAACCGTAAAAAATAGATATTATAATACTAATATACCTACTATATAATATTATATAGTATTATAATTTTTGTTTTGATTAATTGTTGAAAAAATGTATTTTATCATATATATATATGTATATTACAACCAGCGAGTGTTTTAAGGGGGAAAGTCTAAGGGTATTGGACACCTCCCCCCCCGACACTGTAGTGATCCATATTCATATAGTACCAAAAATACTAAATTACTCGTTTTTATATTAATTTGTTGTGCTATTTTTTTTTGGATAACCCTCCAGAAAATTTTTGAAAATCTGCCACTGATTACAACATGCACATATATATACAAAACGCATAATAAGCCCTATATTTTTTGAAGCAGATATGGAATATTTATAATAAAAAAATATTTCTTTAAATATATAAAAGTCGACAATATTGTATATTTTTTATAATAGCAACTACTTGGATAAAAACATTAGATTAAAAAAAAACAAACTGACTTATAAACATTCAGATACAAATAAAATAAACACTCAAAACTCTCACAAAAATAACTTTACATTTTACAAAATATTAATACCATCGTTCACAGTTATTAAGTCCATTCAGATGTATACTCCTGACGTTATTCAAATTTTTAAAAATAATACTGATTTTTTTTTATTACAATAAAATATTCAAAAATTAAATTAAAACATTTAATGCTTGGGATTCACAATAACACACATATCATATATAAATATAAAAATATATATAAATATATATATATATATATATATATATATATATATATATATATATTCATTTTCATAATCTAATTATTCAACGTCCTGCGAGAATCTATAATCAAATTAATAGAATTTTCAAATTTATAAGCCAATAATTTGTATAAATATTATGTTTAATTTTCGATTATATTTTTGAAAAATATTAAAGAATGTTTGAACATTAACTTACTGATCAATAATGTTTAAAACAAACTAGCATAAGAAATTCATAATTAATTCTGATAAAGAAAAAATATCAGATTGAACCACTTGACTTTTTCAAACTAACAAATCATTAATTGCCAAATTATGCACTATCCACACTCGTTTATTTGGTACACCTAATAAAATTAATCATTATAGAATTTATGAAAATTTAAAACACGTCAGACTACATCTTAATACTAAAAAATCATGATATTAAATCTTAGAAGTTAAAAAAAATATATATTAAGATATAAATAGGAATTACCACAGAAATAATTTAAATAAATATAGGTTATAAATTATAATAAATATATAATCAAACATAATGGGTAAAATAATCAATTTCAATTAATAGTTATTTTTCACAAGAATGTAAAAATTATTTTCAAAGTTTGAAAAATAACTCTCTAACATATTCAAAAATAGATAAAATAGTTGAAATTAAAATTGACTTCCATATCAATGTCGTGTATAAATTAATAAAGTATTAATAGACATGAATCATAACTAGTAATGAAGGCCTCGAATATAAGCAAATTTGTAAGACAAACTTCAAAATATTAACAGCCACTTCCTATTTTTTAAACAAGTTTTCAAATAAATTTTCTCTTTGAATGTTAAAATAAAATATATATAAGATTGTTCAAATTCACTCACATTAATAAATAAATAATACAATAAAACCTAACATTAAAGATATGAATTCTAGCTCTAAATAGAAATTTATTAGGTATACATTGTTAAATATAGATTTAAAAAATAATTTTAAGCAACAAGTTTGACGAATGAGTTTTTAATGATAATTGTGTTATAATGTATCAGATATATACTTTTGCATTTAAACGTTTTATTACTAATATAAGTATAATGATGTTTAGAAAAGTATTTGAATTCATTATAAAATATATAATATTTTTTTGTAGAATTCAATAATTTTTTTAAATTATTATTATTACCATCAAAATTTGTAATTTATTAAAGTCCTTAGAAAAATTGAATAACTATTCAAATTGAAAAATAAGAACATTTCATTTTATAATAAAATATTGTAATTGAATGTCAACTAAGTAATAAAACATTTCTCTGTACATTTCTAATGCTGGTTTGAATATACACAAATTTAGTGTTGATCTAAGAAATTATCTGTAAATTTGATATAAAATCATTCCATCTAGTAAAAAATATTATACTGTAAGCTCAAAAATAAATTGATAAATATTTTTAATTAATGGAGCTTTAAGAGAATGTTGTACAAGCATTGGTTTCCATCCATTTACTGTGGAGTTTGTAGCATTTTGGTTAGAAACAGTTATTACAAATTTAATACAAGAGAAGAATACTTTTAATATAATATTATTATGGTAAAACATTGTTTATTAAGAGGTTACAGCGGTTTAATTTTAAATTACAAGAATTTATAATTTATTGAAATAACTACAACTTCTTTGTTAGATAATATTTCACAAAAAGCACATAAATTATCTAGAAAATATACACATTTAATAATTTTTTTAATAAAAACTTTTTTATATATACATAAAAATAATTGTATATATATGTATATATGTGTGTGTATATATATAAATAAAATAAAGCAATTACAAAATCAAAAAAATATAGTTGGGGTATAGAATTTGTTTATTTACTATCAGTTTTAACTAAAAGCCATTGTCAGGTATGAAGTGGAAAAGAAAATATTTGTTGTACTTTCTTTTTCACATTATACCTAAAGAGTAATTTTAGTTAAAACTGAATAAAATTAAATACATTTAAAATAAACAAATTGTATACAACAACTCTAAATTTATTAATTTTAAAATATACATTAGCTTTATTTAATATACATACATATGCATTTATTTATTTTAAACCTTTAATTATTAATTACGAATATTAATTTATAGTTTATCTTATTTTATTATGAATTTTTTAAATTTAAATTCAACCAAAAATACCCAAAATTTAAAATCTGATAGTTATCCATGAATTAGACAAGGACAACAAATGCTGGTGCAGCCTCTTTTTAGTATCTAGAACATATTACATGTTTCATATTTATGAAGAACATTTGTTTTAAGTTTATGTATTTATACATAGTCATTATAATTTTATAATGAAACTAATGAAATGTAATAAATTCTATATAATTGATATATATATGGTAGTATAAAAGAGTTATAAAAAAATGACTTTTGAGAAGAAAAAATATAAACTCTATATAAAAAGTTCATGCTAATTTTGTAAAATTCTAATATATAGTTTGATACATTATAACAATTATATTATTTCACAAACGTCTAGTACTCATTAATAATTTTTTTTTCTTCTAAATATTATTATAATTTATATTTTTAAATGTTCATTATTATTAATATTATTATCATTAAGTTTTTGATTGCTTAAAATATATCATTTAAAATCTACGTCTGTGTTGTAGATGTATTAGTATGAGATAAGACAGGGGTCGAGCAATACGGACAATCTTTTATCGTATCCACACACTGATTACACAACACAAAGTGATTACAAGGACCCAATGTCACACTTCTGTTGCGCTCTTCACATAACATGCATTTGGTAGCAGTTTGTAAGTATAAAACCTGAATCAAACAACAATTATTACTTATACAAAATCCACATAATAATAATATTTTAATGAATAAAGGTGTGAATAAAATAATTACACATGTATGTAAATAATATGGTTTTTGAACAATTAATATAAATTCATGTCATTTATTTTAATTCTTTTACATCGCTTTTTATTAATAATTTTTAAATAATAATAATATTTACCTTTTCGATTTCCTCTAAATCATTTCTCATTTGACTCTGTAGTGACTTTAGTACAGATAATGATAAATTTCTAATTTCTGAAACCCTACGTAATCCATGAAGATAAGGTGAACCTTGTAATAAATCTACTTCTTGTTGTAATGATTTTGCTTGATTAATTGCCTTTTAAAAACTATAATTAATATCCTACAACATTTGTATATAAGTATATTTACTTCATCTCGCTGTTGTTCAGCAATTTTTAATTTAGTATTTAAGTCCTCAGTCTCCCTTTGCCATGCTTCATAAGTGCATCTAACCTGGGACATTCGATCAGATTCCCAAGACACTAATTTTGATCTACAATTCAATAATTCTTCTTGTAATCTTTGAACCTACAATATAGCATGGAAAATATTGGTTAATTTATTTAAGTGATTGTTTAATTAAAACAAAAACAAATAAATCATTACTTCATTTGAATTCGAAGGACTAATTGGAAATGTATTTGCAGCTCCTGGAGATCCAATACCAAATAAACCGGTTGAGCCATAATTATTACCCGTAACAATATTTAAATGACCTAAACCATCTTGTTGGTTATACCTAGATTTTTGAATCATATTATTTTGCATATGTTTTAATGGCGAAGCTATTGTTGGTGAAAAATGACCAATACTATTATGGCGTGTAAGGGGAATATTAACTGGAGCGGAACTTCCTAACACATCTAGAAATATAAAATTTGTTTATGTATTGGAATATAAATTATTTTTTGATATTTTATAAAGAATATATAAAAAATAATTTACCAGACGCTTGTAAACTTGATGATAAAGGATTATTTAATATTGGAGATTCATTTTCTTGTTCTACAGAAAAATTTAAATTATCTTCCATGACCAAATCATCTAAATTACCTATAAATAAGTATATATGTTTAAATGTAATAAATATAAATAATGGAATAAACCAAAATCAAATAAATGTAAACAAATACCATTCATTGTAGTGGTTGGTTGATAAGAGGAAAAATGATTCATATATGATGAATTACTATTACCATTAGATACCACAGGACCAAATATGGAACTATGTCTTCTTTGTGGTTCAACATTAGGTAACAATGATTGAGAATCAAATGAATTTAAAAGCTAAAATATAGTCAATATTAAATTAATAATCAATGTAAAAAAAAAATATTAAAAAAAATTACAGCTTGTATAGTATCTTCATGAGCTATTTGAAATTGTTGTACATTAAATTCAGATCTAGACAAATGAGCTCCAGGAGCTTTATTAGGAGAGCCAATACTTGAAGCACATTCTGAAAGATCTCCACTTCCATTCTAAAAACATCACACACCGTTCAAATATGAGCGTGTGTTTAAAAATTTTATAGTTACTAACCGATGAACTATTTTTATCACCCTCTACTTTTTTTACCGGAGATCTTAAGCATTCAGATCCTATTGAAGGCAAAGCATTCGATAATATATCTGCTAAATCTGTAGTAGAATCTAACCCAGCAGCTGATTCACGAGCAATAATCATTTCCTCTAAAAAAAAAATTTATTAATACAATAAATTAATTTAACATTAAGTGCATAGGATAAATATGTACGGTCAACGTGTGCAAAAGCACAAAATACTCCACGAGGACAATAACCAGCTTGTTGTACATCATTACATTTTGTTGACTTATAAATTTCTGGATGAAATTGCTGTTCAGTTCTAGTATGGCAATAAGCACAAGAGTCACCACTCTCACAATTACTTGGTTCACCCCATTCGTCACCATGTTTCACACTAGGACATGGAGTAGATCTAGAAACAAAATATATATATATATAAAATATATACATATACAGATTTGTTCATTATTATATGTTACATGTTATAAAGATTAAAACTAGCCTATACTTGTATTTTCTTGGATTTCTTCTCTTATCTCTACTATTATGATATTGAGGACATGCATAACCCTGGCGACAAAGCCGAGCAGGACGTTGACATTGGTCAGTTTTATAATTTGATAGAACATAATTAGTATCTAAAATTAAAAATACGTTATTAATATTTATGATGGTAGCAAAGATCAACTTTATGGAGTTTTATTTAAAAAGTATTGATAATTAAAATTAAAATACATATTAAAAATTGCTTCAAACACAAAAATTAATTTTTTAAATAAAATTTTATTAATCATCAAATATATTTGAAAATACATTTTTGTACTTCAACAGTTGCGATTTGCAAAATAGTAATAAAATCTAATTGATTTTTTATATTTTAGAGAAAAAATAGATTGTTTTTTCTTTATGTGTTGTATATGACTATTATCTTATGAAATTAATGTTTAAAAAATCCAAATTATTACATTTTTAATTTTGTGCAAGATAATATTTATAAAAATTAATTTAAAAAGCTTTTAACAAAACATTAAATAGTTTATTCTCAAAAAAACCCCATTCACAACCGATAAAATACAGAAACATGTTTTACTACTGTTACCATCTTAATAGTAACAATTGCATATAAATTTTACCCTGCCATTTAGGATCTTCATTCATTAAATTTTTTTCTTTATCTAATACATTTGGTCCATCTAAATCTATGTTATCATCATCATCATTTTCAGTTACCTAATAATTGTTATACAAATTATTAATAAAAATACTAAAAAGTATTTATTTATGCATAACAGAAATATAATACCTTTTGTTCAGTAATATCATATACAGGTGGTCTTAGATCATGATTTCCATGAGCAAAGGCACAATGGGGCCCATTTTTTGTGCAAAATCCCCTACTATCAGTATCGTGGACACACATACATGTCTTATAATATCTCAAATGGTAACGTCTCTCTGTATCACCAGCAGTTCGATGTAAATATTGACACCTTTTTTTTATGAGATAAAAAATAAAAATAAATTACACACGATAAAATACTTATTTTTTCATAAACTAACAAATCAAGTTTATAGTGTTTTATTATAAATATGTTTTTCTTCTTATTTTATTAAACCATGAGATAAATATGAGGAAATGTTACTTTTATGAACATTTATTTCATAAATATAGTATCTAAATTATAATTAATTGGTTATTTATAAATTAAATTGGTTTGCACTTTCATTGTTTAAGACACATAATTTATAATAGTTATTAAAATAGTATAAATAAGTAGGCATAAGAATTAATTTAGTTTATAGAATTATACATAAAATTCATAATAATTAATAGTTAGTAAATTTAAATGAAATATCAAAATAAATAGTAATTTGTATTATTCATTAAGTAATAATAAATAATTGTTTATTGTTTAATAAATTATTAAATAACATAATTAATATAATTGATTAATTTATCATTTATAATATTTTACTACAAAATAGATTAAATCTAGATACAATTTTGGATTCAATATCTTTCAATAAGTATATTATGTAATATAAAATTGACAAAACGAACTAATAATCGCTTACTCATCTCCTTTAGTACATACACCAGTGGTCTCATCATATTGCGTACAATAATCATCTGCACTATAATTAAATGTGCCATCTCTTTTTCTCACAGGCCTACGACGCCGTTGATTCATAAAATGCCAATTGAAACAAGTATATGGCCTATGTTGTGTACACTTATGTTGTAAAAACAATGGACACTGTTCTACACGAAACTCTTTCAAGTATCTGCAATTACAATACAGATTCAGCCGATATACGTATATATATATATATATGGAGCCGTAACTACGAATCGACAGTTTTGCGCGAAAATATACGTTCGGCGAAACAAACGACAGAAGTCGTGCACACAATATCAAATCTTACGAATAATGATTTGGTTTCTCCATTTGGGCAGGTATCTTAGACTCTGACGGCATTTTGATCGCGCTCGGTTTTGCAATCTGATGTTTCAGAAATGTCGATGTCTCATCGATAATGATAAAATTACGATAAACAATATTCGTGACGAAATACGTACAAAACGTTCATTCGTTCGCTTAATTCATAAACCATAATGGCAAATGAAATAGTAATACAATAATCAGTAGCAACTACTTTACTAGTAAGTACTAACTACTAACTAAGCACAATGCTTTTTTTCTTCGACGATTTGTGTTATTGTTTTACACTTTCCAAAATATTGATCACATGACTAAACCACGGTTGCATATGTGGAAGCAGTGTGAGCGGAATGAAAATATTGAGACGAAATCCTCCTGGTCGGCACGCACTGACAACAATGGCATTGATAAGCAACAATCACCTTTCAAATATTCCCCCTTTCACTTTCTACAAAAAATTACCATTACCACATATTGCTGGTGTACTGGTGTAGTGCGAACGCCCGAGGATGGTCAGTAATGGTACCATTACTAATTATTCAATTACGTAAGTTGGCCTTAGTCATGCCATTCACCATTGAATGTCATTAAGGACCCGACGGTAAGTTATGCGGCCGATCTAAATTCTAGATATTATTGTATGTAAATTGTAAATTTTTTCTACTTACCTAATTACAAATTACAATTCTTATTGTTGTTTTTTCAGTAAAGCTATCAGTCGCCATGGTCTAATAATACATTTGGTGTTTGTCAATTGTTGTTCTTATTTGTCGATAAATCTATTGCAGTGACAATAATTTATCCATTACGTGTCTGTATATGAACGTCATCTAGTCATGGATCAAAACAACCAGAAGATAATTCGTGTTGGTTCGCGTAAAAGCGAACTAGCATTAATCCAAACCAAATTTGTCATTAGCAAATTGAAAGAACTACATCCCGAATTGGAGTTTGAAATAATCTCTATGACCACAATGGGTGACAGAGTGCTGGACAAACCTTTACCAAAAATCGGAGAGAAAAGTCTATTTACTAAAGATCTTGAAGTGGCTTTGCTTAGTGGTACTGTTGATTTCATTGTACACTCGCTGAAAGATCTGCCAACTGTTATGGAAATTGGAACGACAATTGGAGCTGTTTTAAAACGGGATGATCCCAGAGATGCTCTTGTACTTCGAGATGATTGTAAAGAATTTCAATTGGATACATTACCTTTAGATAGTTTTATTGGTAAGTGATAAAATGATTGATTAGATAGATTATGTTCTTTTTCTTTGTTTTTTCTCATTTTCAGGTTTATCACCTTAGTCCTCAATTTTTACCTAATTTAATTTTCTGCACCCACAATACTTATACCAGCCCTCCTTGTATCACTCTTAATAACATTTAACCACCTCTTTTCTTGTTTTCTAATACATTTTACATACATATCCTTTACTAATCTTATTGCCTGTCTCTAGATATATTATATTTTTTTTTTTTTTTTTTTATTTTACATAAGAAATACACAATCTATACATAATATGTACAATAAGTGTATGTGGTGTTAGAAATGTTGGCAGTAAAATATCGTGAGAAAGAAGTCACTCATTAGTGACACTTTCAATTATATTATATAAAAATTATTTTAATAAATATGGTGGAAATAACACATATCATTCACTACCAACTTGACTAACCATTCATGTCTTTGTAATCTGTAGAATTATCAACTACCTATCATAAATTTTATGTGCTCTACAGTTTTTTTTTCGGTAGACACTTTTAATAGATATAAAATTAATTCAAATATTTAATAGTGCTCCTTTATTATAACATATTGTGTTAATTACGTAAAATAATTTACATTGTTAATTGGTGAATAATACAAATATTTTTATTATAATTCATACATGTTTGAATTTACAGATTTATAGTAATTTTGTAATATTTGCATATATTCATGTTAAAGAAAGTAATACATTTTAAAGTTTCAACATTTATTATGATAATGAATATGATGGTATTGTTTTGATGAAACAAGTTATTAAATATATATGCATAAAATTGTTTACTTTATTATTACTATTTTCTTTCTTTATTAATTGGTAAATAAGTACATAAACATTTTTAAACATTTTTGCTTGCAAAAAATAACCTGGATATAAATATTTTTTTTTTTACTTTGCTCAAAATTTAAGTGAATCTGCATTTAATTACTATTGATTAATAAATAGATAATTAAATGTAGGAATGTAGTTAGAAAAGTAAATTTGCCATAGATCAGTATCAATTATGTTAGAATGTCTGCTTCAAATCTGATTTTTAGAATAATTTTTTAATGTTTTATTTGCATAATATTTTTAATAAAACATTTATGTCAAGTTATAAATTAGAGACCCAATTATAAAATTAGAAATACCTACTGTAACACCAACTGTATTTACATTTTAACTATATTTAAATGTTTACATTTCCATTGTTTTGTGGATGCATTTTACTTGTGTCATTTATGCATAGGTATGTATTTAAACAATTTAATCAGAAATGATTATATGGTTTATATTATATATGAAAGGCCTTAATTTAAAACACACATTGAATATAATTTAAAAAGCCTTGTGATTATACTATATATATATATACTGTACCTACAAAATATCATAGTATTATATTCATTTATTTTATTAATTTATATATGTATTATAATCAAGTATAATCACAATAAAATGACCAATTTTATCTACATATCAGTTATTTACATTGTAATAAAAGTTTAACAATTTTATTATGCACCTTAAAATCAATTGTAGATCTTGAGGGATAATACATCAGCATTTGTCACTTCATAACTCATCTTATTACTTTCTTACATATGTGTAATCCTGTGTTTTAGGTGTTATTGTTAATTTATGTGTGAGAGAAAAAATTACTTTAAGTGACATTCAACTTATCTAAATTAAAATTTCTAATACAAATTCATCTTTGTTCAGGTTATGAAATAACAATGGGCTTTTATTATATATTTTTATGACGGTAATTTTTTTTTCAGTGATTACTTTTTAGGACAGTAAATGTACTACAAAAATTGTATGTATTCATATCAATTTATTGAAAATTGAACATGGATTGTAAACATTAAATTAACCATAACTAAAAAATTTTGCTTTGCTCAAAACAGTTTTTCAAATTTTTCAATATGTTGATTTATTGTTTTTTTTAATACTTAAATAATACAAAAAGTAAATTACAATATATTAACTATAATATAGGTACCAATTTATTTAGATAGATTTATGTTAAATATGTGATATTATTTATGATTTACTATAAAAGCAATTTAATTTATAAGCATATTTTTTGTTATGTTTATAGGTACTAGTTCTTTACGGCGTACAGCTCAATTGAAAAGAAAATTTCCTAAGCTTCGAGTCTCTGATGTACGTGGAAATTTAAACACAAGGTTGAAGAAATTGGACAACAGCAATCATGTAACTGGAGAAATTACAAATACGAATTACAGTGGCATAATTTTAGCACTGGCTGGACTTCAACGAATGGGATGGGATAAACGGGTGTCGCAAGTCATTGATTCAGATGTTATGCTTTATGCTGTTGGACAAGGTGCTTTAGCAGTTGAATGTCGTATAGGAGATAGTAATATTTTAGAATTGCTCCAGCCGTTGCATCACTACGAAACAGTATTACAAGTAAAACATCAAATTATAACTTAATGTAATATAAAATTAATCTTTTTTTTTGCATATTGAGATAAGATTTTAAAACACTTAAATATTCCTAAACATTTAATAAATTATTTTTAATTTAACAATATTTTTGTCTCAATAAATGACCTTATTTTAATAATTACACCTCTATTATAAAATTGGTAAAATGTATGTTTTATTTCTCTTTAGATTGTTGCTGAAAGAAGTTTTCTCACTCGATTAGGGGGAGGATGCAGTGCTCCTGTGGGTATACGATCTACTGTATGTTTGAAAAAAAATGCCATATATTTGGATGGTGGTGTTTGGAGTCTTAATGGTTCTGAAGCATTACAATATTCATTATCTACTGAACTGGCTGACAAAAAGGTTATACAGAGCCACATCGAACAGTATAGAAATGAGGACGGAGAACCACCAAAGAAATGTCCATATAAACAACCAAAGCAATTTGTGGGTGTTACACCAGGAAAAATTAGTTATTTAGATTTAGAGGCAGCATTAAAATTGGGTACAGATTTAGCTGAAAATTTAATTAATAAAGGTGCTCTTGATATAATGAATGCTGCAAAAGAAGCAATTCATTCTACCATTAAATAATTTATATATAATTTTTTAATTTCATTTTTTCTAAGGGGCTATGTATATTTTGGTATTGGTAATCTATGTTAAATCTTGTTTATTGTTTTGTTATTCTTTTCTTTAAATAACATACCCCTCACCGAATTATACAATACTGTTCTGTTTATTATTAGTTAATCTAAACATTTAGTTACCTACTATATATATATATTTTTTTTTAAAATAAAATTAAAGATATTTTTAATATCTCATACAAGTTAATTAAAATATATTATACATACATAAACCTTCACACACACACACACACACACATATATATATATATATATATATAATACATTGTATCTAAACCTTAGACCTGACTAATAATCAGACACATTTTTAACAATATGCTAAAAATTGATTAATTACTGATGGAGATCTATTTCATGTTAATATCAAATAGAAAATATATCAGACATACATAACTGTGTTAAAGTTATAAGACTGATTAGATTTGATTAAGTTTCAAATAAAAATGATAACTAATTTGAGTGTTTTTGGAGTTAGCATAATTAAAGAAATTAGTTAACAAGAATACTAATTTCTTTAATAATTTACTGTGAGATTAGTATTTTCAATTATAAGTATTGTAATGGTAAATTGTCTATGTTTTACAAAATATAGTTTTTGAAATTCATTACAAAAAGCACACAGAAAACCTTATCATAAAATGTCTAAACACTAATTATCTTTTGTATTATAAAGATAGAATTACATACTATTAGGGATATTTATAATTTAAATATACAGACAAATTTAAGTCAATAATATTCGAATATGTATTAAACATAATATGCTGTTTTTTTATAAAAGTTAATTTAGTTTAATTCCTTTCACCAGTCAGTTTTTCTTTCTTCTCCTTCACCTCTATTCTAGCTATTTTGGGGTTGACCATCTTTGTCCTTACCCTTTACTTGACACGATCTCCCACATCAGCAGTTATATCACACTCAATCACATCCAACCACTGCTTCCTTAAACAATCATTTCCATAACAGTTCTTACTGCTTCTGAATTTTCTCTCATTTTATCCACAATTGATGCTACTACTTCCTCTTACATATTTATTTTTTTATCCTATCTTTCTTGTCATTCCACTCATCTCTGCTACATTCATTCTTTGCTTTATAAATATATATATTTTTTTGTCAACTACCCAACACTTATAGAACTTTTAGTCAGTTTAACATGATAATTTCATAAGACAGTTTTTCTTTCTATAATAATTTTTATTAGTGTACATAAACCCTTTTTATAAACGTTAAAACATTTTCATAACTCCTCAAAAATGATTATTTATTAGATTTAAAGCATTTGGAATTTTAAAGATGCATTTTAATTTTTATATTAAACACTAGACTCGCTTATGCAGTAACAATGGTCTATATATTTCCATTATCTTCATCAAACCCAGAGAAATACAAAATTCTAAATTTTAACCAAAACACTTAAATATACTTTCCAATCATTATATACTTATTATTTTATAAAACATGTTAAATTTAATTATAAAACTACTGGATTTGTATAATATGCATAAATTATGTTTTATTTTAAAATATATAACTCAACCACATGCTGTTTTACTATATGTAATTAATAAAATACACTTTTTAATGACTTTATTAATAAAATATTATTTAACTAAAGTTATAATCTAGAAGATATAACCTATAATTTCAGTAAATAAATACGAATCTTGTCAGAAAATATTTATTAAACCCAAAATTTACATAATTATTGGTTTGCTTGGTCAGTAGGTATAGTTTTGATGATATCGGAATCACCAGGATCAGTGATGGATAATGTGGCAACCCTAAAGTATTTACCACAAGCAGTACCTAATTCAATATTGTTGCCTGAATACTGGAATACATCAGTTTTCGATAACATGGCGTAGTACTCAATCTCTGATACTCTGTAAAACAAAAATATATATAAATATGTATTGTCAAACAAAATTATAAAAGCGATTGATTTTACCTAGTTAACCATTTTGTTGGTTCAACCACCTATTTATTTTTATAGTACTTAATATAGTCAATCAAGAGGAATAGTAAAAAAAATCACAAATTTAATATCAAGATCTACCTTGAGACTACTCCATAGGTAAACCCCAGAAAAATTTTGAAAATTGTATTACATTTAATATCATAATAAACGGGGTTTCCTACTTCTCAGTCTCACCTTAATGGAGATGTGTTATTAGCAATAATGACCAGCTTTGATTTTCCTTGTCTTAAAGTTTTCAACGATTGTTTCAAACCAAGGACACATTTTCCAGACTTCATGACAAGAGCCAACTTGGTGTTAATGCTTTCTAAAGCCTTTTTCTAAAACAAAAAAATAGATATTTTAATATATATTTAATATAAATTTTTATTTGTACAATTTGTTTTAAAAAACTTTTTGTAAATACCAAAAACATTTTAGTAAAATCTAAAAACAAGTCATTTGTAAATAATAAACAAAAGGTCTAATAAGCGATTGTGTTTTGATATTAGATGTTCAGTAAACCCTCAGTAGGTATTGTCCGAATTCAAACCGTTACGCTATTTAACCTTTAAATAAAATTAAAATTAAAATCTAGTTTAATACTTATATAATAAATCGATGTTATGTTATAGAATATCATAATGTAAAATATCAATAAAACGTATGGGTTAACTTGAAATCAACAAGAGAAATCATGTATGAATGCTCCATTATATGGTCTCCAAAATGTCGATCAATGTTTTTTATAAAAGCATTAGCAAAATGTCCCATAGTGTATTCAACAGCGTTACATGTCAAACGAGTATCTCAAAATTAATAAAATTATATATAACGGATATAAAAGACAAGTCTATAAACGAAAAATGTCATCCTGAAAAATTATTAGTTTTTCACAGACCGACAGTCAAAAGTCCGGCCGTATGCATAACACGTGGTTTGACGTGTATTGCCGACAACAGCGAATTTACTTGCACTGTCGGATTTAACAAAATAACAAACATACCTGTTTCTTACCAGCGGCCATTTTATACGAACGGTATGTAACGCGAATGGAAACGATTAAAGAAAAATAATTAAAAGCTTGCGACAAACGAAAACAATTGTTTGCACAGCACGTAAAGTAACGACGAATACCTAAGCAAAACGAAAAAGAATGGCGGACGGTCGTCAGAGCGTGGATACGGTGCGACGGTGACGTTGAGTCAATGGGTGGGGCTTCGTCATCATGATACCATAAAAAAGAGATTACATACCAGCATTCAGTGTTTAGTCATGTTCATAGTCGCGTTAACCAGTAACCAAACACCGGTAACCAAATACAGAGTGACCAAGAACTAAGATGTATTCGGCAGGACGCTAAATTTTCTCCGTGATTTTACATTACCGATCGGCAGGTCGGCGGAGATTTACACGCGCCGTTTGATAATCGCTAAAATACACGTATTGTTTTGTCAACTCGTCTTCTGTCGCGTTTAATAAATAGTACGCCGTACGTTGAAGTTAAAACAGTAATGATAATGACAACGAAAATAATTCGGAATACATGGTAACAATTATAATATAAATTTATTGTGATCATAATATAATAATATTTTACACATGGATGTCATTTTATCTCTTTGAAATTTTCATTGGCGCGCGCGCTCTACCGACAACAACATCCCTTCACCACCCACTTATCTATCGTGTTTTTTTCCCCGTATTGTTTATTTACAATATTTTCGATTTTATATCTGCTGGGTATTTGCGATCTGCGTTCTGCTGCGTGTTGCGATCACTTTCCGCCATTGTTTTCGATGACCGGTCGTTTCGATTGATATTAATATCCTGTCGTATACGTAATCCGTTGTGATCGCTTATCCGATTGAATGTGTAACAACTGAAAATATCCGTCCGTTGTTTTGTTTATGGTAGTCGAACGCATTAGATTTCCGAACACGATTGCGACGGTTGTGCTGCAGTAACTGTAATGTCAGCCGGCGTTTCTGAACAGGTGAAATATAACCATTATTCTTACATAGGTACTGACTGTTGCAATTGGTACAATTTATAATATTTCGGTATTATTTTGTATGTATTTGTCATGTTCTATGTACTCGTTCAGCACGTCAAAGGACCAGGGAACCAAGGTAAATGTTATTCGTTTATTTACACACTACACTTTATCTATTACGTTTTTTCTTCATTTTGAATAAATTTTTTTTATGTCATTTATGTAAATAAAATAATTTTCTCAAGAATTGTATCGTTTTCTGATTTTACTATAAATCACAAAGTAAATCTGAAGTCATCATTATGATTAATAGTAATGGACATAGGTTAAAGACTTGAATAATGGCATATTTACTGTAAAGCACTTAATTTATCTTACTATAAAACAATGTTTGAATTAATTTAATCCTTGATTTTTTTCTGTTAAACAGTTAATGGACAAAAAGATCACAATAAAATTAAAGAGCGAGGTCATTTCGAAACTGCATGGCTTCCACAAGTTCAACAACACCAGCCACAACAACCTGTAAGCAATATTTTATATCAGTGTTTCAGAACTATAGTTTATTTAACTAAAGCAACCTTTGAGTACTTTCTATAAGCTCCAGAACACTATAAATTAACAAAAATAAATTGAAAGATAAAGATAACAATCACACATTATAATATTGTGGTAAAAAATTAATTATAAACATAGTAAAAATTATCATATTTATATGTTAAAAACTTGATGGTACTCCTAATCTAAGTTTGAAAATCACTCTCACATATATATGTTAATATCTATATACTTAGGAGATATTATATTTGTATATAATATATATAATCAATAAACGTATTCAGTAATTTAATTTACTGTAATCCACAATTATAAATCTTATATTATAATTTAGAAATTTACTATTTAGTTAGTTTATATGTCTTAAAAATTCAAATCAATAGTTTTTTATATTTAAGAACAAAAATATTTTTTACAAGTAGACTTTTTTTTCTACAATTGTTTTAATTATTTATGCACATATTTCAGAACTATAATAATGCTTTGCCGCCTGAGCAATACTATCAATACCAAAATGCAGCTCCATTTCAATATCCAACTTCATCTCCGTATAATATGAATGATCGATCTTGGACTAATGCGCCTGAAGCTGTAACATATATTGGAGGATATATGCCAACTCCAGAAGCCTATAGTCAACCCAATGTTTATAATGCTCAGTTCAGTCATCCTACTCCAACCCCCGCATATAATTATTACATTCCTCAAAAGCCATTTGAAGGATATTATAGGGCTGGAGATCAAATGTATGGAGTTCCAGTGAACGAACAAATAAAAACCATTGAACAAGATGTACACGCATTGAGTGTAAATGATTATAGAGACAATAGTAGTTTTCATCAAAAAAAAGTATCATCATGGGCATCGGTTGCCAAACAACCTGTCAAACCTATGATATCATTAACCTCTGTAACAAAAAAGAAAAGTCTTGGTATGCCTCCACTACCCATGATACCTGGTAAAAATGACAGTCACTGGGAAACAAAGACAATAGCTAAACCTCCTCCGCCCCCAGTTATACAGGTCCAAGTACCACTTGTTCAACCACCTTTAGTTGTAGAAACAAAGCCTCAAAATTGGAATGATCATAGACATCCTCCTCCTTATAATCCTCCTATGGCTGAAATACCTACTCATATACCTCCACCTGATCATATTAGACATATACCACCACCACCTATAATTATGTCATCACCACCGCCACCACCTCAAGTGTTAGCTTCTCCAATAGAAGAAAATATTGAGCATCAATACAATTGATGAATTAAAAATGAAAAATCATTACAATCCTGCAGAATATTCTAATCCACCTGAAGGATCGAGGTTTTTTGTTATTAAATCATATTCTGAAGATGATATTCATCGATCAATTAAATATGAAATTTGGTGTTCTACCGATCATGGAAACCGACGACTTGATCAGGCATTTAGCTCATCAGAAAAAAAGAAAATATTTCTTTTGTATTCAGTTAATGGATCAGGTCATTTTTGTGGTGTGGCAGAAATGATATCAGCTGTTGACTACAATTCTTCAAGTTCAGTATGGTGTCAAGATAAATGGAAAGGGCAGTTTGGTGTTAGGTAAATTTAAATAATATTTAATGTAAAATATGTATTTTATTAATTGTTACTATTTTGAAGGTGGATTTATGTGAAAGATGTACCCAACAACCAATTAAGACATATTCGTTTGGAGAATAACGAAAATAAATCAGTGACTCATTCTAGAGACACACAAGAGGTTCCTTATAATCAGGGTGTACAAGTATTAAGAATAATTCACTCGTATAAACACGAAACTTCAATTTTTGATGACTTCCAACATTATGAGAATTTACAAAAATTAGAAAACAACAAAAAAAGTGCTGCACCTCTTCCTCCATCCTCACATTCTACCATTAAAAAACATAATCATCTAAATGGACCAATTAGATTTGCAAATGATAATAGACCCCAACACAGCTATTATAATAAAGTATGTTTTTAACTTCTTCTACACATAATGTCCATATATAGTTAACAGAACATTTCCTATATGTATTTACAATTTTTAAAATATTTTTCTTTTGTTATTTTGTGTAGGAATGGGAAAATAAGCAAAGAGATATAAAAGCTGAAGATAGAGAAAATTCTCGCCACTCACAGAAATTGGAAAACATCAATCATAGCCAACGATCAAGAATTGATAGCCATAGAAATCGTAATGACAATCATGGTAAGGAAGACAACTTTCAAAATAAAGGTGAAAATCATAAAAATTATCGTTCTGATCAAAATAAAATCCACAATGAACAGCATCGTAATTGCGATGAACAATACAGAGGTGGCAACAATTACAACAGAGGACGTAGAACTAGAGGTGGCCCATTTGTGTTCGTTAATAGTAATTTGAAACAAAACCCTCGTGGAAATGAATAAAAATATTGATTTGTAATAATTTTTTAACTCATAAAATAAAATATAGACTAGTAGAATTGTTCACATTGTTTGATCCTACATTCCTAAATTATTTTCTTTTTATTTTACTAAAAAATATTTGTTTTATTATTTTTATTTACATAAATCATTGTTTGAACATTGGTTTTATTCAGCTATATGTTTGTTGGTGACAATTTTATTAATATTAGGGGTCATTTAAATACTCCTATTTTAATTAATTGTAAAATCATGTATATCAATAATAATAAACAAGTATTAAAATGAACACAAAATTAGCATTTTAGAATTTATAAAATATGCTAAGTATGACATTTATAATTATTATTAGTCAAGGCTGGGCATTAACGAGTTAAAAGTCAAAATTAAGTTAAAAGTTAATTAACTCGTTATTTTTTTTGCAAATTAACTTTTAACTTGAAAACTTACTTGTTTTAACTTAACGTTAACTTTTTACAAAATTATCTAAGTTAAGTTAAAGTTTATTCGAAGAACAATGTAAATTTTTGAAGTATTTTTAACAAAAATTTTTTTATAATATAGAATATCTTACAGTAACACATATGTGCTATTATTTATAATATGCAAGGCGTGTGTAAAGACCCAAGTCACGAGATTTATTGAGTATAGTACTTGAATATAAGGCCGGGTTCACATAGATGCGCGGAAACAGAATTTTGGCGAATGATATGCCTGAAGGATGAATAGGAAAACTATATTTTAGTACGCGCGTTCATGTGGACCCGGCCTTATAATAATAAGTGTAGGTTTGTAATAGGAAAACCTGATATCGATGAACGCACATTATGTAGTCCTAAACCATTCAGGATGAAAAATAATTTGTAATATAGAATATAAATAATAAAATATACGTAACTACCCGCACATAAACCATTGTCATATTGTAGTAATTTATCACTTGTTTTTAATGTTTTCCAAAGTAATAAATACAGAATAATAATTATTGACCAGTCTATTAATAAATTTAATGTGTGGTAACTCAATAATTCAAGCTGGACTATATTATTATTTATCATTTTTAAGAACAATAGAAGTGTTAACAAGTAAATTAAAGTGTGTACCCCAGGGGCGTATTTAAAGGAGTAATACAGGGGGGCTAAAGCCAAAATCCCCAAAAGTTATAGGTATTATATTATAGAGAAATAGTCGATTGGGGGGCTAAAGTATGTCTGTAGGGGGTTAAGTCCCCTTAAATACGCCACTGGTGTACCCTGAATCTTGACAGCTTTTTCATTTTATTTGTTGAAAATCAGAAATTTTTAACTTTTAACTAAGTTAAGTTACTTTTTTCCAAAGTTAACATAAAAATATTGGTTAATTTTTAACTTAATTATTTTAAATTAAGTTAACTTAATGAGTTAAAAAAAATTGTTAACTTCCCCAGCCTTGCTAGGATTTGTGTTTAATAGGATGAAATCAATAATTAGTTTCACATGTAACCATAGGTGCAAATGGAGGAGGTTAAGCCCCCCATACATTTTGTATAGCCCCTCCAAAAATTGATGACTGTCACTTGTTAGTTAATATTGTTATGTATTATAATTTTTTTGAGGGTTTTGAATTAGTGTAAAAATCTCATAGTAGTGTTTGGAATGGATTTAGACTTCAACATTCCTAAATTTCAAACACTATTTGCACCTATCCATTTAACACAAGTAACCTTATTTAATAATGCACCTTTATCTTACATAAGAAATAACAAGAAAATAATAAAAGTATATGATACAATAACATTTTTTAATTGAATTTTTTTATTTGAAGTTTTTCATAGTTAATATTCATTATAAAAATTATTTTTTTAACAAATTAGTATATTCATTTAATTTAATGAACATACATCACATAAAAAATAAACTGTTGTGTATAAAAAAAGTTCCAAATTTGTCATAATTATTAAACTGAAATTCCTCATAATATTAATATTATTTTAAATTGGGGAAATATTTTCATTATAATTTATAAAAAATAATTATGAAATGGTAATTAAAATGTACTCTTAAAACAATGATGATCGCCAACATCCGAAAAAGATCGACACATTAAGAAGAATTAAAATGTATAATATAATTACACACACTAATATCTATTACAAATGTTTATTGGTATTATCATTGCTAAAAATTAAATTGTATAAACACATTTAACCTAAGCTACAAAATCTAGTGGTCTATTGAATCCACCTTTACGGTTCATATATTGTCGATATTTGCGTTTAAGTATAACATGAACATCACCAACATTATTTCCATCAACTTCTTTACCTTGAGTAGAGTCAAAATTACAAAAACCCATCATTTTCATCATTTCTTGTTCTTCAGCAGTTTTCCCACGTAGATCTTCTTCAGTGACTTTAGGAGCAGTATGTTGAACAGCTTTTATAAATTTTTTGTCCTTTTTTGGTGGAGTTTTAGACCTAGATCTTCGCAAATCACGATTTCTAGAACGACGACGTTCTCTTGAATGACGTCTTATTGGAGATCTGGAACGTGAATGGCGTTGACGAGAACGGCTTCTTTTTCGTACATCTCGTCTAGCCCGGGGGGAAGTGCTTCGAGAGCGACCACGACGTGGACTTCTTGAGTGTTCACGTCTTGTTCTTGGTGACACACTTCGAGATCTACCTCTGCGTGTTCTAGTTACACTACTAGAGCGATCACGATGTTTATCTTTAGAACGGTCATGCACTTTATCTTTATAACGGTCTCGTTCTCTCATAATTATTCTAAAAAATAAAATCATAATAATAGTTAACATAAATATTGATGAATAATTATGAAGAACACAGTCTTTTAGAATTTAAAAGAACATACTTATATATTTTTAAAATAACTAAAATTTGTTTTTTCAATTACTTACCAATATAAGATTTCTAGTTTAAATACGACTATTTCGATGATTTATTAATATTTTTAAACGAAATTAATGAATCATTTAAAAATTCAAAATATTCAAAATATTTAGAATACTAAAGTGTAAAATAAAAACATAAGACATACCACAAATTGACAAGTGTTTACTATAATGTTATTATTATTTTAAGTTGATAATTGTTAATCTACAATTATAAATATTTGATAACCAACCAGTGGTTAAAACTATAGTGGTATATACATTTTATACTTCTAAAAGTCTACCTAGGTAGATGATTTAATTTGTTTAAATATAGTTTATATATCTCGACATTTATTTATGTTTAGTTTATGCATAGAATCACTAGAGATGTTAAGAACGAATATTTACCATATTTATTTACTCTTACCATAATAAATGAATGTTATCACAAATATCAAATGATATAACCATAGATTATATTTATATAGTATATGATATAACGATAGCCAACTACTTAAAATCATGACAATGAGGCGCCCCCATATGATTTTAAAATTTACTAATTGCCATTGGACATTGTTCATAGACTATAACAATAATTAGTTCATTTTTATTATTTATATATTTATATTATTCATTCTACCTTTATTGTAATCTTGAAAAACAATTTATATTCTCTTTGACGTTTTAAGATCTGACCATTATGGCGCGCAAATGCAATACAGAAAATATGGAAATTTAAGTAGGAAAACATTCATATAAAACTGTAACTGTACATTATTATTATAATAATTCATGTTGTAATAAGTAATAATAATTATACCTATTTTCAATTTCGTTCCGTGTGGAAAGGGATCAGACTACTTCTATGGCCTCCTCAGCCAGTCATAAAAGGCAATTATAGCCAAATTGACAGAATCTTTTCATAACATCGTTCGTTGGCGACCGACCCACAGTAAACTGTTAGGTTACAGATACTGAAACAGTTCGGAGTAGTTCAGCAAAGTGAATAGTTCAAATGAACTATTCGTATATGAACTTAACATCTTTGCTAAATAGTTACCAAACCACTAGACTCAGTGGGAAGGGGGAGGGCGATACCAACGAGGCACTTAACTGAGTCGCGTCACTCCTCCGAAAGGGTACAGCTGAAACCCGATGCTGGTGGTCCACTCGACGACCCAGGATCTGACCTTAATCGGTTGGGTTCTGTCCCTACCAGACCCCTTGAGTAGCTCACCGAGCTAAAAGAAAGTACTACTACTAAAGAAGGTGCTCGGTCAGTAAGCTGAGGCCGTAAAACCTGTGGTATGCACATGTCCCATTTCGATTTTACGCGGGGATAACAGGTGAGAGAAAATAACGTAGCTAGAGGTGAAGGATGCTTGAAGGTAGGTAATTGTAAAGAAGTATAGGAAGAAAAAGAAGAAAAATCTTTTGTATAATGTTTATAGATTTAGAGAAAGTATATGACAAAGTACCAAAAGAAGTTTTAAAGTGGGCATTAATGAAAAAAGGAGTACCAAAAACGTATATTAATGTGGTAGAGGATATGCATAAAGGATCATATACCAGTGTCGAAATTAGCAGAGGATTTTAGAGTAACAGTAGGTGTACACCAAGGATCTGCTTTAAGGGCTTTCCTATAGAAATGGATAAAGTTACAAAAGAGATACAAAGGGAGGTATCATAGTGCATGATGTTTGCTGATGATATAGTTTTGATAGAAGAAAATAAGGAAGAAGTTAATCAAAGGCTTGATGTGTGGAGATTAGCTCTTGAAGGAAGGGGATTAAGAATTTGGTGTTTTGTGCGATAAGAGAATTCCAAAGAGGCTGAAAGGAAAGTTCTATAAAAGTTTAGTGAGACCTGCTATGTTGTATGGTTCTGATTGTTAGGCGGTTGACAAGAAAATAGAGCAGATAATGAGTGTAGCATATATGAGAATGCTTAAATAGATGAGTAGTGACAAGAGAAGATAGGATAAAAAATAAATATGTAAGAGGAAGCATAGGAGTAACATAAATTGTGAATAAAATGAGAGAGAATAGACTTAGATTGTTTGGTCATGTTATGAGGAGGGAAAATTTGGAAGCTGTAAGAACGGGTATAGAAATAAATGTTGAAAGAAGAAAAGGAAGAGGAAGACCGAAGAAGAAATGGTTGGATGCTATTGAGTGTGATATGAGGACTGCTGGTGTGTGCGTGGATAATGTGGAAGATCGTGTTAAGTGAAGGTTTAGGACAAAGGTGGCGACCCTAAATAGCTGGGATAGAGACGAAAGAAAAGAAGAAGAAGATTTTCAATTTCATATTTTTATTTGAACATTTAAATAAGATAATTGTAATCTCTAATAGGTGTACATCAGGCATATAAATACAATGTATACACATATAAATACTCAATATAATTTTACACTAATTAAAACTCAATTTCATTGTAATTTAATCACAACAACACTTTGTATTTTTTTTGCTGCCTTTCTTTTTTTCTTCTTTCCATTTCTTATATGTTTCGTCATCCAATTCAGCATATGGTATATTCTCGTAGGTATGCCGTTCTGGATCTAAATTTAATTCTAAAACATATATATATGTATATGATTAAAATGATTTGATAGAACAATACATGAGATGAATGAAATTTAATATTATTAACAAATTATGTAATATGTAATAGAAAAACATACTAAATTTTTGTTCATTAACTTTTTCTGCTTGTACAACTTGTGTTAATAATTCATGTTCAACATCTTGAGCAAACGTTATTAGCTGTATGTACATATAAAAAAACTAAAATGTGTATTTAATATTAAATAGTCATAGATAGGTAATTAATTTTAGATGTTTTTATTTATATATAGAAACTATTCTTACACATAATATGTTATAATTTTTTTACATACATTCTGTACTGCAATAGGATCTTTAACAGTTTTATTCTTTTTGAACTCTTCATTAATTTGTTGTTTCGCAGCTATACATTTGTATCAATAAAAAGAACAATAATAATAAAACCTGTATACTAATTTACAATAATCTAGAGTTGTTTGTTATATTAATTTAATTATAAAAACATATATAATGAAACACATACCACTTAACATCTGTTCATCATTTTTGAAGCATATTAATCTAGCTCTATGCACCAATTTGAAAGCTGTCAGTACCTAAAATTGAAACAAACTACATTTTTTAAACAAAGTATTCATACCATATTACCATACAACCTTTTAGTAACTTTGATAATAAATTATACTATTACTTAAAATTAATGTTATTTTATGAAAATTTACCTACGACTAAAAATATACAATTGAGTTTGTAGATTACAATTTTAATGTGATGTTCATCATTTTATTTATATTTATCGCAATATTTCTCAATATATTATCAATAATATATATTTATATATTATTATATGCGCAATATATTTTCAATGAGTATACAAGGATGGTAAGGTTTAATTAAAATAATATCAAAAATATATATCATTATTACATTATTATATTACACCAAATTCTTGAAGGATTAAAAATCTTCAATACTTGATCATTGTAAAATAACTTACTTTTCTTTTAATCTCGTTTGATGGCATACTAATTTCATGAATTAATAAACATCTATGTATCCGAATATCATATACTCTATAGGATTAAATACTACTTAAGAAAACAATTATTGCGCAAGTAAAGTAATAATTTTTATTATGATTTAAAAATTAAAAACATTGAGATATTCTTTTATCTCGAATTTAAATAGTAATAAGTCATAACATTGATATAATATTGTTATAATATTATCACAGATTAGATGAATATTCATCTAATCTGTGATATTATAGGAATGGGTGATAAGCTCTTTATTATCATTCATAAAATAAACTTTAAAAACTATAAATTATACATTATGGATAGTATTGTAATTTTAATAGTTTATAGTTGATGGTCATTTATTGTTCCATCAATTTTTAAATAAATAATTTTTTTATTAAGTGAAAGGTACTTTAGATTAACAGTATTAACTAAATTGTTAGTTTTATTAATATTTATTACATGTCACAGTTCCACAAGTAATTTGTATTATATGTATTTACCCTCATGGAACATTATTATATTTAATTGAATAGAATAGAATGACTTATAACTCTGACACTAAAAACCAACAAATTATTAAAAATAAAAACCTTGGATCGTATTCATTAAATGTTAATGTTAAAAATCATACAACATTTAATGACTTAAGCATAAATTCAGATAATAAGATGCCTGAAACAAAGAGAAAGCCATTCAAAATCCCTGATCATATTTTTTCAATAGAATGTAATAAATTATTTTATTGATATTCTTTATTTTAGATTTTAATTATTTATTGGAATTATATACAATTAATGATTTTTCAGGTGATGGAAGTGTTAAATATAATTGTACTGTATGTGAAAAAATGTTTAAGTCAAAGAAAAATTGTTTCTACCATTTGACATGTAATGGAGACGGAATAAAAAAAACATTGGTGTGTCAAAAATGTAATAAATCGTTTAAAATACAATCTCATTTAGACTATCATATGTTAACACATTCAGGTAAAATATATTGTCAAATATTAAGTTTTTGTCTTTTCCTTAAAAGGATGCTATTTCTATACTCTTTTCTTTTTATTGGGGGTAATTTTAGGGGAAAGACCATTTAAGTGTGTTGATTGTGATAAATGTTTTTTCACTAAATCTAAAATGATAGAACATAAAATAGTGCATACGGGTAAGATTTTTTATATAAGTAATAAAGTTAACAAAGTAATTACGCTGTTATAATTTTAAAATGTTATTATATTTCAGCACGCTCTCATTTTTGTGCATCTTGTAATAAAGGTTTCAAAAGAAAAAGATCATTAGAAATTCATATGAAATCACACATGATTGAAAAACCATTTCAATGTGCAACATGTTTAAAATTTTTCAAAAACAAACAATGCTTAAAAAAGCACCACATTAGAAAACATTCTGGTATATATGTTTATTCATAAATTATAAATAATGCATGCTTTCATATTACTGATTAAATTACTCGGTTTTTTAAAGTCCAGAAAATGATATTAAATCAATTTTATTTGGTTACTAACATGGACAAGTTTGAATAATTATATTTTTTCTATTAATACAAATATATCTACCAAGATATAAGCTATTGTTTCAAAAGCACTAAATTAATTGTACTTTATGTTTCAGGAACTAAAGCATTTTCATGTGATATTTGTAAACGAACATTTAGTTTAAAAGATGCACTGGTTTCACATAAAAAAACGCATACATGTTCAACTCAATTTGCTTGCTATTTATGTAACCAAAGATTTAGAGAAAAGCGGTATTTACAAAGACATCTTGGAACTCATAGTAGTAATAAATATACATTATTATATTATAATTTGATGAGCACATTAATATTTATGACATTTTATAGAGAAAAATATTTTGAATTGTCCAATGTGTATGAAAGAGTTCACACGTAAAGACAATTTAGATCGACATGTAAGGAACACTCATTTGGAAACAGAGAATATAAACATCAATGAACAGGTTATTCGTGCTTCTGTTATTAAAGTTGTCAACAAGATTGAATCATGTGCTGTTAAAGTTATTCAACATACATAACAATTACTATTTTATACTGAATCAACCAATAGTCCAATTATGACATTTTTGAAATTTGTATATTATGATTAAATCCTATAAAAATATCCCCATTTATAAAATAATAGAATATTAATTTCATGAGTTCTGGGCAAGGGAAAATAATCCTCAGAATATTTAATTAATTAAAATGTAGAGAACAGAGCTTAATATCAGTAATCATCATACTACATATAATTAAATTAATTTGTATTAAGTTATCTCTTATAACACTGATTTTGATTGACAAATTTAATCACTTTTACTTTTGAAAGTTTTTACAATCATCAAATAAATGTGTGAAGATATAAGTCATGAATTTATTTTGTACTTACCTTGACCACCTATAATGAAAGAAAGAATATTAAGTGTATAGATATTATGTATCCAAAAATATTAAATAACAACAAAAAACAATTTTTCAATTTTCCATGATTTCTCTTAGGATTAATTTTTAACTTGTGTTTTAACTAAGTGTTACTTATTGTTACCATAATAGTAATTAAATCTTCTTTGCCATATTATTATTTGCGTATGTGAAGATAATGTTTTTAAATACAAAATTTATTAAATAAATAATCTATATTATTTTCTTTCTTCAATTTCAAATTTTAATGAACAAAAAAATAAAATTATTAGTTTTTATAACAGTTATTTTTAATTTTTATGGGTCAATAAATGTTGTCCAAGTTACAATGATTTTGGCAGAGACACATAAGAATACAGTAAGGTTCTCGTATTCTTGAGCCGAGTGTTTCTCTATTCATATAATCTGTATTTGTGTCCTGTTGTCATAGAATGGTTTAATATATATGCCATTACATCTATAATAGTTACTCTTATTTTATGGGACTAACTACAATATAAATAAATAAGAAAAATAAAGAAAAATCTTATCTATAATCTAGCAACTTAAAATTTAATTTGTTATAATGTATATTGAATATTCATAATAATAACAAATAAATTAAACAATTTGAAATAACTAATAATTGGTAAACTCCTTGTTACACTCTTGTGTTTGAGAATATTTTCCTGTCTCAGACATTCTTTTCAATAAATGTTAACATTTTTTCTTTATTTAAATACAATAAAACAAAAAATATATTTTATATAAATAAATTGTTTTTTACTTACATTAAATTTAAAAATTATAATTAATATTTAAGTATAATTATTATTATTATTTATTACAGATTAAATATTATATCATTAAAAAACATATGCCTAATTAGTAACTTTTTAAAATAATAAATTAGTGTCTGACTTGTTCTAATATACCCTGACGAATAAGTGGCTCAGCTACTGATCTGGGTAACATATACTGACTATTTTTTCTTAAGACCAATGTTTCTCCATTTTCTAATTCTAATTTACCAGCATTGACTAAACTTCTTACCTAAAATATAAATACATTTAAAATTTATAAATATGTATATGTGTGTGTGTATATGTATATATATATATATATAAATATATATATAGTTATATATGTATATATAACACTAACTATAATTAACAAAACCTATTTAAATCTTAGACTTGCAAAATAATTTAAAATAAAGGACTCTAAAATACATTTTTAAATTACTACATAAGGAGATCCACCACAACAGCAATATATGTCATAATAACATTATTTAGACAGTAAGCATTTTTTAGGGACCTTATAATGTTTACTTCTTAAATATATTTTATGATACTATGAATTACATTTAGTAACTTATTTCAAACATTTACTTCAGCATAAAGTGATTTTGGTGGTTTAGTGTCTTGAATTAAATTGAGTCCAGTGTCTGGTCCTATGGTCTTCATATATGAGACTAAAGATTTGCAATAATTATTAAACCATTCTATCTGACAAAATAAAAATAAAAAAAATAATAACAACTGGTATAGAACAAAACAAGAACATTAAAATAAGAACAAACCTCTGACTGTGAAAGATTTTGCTTTACATCTGATGGTAAAATAGCACCAATTTCCCATCGCATTTCTTTTAATCGTTGCAATCTGGTCCAGCTAGAATATTTATTTTTAATTTGTCAGTGTCAATTATTAAATAATTCAATAAAAATAAATGTTATATACATGTATGTCATTAAACATCTTTTATTTCTTTCTATAGCTGCACGTCGTAAGAGAACTGCATCCAATGGCAAATTACCTCTTGGATTTGATTTTCTGCATTAAAAAAAGAAAAATTGCTTTAGAAAAATGAATGAAGTATTAAATATACATACAAATTAGTAAATTAATAATAATATAAATTCATTTTAAATAATTTACTTACAAAATTTTTAAAATTTCACTGTCTAAAGTCGTCATTTCGGAGAGTACTTGATTTATCCCGTCATTCTAAACATTAAAAATGATGTTGATAATACACACGGACAATGATGATTTAACTAATTTTCAAATAAATAAATTTATTTTTAATAAATAATACACATTTTTATATAAATAGGTTCATATTATGTACATTATAAGGAGGTATAGTGTCTTCACGAGAACGGTCTAACTCCTTCAATAATTCAATCACTCTATCACAATACATATTTTTCTTTTTAATTATTATTCATTTATGTAATATTTAATTTGGTTTAAAAATGTTCTATAGAAAATAATATAATTTTACAAAAATCAAAAAAAAAAATAAATAAATAAAACCAGGGGAATCGGACTTCATGTAATTCCAGTAATATTTATTATATGGCTTATCTGTAGTCACAACCAATAAAAGGCGGCAAAATAATCAATTTAAATAATGCCAAAGATGTTGTACAGCATTTAGGAGGGAATTTGAAAAATATACTACATAGATGTTAGGTGGGTAGTTTGAAACGCCAACAATTACACCGAGAACGACTCCGATACTCTACCAGACCATATTATATGTGTCAATAAATTTAAGTAGTTTTCTTTGGAAGTCAATAACACGAAGACGTGTAATAAGAAAAAAGAAATAAGTGATAAGAAAAACGACATGTAATAGAAATTCCTAGAAAAGACAACGAATCTGTAAGTGCGCATAAAACCTAATATATATCTAGTCCCGCGGTTTCGACGGGTATTCGAAGTCGGACGTATATAGGATATTGTATCTTATTCGAAATGTATAATACTCGTGGCTAAATATTTTTTTTTAAATTTCAGTCGGTTTAATTCATAGACATATAATATATTATGTCCATGGTTTAATTTCGAGAATTACTTTTAGATCGTCACGCGGACGGGGACCACTTATAACTACGCAGTGCGTAGCCATGTGTTATTGTGTGTTATTCGACGTGTTGTTGTCGTCGTTTTTACGATATATCATTGGCCACCGCCGCAGAAGTTGGTGGAGTCGTAGTACTTGTCGGGTGAGTGTGTGCGTGCGTGTGTATGCATGTGTGTGTTGTGTACGTTCGCGCACTCTAGCGGTGTAATTTCGTACTGCACCCTCGCCGTAACACAAACAAAGAACGTGTCCCAAAGCACGTCCAAGGTGTACGGACTGGAAAATGTGAAATAAAAAAAAAAAAATAATAATAAAAAAAAAAATACATATCACCGAAGGGTGTTGTTTACCGTTTAGCAGCCGACGTACAATATACCGTGCATTGGCTATCGCGCGTATATTTCTCTTTCTCCCCGTCAGGCCGGGCGTGTTTTTGTGTCGTTTTTGGCAGATCGTTTTAATTACCGATTTTCCGTCCCGAGCCGCGAGCGTCACCGTAACCGCGCCGACGACACAACACGCATACGCACACGCATATATATATTTATATATATACACACACACGATCCGTACGTCCGACCCGAGTCTCCGCGGGCGGCCGCCGCCGACGACGAGTACGACGACGATTGAGATCAAACGCCGTCACAGTTGCGCCGTTCGCGAAAAATGTCGCCACGATCCGTCTGAGTACCATCAGCCATTTTGTTTGCGCGCGCGTGTGTGCTGGTGTCTCGTGTCCGACGGACAACGTAACGCGTCCCGCCGAGCTCTCGTCGTCAACGGGGGACTAGCTCGCGAACCCGACATCGAAACGATCTTGATGTACCACGCCGGAAACTCGATCCTCTACGTCGGGATTACATAACTTTTAGTGAGTTACTATTATTCGCGTAACGCGCGTGCTCGTGTGTATGTTTTCGTGTTCAAGCGGATCTGCTGTTGTGTTTTTTTTCTATTTGTTTTTTTTTTGTCCGCTTTGTACGTTTTTACGGTTGGCCGCTCGTCGATCGTCCGCGTTTCGTTTGTCCCCAGGAACATACTATGTCGTCCCTTCGGGGACACTATCCTGTTTTTTCCTAATTCGATAGACAACATCGGCCCTCTCTGCCTAGTTAAATTATCGAGTTGTGTCCGCTATTCGTTTTGTCACATATTGTGGTGGTATTTGTATATGTGTTGTATTTCAATCTATTCGTCTACATTGTAGCTTGACCAGTTGAATACGATCTATATGATGAACGAGATGAATTGTGCAGTGATTACTAGTCTCATACATGGTAGTGTGTAATTATTGTAGAATGCGTAATGAATGTGCCTATCACGCTAAGTTTTTGTTTACATTTTTTACTTTAATAATTTGTCGATGTCTTTGATCAGTTTTATCTTTTATATTTAATATTAAAATATTATAATCGCCATAGTAATTATATTACATATATTGGTGCACCCATGCATTAATAAAAATACCATAGCATCGCATGTGGTGGATATTATACATTTTCTATACTAGCATTATTAATGTTCATAAGCTTTTTGTTTGTTTTAGGTTTATACCTACTAGTCTCTACCTATTAACATAGGTATTTATTCAAAATTAAATCCAAATTAAACATTAAGCCACAGACTACTTACCTACCTATTAAAGGTACCTAATTATTATTATTTACTTAATTTCTTTTTCACGAATATGAAAGTTGACTTAATTTATTGTAGGTTGATAGGTTAAAAATATGTTATTTAATATTACATTGTTTTTCTGAACATCGAGTGCATATTAACTAGTCATTAAAATTAACATACCTAATTAATAAATAGGAATTTATAAATTCTATTTTTTGAAAATATTTGATATATATATAATAATGAAATAATAATATTTGTATTAGGTACATTTTAAAACCTTAATTTTATGAATTTACATGTATGAATCTAACACAAGAGTAAATATGATAATAAATCAGAAAATAAAGTATCTAAATATTTTTTAAATATTTTATGGTTAAAATCTATACAAATTTATTTTTAAAAAGTAGCTAGTTATTTATGTAATGAAATATTGAGCATTTTGTTCATTTCGATTTACCTATAACTAGTTTAGTACCTATCCATCTAAATATTAAATTGATAGATTATTTAAATAGGTGTGCTATACCAAATATATAATTAAAAGCATATTACTATACATAACTAATTTAATACTGCCTGCCTGCCTCATTTTTTGAAAATAATATTCCAGTAATGTATAAAATCCAGTATAAAATCAGTAATGTATGTTTAAATATTTGTATATCTTCATTTTGAGTTGGTTGCTTTTTGAATATGAAATGAAAAAAATTGTATGTTATATAATAAGTTGAAAATAATTATTAAATCTTTATAGAAAAATTGTTAAGCTATTATAAATTTATAATTGATGGTAGATATAAAAGTTTATGCCTAAATAATATTACACAGATACCTAGGTTCTGTAAGTTAAGGTTTAAGTAAGTAGCATATATTTAATATAATGTATATGTATATATCTACCTAAATATTTTTTAAATTTATATGTTGTTGGAAGGATACATACTCTGGTAGATATATAAACCAAATAATATTTTTAGGAAGATTAGACTAATATAAAATTAATTAAATTAAATGTAAACTCTACTGATAGTAAGTTATATAAATAATTATTCAGAAATTATCTAATTTTATTATACAATTAATTATTTGTATCTATTATTTATAACAGGTATTTTGTAGAAATGGTTCAAATTTTTGTTTTTGAAGTATGATTGGACTTATTCTAAACATTTTCAATACATATTTGAATTTTTTTAAAAAGTCCAAACATTGCAATAATTAATAATGAAGAAATATATTGTAGGTACTTATATTTTTATTTCTTATTTTTACTTCAATGCTTTCAAGACTGTCAACATAAATATAAAAACTGTATATATAATTATCAATTTTTAAATTAAAATAATAAAAACATAGTTACACTTAAGATCTAATACCATAATTATAAAATAAATTCACCATTCAAAAATTTATTTTTCAAGTAGATATGCAAATACTTCTTACAAGAATTATTCTATAATTTCCTCTTTGTATCTGATACATATTTTATGTATTAGTTGGAATAAACAAATCTTTAATACACCACTGTTATGTTCTATGGTCTATATTACATACCATAAAAACAAAATCATAAGTTACGAATTATGTTAAATTTAAAAAATAATTTTAATATTCACTAAAATTCACTTTTTGCATTAATTTTAAATTTTATACTGACAGTATAGATAATCAGTGCATAATGCATAGGATAATATATAGTTCAGATAATGTATACCCAATAGTATCATTGTTAGTTTTTCAATCCTAACAAAATACATTCTCAATATGTGAAACCCAAATTAACATAGGTAAGACTATTCAAGTTCCATATGTATAAAATAAAATTACATGATTATAAACCTAAACATAACTATAATAAACATATTTATAGTTATTTATGTTAGATGCAATAATTTTTTAAAATTGTTATTTTAATAGGTAATTTAACATTAAAATTTAAATAACAAGTGCATGTATGAAGAAAATTGTAACTTATATACTTGTATAAGCACTTTACTTTTTCTTAATTCAGTTACTTATCTTGTTATTTTTATTTTAGGAAAGGATAAAATGGTGTTAGTGGTCGGGGCTCGCGGTCCTGGGCACGGATGGCGGCCCCAATGAGAGAGGAGCTGGGTGGGGCGGTGGCGGCGTCCACAGATAGTGTTGGAAGTGGTAATGGCAACAACAACAACACCAGTAGTAATGCAAATTTTGAGTACGACGACAATGAGTGGGATATTGGTATAGGCGATTTAATTATCGACTTGGACGCAGATATTGAAAAAACAGGATCAACACATCAACTACAACTGGTGAAACCCTTGGTGTTACCAATAGTGCGACAACCACAGTCGGTTTAACGGCTGGTAGTGGAGCCATGTCAGGAGCAGCTGCCACTGCACCTACAGCCACTACAGCTGGCACCAACAAAGCTACTGTTGAGCATTCAGCTACTGTTGATAAAGGATTAAAAATGAAAATCAAACGAACAAAAACGGGAACTAAGAGCTTTGAAGCTAAACATGAAATCGTCAAGCCTGGCGAACAAAATGGGTCATTAGCTTCCACCCAATTGCAGTCCAGTGGCAGTGCCTCTTCAAATGACTCATCTGGCTCTTCCGTCGAGTCTAAACAAACTGGTAAATACATTTTTCAAATTGTTTAATGTATTAGAATTATATAATGTACACAATTAAATTAATTTGTTTTTGTTTTTGGTTTTTTTTTTTAGGTAAACATTCCAGTACATCTAGTACAAATTGTACTACTACTTCGACTAGCACTACTTCAACAGTAAGTAATGTAAAACGTGGATCTAGTAGTCATCGGAGAGACAAAACTAAAGACAAACTACATAGTTCATCTACAAGTGGTGATAAGTGTCATAAAGTAAATTCTAGTTTGTCTTCTGAACTAAATGGTCGAGGTCCTGTTAGTCAATCAACTCCCCGAACCAGTACTTTCCCAGTCTTATCAAGCAATACACAGTCACCTAATGTACCTGGTCCTGGACCACCAATTGGAGAAGCAGGAACTTCGACTTCTTCGAGTGTGACCAATGGTCCAGAACAAAATTTATCATCCCTAGTAGTTCCATTGGAAAGTACCCAAACTACAAAGTCTTCTACGGCATTGTCTACCTTAGTAAAACCACTACAATCTACCTCACCACCCCCAACAAACAAAGTAAAGACTGCTAATAGTTCGACTTCTGCTTCTTTAGTGGAACAAAAGGTATATATATATGTATGTGTGTGTATATATATATATATATATATATACAGTATAAGTTTTGTTATTTTTAGTATTTGCGTAGAAAAATATTTATTTATGAATACTATTTTTTTAAATACTTGAAAATAATAAAATAATAATAATACTTTATAAATACTTTTTTTCACATTAAATGTCCAAAAATTAAATAATTTTATTTTTCTAACATTCATTATTACAAAAAAATATTTGATAAATAAAACCTTGATAGTTGAAATAATATACTATATTTAAGATAAAATAAATATAGTTTTATTCTCAATTTAATTTTTGTAAATTTAATTTTCAGGAAACTGCTGATGCCTGTGTTGGTACTAGCATTAGTGTTGGAACTGTTACAGAACCTGATTGTTTTGGGCCATGTGAACCTGGAACACATGTCAATTTAGAAGGAATTGTATGGAATGAAATTGAAGGTATATGACATAAAAATACATTAAAATTAAACATTAAATTATAATTTACTAAATAATAATTGTAGGTGTGCTTGTTGTTAATGTAACATGGAGAGGAAAAACTTACATAGGAACATTATTAGACTGTACTAGACATGATTGGGCTCCACCTAGGTAATTAAAATCAAAACAATGATCATTTTTCTAATATATTATGAAATGATAAATATATTAATTATTATATATTTTAGGTTTTCTGAAGCATCTGCTGGAGAACCCGAATGTCGTTTACCTCAGAAAGGACGTGGGAAAAGGGGTCGTGCTAGTTTAACTGCTAGTCCTAATAATGATTTGGTCAATTTTACTGAAACCAGATCTTCAGTTCATAGTAAACTTCGAAGTAACGGAACAAATAAATGTAATAATAGTAGTAATAATTCAAGTAGAAGAGGAACGTCATCACCAACTCCTTCATTTGCTCCACCACGTTTGGATTCTACTAATTCTAATAAGAGAAAGAAACCTCCTGGTTCTGAAGATGAAGCTTCAGGGAAGAAATTAAAAGCAGAACCAGCAAGTCCTCCTCCTATGTCACCTACCATGTTAGAATGTCCTGAACCAAATTGTTCTAAAAAGTATAAAAATGCAAATGGCTTAAGATATCATCAATCTCATGCACATGGTGCTGCTTTGGATGATGAAGATGCTGACACTAAGGAATCGGGTGGAGCAAGCACTTCTGAAAATGAAGATGACACTAGCCCAGCTTCTGTGAGTAATTTAGGTATTCAAGAGAATTTAAAAGAAGACCAACCTACTGTCAATAATCAACCTATTGAACAACCACAACCTTCTATAACTCCTCCAGTAACTGAATCAGATCCACCAGCTCCAGTACAATCTCCTCCATTATTGGTTTCAAAACCAAGTGTATTGCGGTTTGGTTTATCTGGGAATGAAGAGACTAACGGTATTATTCCATTGACTGCACCTAAAACGGTCCTATCAGTTCCTGTTGTTCAACCAGCTCCTACTCCTCCACCATTGCTTCAACCAGCCACTCCATTGCAAACTATTGCTCCTACTTCTCAGTCGCCACAACCTCAACCACCAATTTTACATGTACAAAGTCCAGCATCACAACAGTTACCTACACCTCCCCAAGTTCAACCATTAGCATTAAATCAGCCTCAAATTCAAAAAGTACCGCAGTTTAAAGTAAAACCAGCTTCTGCATTAATGCCTGCCGAAGACAATATGAAAGTTAATAAAGATAAAAATAAAGCCTCTACGTCATCTCATAAAAAGAAAAATCGGAAATCACCAGCTAGTAGTCCAAGACCTTTTTCTATTGATCAACCACAGTTTGATAGTTCTAATTGTAGCCGTGAGGATGTTCAAAGTCCAGCATATTCAGACATCTCTGATGATACTGCACCAATTCTTGAAGTTGAAATGAATGACAATGTGAACAAACAAAAATTATCAACCATTGATAAAAAATCTGAACCAAATACAGCTCATTCTCCCCATCCAATCCAACCATATAACATGTACCCTTCTTATTATGGTCAACCACCTTATTTAATGTCTTCAGTTCAATCAAATGATCCATCAAAACAAATTAAAGATGGTGAAAAAGTTAATCAACATTCACAAGATTTAAAAATGTCATCAGCTGTAGATAAAGATAATAAGAAAGAGGTACAGTCAAATCAGGCTGCTGATTATCAGCAACAAAAGCTTTTACAATATTTTTCATATGATGCTTTTGTTCAAAATTATCCTTATAATATTGCACCAGGATATCCTATGTCAATGGTTCAAGATAAAGAAATAAAGGCTGAAGATAAAAATCATCAACCTTCAATAGTGAGTTCTTTAAGTGTACCACAGCCTAACAAAATAAAATCTGATCAAATAGTATCCAAAGAAAAGCCTTCTCATCAAAATGAAAATCATCAAATTATGAAAGAAAGTATTGAAATGAAGTCACAAATGAATTCGGCTTATATATTTTCACGGCAACAACAGCAACAACAACAACAACAACAACAACAACAACAACAACAACAGCAGCAGCAGCAGCAACAACAACAGCAGCAGCAGCAGCAACAACAACAACAACAACAACAACAGCAGCAGCAACATCTTCAGCTGCAACAACAACAGCATGATGAACTAAGACGCTATTATGTGTTTCCAGAACAGAGACGTAAGGATCATGGTTCTAGTGATCATTCACATTCAAAATCAAGTACACAAAGTTCATCATCAAAACATTCTATGGGGACAAACTCTATACACAAGCATAAAGAAAAACATGAAGATAAAAAAGATGATAAAATGTGTAAAAGCTCTTCTCATTTGTCAGAAGGAGTAAAACCTACAATGGAAACACAAGGCCCTCCACCACCTCCTACATCTTCATATGCTTATATACATCCTGGTTTCATGCAGTCTCCTCATTTCGCTGGTGCTTTAGCATTTGATCCCATGTACAGGAGTGCAATGAATCCAATGTTAGTGCCTGGACCTTATGGTAATACACCACCACCTCCATATTTGCATCCTCAGTTACATGCTCAAATGCAACGGTATCATGCGCCTGAAGATCTCTCACGACCAGCTGTCTCTACACAGTCGTCAACCCCTTCTCAACCATCATCTGGGCCAAAGGCGGCTCTTGATCTCCTACAACATCATGCTAGTCAATATTACTCTTCACATAAAATACATGAATTACAAGAACGTGCCATCAAGTCACCAACACCAAAACCGAATGCACAACCTGGTCTTACAGCTGCTTCATCACCAGGGACAAGACAATCTCCATCTTTGACTACAACTGGCATTGTACCATCTGTAGCTGAACGTACCACTTCTACTGGTCCTTCATCTACCCAATCATCTGGTAAATCTGGATCAACTGGTGATCCAAAAGATTGTCGATCACCACCCCCTCAAAGGCATGTCCATACACATCATCATACACATGTGGGTATTGGGTATCCATTATATCCAGCACCTTATACAGGCAAGCCTCTATAATATGTAGTTGTATGTGACTTGTATTTGAATATTTATAACTCTTCCATACATATAATTTATTGTTATATCAATGTTTTTATCATGGGGGTATAGACAACTTATTTAAGTTCACTCTTATTTAAATCTTTAAAAAAAAAGATTTATAATCTTATGTAGGAATCCTTTGTATTTTGAAGCTACTGTTTAAGTTATATTTTGCCTACTTTATTATCCCAATTTTAATGATTTCATTTTCAGTGGAAGGGAAAATTTATTCTTTGGAAGCATTTAATAACAAATGGCAATTGTTTATGTAGTAATTGAGATTATTACAAAACTATTCTTGACTCATGTTTATATTTAGGTTTATAACTAACTTTAAACATGGGATCACCAATTAAACAGTAGCAGTTTTTCTAATGATTCATATTTGATATTTTCAAATCAAATTTTTAACATTTACCATTTTTGATTGAATTGTTTAAAATATCATATAGCCATTTCTGTTATAGTAGTTTGTTTCATACATTACATTTTGTACATGTATGCATGTGTATGTATATGGTTTGTTTGTTTATGGATGATTCTGATCAAAGCTGATGATGGCTGATATGATTAGCTAATCATAATTTCATATTATTATTTTATTATTAATATTATTTTTATTTTTATAACTAATTATTATTTATTTATTTTACTTTTTTTTGTAATATTTCAATTTAATTTAAAAAATATTTATACCTTCAGGGGTTTTCTTTACATTTCAGATGTTTTTAGCTTTGAGACAATACAATTAAAAAATATCCTTTGATTGACATATATTTCATTTATTTCTTCTACTTTAAAATAAAAAGTTTTTCATATGTTTCTTTTTCACTTAAATTCAAAGGCTGTGATATTGAATCGAGGTGAAAGATTTGATTTTAAAGTCTTTAGGTGTACACATTCTTAACAAACACATGTTTATTATGATTTTTTTTTTTTGTAAATTGACCTGTAACTATGTGTAAATACTATTTCATTCAACTTGTAATCTTTTTATAATAATTTTATTTATTCGAATAAGGTATATAATTTTATTTTAAATAAATAATTGCCTATTTATGTAAATAAGTGCGAAGAAAAATCGTTAATACTTTGTGTATATGCTAGGCTTTATAAGTGTAGGCAACCTTTATTTATGATGATATTTTATTTATTATGGATACATATTTTAAATGTAAATATTTTATGTGGGATTTTTGTACTATAGTTGGAAAATATATTTTAGTATTTTTTGATTATTAGGTGAATAAATTTATATTAATAATTATTGTACACTTAATTTATAGAAACCTTAGTTTATTTATTTTTAATTACTTATTATTATGATGATTATTATTAAAGACTACAACAATGTTGTTTTTTGTCTTTTGACGATAAAAAGACTGCACATTGAAAAAGTAAAAAAAAATTGATATTGATATTAGAAAATGACTTAAATTATTTTTGTTTAGTGTTAACCTAAAACAGCGTGTAAAGAGTATTTATCTTTAAAAAGTAATATTTATTGACTGTAATATTAGTTATTGAAATTTAAAATGTGTCCTGTATGATATTCATGTTAAGATTCTTTTTTTACAAATAATATTATCTCTTGCTGCTGAACAGCACTTGGGAATAATTGTATACTGTTTTCCTTTTTTCTTCAAGAACTCAACTCTATAATGTAAAAAAATTCATAGTTCTTCAACTTACTGTCTCGTTTATATATATATATATATATATATATATATATATATATATATATATGTATGTATGTATGTATGTATGTATAAATGGTCTTTATAAAATAAGATGAATGAAATTTTATTAAATTTACTAAAATTATGCTTGTATTTATGAATTGTGTTTTTACTTGTTTAAACCATTATTTATGCACTACGGTAATTATGGATTCATTAAAATTGAAAACCAATAAAAATATATACATTCTAACTTAAAATACAATTTTATATTTAAATAATAAATTGAGTTTTATAGTATTTATCCAAAAACCCTCCTTATAATATATTATTATTAGTTAATATTAGATATTTAATATTTCACAGAATTTAAAAAAAATTATTTTCTTTGATTTGCATATTTTAGTGGTACAATTCAAACAATTTTTATTTAAATATAAAATTCAAACAACCTCGTACAATTTTTATTTTATTTTATTAATTTAATTCTTAAATAACAAAATATTAAAAGCTTTTAAAAAAATGTAGGTAAATAATATAGGTAGTACTTGAGATGTCATTTTGGAATACAACTAAACTTCTGAGCAAATTAAAAATGTGATGTAGTTGCTAACTCGTTTTTATACAAAACTAGGGAAAATAAGATATCTTCTTATTTAAATTCTATTAATTATAATACAAACTAATACAATTGAACTTTGAATAGAAAAGATATTTACATAAATGTCAAGCAAGTTTAGTTAGAAAAAATAACTTAAACTAATAGCATACTTTCTTTTCTTAATTTTATAATTATCGATTTTGGTTATAATATCAATCTGTAAACTACATGTTATTTTTTGGGGAAAAAACAGCTTATTAAAGATTAGATCTTTTTACTTATTCAATTTAATGCTTTAATTTAATTCAATTAACATCAACTAATTAAGTTATAAACAAGAATTTATAATCAGTGATAGTAGTTATTCTCCAAATAAGCGAATCTACCCAATTATTGTTTAACATATGATTGAAATTCAGTGAAAATCGTAATTTTGTAAGTTCAATTGATTATGAAATTTGACTAACTAATATAGCTCGAGATTAATTTATTTTTAAAAAGAATAATATGTACTACAAATTCTTCAAGAAACGTGAAATGGAATGAATCAGATATTAGTTATCTTCATATCTACTGGACATCTTTCAAAAGTTTGATAACTGTTTAAAAATAACTCACATATATCTTATGTAACTTATCAGAAATCCTTAAATTTCAATATTTACATGTATGTAATAAATTGAAGAAAATTGAAAAGTAATAAAAATTGACATAATTAATAAACATTAATAATATATTGCCCCAAATTGCAATGGAAAAATATATAAAAATAACTATTATAGATGAAACAGAATAAAAGAATAAAATAAAAATGTATGTACATTTATTAGATTAAAATTAAGTTTTAGGGAAACATTCAAAGGAAAACAAATAATAGAAATTTACAATTTATAAACAGAATAGAAAATCACAACATATTTATTAAAATTATAATTTTAGTTACAGAATATTCATGTTTAAATACATTAATTTTTGTAATTTTTGATATGAATAGGAAAACGGTAAATGAATTAAATTCTATACAAGTTATATTTGAATCAATCTATAAGTTTAAGAATAATTTAAGTAGTATGTTTCATCATATTGAATTTGGTTGAATTAAAAGAAAACCATTTTTCCTACTCAATATCATACACCAAAAAAAAAAAAAAAAGTCCAATTCAATTTAAATTAAATCAGCCTTGTGGTTTAACTTTGAACCAATTATTTACAGTTCATCTTTGTCATCTTTGGCTTTCCCAGATCTATCAAAGCCACTGAGTTCATCTGTCGCCTTAGATGCTATGTATTTGATAAAATCGTCTACATCACGGCCTCCCTGAAATAATTCAAATTAATATTTATAACTGAACAGTTATTATTTTTTAATATAAGCGTAAATTATTTAATTTTATATTACCTCATAACGAATAGGCTTGTTTTTGCCATCCTTGGGTAACCAATACAAAGTTGGGAATCCACGAACATCAAAAACAGGAGGAACATCATTCGCAGTAGCATCCATTTTAACTAAAGACACTGCTTCGTCTTTTAACTAAATGAATTTTATTTTAATATATCATTAAATTATAAAATACATTACATAAAGAAAAACAAGACAGAGATAATCTGTTAATTCAATATTAAATGTTCATGAATATTTAAGGAGCAATGACAATACAGATGTATATTTTTTTTACTAACTGTTATCTATTTTTATGTCTTACCCAGCTAATTATAGCTAATTTAAATAGTAATCAGTACTTTAAAGTAATATAGTATCAAGTTGTTACTTTAAAGAATTGACTTAAACCACTTTATGGTTTATACTTAAAAAAATTCAATAAAATAATTACTATTATCAAGTTGTATTAATTTAAAATTTACCTTATCAGCAACTTGTTCATAAATTGGAGCCAAGTTCTTACAATGGCCACACCATGGGGCATAAAATTCTATCAATGTGTCAACTCCGTTGTTAATAACTAAATCATCAAAGTTTTTGGCAACAGCTACTTTCACTGGGGCAGTGTTATCTTCTGGAATAGCCTCTGATTTGACATATGGTTCCAATTTACCATCTTGGAAATCACGCACAAACTTTTCAAGATTTTCAATTCTATAAAAACATAGGTTTGTTTAAAATAAATAATAGTTCATTTGTTAGCATCAATAAACTTACGAGAAATCATCTTTCATTATATATTTTTTGTTTGTCAGAGAACGAGCCAATACAATAGGCTTCTCATCTGACACAAACTCTAATCCATATTCGTTAATTTCGTGTTGGAATTCGTCTTTATTGTTAATAGCTAATGTAACATCTTTCACCGATTTGGCAACTTTCAAAACTCTATTACGCCAGTAATTTGTTCCTTTTGGATTCTTAACATAATCAACAGCATAATAGATTCCAACATATGGAGGCTTAAAAGCTTCCATATTTTCTTTCTTACGGTAACCAACCAAACCATGACTAAAAGTAAAAATTAAATACATTAAATTAAATATTTAGATGTTAATAACATTTCTATATTTACTAATTTAATGTAATCCAAGTGTCCAAAGCAAGTGTTGATTCTTCCCCATCATATACCACAAAATCTGGTTCAAATTTATTACTTAAAAGCTTAGGTCTGTACAGCACAATATTGTTCCTAAACAAAACATAGAATATTGAATCAAAATAAGTATCTAAGTATGAATGAATTAAAGTAAACAATATTAATATAAAAAATCAATTTTGAGATAAATAGAATACTAACTAATCTAGTGCTAAATTATGAATACATTTATATTTCTTTTTATAACACATACTTGTAATTGTATTTGTCAATAACTGCTTGTGAAGTAGTATGACCAAAGTTAACTTTTTCACGTAATTTGTTGGCAAGTTGAAGAAATTTACCCTTGAGATCAGTTTCTGTTTCGAAAAACCCAACAACAGCTACTTCATCTTTTGTTAAGAAGTTCTCAATAGCTTCTTCTGAAGATAAGTCTTTTGAACTTGGTCCTACTTGTGATTTCATGTGCTTAACAATTCCAACTAATCATAATTTAAACAACTATTAATCATCAAAATTAATGAACTATAAATATAGTTTGTAGTGTATAAAGTACCAGAATCACGAGGCCCATTATATTCCTTAGACACTTCACCATTCCGGAATATTTTTAAAGTTGGATACCCAGAAACACCAAATTTATTACATGTGTCTTTACCAGCTTCAGTACAATCAACCTATAATTGATAAATTTAAAACAATTATTTACAATATTATATTTATTCAGATAAAATTGCATTTAATAAACAAAACACATTGACATAATGTAAAATGCACACAGAAAATCTTAATAGTAAGTGTACTGAAATTATACCTAACCTAATATACAAATTCTATTTAATTAAAAGTAAACACATTTAAAATAATGTACTTACTAATAAATTATTATATCTAAATGAAAAATAAAAAAATAACCTAAACAAATAAATAAAATAGTTAGTTATTGTAGAATGTAATATCAAAATTTATTTTCAGAAAAAATTGATAAAATATTAAGTAATAATGGCGATAATATTAAAATTGTATTCAATAAGTACTAAATACAATATAATAAAAAATAATTTACTAACTTAAATGCAGTTACAGTAAATGTTATATTGATAAAACTAATAGGAATTTTAAAACTAGATAATAAAGAACACATCTCCAAAAAACTAATCTGAATCCAAATTTTGTTACATACATTTTTTTGTTCATATTTTCTTTTTTATTTTAAACCTGAAGATCACATTTAATCAACACTTTTTATACAATAATTTTCTTTAGTCATTGGATATATATTAATAATTTTAAACTAGTTTATCAAATCATTTGTATTATGTACCTATATTCTATATTATGCTTATAAATAGTATGACCTTGATGTAACCATAACTGCTAATAATCCATAATATGAACTGAGTTTTGAAACTGAAGTCTACTGACTGCACACGTTATATTAGCATTATGCACTACTTAAGAGGTCAACAGAGCAGAACCCGAATGATCCCATGTCATCTAAGAACCACCAGCATTGGGCTAGACTTGTACTTGTTTGAGGAGAACGCAGGACTCAGTTAAGTACCATAGGGGTTCCTATCTTCTCCCACTAGGTCTTGGAGATTTGGTTACTATCTAGGGCCTGTTCCACAGCTACTATGTTACAGCCGAGATAAGCATATCAACCTTGCATCCAAAGCGGCAAACCGGTCTGGCGTGATAGTAAGGCTCCCAACTAGGTTTTATATTGACGATAATTTGTTAATTTATACCCCTTTTACATTATACCCTTCCCACTATTCTAGCTCGTCAAATGGCTAGTAGTGGGTCCTTGTTAATAATCTATAATATTATCTAAAAATATAATCAAATATATATTATGATTATACAGTTTTATTTAAAAAATATTAAATGATGTTAATTTACAATTAATAACATTAAATACAAAAATTATAATTGTAAATATATTTCTATCCACTTTATGGTTAGATTTAAGCATTAATTTTACTTGTTTAGAAATATCAAGTTTATAAATATTCGTTATTACAAAAAACAAAACTTAGTTAAACATACAAATAATTTTATTTTTTAGTCATTAAAATAAAAAGATAGAAAAACTAGGAAATATGAAAATATAACAAGTTCTGTAGTTTTTATTTTGTTCCTTTTTTTAAATATTGAAATACTTAGGTTTTTGTACTATCAAATTATGTTATAAGTATATCATTAAAATAAAAATTATTTAAATATTTAACACGTATATTAAAATAATAATAAACTTTTTATACAGCAACCTAAAATTAATTTTGACAAAAAAATTATTTTAACAAGACCAGTATAATTTATTTTACTCTGCTCTTCCCCCTCAGACACTGGGAGAAGTGCTTGCTGAATACTGTCCCAAAAATAAATAATTAATGATATTTTTATTATAGTGAATATTATTTATATTATTCTAAATGAGGTTAGGTATATTTATTTAAAGAGAAAATATATAATCTGACAATAAATATAACAATACAGGTAGATGTATTCAAATATAAGACAGTATTACTGTCCCATGATACTCATGATAAATAACTTAGAAAATTCAAAGAATAACACAAAAACGTCATTGTTATGGTAATTAATTAGACTGATCTTCACCATTTTATATCTTTCATCTCTTCAACTAATCTTTAAATGCTAATTTATGAAAAAAAGTTATTGGTTCAATTTTTAGTTTTTTTTAAACGGTGTAATATTTACAGGTTGTCATTAATTGTTTCAGATACATTCTACTAACTACTTATTTGACAATTTTGAAAATTTACTATATCCCATTTAAGTAAAATTTGCCTAATCTCAGCCATATGTACTGATCAAACAGAACTATTGGACCCGTGAACCTAGTGTTCTGTGATTGGATGCCAATGGTTGGCAACTGACACTACTTTACTAGATCAATAGCAGCCTTGTATACAATTATAAAAATATAATATTACACACAAAAGAGCAAATGCTGCATGGTGTGTGTACAAATATAATTTAAGTATGTACACAATGTATGATGTTTTGATGGTAGACAACAGCGCTCACTATTAGCAACATTTATGCACAAATACAATTTTATTTTTGTTAGTTGACTGGACAAACTTAACCTAAGTAGAGTGTAGATACACATCTATAAGGATATGCAGTGATAGCCCGATAAATTAACATAAGCATTTTGAGAGTTATATACTTTAGTCCACATGTGAAGCTAATGTCTACCTACTTATAAATTATACGTAATTAAGTAAAAATTATATACCTTCGCCAGCGTTACAGGCGGATCTTCTTTCAGCAGACTTTTGCTGCCTTTTCGAATTCAGGTTTTAATTTTTTGCAATGACCACACCTATTACAAAAAAACACAAACAAATTTTTTAGTGTAAATCATGGTTTCGAAGTTGCGTTGTGTATCAAATACATACCACGGTGCGTAGAACATGATTAGAGACGTGTCGTACTGAGCTACAGACGACTCGAAATCGGAATCGGAAAGGTCTACGACGGAGTCGGCGAGCACGGAGCCCAACATGAGCCCGAAGAACAAGATCAATCCGCGAATTAATTTCATAATGGCGTGCGGCGATTCGTGAGGAAAACGAAAAAATGTAAGCAAAACGAAGTTTCAAATGCGAATGTCGGCCACTACGAAACGTGAATCATTCGTAAATATTTAAAAAAAATAATAAAAAGAACGAAAAAACGATCAACGCAACCAAACTGAATTAAATAACAAAACGTAAGGAGCCGGTTTTGCTTTTCGGCGTTTCACACTTCCACCACAATTGTTCGTGAATCGCATGTATAGCCGACGCATACGTGTTCCGCGTTACCGTTAGGTACTTGGCGATTTCCAATTGGCCGATGCGTTTATCACACGTAGTTGGTCACACTCTGCCAACACTTAACCCGTAGCGACGTCGTTTTCCTCCATGGATATACGTTACCGCGGTTAACGTTCGTGCTAGACAACATTCCATTGCGCGGTCAACAACAACAATAATAATAGTCCACCCCCACTCCGTACGCTCAAAAACCCGATGCGTACAATGCGTACAATGCGCATCGTCCCCTGCGCAGCTACACATGCGCTCCTAGGGTAAACTGACAACCTTGTGTTCAATTTTTAACGAACTTCTTTTCGACTTTCTTATTTCATGTTATTCCCGCCGACAGCGATCCGCGAATTGTTCGTTCACTTGTCGACTAATAACTATATTCACTATTTTAATAAATTACGACATGAGTTTTATTGTTTAGTAGTTTTGTTTTTTTAATCGTTTGCGCATCATTAATCGTATTGTATGTTTGTTCGTACGTCATCGGTTTTGAAATTGACGATTTCATTTGTTTACAATAAGTACGGGCGTATCAAAAGTGAGTACTAGTGATGGGATTTTTTGTTCCTTTCGTTCCGGTCCACAAAAGGAACGATTCCAAATGACTCGTTTCATCGTTCTTTTCAGTACTTTTTACTATCATTATCTACCGGGTATTGATACCAAACCGAAATTCCTATTCGTTCCTCCTCCGAATTACAGACTATATAAATAAATTATATTTTCATATAGTCTGTCTGAACTCTCAACTCGTACAAATAGTGTGAATGAAAACACGAAACCAGCCTAATGAGAGCAAGCCAGGTTAATATAAATAGATTATTACTACATATTAACCTTGGTGTCAGACAACAGAATTGGTAGTGTTTTATTAAATAATAAATAACGCGCACATTTTGTCGGTCTTAATTCGGTATTTTGGCGTTGTTAGTGCGTGATATAAGTATAGAACGATTTGGTTTTAGAACTATTGCACCTAAAAGAACCGAGTAGGTGGAATCGTTCCGATTCGTTCCCCCTCTGTACTCGTTCCAAAAGAACGATTCGTTCATGAACGACCCACCACTAGTGAGTACCTGCTTGCGCAATATTAATTAACTACGTATCTAACTGATTTTATTTGAAAACAAATCTGTCATGTTTTAATTTGCTTAAACGGTCGTCTTAGCTATCTGTCGATGAAAAAATGTTTTTAATTTAATTTTGTCTTTCAAAACCTCTAGTATCTGTAAATCCAATTTCTCTTCTGTCTCTGTTTAGATTTTAATTGTCATCAGGCATATTCCTTTTTTCATTCAATGATTTTCCTAACAATTAAATTAATTCAAACATCAGAAAATGTTGATAGGATATTAGATATTTTTTAAAAAAAATTAGGCATAAAAATATACATAAAAATACAATGTTATACATTTATAATAACATGGATTAACTTTAATACCGATTGTGTTGATATAAAATTATATATTATGTAATATTCAATTATTATATTTATTTTTATTTAATGTAAATGGTTATCCCTATTGACGACGTCGATAATAACATTTACAAATCTTAAATACTATTTTATTCACTAATTAATTGTTTTTATATTATATACTACGGAGTTGTGTTTATGTGATCCATGTGAATGTTGAATGTTCGCATACTAGAAAATGTATGTAAAATAAAACGGTTATTTCATATACTAGTAGTTTATGTACATTTTTTCGCTTACAGTTTCAAAAGTGGGATATTCAAACCTAATTTGGTTGAATATATGAAAGTTTATGAATGTGACAAAAAAATCGTATGTAGAATAATGTGAAAAATACATGGAAGAAGTATAGACAGACAATGTTGTTTTTAAAGAATTTCAGTTATGTGATTCTTCCCATATTTTTTTCTATTGCCCTTCCCTTGAAGCTGAAAGCTAATAAAAAAAACCCCCAATCTAACGATTATGTCAGTGTGCTGATTATGTGTCAATTTTAAACATTAAATACATTGTACATTTTTATGACCAAATTTGTTTCTTACATATAATCGTTACAAATATCTATCATCTATACTATATATCATATGTATGATGAAATTAAAACGAACTATTGAAAATAAAATCAACATATCATTTTTCTAATTATATATATAATTAATGGCTTAGGTTCTACAAGGACCATTAAACTGGTTATGAAGAAGAACAATTACTAAACTAATATGAATAATATATTCTTCTTCTTCATAAGTATTATAGTAAAGATGGGTTGAATGTTGGTTTTTTTGTCAAACTTTTCACTGTTTACACAGATGTACTAAATCATCAGATGTCTAAATTTTTATAGACTAAATAAATTATAATTATTTATATTATCATATATCTTATTCATAGTGTATCTTATACAAGGCGATATCAACAATTATGTAGGAAATATGATTTTAACTACATTTAAAAATTTATTTTTACTTAGTACTTACATTTTTGGAAAAATAATGGGTCTTTTAAATTTGTATATGGTATATCATATTTGGAAATAAGGTAGTGTAACATTTACTTATGATTTGTATATAAATGGTTATACAATTTCCATTTTTTAATAGAACTGTGTACAAATTGTATTTGGGTTTGGTTATACTCTTGAAATAAATCCCATTGATTAAAATATTAGACATTTTTGGTTTCATTTAAGACTTACACGTTGACAGACATGACTGCTTTAGCAGTTATGCCCATGACTGTAATTTGAGAGTCACTCTTATATCTCAATAACTTTTGCATTTATGGAAATAATTGTAAGAGTTTTTCTGTTATAAATTGTATTCTTAAAGAATTGGAAACATAAAATTATATAACTTCTATAGCAGTTATTATTCACTGGTGACTATTTTCCTAATTATATGATCACATTACTGCTATGGTCACATTACCCAACAATATGCATTTTCATATTTTTTTTCTATAAAATAAATTATAAATAACAAGTAAGTAAAAATATTAACCTTTATTTTATATTATTTATATGAAATATGTATAAATATATTGAATTATAGTTACATAAGATTTAATTTTAGTTGTATAAAAATTGGTGTTTGATAATAATTTTCCCTACTTGTTAGTAAGTCATAATAGGACACTAGATAATTTCCAATGTGATGAATCCGTAATAAAGGCAACTGCTCCGGCAGTTATGTCATTTTATGACTTCTAAATATATAACTGTTTTAGCAGTTATCATATATTAAGATTTATATTATTATGACTGTTATAGCAGTGATTGTCCTCAACGTGTTAATAATGTCAAATATTTATTGCTAAATTATGTAGTAGTATTTTAACTAGGTCTTTTTGTTTTAAATATTATATTTAATGAATACATATTTATGTTTCAGTATTTCATATTAAAAATGGACTGTACGACAGATATAATTGAAGTATGGAAAGAGTTAACATTATTAAATGTAAATAATATTAAAAAAATTAATAATGGTTTAGAGGTAAGCTAAAATAAATATTTACCAATTTGTCAAATAAAATTATTACAATTTATATATATTATATATATATATATATTTATAGGAGCAAACATTAAGACTAGATATTGTTTATAATAAGTTATTGCAATCTGCCCAAAATGAATTACCTGATTATTTACCTGAAAAGAAAATGTCCAAGAGACAATCTAGTAAGTATTTGTAATAAATATCTGAATATTTGAGAAAAGTCCTTGACACTTGTTTTTCACAAATTATTTTCATTTTGTTATACATTTCAAATTGTTAGTTTTTACATAAAAAATTAAAAAAAATTATTAGTAGAAAAAACGTAGATGTTTGTTGTGTGATTGTGTGTTTATTATAATAAATGTTTCCAATTTTTTTAGAAGCCACAAGTGGACAAGTTGGAGATTTGTTTTCTACTGAATCAAGTTTTCAACAACCAGCTGTACCTCCTGTTCGTAGAACTAAAAGACAAGCATCTATAGTATGTATTCATTTTATATAGTTAAATTCTTACATATATTTTAGATTATTAATTAGTTTGTCTTTGAATAATAAAATATTTTTTTAATTAAACAATTTTTCATATTTTTAGTATAAATGTTTAACATTTAATTTAAATTAAGTATGAGACTAATTTAATATTTAATTCATGGGAACATTGGTTTGCTATTGTGATTCATTTAGGTATTATAATTTTAATATAGAAAATACATTGAATATTATATTAAATGAAAATAGTAGCATATTATTTAATTATAAATTCAATTTTGAATTTAATCATAAAAGTTTAATTACTTTACACATTGATTTTGTAACATTTTAAGTTATTTTAATTGAGAATTAATGGTTTCAATGACAATTTTTATAGATAAATACTTTTGCCTTGATAAAAATTTAAATACATTTTAAATATTTTTAAATAAATAATACAATATATGTATTACATTTAAATTAAGTTGTAAAATAACATTACAGTAACACTTAGTATAAAATATTAATTTTATTTCTGATGATAATATTACCATTTTCAAGTATAAACATGAACAAATTTCGTATTTAATAATAACAAATTTTGTTAAAAATGTTTTATTAAAATTTGTTAATTTTTTTCATTTGTATTATTTGAAAATAAATAAATTATTACAAAAATCTAATTTGAAAAAAAAAATATACAGAAAATATTGATATTTTCAACACAGAAGTCTACTATTTTTTTACTAATGATAATTTTATTTGCAGGTAGCATTAGATAAAATAAAAAATAAAAGAGAGTCTGCAACTATTGCCTCGGGGAGATCTATAAGTAAGAAATAATTTTGATTTTTATTGTGCCTAAATTGTTCTTCAATATAAAAAAAAACTGAAAACTATACATAAATCTATAGAACTATATATATACATATAATTCATGAGTTTTCAATAAAAATTGTACAAATATTTCCTATCTTTTTTTAGCTAAGAACTTTACTACATTTGTGGTAAACACTACAAACAAGTGTTTATTTAGTTTGCCCATTAATTTTATTTGAAATATAACATATTTTATTTTGATTAAATATTATTTTAGGAGCTAGTCGGACAAGAGCATTATATACATTAGAGGATATAGTTCCTATTGATAATCCAAAAGCAAATTCTACTTTTGTAGTAAATAAGAAGTTAGTAGAAAATATAGAAGAATGTTTATCACCTGACATTTTTCCTCTTGACAACGAAACGTATATTAAGCCAAAAAATCCCAATAAAACTTTTGATATGCCATCAACAAGAGCATCAAAGAAATTGGATAAAAATGTCAATTTAATTCCAGAAGAATCACCTGTTAATGTAAAATCTAATTCTATATCATCAGTTGAAGTTAGCATCAAGAAAAAAAGGTATTTATAATTTTTATACATTTAGTATAGAAATAAGTTATTAGTTAATTGTAATGAATTTATTGTTTAGTTAATACTTTTTAACCCTTCATATTTAGTGAGAATTCTGAATTAAAGAATAAACGACGGGAAAAATTAGAAGATATTGATGTCAATATAAGTGAACAATCAGCACAGCATATGACAAGAACAATGAAAAGAAAAATGCAAAATGAAAATGAAACCAATGCAAAGAAAACTAATGTAGTCCATGTGTTACTAGAAAAAAAATAACAACACCAGTGAAACCTTTAGAAGATATAGCTGGAATTCATCAAGCCAGAGAAAACAATGCTGAAAAAAGAAAAGAAATGTACCTAAAATCCAAAGCAGATCAAAAGTATTTAAATATTTAAACTACTAAAATGTTTTACATTTAAAAAATACTATACTATAGTGAATAATATGACATTTTCTTTTAACTTTAGAATATGTAATCAGGCCAGTCTATTTCTTATATAGATATTTCTAAAGTTAATTAGTGTATATGTGTTTAGTGTTCACTAGATTAATTATTTTATAAGCTTTTTTTATTTATTTTTGTAGAATAAATTTTATAATTAAAATTTTTTAATAGGAAAATTGATGAACAACATTTAAAGGCTGCCAAGCAAAGAGAAGAACAAATAAAACGTGCTGGAGAAAAACGTAAAAAAGTTGCAGAAGAAAGAAAGAGAAAAGAAGAAGCACAAAAGGAAAAAGAATTAATGTTGAAAGAAGAAGCATTAAAGAAACAAAAGCAAATAGAACTTCGATTACTTGAGCTTAATACAAAGCGTAAACAAGCTGATGAAGCTAAAAAATTAAAAATGGTAATTATATTCAGTAAAATAATAAACTGTTTATCTAACTAATTTATTTTTAATTTTGAACACTATTTAAAGGAACAAGAAATTAAAAAGAAATATGAATTGTAAGTATTAATATTTAACATTTATACTAATAAAGTATTTTATAACAATTATATGAAATAATGGTAAATGTCTTTAGACCAGAAAAGAGTAAATCTATCCGTCCTAAAGCTATTTCAAATTTACCACCTCCATCGGTACCTAAAGTAGTAACTGCTTCAAAATCAAAAGTAAGTTTTTTATATATATATTATTATTAACAGAATTAATTTATTACATTTGTATTATAATCATTATTTAGAACAATGAAATGTAGTAGTATGTTTGTTTTGTTTGTTGTAGGTTGTGAAGAATGAGATTAACAAAAATGACTATGGTTTAAATGATATATCAGCTCGCGATTCTTCTGAAGACGAATCTGGGCCCAAAAAAGCTGTTCCAAACTGGGCGAAACGTATGTGAAATTGAATAATTTCATTGTGTAGTTAATTAGTAAACTAAAGTAATCATTAAATTAAATAAATCAATACTCATAGGTGAAAATAGAAAAGCTGTACTTGAACTCCAGTATCACGTCGACTCAAAAGTAAGGGACTTGTTTTTTAACTGTCCTAAAAATATGAGTCTCAAAGAAATGTTCAAAGGATGGAATATCCGTGATAAACAACGTACATCAAGTGCTGTTTGGAATACACCTCCACGATATAGTGAATATATTCGCAAGAATTAATTGTATTCATGTTTTTAGTTTTAAAAAAAACCAATAACCTTATATATTTTGTATTTTTTTCTGTATACATAATGATAATGATTATCATTATTATTATTTTTTTTTTTTTTTTTATGCTTAGTATTTGTGTTTCAAATCATTTTAGTTTGTAAACAATCAAGATTTTTTGGGAATGTATCTAAATGATTAGACTTTATATTGCTTGTTTTTAAACTTCAAGAAATGTATTATTTTCATTAAAATTTTGTAATTTATCATTTTTATTTATTTAATTTTTTTCAACTATTAAATCATACTTTTTTATATGTTAAAAGATAATTATATAAGGTATATTTTAATCTTTGTGTTTATGATAAATTACAACTTATATATTGTACATGTTACTCACAACTTTAATTTTATGAATCATATATTAATTATTCTAAAAAGTTGTGTGCTCATTCAACTTTAATATATTCATTGAAAACAAAATGTAAAATAATGTTTATACTTATTGACTTTGATATTTTTTACTAACAAGTTCTTTTAATTGGTTTATTATTTTTATTAAATACATTGTTTATTAAAAACAAATAAATGAAAAACTGATTGATATGGATATTTAATTTTGGTTGCATGTTTTAATCCAGTTTTGCATGATATTTGTTTTCAAACATTTTTGTTGTAATGTTTTTTATACTTTATAGTTATTAAACCCAGTGAAATGTTCAGCTTTTACCAATTTGGGTAAATATGCATTTGATGACATTTAACCATGTTTTTTAAGTTTCATTTCTGAAGGTGCCATAACAGATCGATAGATTTGACTACTACTGTTTACAACAAAATTCGAAATTTATTATTGTGCTTATTACTTATTGATTAACAATTAAACTCCAGAAAATGTGATTTTTATTAATAATGTATTAATTGACAAAAATGTTTTAATTTAAACCCAATAAATCATTAATTTCAAATATATATAATAAGGACTTTTAAAAAATAACTATTAATATAATATTATATATATATATTAAAACCTAGAAAAATTACAGTTCTAAGACAAGGGCCTATTTGAGGGGGAAACAGGGCTCCCCCTCCATAGACATTATATGTTATTAAGTTATTGCTAAATTACAAAAATATTGGTAAGTAAAAAAAAAAAATATTGTTGATAAAAGTCTAATTTACTTTGAAGTCAGCACTGTATAGATTCACTTTTCTACAGATTCATATAACATTTTATTGATAACAACGAGCGCGATATTACCACAGATTAGATGAATAATTAGATTCATTTAATCTGTGATATTACTGCATCGCGGATTCATATCACGGTGAAGTTATAGGCTAGTCCGTCGCTCACGTGTTTGTTTATACACTGCCGGCGAATGCGTGACAATCAAATATGGCAATTTTTTCGTGAACATTGATGTATCCCTTTCAAATCACCGATGCTAACAATATCGATAGATTAAATAAAACTCAATGTATTTGGTAAAATATCGTTAATTTTAAATATAGAGGAAATAGTTGTTCTTTGCCATAGTTACATTGAAGGAGACATTCAGTGCTTATCAAACCCCAAACATAAACTATAGCCATTACGCTATCAGGAATCCTGCTGGATCAATGATATATTATATATTATGTTTAAAATAAAATATGTATATTTATCAAAGTTATATACTCGTATTTATAATTATAATAAGAATAATGTATGTACTGTTGGTTTCGGTAAAAAGTCAGTATATCAGGAAACAAAAACCGTTCGTTTCACTGGTGGTTTTTTTTTTTTTTTCGTGAATTCAGTCACTTGGTTTTTACAAATTACGTTTAAAATAATTTGCTAAAATAATTGCATTCCACCTTCTACCGTCAGGCCGACCTGATTCGGCCGTCGAGCTGGTCCGGACTCTTCATGGTCTTGATCGTGTACACCTGGTAGGCACTAACACGGGCGGCAGGACAACGCTTGCCGTCGCCGGACGACGGACCGCGCAAAACAGGAATTCCGGTCAGAAGAGAGCGGCTTCGATCGGCCCTAGTTGTCGTGAAAAACACGATAAGTCTGACTGGTCAGCCGGTGTCGTCGTCGTCGCGTCGTGAAAATATGCAACGAACTCGAGCCCGCGGCGTCCAAACGAGACGGCGAACCGTCGCCCGCGCAGGAGCTTCGCGTGCGAGCGAACCATTTGACGCGTGGTTGTTGGTGCGCGCGCGGGTTGGACGGGTCGGACCTATAGCTTCAGCACCACATCCGACAGTGCGGTCGATAGAAACATCGAACGAGAACCGAGTGCCGCGATGCCCGTGCCGTCGTAACAAACCAGACGGCTCTGACACTGACGACGAGAGTACCGACGTTGCGGAATTAGCCCGCGGCGTCCCTAACGAAACCGCCAATGGCCGCCGACGCAGCAGCTGAAAGTGCGAGCGAACCATGTAACCTAACATTAATTACACACTATATATGTGTATATGGTGAAGCGTCGTGTACCGCCCGCTCTTGACCGAGAGATGTTGACGGACGAAACCGTCGTCGACGGGAGGACGCGACGCTCCCGTCCGATTGCTGTCCGCGCGCGCCGCTGGGTCCACTCAGCGACGTACACAACCGTTTTGGTAAATTTGTGACTCTATCCGGCGACAAATTATGGTTGTAAAGCGCGCGTTTGCGAAACGACGTGACGCAATGGGTGGACGACTTCGTTTTTATTATTGTTCTCTATAAATAAAACAACAAACGGTTGTCTACGTGAACGGTACGTACAAATTTAGTTTTATCGTAAAACGTTTTCGGTTTTCACAACTAACGAAACCGCATATTACATATGTAAGTCGTACAATATATATATATATAATAGCTAAATGCACTGCACAGCATTCTTTTGTCAAGAGGTTTACCTGTATGTAATCATACCGTTTAAATTATCTCGTTAAATTCAATGTACACTTATTTAGACGATTTGTTATGTAGGCGTATTGATTTATGACACTATAAAGGAACTTAAAAACAATACACACATATATATATTTAATGCGATTTTTCGATGATAAATTAAATTAGTTGGAAAAAATTGTACTTTTATTTTTTATTGTAAACAATAGTTAATAAATAACAATAGTAATGCTAAGTAATAAAAACTGGTTCATAAAATCCTCAACTAGAAGCACTGGTTGCTCATGCAAAATAATGCACTCCAATTAAATCTTGCTGTAAATGTCACAAAAATCAACCTACCTATAAATACATATATAGTAAATAGTAATTTGGGGTTTTTCCCATAAAACAAAACATAACCCATTCGCCAGTCGCCTACACTTATAAATTAATTTGGAAAATAATAGCAACTAGTATCTACAAACATATAATAAACATTATCGTTTTAACATAACACGCAATAATTAGGTTTAAAATAATTCAAATAATCTTGAAAAAATCGGCTATAAATATCAAAATCATTACGTAAGCATTTATAAGTTATAATTATTTGTTTATGTCGTGAATAACACAACTATGATTTACATTCTCTGGTTATTAATTATTTTATAATAACTAAATACGTAGGTAATGTTCGTTTTTTCTAAAAAAAAATAAAAAAATAATCATATAACCACTAATGTCTGAGTGTAGGTGTTGTTGTGTTTGTATATAATTGCTATAGTATATCATAATATCGACTTCCTTATTGTTCATGCATAATACCAACACACAGTAATCGTAGACGTTGTATCATCGCGAATAATGTTTTAACGGAATAGGGTTTTGTCGTGACGAGTGATATTTTCCTTTACAATAATATTGTACACATTATTGTCCAAACAATCTTCATTGTTGTTACTGAAATCTTGTTGATTCTCTTGCCAGTCGAGCACTCCACTTAAAAGACGGATGTATCTGTACAAACGTATTAAACGTAATTTAATTAATTAATAAATGTAAAAAAAAACTCTTAACCTGAGGGGCCCCCGACAAAGTATAAACGTTTAAACTAGTAGTTTCGTTCATATTTATTATTGTTTGATACAAGATAATAGACCATTTTTTTTTTAAATATTCTTAAACCACACGCACTGCACATATCAGCAGGACGTGTGTTAAAACATATCACAATCGTTTATTCGATATATATATATATAAATATACGTTTCTAGAAACCACCCATTGACGGTATCAGTATTTTATTTTTGGTTTAGTTATCATTTATAATTGGATATGAAAGCACATATACTGTTCTGTAGGCGGGCAGTTTTGATTGAATTGCGAAAACTATTATTCCGAGCGGGATTAACGGTAACGAAAATGTATAATCATGTAATGATGTCGCCCGAGCAATGGCCAGTCGCGCGTATCAAACACGATTCATTTTTGTCGGATACCAAAATGTAATAGCGTCTGCCCACGTACTTGATTGCCATTCTTAAAATTTCGTTCTTGGACAATTTCTTGTCGTGAGGATGAGTGGGCACCAGTTTACGGAGCTCTGCGAACGCGCCGGTAACGTTGTGTTGACGCCAACGTTCCCGGGAATTGGTCACGGTACACGGTTTTCGGGAATCCGGCACGGGAAACCGTCGGACGCCAGCCGACTGGCCGCCAGACATGTGGTCTTCATCGCCGGACGTCAAATCGTCCGATGTCAAGTCGCATTCTTCGTCCGATCCGAACAGCATGACGGCCTTGGACGAGGACGAATCGTCTCTTGCGTCGTTCAGTATTTGTTGTGTTTGCTGGTTCTTCGGCATATTTACAACGTTTCGAGTCTGCCTGCACAATATATTCGTACGCAGTGGCGGTCAAATTATTTGGTCGTTGGAGGGGGGGGGACGAAGCATGATCAACATAAACTTTGATCATTGAAAACATAAGTCATAATTTATTAATCTATTTTTTTTTTTTTGCCAATTCATCCAATACTTCATCTGTGGCAGGGGTAAACACAGGGCCCCTTTTCATTATTTAGTTATATAATTTTTTTATTATTATTCATAAATAGTTAATAAACGGTATACCGTTAAAACTAATACATAATAACAAAAAGGTCATAGGGGAGGATATATCTCCTCATCCTCCCCCTCCCCGTTTGACCACCACTGTTCGTACGAGTGATATTACAACGCGCACACGTATTATTCACAATTTCGTTCTGCTGCGAAACATTTTTGCTGACAGTTTACGAAACGCAGACAGTATAGTTTTTTGAAAATCCGTGCAAATATTTATATTATTATCGGTTTGTTAAGAAACATTTCCAAAACGATAATTTAATATCGATTAACAAAGTACAGTCGAGGAACAACGCGTTATTGTTATATGGAACTAATTGTATATCAAATACGTTAAATTACGCAAGAAAAATAGATAAACATGAAAAAAAAAAATGTAAAACTCACCCAAAATGTAGAAAATATGTTTCGATAATATCCAACGCAAGACACTCCTTTCTGCGACGCTCTGTAAAAATGTTACTACGTCCGAGGGTGTGTAAATGGCCTGATCTCGGAAAATGGAATAGGGTATAAGCCGGTGAACGCCCTCTCATACCCGACAACCAACCACTGGCTGATACCAACATCCCACCCTTATAAAATACAAACCACCCATTCATATTTTTTTTCACTCGGTACGCAGCCATGTTATTTCAACAATTAATTATAAATTTAACCGTTATTTTATATTAACAATCCGTAGTAACGAAATATATTGTACGTATGTCAAATGGGAAATCGTTCATTTTGGTAAACGTAACATTTTAGTTGACTAGATATTCGAAAGTAGAGCCACCGGAACTCGATCGATACGTGCGGGACAGTATGTATTGCGCAGTATTGGGGTGTAAAATACACGAGTATACTATACGCGTTAAATAATAATGACAAAAAAAAATCACCCATTATTGTAAAACGAATGAATTCGTTGCTTCACTCGTAATCTAAAAATCGTTTCTTCAACTCACTCTGTAGAACATAATGTTGTCGAGTGCGAATGCCGGAATGCGTATCGCATTGTGATTATTAATCTAAGAAAACAAAACTCGTTATAGTTTGATTATTTTATCAAAGTTCAATCGATACGTGATATGCTCGTTATATCAATGTTTTTGTCTTTAAAAAATTAAACTATAATTATACGGTTTTTATTTATTTACTGTGTATGTCGTATAAACTTAGATATCATATATTTTATTGAACTGTGTGTATACATACACATGTATATTAAGCATTGAAATAATAATTTTTACATCGTATGATAAAATAGTATTAATTTAAAATAACATATTTGTATTTCGATTTTGCGTTGCTACAATAAATAATTCTTTGTCCGTTAATAATTTAAAAATTTAATTTTGGTTTATATCTTGTATTACAATATTTTGTTTTATAATGGTGCAATAATTTTTTTACTATATTTATATAGAGAAACGAATATATATATATATTATCTAATTTAATAGGTTCAATGTAAATAAAGTTAACAAATTAATGATTAAAAAATAGCTTCAAATAAAATAAATACAAACATTTTAAAAACGTTTAGTATAATTATACCTATGATATAATCATTATAAATATTATAGATTTATTTATTTTCTAATACTTATGTAATAATATATACATATTCAATAGCGAAATATATTTACCGATGTAGAATAGTTGGAACATACGAACAGTGTTAGACGTTAGTGTACATATTACAATGTATTATAATGTGTATATATATATATGTTGCATACCTTTATTTATTAGCAATTGCAATTATTTTAGCCTTGAACTGTGTTAAATACGAATACAATTTTTAATATAATTCCATTATAAACTTATAAGTTATAGGCGATGGTTATTTCTATATTTACACGAGATTAATTTTGTTATTAAAACTCACATTAGGTTGGGATAATTTTATGCAAAACGCATTTATTTTCCTAAAGTTAAAAACGTTGCAGATGATATATATTATAGCATACATGTGTTTTTGTTACGTGTTAATCAGGACATCGGGTTATTATTCATCAACTCAATGTCATAATCACAAATACCTTATAGGAAATTTGCTCCCACGAGAGAACAAACGTTTTTTCCTGATTAACACGTATAATAAATGTGCATAATTTTTATTTTTTATTTTTTATTCGCAATATAAAGAATTTGTAATAGGCGCGTGGATAAAAAGAAGAAGAAAAAAATGCGGACAGTAGAAAACTGCTTACATTGAACATTGAAACGCTAAAGTTTACATTCTAACGGGGGTTTGCACACGACATTCAACCGACTGTTGTCCATTATATAACGTCATTACGGCGATAACCGCCACACAGAATTGTAAACTGTTTTGATTGAATTTTCTTACGGGAACTTAAAAAAATACAATAGATGTATATAAAAAGATGATCCGCGTTTTCAACGTCGATACAAATTGTTTTACGTACGTTTATAGTTACGATATCGTAAGCGATCCGTTTCTACCATTTCGTTTTAATTTATTACACCGTTGATAGACATGCAATAGACAAATAAATTCTGAATACGTGTATCGATTATGTTGTACCGTTTCCGATAACAATCCAATTTGATGAGTTAACTTATCGACGGAATTTTTCGAGAGGATTTCATGTTGTCGAACTATTTCGATATGATGATAAATAACGTTTATAATAACCTATATTACACGTTTTAAACGATTGTATATAACTACGTACACGATTATGTATTTAAACGAATAACGGGCGTGTAGATTGCGGAGAGTTATATTGATTATTATTTACACGGGTCGTGATTCTAACCCCATTCAGCGATTGAGTGATTAACGTAGGATTTCGTGTGTCGAATTTTAACGTTGTGTTTAAAGATCTGGTGGTTCGTTATCAATGTCAATATACATTGAGAAAGTACGTCGAAAATCGGCTATATGAAATTGATTACAAATCTCGTTTGGATCGCTCCGGTGGAAAAAAAAATTATACTTATACATTTAAAATTATAATTTATTGAAATATCGAATAACTTCGTGATGCGCACATAAGTGTTCACGTAATAAAATACGATGGTCGTACATTAAATAATATTATATTGGCGAGCAATTGAATGAACGGGCGAGCATACGAAACGTGAAAGACTACAAAGTTACGTAACAAAAACGCGTACAGAACTCTTGAAATTTAAGATGATCCCAATGTGTGTGTGTGTGTGTTCGAAGCTGTGAAGTTTGTTCGAACCTTGAGCCTATAGTAAGTATACGGTTGCAGAGGCGTATACACTGAAAGATAAATAAAAAAACGGTATCGATAAAAAAAAAAAAAAAACGAACAAACAAAAAAATAAAAATTTTTTTGTTCGCGTATATTGAACCGTTTTTAAACGACCGACGACGGTCCGCGATTCACCATTATCCGGGGGACTCGCCCTTGCTAGACAAACGCGCAACGCGTGTACACGTCGTGGACGGACGGGACTCGCGCACGTGCGCGGCGACGGTCCGCACGTTCCGAAAATGTCGCCGCGATAACGTGCGCCGCCCTCACGGGCCGTGCGTTCGCGCGCCCGTTCTGGAGGAGATAAGAATAATAAAAAAATAATAATAATCCGGGAGCTAGAGTGAAACGATTTTCGCGACAGTATTTAGTATAATATTCGTATCGAGTGCGCGAGCAGGCGTTCTCCTGTTTCCCGGCCGATAAATCCACAATACAAATCCCGATACGACGGCGGGCGGGAAACAATAACAATAACAATAATAATAATAATAATAAAATCGTCGCGTATTACGCGCGTCACCGGTCCGCGCGGGTGTCGTGTGAGCGCGCGCGCGCGTCCGCCCGTCGCGTAATCGGTAAATGATTTTATTGTGCGCGCGCCGCGTGCGTATTAATACACGTACCGTTCGGACGCCCGGCGACGGCGGCGCGTGCTGTTAATCAATTTCGCGTAATGTTGCGATTCTTATTTCTCATACGTAACGCGAAAAGCCGTTGCGCTAAACGTACGCGCGCACCGTGCCGAACGTTTTCCGGGGGCGCGCCGCCAGACATTCGTTCCGGTTTACGAGTCCGTCCGATATTTCGGAGTGTTCGACGGGAAGTGCTCGCCACGTAACCATAATAACAACGAGCTTTCGGCGAACTTTTTTCATCACGTCTGGTCCGGTACATTGTTTCCGACAAACATTTTCTTTTTTCAGTTGTCCGAAGCGCGAGGTTAGTTAGTTAATCACGTGCACTTTTCGTGACACTGCGTGAGACTTTTATTCGTTGTTCGACACGTAATACTTGAACGGCATTTGTAATATTTATGATTTCGTATTACGTATTTTGTGTTGACTTTTTGTGCCGGCTATGCTTAACACGTTATATACATAAAAAATAAAAAACCGTTTTAAATTTATTTTTAAATCGTGGTAAAACCCTCCTTATTCGGCTAATCGCGTACGGGTGGGGTACCGACACGTGCTCGAATTCGCGACGCGTGTGAGTGTACCGTGAGTACCGGGCCCGTCATCGTCGATAGCGACGATTTGTGGCCAACTAATACGTCAACAAATATTTTTTCATCCGATAGCAGAACGCATACTGCACAGCCTTAAGCCAATTGACACGTGACCGTTGTCCGACCGACGTAATTAATTCCATATTATAATATGGCTTATGTAATCTATAGTTTTTCACACGGCGATCGATTTAATAATATATAGGGGACGATTTGTAATTAATATAGACGGAAAAATAATAAAACATTTTATTTTAACTGGTTATTAATATTAATTATGGTTAATGCCAAATAACGTTTAAGAATTTAACATAATATTCAGGTAATGAAAGTATCTCGATAAATCGTAATTATTGCAGATAATAACGTCCTTATCACGTCATCAAAACGAGATTGAACATTTATTGTTATAATTTTATTTACTATACGTACGCATTGTTACATTGTAATACATGTAATACATTGTACATTTGTACATAATTGAAAACACTAAGAACAATTATAATTTTATGTACGAACCGATATTATACTCACAATATCTTATTAGGAGTTTCATCAGTATCAATATGATATACAATATAAATATCAATTCATATCAATGAAAATCATACAAACTTCGTTTTAGAATAAGGAATATATTCTGAAAATTCATTATATTTATCAATATTTTTATTTCAATACAATTCTTTAAACATTTTATATAAAAATTAATAAAATAGTGTATAATATTGTATAAATAATAACAATAACAAAGTATAAGAGTACATAAATTAACTTAACGATTATTATCGACAATATTAGTGTAAAAATATAACAATATAATATTGTTTTTATGTTAATTATAAAAGAGGTTTAAAAACAATAGTTAACATATATAAATTTATGTATTAAAAGTTTTTGAACGAATTTCAACACACATTAAATAATTAAAATTGTATGAGTATAAAATTGAATTTTGTATTTATTTGCCTTGTATTTATTATGCAATGAATAAATATTACATGTTTGTATTATATTCGTTTAATAACTAAAATCCATTAAAAACAATTACGTTTAAATTATTTTAATGTGAATATATGATACAATCTATTTTTGTATTTCAAAATAATAAATATATACATATAGTTGTATAAAATGGTAACTTTTAACAAATAAAATAGTATAACATTTAATGATATAACATTAATTAACAAAAAATTTTATTTAAAACAATTTCTTTGAAAACTTCTATTTTGATTTCGTGTTTATTAAATTTTAGGAAGTATTATAATTATACGTTGCATTCTAGTATTACGATTATATTTTATAACTATATTTATATAACTATTATAGATAATAATCATAATAAAAGATTTTAATCGAAAAACATATTTTATCGGTTTTGTTCGTTATAAATTTGATTAAAAGTACTCCGAAAAATGTTTCTTTCAAAGTTATTATCTATTTGAATAAATAAATAATAAATAAATAAGACCACAAACGCATATAATTTCTTTATACTTGGCTCTATAAACATTCACTGAATAAGTAATAACTGAATATCAAGATAACCCTATTATATGTTGATTTATAGATTATTGATAGTCTATATTTTTCATTATAACTAACTAATAAAACAAATAATATAGTATAACTTCTGTAAATTCGTACAAGAAAAAGTTTTACAAACATCTTACTGTTTAAAAACTACTAATTTTTTTATCACAGATAAAATAATAAATAGTCAACAACTCGTTTTCAGTCTTCTTAATTTATTTGATAATTATATTTTTAAATTAAATAATATTTTGATTTGTGCAATAATAAGAAATTAATGCCCATAACTTATTTTCAATTTGTGGGAATATAATATATATATACACTCGTTAAACTTAAAAGTGATATATATATAGGTACATTAAATGCCTTACACATGCAGCAGTTAATAAAGTATTTCGGAATATTTATGAAATGGCCCAGTCCTCTTATTTATACCAATTGTGGATATACTGTACTTATATATACATCAACATTTATGTTTATTCGTCTAAGCAATACATTTACTTACACTTAACCGAGCATATTTAATTTTAAATATAGATATCGTACCTATAGGTGCATACTATAATTTTAAAAACTTTTAAACGTTTTATTGAATATACTTTTTAAAAAATGTAGTATGTTTTTTCAATTTTAATATGGATCCACAAAATAATATTTTTTTCTCATCCGACTATTTGGTCTCAAATTCATACAATATTATATTAATATTGTAAATGAATTGTTTTTTGGCCGATATCAAATATTATTATTATTTACAGTTTAGTCTAGTATATTTAATCCGCACAAAAAGTATGATGGTGGATATAAAGATCAATGAAAAGAAAATAAAACAAACAGAACGGGTGCTGTTATCAGACAAATGGCATACACTGCAGATCTGGGCTGACATGTAGAAATAGCTATGAATTCGTCTTCACTATCACTACTAGGCCCAGGCCTTAGCATTTCCAAGACTGTTGTTTGCTGTGACCAAAAATTTAAAGGCAATTGACATTCACCGGTGACATTTAGACAAGATGAAATTGGCTTTGTGACATCGTACACCGTTTTATTAATGGCAAAATGTATACGTATGAAATTATCTTGAATCTCATTTTCGCTGTTGAATACGAAAAAGTAGTATCCATCACTAGGAATCCTAAAATTATAATAAAACATAAAATTCACACACTTAACAATATTCTGTAATAACTATATTTTAATGTATATAGAACCATCAAAGCTAAGTATTTATTAATATTTTTATATATATTTTTTCTTATCGATGTTTTCCGCTATTTAAATATGTAGCCATTTACTTGTACAAACAAAAAGAAAATTAAAAGCGAAACATAACATGTTATTGTTATTGTGCATACATCACTATTTAAATACTACACACATTACATAAGTATTATATCAAATGAGTATGAATAATACTTTGCCTCATATTAAAGGCAGAACTTTATTCCGCGTTTGGATATGATAAGAAAATGATAAAAAAATTGAAACATTGATCAGAAATGGAATAATAAATTGATTGTTAACCATAACTAATCGTACCCCGTGCGCCATGATACCCAGGTTATTCTATTTGTTATTACATATTATGCCTATACATGTTTATAAATATGTAAAATATAACCCGAAGCTTTAAAAAGCATTATATTTATCGCTTTTTATTTACACAATCTTTTATATCTGGTTTCGGATTTATTATTCTAAATTCCAAACTCTAAATAAAATCTATTTGTATTTGTAAATTATTAAAAAACATACTTGTAAGTAACAACGTTCGAATTGCTAGCTGATTCATAATCTGGTTCTTTGTTTGGTGGTAAACATTTGTGGTGTGGAGCCAATGGTAAACTTAATAAAAGGCCTTCACAATCAAGAAGCATTTCTTCACTACTAGAAAATGATGACCAAAACTCGCTATGGCTACGATCTTTCAATGTATGCGTGTTGTTTTGAGTTACATTACCTCGGATGTGTGCTATCCCATCAGGTGAAAATGCATCAGACTGAAATATACATAAAGTATTTTTTTATTAAATTTGAATTTTTCTCTGATATTTTGTCTTATAAAACTGTTTATAATGGCATCAACATTTCAAATTTATTACATTTAGTATCATTAAAAACATAAATCATATTTTGCAAGTTGCAATGTATAAAATATCATATATCATCTATTTATAATTTTTTAATAATTTACTTGAAGTTTATTTGTATTGTATTATGTATGCGTGTACAGTTGTTATTGTATTTATAAATGATTTTTATTAAAACAAATCAAAAAAACTTGTACACTTCAAATGTAGTTTTATCGGTATAAACATAAAATTTATATAAATATACAAGTAAACAAAATTTATAATATTTACTTGTAAAATTACAAAATAAATTTAAATTAGTCGTTTATGTATATATTATTATTTGTTTTAAAATATATAGTGTACGCTGATTGATTATTAATCAATAATATATAGAGATATAATTCATTTGCATTATAATATTTAATCCTTTATGACTAAATACGTGTTTTAAATAATTTAAGATATTAAATTATAATTACTATTTAATGAAGTATTAATTTATTAAACGTACCTCTTCAATGGCCGCATCGTTCTGTTGGTCGTGTTTAAATAACTCTTTGCTTAAGTATTCACGTTCTTTTTTTTCTTTTATTGTAGATCGTTTAAATCTACTCCTATAATGTCTTAACCTAGGACTACGCCATGATGTATCATCGTCAGACATTGCATTTTCAATAATTTCGTATAGGCGATTTGCCGATTCGCCCGTGTTGTTCATTGGATCATTTAAATCGTTTTGAAGAACTTCTTTTAATTTACGTAAAAGTGTTGCGCCATCTTCTCCTTGATTTCCCAATTTCCGTAAAGATTCTTCAATAAATTCTTTTGACTTGGGTGTGTTGTTCATTATCTTGTTATTTGGGTTTATTCCAGATTTAGATTTTTTATTATTCGTTACGTAATCTTCGTTCTCAATTTTTTCTTGTAACTCTTTTTGATATAAATCTTCAGCGTAATCTAAATGATGATTAGCAGTTTTACTAGATTTCTTAAAAAACTTTTGATTTATATTCTTATCATTCGGATTATGTGCAAGATACACCACGTCCGGTGCCATATCGGGTACTGTCATGCCAGAAGTAAGTTTCCTCATGAATTTCAAAATGTGTGTGCCATTACCTTCTTCAGATGATTCAAGTTCGTCGAGCTCTTCACTTGAATTATCTCCTATGTAAGCACATTCTTTTAAATGCTTGTGTCCTTTGATCACTATTATACTTGCTCCTGGCCATCTGTCAATATATTTAAATATATTTTATTTTTATATTGTATTAACTGCATTATATACACCCAACATATAATATTTTAAATATTTTATAATTATTTAATCTATTAAGAACAATTATATGTTCGCTGTAAGTTGAATGCAATATTTAATTACCTTGAGCACGTAGACACTTTTACAACTGAATCTTTAATAGATAAAATCCCCAATATTCTTTAATATCATCCTGCAACGTAATATGCCTTTCCATTTCAACAAACTCCATTTTTGGTAACATCAATGGTTTTTCTGGCATCAGAAATGCATTAAAAGTAGCATTAGTATTCACAATATGACGCTGAAAATGTATATTATCATGTTTAATTAATTTAATTTTTTACAAATGAAGTTTGACCCTTACTTGACACCAAAATGTTGACATTTTTTGATCTAGTATTCTCATATCAGAAACAGCTAAGGGATACTTATGATCAGAATAGACATGATAACGAACGTATAACGGTGCTATAACCAAAATACCAGGAACAAGCAAACTTAAAATACAAAATCTTGCCGCTTTTATTGGTCCTCTTAGGCTATTAGGATTGTCTTTTTTATAGTATCCTCCACCTAAAAAATTATAATTATTGTGAAATTAGTTTTAGTTATAATAAATATTATTACTCTAAGGATACATTTAAAATAGCATAACGTTGGATCAGAGATTAGATTAAAAAATTTTATTTTCTTTCAATGTGGTTAATAATAGCACATCTATGACTTTTCTTTTTAAAGTATTATACTATACAACACGACAATACTATGACTAGATTACGTATAGTATTGGATATGTTCGTCCCGCTTTACTCATCTCAATTCAGACTGCATTATTGTGATATTATTACAAATTTAAAAACAATACTTTCTAAAAAAAGATTTTAATAATATTTGAATGAAAACTGTTAGAATATAATAATGAGTATTAATCTAGAATTACAATTATATCTAATATACAGTAATTACGTAAAATTATGATTTTATGTAAATAGATACCTATAGAACCGTTCTCAAACTAAAATGTCCACGTAACTATTACGAATAAATTTATTAAGAAAAATGAAACTTTAGTTATAATTCTACATAATATTATAGACATATTTTTGTGTATTTATTGATTTATTTATTTGGTTTATTCAAGTATTATACGCGTTTAAAGTAAACTACGATCACTTTTATATCTATTTACAATTGTTATTTTATAGCTGTACTGTGTAATACTGTATTATTTTATTATTCACGTGTTCAAGTTATCATATGTTGATGTTAGATTTGTAACGGAGAAATAATAAATTATAAATAATTGGCGTCAAGGTTATTTGAGGGTAATTCGATTTAACCTTAGGAAGGACACACCAATGAACATTATATATCACAACTATTATTAATCCTTATTTGTATAATTCGTCACGAACAATTTACCTAATTTAAAGTTATTTAAATAATTAATTCTATTTGATACGCAATATGATAGTGATCACTGATTAGTATATCTGAATATAAATGTAGATATGTACATGCTTTTGTAATTGTTAGTAAATTAATGTCTTCAACATTGTTTTATTTATTTGTATTCTCAAAATAAAAATAAAATAATTAAAATGATCTACACTATCACAATAAATACCGTATTTAATAACAGCATGTAAAAAGTAATTAGTTATTGATAATTAATTTTCAATATATACCTGATTTGTCTATATATGTATATATATATATATATAAATAAATTTGATGAGAAATAAATTTATAATATTATGAATAATTATTATACACAAGACAAACATAATTAATGGAACTTTTTTAGTTTACCAGACACACTTTATATTATGATTTTTTTTCTTTGCAAATCCAAGTAAATCAACGTTTTATAAACGTTGGTGGCAAAATAAAATCAGTTGTAACCAATAGTTTTAAATTTTGAAATTTACGTATTTTGAAGGTAACTGAAATAGTTGTATCTTTTCATTGTTGTAGCTCACTGGACCTAATGCGGCACAGCCAGTAAACTAGTGCACGTTTTATACCGAACGAAGAAGTTCAACGATTTTATTTACACATTTTTTTTTCATTGTAAGATTACAAATCAAATTTAACTTAAATTTTGATTTTATTTTGTGGGTAGGGGATTTATAGACATTACGATAAAAATAATTTTTGAAAATTAATTTGTATATAGGAAATAATTTTAAACGTAATGTTATAATACAATTATAAAATCCATTCATTCAAAATCAAAAAGATAAAACGAAGTACAAAGGTTTTTGGGATTCAATAAGTATTGATTGAATTTGGAATATACGTATGTTGGTACTAATGCATTGCACTAATGCATTGCGCTTTGATACGGAACGGCTGGCGACTGAAAAATTAGCCATTTAACCTAATGAATACCATATAATATCGGAAAACTTTAAATTAGCCTAACTTTAAACTAAACCCATCTGATATATGCTGAATACGTCGTCGTTTTTTGTGACAAAAACTACATAATATCGAGAAAAAAAATCTCAAAATAAAAGTGTCTGATAAACTAGAAACATACCTAACCAATTAGTTTCTTAACTTTACAAATACCATTAAATAAACATTTTATCTATACCGCTTATTGCATTCGATGATTTTTTTAATGAATACCGTTGTACAAGCTGTAGATATATATATTGTTTTAAACGAGTCGTTTGACTAAACATTCGTATATATACGAATTAAAAGGGGTCGATGAACCTAAAGATTAAAATGTTAAAAGGCAATTTATTTTATGATATATACTTGTTAGCTAGAAACTATTATAATCAAATTACAAAAATAACTAGCATTACGAAGAATGCAAACAAAATATTTGTCAAACATATGAAATTAAAATTACATTTTTACTGACATCTACTAAAATGTTTCGTAACTAAAAATAAAAATATAGGAGCCATGAACGTTGTGTTTTGTAGATATAAATACATACAATTTGTTTAAATTTATTTTGATACAAAAAAAATGTGTATATACATTTTTTTCTAAATTTACTGTATAGATAATTAATAAATTATCTAAATTTAACGTGGGTGTTTTTATCACACAGACAATTGTTTTTATCACGTGTTAATTTGGGCTTAATAATATTTTTTATATAAAATATTACATACATATTTTAACTTTTAAACATGTCAATGTTTTAGAAACACCTATAACATTTATGTTAGAAAATATCTTTATTTTTTGTTTGTAATCATAATTTAAAGTGCACTGTATACGAATGCTTGTTCTCAGGATGTAAACAACCAAAGTATTCCCAACCGATTTTTAAATAAAGACTATATTAACTTGTTCTTAATTCTAACATGGCCTCACTCATAGATGGCAATGAGTGTCATAAGTGCCTTGAATTTATAAATAAAATAACTCTTAAGCATTTGAATAACACAAACAAACTCATTATAAGAAAATCGATGTACGCGATATCATTATAATTAATGTATTCAAATAAAATGTATATTGTTTGTAAGATGAGTCTATTATTTAAAACAAAACATATGTAAATTTCATGACATTTATCGTTCCAATATATATATATATATACTTTTAATTGTCGTTAATTAAACTATTAAAATGTTGATGTTAATAATTATTGTTGCTAGGTAACACGGTGCTAAATTATAACGTAAAACATTGCATTTTAGTTATACGTATTAAAATAGTAAAATAAAATAAACATTTTTTTATAAATTCAATCATTAAGTTTTCACACTTTTTGGTTTTGGTTTAATTCGCTAAACAATTTCCACGGATTTCACAATAAAATGCAGAACAACGATTTCGATTACGACACAGACGAAAAATGGAAAAGAATAGTCAAACCCAAACGACTTATGGTTGAAAACGAGGTAATCCATTTAAAGTAGAATATTGATTTTCTCACGTGGGTACGTGAAGTTGCTCTGATTTTTCCTCTTCGTTTGAAATCTATTCTTCTCGTTTATGCTATCATAAATGGAATAAATTACCATTTTTTTTCGTATCCTATTTTTGCTTTATTTTTTAAAATTTTTATATGAATCATTTTCTACGCGAATCATCCCGTATGTAGGAGTATTGGTCCAGCACGAGCGATCACACGATGTACAATCCGCCGGCCCATCCGTTGATGATCTCACCAATGAATTCTTTCACCGACCAACAGGCCGACCTCCTCCGGCTGTTGAGCATGATGGGTCTGGTCGGAATCTTCATGGTATTGGTCGTGTACATCGGATACTATGCTCTGCTCTACAGACGGCAGGACAACGCTCGCCGTCGCCGGATGACGGATCGCGCAAAACAAGAATTCCGGTCAGAAGAGTACGACGTCGATCGAACCGAGTGCCGATGTCTGTATAATCATAACAAAAACAACAATTCTGACTGGTCGATGGTGTCGTCGTCCCGGTGTTCGTCCGGGACGGACTACGAGAGTTCCACCGAAGTGGAATTATGCAACGATTACGAGCCCGCGGTAACTAATCGAATCCTCGAATGGCCGTCGTCGCAACAGCTGAAAGTGCAAGCGAACCATGTGGCGAGAATTTCTTGGAGTTCGCACTATTACCCATGAAATACTACGTATAATAGTGTAGTATAGATACACTGACCGAAACTAATTCCGATGCCCAAACAATCGTAACAGTTCCGATAATATCGACTGGTCGTAGTCATGGTGTTCGTACGGGGCAGACGACGAGAGTTCCATCGACGTGTAATTATGCAACCAATCGAATTAGTGAATGGCCGCCGTCGCAGCAGATGAAAGTGCAAGCGAACCATATGAAGTCCAATTCTTGGTGATCGTACGAGTTAAGCGGTTACCCCTACAGTACCACGTTCGACAGTGTAGTGTAGAAACAATGCGCTTTTTGGTTTTTTGCACTTTTAATTAATATTGCAAAATTATAACTAATGTCTTATATATACATATAGTTAAGCAAGCTTGAATAACTTTATCAATGTTTCTAACTAGTTTAAACTAGAGTGTTCAAAACAAAACTGTTACAATTTTAGTTGTAAAATGTTGTTGTTTTGTTTTGTTGTTTTGCCTATAGGTGCGCGATAATATTGGTCAATAATATTCAAAATTAGTTTATAATAAATATATCTATTTGATATGTTTAAAGTTGATGATATGTTTTTATTTTGATCATCTTAATGCTAGATCATGAACAATAATTCTTGTTAGTCTCTATCAGGTGCATAAATAAAAAGGTTTGATAGTTTTCCAACACGCGAGTATGCATCATATTAAAGTGTCCATGCGAAAAACATAGATGTTCATGATCCAATCCGCATTGTTTGTCCTTGTGGCTTATTAATAGTCATGGCAAATGCCAAACGTATTGGAAATTATAAGCATTTGAACTGAATTACAAGACTCGGTCATATACTCCCAAATAAAGGTGCACCAAAACCATAATTTGATGATAACTTTCGTATGGGCGTTACATAACGGGACTGAACAAAGCTATAACCCATCATCTCAACTATACGCATACGATGTGTAAATCGGATTTCAATCTGTCTAGCCGTACAAAAGTTACACAAACACTAACAGAATATACTCAAGAATTGTATATATATTTTAAAAGAAACTCCAAAAATGTTTTTTCTGAAAAAATAATCATACTGGAGAAATTCACCGCCACTCGTCACGAACCACACTAGTATAAACTGTAAAAACCTACACCAGTCGCGCTGTGTTGCGCGTTACGTTATTATTTGTTTCGCGTTTGTTGCTATTGATATGAGCGTGATCTCTCGACATAATAAATAACGATTATACGCGCTCGTTGTCGGTTAGGTTGGTTCTATGTATGCGTATACTCGTATATATATAAAGAAAGGTCAAGTTGAAGAAACAAAATATTAATCGGAATTGTGTGCGTACACGCGCGGCATAATATATTACACGTTATATAGGACGAGCGCGATATTATTTTATTTTCGCGAACTGCAAATGTCATCGGATATCGCGTATGGTAAGTATCTACGTTCATACGCGTATATAAATATATATAAATATATATATATCATATATGTTTCTATGTATGTTAATTGTTCGTTACAATAATAACGGCCGATTGTTCTAAGTTCATAAATAATTGATGGAACATTTTTTATTATTATTACAAATTCAAACTTTGAAATATTTAAAAAAAAAAAAAATGAAATAATTTCTAAAAATGTTTAAAAATATTATTAGAATCCCGTATGATCGGTACACGATGTTTTTTGTCGTGGTGAGAATAAAAACGACGACGTCCGATGGGTTTAAACCGTATACGGATTGTGGTAGAGCAAAAGATAAAACATACGTATGTATAGCCAGCCAGTTATAATACACTGTATTGAAATGAGTTTCTCTGTTCCACTGCGGCTGTCAAACATAGCGGGGGCCAAAGTCTTTTTAAACTTCACAAGTAGATGATAGCGGTTTTCACATTGTTACTTGTCAACCGCGTTTTTCGTTTTATAGACGTCGGTAAGTTTAATGTTATCGAATCTTCAAAAATCGTGCTAATCCACCCTTATCGTACGGAACAACGGGGCGGCAAACGGCACGAGATAAAAAGAAAAGTCAAGAGCAACTTATCTATAAGTGCAGTAGTCTTTAATAGCGCATACGGAAAACTGAGCTGAATGACGTCGATCCACCTCCCCGCCAGACGAATCAACGCTATTGTTTTCGTCTTTTCACGCGGCGCGCACATCCGCGTTAACGATCGTCACATTGATGAGCATACGACCGTGTTTACGAAAAGTACTGCGCCTTACTTGTAGTAAAAATTTATTTAATTTTACAATCATTCAGCGACTCTCGACGTTCATAGAGATTATTATTACAACTATTCCGACTGTTCTAGTCTCGTTCAGGATATACTTTTTCGTATTCCTTTGCCCATCGATAAACATACGTGTCCAATACTTCGATTTTCTATTTTATTTATATTATATATATATACACTAACGTGTTTGGTTACATTGTAAATAAACAATAATAAAATAATAATGTGTGGCTTATTTAATTTATGTATGCCAATATAATATTTAATATAAATATTTGTCGTATTTGACGTGAAACGAGGGGAAAAAGACCTAGTTGTTATATTTGTAATAACATCAACATATTTGTACCTGTATTAATGTAAAAGTACATGAACTGTGATGAAGAAATTTAACAAAAAGTATTTATGACTGCGAGACATATAGTTAATAAAGTATTTAAGAATATATATTAAAAATAAATCTAAATTGTTTTAAAACAAAACAAACAAATGTACCGTATGGTGGCCTATGTCCTACATATTATAAATACCTATAATTACAAAATGATATATTTGAACCATAAATTAAGTGCATAATCTTGTACATATTTTTCTGTTAAACACGTAAATACTTTTCATATAATACGTCGATAAGTGAATACGTATGTTACACATTGTTTTAAGTTATTATGTTGGTTTAGGTATTACATAAAATAATTTTAAATATTTAATTTTAAAAATTTATGAAAACAATAGGTTATATATATAAATTGATTGTGATTTGTAAATAGAATTCAGTTAAATATTTATTTTTGAACTCAGCATTAAATTTAATGTTCATATTTAATATGGCTACTTGTGCTGTACTAGGAGGATATTCTCGTCAATAATTGTTTTCGATACATTTGAAATATTGTGGGATAATGTCTCAGTGGAAAAAAAAATACTGTTTACTAGCTTTTTCTACTTTGCAACAATCCAGGCGGTAACTACTGTCGAAAACTAGGATTTGGTCTATGATTTTTTGATTTTTTTTCAGTTGTATGCGATAGTACTGAATCTAAAATTTAGGTTCTAAACATAGCTGAGATTTAGGTTCAAAGCTAGTATAAAAATGATTAACGCATACGAGTCCGCGTTAAGTGAGACATTTTATGTCTTATGTGTGAAATTTTTTTTTCAAATTCAAATTTAAATTTTTTCAAAACCGAAACAATGGTTGCCATGGAAACAAACCATAAGAGAGATTTAGGTTTTTTTTTCTGTAACGCTTTTTCGTGACAGTCCCCAGTGGGTATCTTAATTTAGGTAACGCTTATCGTGGACACTTTTTCGTGACGGTTTTTTATTTTAATGTGCCAAAGTAAAGACATAAAATGTCAAAATGTCCTTATACCATTTAAAGTGATAGTACCTTGTACGTATATGATTGTCGCATTTAAATTACTTAAAAAAAAAAAATGAAAAAATGTAATTGTGCTATTCTAAACACATATATACCACGGTATCGGTTATTAAATTACCAGGTCACGTATCTAACATAATCACAATAGTTATATTTCAAACAATTGCGAACTATTTAAACATGTATATAATAATATTATATGCATTATGTTCGACGCGTGTTCGTACAAATTGTGATAAAGAAAATATATTATTTCTATCGTGATCGGGTGTAAAAGCCAGACCGTATAAAATATGATACGTGTGAACGAAATTGACATGAATTTCTAGCGGTCATGTTTTGTTTACGTACTACTTCTCGGTTATCGCGATTTGTCTATTTGGTCTCAATTAAGACGTTCGTGTTGGGACTACTTTGATTTACTTCCGTGATAACTGATTTAAACACAACGAACCGATCGAACGTAAACACATTATACATATAATATTGTAAGATTACATAATGTTATAAACTGCCGTACAGCGGCGCGCTATGCATTTCTTACGGGTACGTCGAATGCGTAGAATGTTCTTAAGTATCGCCCGTCCACCAAAGTTCGAGCAAGTGTTATATAAAGATGTTGTCGGGTGTCGTGATTTCGATAACGTTTAAATGCGAAGTTGAGACCCACCCACCCGAATCATTTACGATCAGTCGATAATACCCTGACACCATCTAATGTGCGCCACCACAGCATACCACAATGTGTGGACTATAAACATAATGTATTATAATATATATATATATATATATGTACGTTATTGATATGTTTATATATATACAGCTAACAAAATGGTCCGTAAACGATAATTATTGTAAATTATGTAATATAAACGTTTCCTAAAAATGATTACAATTTTTTGCGATAGCGACATTTATATAGTAAAACATATTTCCTATAATGTTCAATAATTATCATGTACATTTTTATAAAATCACAGAAATAATTTGCAGATTATCGATTAATTATAATTTTAACGTGCTCGTTATAATAGATACATGTTACATTTTGTTAAATTAATTGTTTTTTTTTTTTTGCGGATCTCGTATTATATTTTTCAAACAATGACGTTCGACGTGATATTATTATTATACATTATTTTTGAACTAATTATTTATGAATATAATATAGAACACGTACGCGTGATTAAAAATCTTTAGATGATACGCTCTGTCCTAGACGCTTTTTATTTTAAATAATATTTTACGTCAGCCGAATTATGCCTAAATAAACATTTACATTTGTGTACGTGCATGGTGGTCATTACAAAAACTACATTTATATACTATATATAAATATATTCTAGAAATGTTATTAAAATATGCACAATTTTGACGTCTTTAAATGTTATATGATAATAACAAATACTGGCTACAATCCAAATGTTCGTTTGGAACAAAACAAAACCGATGTGTATTTAAGAAATCAAACGCTAAATAAAAAATTACTATTGAGAAGAACAATAATTAAATTATTCGACTTACAATGGTATTTCATTATTGTAGTTTTGTATATTAAATGATAAAATTATATATGACATCACAAACTTATGATAAACAATAAAATACACGAATATATCATGATTTTCATTGAAGTTAAAATAAAATATTACCAGTGGGTAAATATAGGTATGCTTTACAGATTGAAAACGCGTTTTATTTGATACGAATCGCAATAAAAAAAAAAAAACCGAGTTGGCAAGCATTTGGGCTTAAAATAAATTTACCACGCTACTGAGAAAATGTAGAAAATATTTGCAATTGAAAGCAGTTTAGTGAATGGTTTGTACGGTTGAATTACATGTATACCAAATAAGTTATTTTGATTTGTTTATTTTCGTTGTTAGCATAATTTATGCTAATTAATCTTACTAATTTGATTTCATAATAATAATTAATCTCAAATCAGATAGTAAATTGTACGTAGTTGACAAAATCATTTAATACTTTTATTGAAACAGCTCGTGTGTTACACCTTGACAATGATAGTACGTGAATTATTTCTTAGAGACCTTTGGAACGTGGTAACATAATTTCTTTATTAAATTATTTTCACTTGAAATAGAATTTAAATTAAATTATACTATTACTAATCTAGATTTAATTATTAAAACATCGATTGTGAATAATTGTTGTATTATGTTTCTAGTTAATATACATATATATGTATATATACTTATATTTAATTACAGATTCAAGTGCAAGTATATAATATATTATGTAACCACATTATTTAAATTTTTTATTTTAAATTTTGAATGGGTAAAAAATAACAAAAAAAAAAACTAAACAAAAAAATGTTTGATATACGTCTCCATATAAATTTAATTATATTTCTATACTGATTTTGGTATCTATATTCGTCTCACTATAATTTCAATGTTTAAATTTGTATTTGTTTATAAATATAAACTTATAATGGAATCAATGGTGTATTTACATGGGGAGTTCAGGGGTACTGGACCTCCCTAAAATAAAATACAAATATAAACCAAATATAGTCTATGTACATCAATAATTCTTGAAACATTCTTAAAGAAATTTCGGACTCTATCTCTAGAAAAAATATGAAAATTTGGCACTGAATGGAATTATAATATAACAATTATATAACGCAATATTTTACTAATTAATGTGATTAACACGTAAAGCATTTTATTGTATTTTATTCACCAGTCAATATTAGAAAGGTTGATATAATGTTATATTTGAATTATTTAGGTCGGATAGACCTAATTACTTGATTAGATTAAAGTGAAATCGACTTAATTATAAAACAAACGCTTACCTTTTCTTTTTTTGCATAAAATCATTATAAAAAAAATTTTTCCTTAGAATTATACACTATTATATGCCTGGATTATAATAATTATTATTATTGTTTTTATATCATTTATTAAACTAATTGAAAAACACGAATAATTCGTAAAGTATTTAACACTACACGTAATTAAACTTGTTTTGTATTTTTGAACGTATACCGAGTATAATTCGAAATTATTTTCTTGTCATAACCTTTACGTTTCGAAAACAGCGGGAATACTAATTTATATTCATGTGGTTATATTCGACACTCGCGTTGTTTATTAAATCTATACAGCGTTGTATATAATAAAACCGATACGCACTCTGTCGGTGAATGTTGTTATTTTTTTCGTTCACTCGATATAAAAAAATAAAACACGAGATATCTACAATGATAATGTATATAAAGTAATTTAAATTTTTAATGCGAATATAATATAATATTATACACCTATAGGTATACAGATATAAAATTGCAAATTTGTTTTTAATGATTATAACATGGTGTTAGCATTCTCCACACTAATATTGTCTCATAAAAAAAAAACTTGTTAATTTAAAATTGTTATATATTTTCTCATTAAACCCGATAAAAATAACTAAGTTTATTTCCTTTATAGTTTTTCCGAGACAGACGATGACGTTTTTAGTTATATTTGTATAATTTACCTATACATTTTTTAACATCATTTTTGTAATAGCGATTAACATTAAAATAAATAACATCTATAGATGTTAATGTAATATAACAACACCAAAAAATGATATTACATGAAGTTTAGTGAATTTTTGAGTAACAACGTTGAGTGTAATTTTATTCATAAAGGTTAAACGTTTATGCTGGTAAGTACGTATATTACGCATGAGATTATAGCAATATTGTCGAGTACCTATTTAAAGAATAAAAAAAAAAATTAATCCACTCTAATTGTCCCTATTTCGAATTTTCCAAACGTACAGAGTGCAATTATTATGCCCTACTTCAGTCTACGATACTGTATACCCACCGTTAAATGGATCATTATACAAATACACTGTTTAAATGGATCATTATACAAATACACTGTTTAAATTTACGACCGATAATAATTAAATATATTATACAACATTGATTATGACATTGACGAGGTAAAGAATATTTTATGCATTTTATATTGAGCCAGAGTGTGTTATATTTTAAAAATTTAAGAAAAAAACAGACGCACAATTACGTGAGACTATAAAATTAATTTTTGAATCCAACCAAATATATTGATTAATAATATTATATATGTATGTCATTCGGTTTGTAATTCGATTTTTTAGTTTTTCTAGTTTGGATGAGTATGTTCGATACAACTTTTCTATATAAATGGTTGGATTGGAAAAAATACACCGAAGACACACTGAAATATATCGAACACAATCATTTTGACATTTTATGTCTTTACTTTGGCACATTAAAATAAAAAACCGTCACGAAAAAGTGTCCACCAAAAAGTGTCCACGAAAAGCGTTACCTAAATTAAGATACCCACTGGGGACTGTCACGAAAAAGCGTTACAGAAAAAAAAACCTAACCTAAAAAGACATAAAACGTCTCACTTAACGCGGACTCGTATGCGTTAATCATTTTGCTAACAATTTATACTTAATCGTGTGTATATAGATATAATAATAATAATAATAATAATAATTTTAATATACGCTGTATAACATGATTATGAAATGTTATAAACAGGTGAATTATATTATGTACAGTCAGTGGCGTATCCAGAGTGGCGTAACAAATAAAAAAAATAAATATCATTCAAACAGATTTTTTTCGAGCCGAGTACGTTATCAATGAACTTAAAAATAGCTATAGTGGATAATAATTATTAATGTTGTGGTCGATAACAGTTTGACGTACTCAAAATCAATTGTAATTTATTTATTCTCGTTAAACGTTTTCTAATAATCGCTTTTTAATATTTACCAAGTATATGATTGTGTTTTGAATTGAAACATCTAGAGTGAATATACATTTAGTATAAATGTAACGAATCAGTACACATATGATACGACACATTAATTGTGTCGTACAATTGTCGAAATTCGAGACATATTCATGGTTTACGAAAAATTCAATTGGACCGTTTGAATGGCTCGAATTATTTGTTGAGCCCAGGCCCACCGTAATCCGTAAGCTCGTAACTACGTCTGTACTATATTTTTGAGTAAATTAACACGGTATAGGTACGCTTGCCTTTTTTTCCAATGACGTTTTGTAAAAAGCGGGAAGGGCGTATGCTCATAAACATTTATTTTTATTTTTAATTGCCGTATAGAATGTTTTAATATTTTTCCCTAGTCGTAGAATCCAATGATATATATATATATATATATATTTTTTTGTATTTGTTTTACTATTCTACGCCGTTAGTAGGTCCGTAGGGTCCCTGTCGGACGATTCGTCGATCCTCGTACCGCGGAGTGCGTGCGCGTCTCGCGTGAAATCGTGGAACTCGATACCGGGACGTGTTTTTCGTTTTGTTTCTCGGCGAGGATAGGTTTACCGGTTAGCCCGAGGGACGTCCGCGCCCGTTATAAATTCCTGGACCGGTATACCTGATTTCGATTTTCCGGACGTGTACCGCCGAGGCAGCCATGTCGCGCGCGCAATGTCCGCCGCTGTCTTCCGGAATTGGTATGAGCGTTCCAATTCTTCTGTCGACATAACATTTAACATCGGCCGTTAGAGAGCGATATTTTTCATTGTGCTGTCGTCGTTATTTTCAAACTATTTTTTTTTTTTTTTTAACGATTTTCCGCCATTTTAGCGCGCACGGTTCGACGGTGTGTCCAAGAGGGTTTTACTCCATAGATTACATTTTACTCGCATTTTCATGGAAAAACAAACGTTATTGGACGGAAGGCCAACGTCTCGCGCTCGTTTCCAATAGGCATAATAACAATAATCATAAAACAATCGGCCAACAGTATAGTAACGTAGCTACTACATTTTAATTTACAACCTTAAAGATATGTTTTTTTCCCCCATTAAATTCTCCACGTTTTATACTTGAAAACGTTTGTAAATTGTTATCAGGTTAATTTTTCTGCAGTCGGCAACATTTATAGTATGTGTATATATTATACGTTAACATATTTTAGATTAAAATAATGTTTTTTTGTAACACTGTAAAAGCATAATATGCAAAACGAAACCATTTACAGATTAATCAAAATTATGATACGCAATTAAAATACGTCCTTTAATGATGGAGTACTTCAATTAACTATTTAAAAATGCATATAAATGTATTTCTCGATTCATAATCGCTTAGACTCTAAAATATACGTATTATTGTTCGTGTCTATCGTCTCTACTCTGTACAATTTTCCGCTTCGATCAGAATGGTAGTGTTTATAAGATATTCAAATAAATGTTCAGAATACAACGAAATACAACCGAAATATGATATTTTGTTCAAGTAAACGATTGTAGCAGTCGCTTACTGACAAAATAAGAAAATAACACGTTTAGGCTGTGAGGTATCGTGTTATTCGATTACAATAATATTTTCAAACGACATAACCGATGGCTGTACGCTATAGTATACAAATATATTGCTCAATACTCGCGGTAGATATAATTTCGATCATCTTAAATGTAGGCGATAGATAAAAAAAATTTAAAAAAAAAATTACTTCACACATCGCGTTTGAATTTATATCCGTTTAAATGTTATTTTAAAATTCATCGATATGTACGTCATGAGGTTAGATAGTCGATAGTCTTTAAATAACAACACGTTACGTACTACATAACAGTATTGTTTTGATTGTGAGATAATAATTAATAGACGCATACGAAACAATTTACAATTGGAACTCATTAACAACAGTTCGATTTCATGGTAAACACGTACACGCCATCGAGTGCAAATATTTTTTCACGATCTACATGTTACACTGCAATGTGTGGTGTGCAATTTATATAACATGACGTTATGACGATATTTTCGAAACGTAAAGTATGATTTTATTAATTTGTTTTGTATATTATATAGTATTATTATTTTGTTCAATCATCAGTACTTAAACACGTTATTATTTGTATAACATTTATAAATTGTGAAACCGACACGGAGCAGCACGCGGCAAATAGGCCTTGGATTTATTGTCCTGCAAGCGATATTGTGTTTTTATCCGCCGAATATAGTGAGTATTTACGATAACAATTAATAGAACAGTATAATTAATTCGTGTTCTTCGTTTTTTATACACGAAACTAAAATGTCGCTGCAGGCAAAATACATATATCGCATAGTACTCACCCATAAAAGAGTCTTCGGAACAAAGCGTGAATTGACTATCCGACCAGCGAGCCATGGTTACAGCGATTCTTAAATTGAACTAAACCGTAATCAATGATTGGATACAATTCGCAGTTACTGTACTCGTTGTTAATCTCGTCGTGTTTTAACTGTTTGTTTAGATAACGAGATAGTAGCTAATCGCGTATAGATATTAACCGTATCTGTGCGTATTTGTTGGATTAAATAATTTTAAGTGTAATATATATATATATACGTGTATGTAGCATACTATAATTACAATGTTATTATTAAACGTACAAGGTACAAACTACGAATAAAAAACAATTCCATTTAACTATATTCAATTGTGTTCATATATGCACGTAAACAGAAAGGGTACCTATTTTATACGTTCATTTTATCGTAGAATTAAAAAAATAAATAAATAATTATAATATAATATATACGCGGTGTTTATTTCAATTGTTGCTGATAATAGGTATTTAAATGATGTCATTCATCGTCGATGGTGTACATCACACATCACGTAAACATGTACCCATGTCCATATCACATGAAATGTACAAACGAAAATGAGACAACCACTGAAAAACAACTGTAATAACAATAAATAAAATACTATACAACGGATAAAACATTAATTTCCATATGGACCGACGAACAAATCGGGATGTCCCATTTACGCATTGAGATTTGGTCCAAGTATAAACAAATTTTTTTTAATCGCAATACACTAAATAGGCACATCGTTCGAACGTTTTGGAGCGATTCGGGTTAGGTTTATAATGCAACGACAATTTTACAGCTAAGAAAATAAAAAAAATCATACGAGTGTTATAACATTATTATCGCGCCAATTTATATATATATATATATATTTATTAATCGGCACTCGAGAACCAAATCGCTTTTCGACGTGTAGGTTTCATTTATTCGCGAACAAGATTAACACTCGTTATAGATGTGATAACGCAAACAATATATCTGGTATGGTAAGCGTACACGCATTAAATAAAATTAGATTTCGAGTTTGAATATTATATACAAGACGAGCGATGTCACACTGTATTACGTGAAAATTATTCGCGGATCGCTGGCGCGAGTGCCGAAACCCTCAAAGAATATTCGTAACGAAAAAACAGTCAATATTATTGTATTTTTCTTTTCTTCTCTTGTGTTACTCGCAATGTTTTAGTACTTGTTAATCTTTTTTTTCTCTTTAAATAAATACGTATATATATCATATGAATTTACAGGAACATTAATTCATATTACACCGACAACGATTCGTCGAGACCACAAACCGAAAACTTACGATTACACGTCCAGCACACGATGTTGTACGAGTACATTCGCGTAATGCGACGGACGAAATGGCTCGAACGCGTGAGGTGGGCCGTAAACGGCACGCCGGGCGTTGTCCCGCCGTCCGTCGAAATTGTAAAACGCGCGTACACACGTATACCGTTTTCCGTCAATTTGTTCTGCACGCCAACCCGTTTGGACAGTTTTTATGTATTTGTCGAGAAGCGCTGCACGACGTGAATTCGATGCGCATCACGTATATCGTTGTTTTATGGTTTCATTACACAATCGAGTTTTAATTCGTTTAATTAAAGTCATCAGACACTTAAATGTATTCTATTCGACGGACAGGTAAATTAGATTGTTAATAATTGGTATAATCAATACCATTATAGTCGATAATTGTTTGCAAGTGCAATCGTTTCTCCACATACGCTTTTGTATACGGTGGCCTTCGACATTGTTACATTAAATATGACTTACACAGACGATTGTTATCTGCAATGTTGTAACACGCTGTTTACCGTCTCGTAATTACAGACTAATCAATTCTACCGAGCGGTTGCCAAAAAATACAAATCCAATTCGAACGAATTATCGTAACAATTAATTGATGGAAAACTGAATACGCGTTTTATAATTTTGGTGGAAAAAGGAAAGCCTATTTTGAACGGGAATAGGTTACAGCCGAGGCACAACACACACGGCATCTCATTTCATAACTCATTTAGTACCAATTATTCTCAAGTCTATTTCACGCGCACAAGACTTTGCTTTGCACATGTATTAAACACGTATTATAACACAGACATATTTTAAACAAAAAAAAAATTTTTTATTTTGAATTTGTAACTAATTGTATTACAACTGTCTACACTTCAATACCAATGTGGCATGGTTGGACTAGCTCACGGTTCATATACACATCGCATACTTTATCATCAACTTTCAAAAGAGCTATCTGAAGCACGCGTGTGGCATACGCGTTATGATACACAATCATTAAAAAGTCATTTTTCCACGCTCGGTAATCATGTAAATAATCTTTCTGCACAATTTACTTGAGTAAGAGATAATGTCGCGTATACCAATACGTTAAACATCAATAAGTATACATTTTGCTCAGAATTTAGAATGTTAGGTACGACTTTTTTAACTAAACATTCTAACTAAGCATTATGCTAAAAACAATAGTGTAAATATGAATTTGTACAAAGTTTGTTTCAGAATTCACAACACACCTATATGAGATGTACATTCTAAAAAAAGTTGGCACCTTACAATAACATTGTCAATTGATTTTATTCAAATGCAACAAATAAGAATATTTCAATGACATTTTTTTGTCTTGCTCATTAATTTTAAAGTTTTGTCTTTTTTTCTTTGTCACTTTTTGAATTTTTTTTATTATTTAATTCTCTTTTTCGCTTGTTAAGAGCGCTTCTCGGATCATAAATTTCAAACCAATCATCGTCTTTTTTATTAGCGTCTTTTGCCAGTACAGCATCTACCTTCTCAAACTGAAGAGGATGACTTTTCCTATAGATGGAATTGTTTATATTCATAATTATAACATATTAATAAATATAAAAATGACAAACGTACCAATCGTCATCATCTTCTTCAGATTTTTTTTCTTGGTTTGTTTGTATAGCATTATGCAATTTATTTTTGAAATTTTCCAATAAACTAAGAGCAAAATCTTCTCTATCAACGCCTAAATTAAAACCATAAAGTAGGATTTTTAAATATGAATAATAGTTATTTAAATAATATTTTAATATTACCTTTCTTTGGAATATCATTTTTTTTTGAAGAATAAAGTTTGATATTTTCCAAATATTGTTGTTTGAGTGGATCCACAGGCAATTGTGATTCACATTGTTCATCGTCTTTGCCTTCGTCTTCTGTTTTATCCTTTTTTTTTTTTGATAGATGACATTTGATTTCTTGAATTTCTTTACGAATTTCCTCTCTAATATTAATATAAACAAATTTTATTTTACACATACTTATTATTACTGTCTATAATGTTTAATATATTTTATCAGTAGTAGTAGCATGTAAATGCAAAATAAATTATACTATATTTTAATAATACTTGATATTATAAGCTAAGTCACAATTATTTTACATTAATATTTAAAATTTAGAAAATTGAAATGTACATTTTATAAATAGTTCTATAGATAAAAGGGTCTAGACTTTTTTACAAAATAATATAATCTATATTTACACTTTTCTTTTTTTCTCATCTTTGATGTCTTTTCCAAATTCATATTCATCAGAATCTTCATTAATTGTTTGGTCTACTGGTTTAAGTTCAACTTTTTTATTTTTATAACTAGTTGATAATTTCAATCGAACATCATCAACATTTAATCTGAAAATAAATTAAGACTTAATTTTATTTTGCATGAATTTTTATTTACAATATTTATTGTTAGTTATTTTTACTTTGAAGTTTGATCAGTAGCAGATACAGTTATATCATTTTTAAGATCATTATCAGTAACAGCAGGCTCTGAGCTTAACTGTGGATCCTTAAGAATATCATGTGTCGATTTTGGTCTACCACTAAATACTTTAACAGCATCAATAAGCTCTTCTTCGTCTTCTTCAGCTTCTTCTCCAAAAGATAAAAGTTTAAAATTTCTAAAAATATAAGTAAAAATAATTAATTAATTTCTATTAGTCTGTTAATAGATAGTATATAACACGAGTACCACCAATTATAAACTGTTTATGACTTACTTAACACCAATACTTTCTTTTTTTTTCGAAACTTTTTCAGTTTTTTCAATCTTTTTCTTGACTCTAGGTATAATATCATCAAAAGGATTGTTTAATACAACAGTTTTTAATATCTTCTGATCATAAACTGGTTTGTCTTCCTACAAAAAAATTTAACATCCATACAATTCTTAATTTAAATTTCGTTTTGTAACCCAAAATCAACTAAAAATAAAGTGCTATCTTTTTTTTCACAGATTTTTTGGTGAGTATTCAACTTTAAAGAAAAATGATTAACGCATACGAGTCTGCGTTAAGTGAGACATTTTATGTCTTATGTGTGAAATTTTTTTTTTCAAATTCAAATTTAAATTTTTTTAAAACCGAAACAATGGTTGTCATGGAAACAAACCATAAGGGAGATTTAGGTTTTTTTTTCTGTAACGCTTTTTCATGACAGTCCCAGTTGGTATCTTAATTTAGGTAACGCTTATCGTGGACACTTTTTCGTGACGGTTTTTTATTTTAATGTGCCAAAGTAAAGACATAAAATGTCAAAAAAAAAAAAAAAAAATAAATAAATAAATAAACAAATAAATGTATAAAACTATTATTATTATATATATTTATAATCAAGTTTTGTTTACCTTATCCACAAGAGAATCATTCAATTTACTTAAATTATAAATAGTATCACCCGCAACTTTTCCAAATATTGTATGATTAGATTGAAGTTCTGGAGTAGATCCCAATGTGAAAAAGAATTGAGATCCATTGTCATCTTTGCCAGCATTTGCCATAGCAACCAAACCGCGGCGATTAAACCGCAAACGTGAGTGTATTTCATCCTAAAAATCTTAATTTTTGTAATGTTTTTACAATAAATGTTATTACTTATTGAATATTAAGTAATTTTTTACTTTAAATGGATGACCGTATATTGATTCACCACCTGCTCCAGTTCCAGTAGGATCACCGCCTTGAGCTATAAAACCCTTGACAACACGATGAAACAAAACTCCATCATAATATCCTTCAAGACAAAGCTGTACGAAATTTCTACATGCTTTTGGAGCTTCCCTTGACCATAATTCTACTTCAATATCACCAAATGAAGTTTTGAGAACCACCTAAGAAAAATGTAAGTCATGTATTAATTCAACCTCTATAAATTATTTCATAAAAACATCAAGACAATTTATTAATTATTAATTAAAATCTCAATTTACTAAAATGATGAATACATTATAAAAATATATAAATAACCATTTAAGGCGATTAAATCTAAACGGTTAGGTTTTGAATGTAGTGAAAAACAAGAAAGCGTGACTTTATCCCATAATCAACCATATGTCAACAGTTCAACCCAATAAGGTATTTTACTTTTACTAAAATTCTTAAATATTAAATATATCTAAGCACAGATCATTAAAAACCAATGAATTACATATTTAAGAATTCAACAGACATTAGGATATTTAATCTTGGTCATGCTTATGTAAAACGTAAAATAATGTAAAATTAATACACATGACTAATGATTATACTATAGGTTCAACATACTTTAATAGTTTTATAATTATTTTTAAATGGTAAATGCAAATGTAATCTATATTAGAAATTAAAAACACTCACTTTTCCAGAAGTTGGTGGTTCTTGAATATAAATATTACTCATTTTAAAAAGTTTCTACAGAAGTACTAATATCTGCAACATCAGGACATTTACTAATATTACAATAACAACCAGTTAACGATTTTATACGAATAATTAAATATAAAACTTTACAATTCAGAATATGTTTCTGTACACAAATAATGATAACAGATATATTGAGCGTTTAGTGCATAGAGTAATATAGAGAGGCCGTTTCGACTGTAAAGTGATGCGCAAAGTGTGTATATTTCACAATGTGACCATAAACCAGAAACAAAATATTGTATTTGTCACTTTGTACTGTAATTTATATGGTAAAGTGATTTTACTATGTTTTGCATTACAATGTTATAAATTAATTATAACAATTTCATATTTAGTCGATTGCGGTTCATACATTTTAAATTGTGTTCATAATATTATAAAAATAAAAAAAAAAATTCAATTTATCATATTCGACAGGAATAATTGTAAAAAAATTCTTACATAATTGTATACATATAATATATATGTAAATAATTTTATTCAATAACATATAATTTTTTTTAATTATAAAAAAATTATTTAGATATACTTACATACACAATGTTTATAGTAGTTAAGAATTGAATAACATAATATAATAAAAGAAAAACATGATGAACTTATTTATTACATATACTAGTAGTTTACATATTAAAGAAATAAGTATTTTATGAACTAAATATTACTTGCTATTAAATTACAAAAATATGTACATGATAAAGTTATTAGTATAGAATTTTACAAATGAAAAATATATATATAAGGAACACTATAATAATAATAATAATAAACAAAATATACAAAAGTAATGACTTATTGTCCTTTAAAAGTAGTTAACTTATTATACTTATATATACTTATTGATAATAAGTTTGTATACTCCATAATTATCATAATAGATATCATTTTTATTTGTTAATTTTTTAGTTTTATTATTAATAGACTGAATTGAATTATTTTTATTTAAAATATTAGTAAATTTACTTAATAAGAAGTTATGGTATTTCAATGGACAATAATTAATTATATTATTAGGTAGAATATTAATTTGATTTTGTAGCTTTATTTTAATTTTTTGTGATTTTTTTTATAGTATTTATATCAAAATTATTTTTAATCCCTATATTACAAATTATATTGTTTTCATTATTATAGTCAGATTTGTTTCGACAAATATGTTCAAGTCTAAACAAAATAGAATTAACCTGAGCAAACTTTTGTGAAAATAAATGGTTAGAATCATTTGGAATAGTTGTATCAGTTTGAGTGGGTTTTCTATATATATATATTGAAATTTAATTTATTTTGAGAGATATTTATTTTAAAATTTAAGAAATTAATTTTACTATTTACTAATTATCTATTTGTGTTTCAGGTGTAAATTGGATGGTTTTATTAATTTTATTTAAATTGTTAATCATAAGTTCAGCCTGTTTATTTGTCTTTGAAAACAATTACAATTATATACTTTGTACAGTATTTAGGCACAATCCAGCATAAACGTAGCACAAACAAATGGTCCCAGTTTGAGGCCGAAATTCGAACTTTGAATTTAGCATGTCCCCGTCACCGCCCAAAAAAAATCGCGAATAACTTGTGAAGGGATTGAGCACAAACGAAGGGATTTTCAGCACAATCCTGTACAAACGAAAGCCCTTTTTTCAAATGGAAATTTAAAATGGGCGGTGCTGGGAACACAAATTTAAATAGATATTTTTTGTTGATTATTTAATATATCAAATACTTTAAAAATATTTACTATTTATAAAATCCACACCAGTTTAAATAATTGAAATAAATCATTTTAATTCAAGTCCAATACATGTACACTTATATTGAAAAATCTCTAAGATAAAAATGATTTGTACTTGATTAATTTTACAATAATGTAATAAATTTGAGACGAGTAACGTAATGTTTTCATAAATTATTTGTAATTAGTGAATGGACATGAATATATCTGAATAAAAGTTTAGCATTAGTTTGTGTGCCCCAATTTTAAGAAATTCTTCCATAGAATTTACGTCTAATTAATTAATTTGAATTTTGAAAAAATGATTATATTTTCATTAACTTTTGGTGATATCTTTGAACTATATTGTATATTATATTGTTATGAACCCCTTGTTTATATACGGTATGTATGCTGACTAAGCATAAATGACTGCCGGCGCACGGTCGTATTCGAATATGCGACGACAGTCGTGTTCCGATGTAACAACACGCACAGTGTCAGTTCTATTATTAAGATATTATATTATATATATATATATATATATATACTAACTGACTCAATAAAATTATATTAACTTCCACATCTTCGAAGTAAAGTAATTTCACCATACCAGGACCCTTACACTACCAAATTCCTCGACCCAACGGACTCAACCGGACAGGTCGATACAAGTGGCAGGGATATTAACCCGGTACACAACAACTGGTGACAACGGTGCTCTCCATATCTGGTGGTAACGGTGCTCACAACAGTATTATATATATGTTAATTTATTCAGCTAATTAAATAGTAACATACGATCTGCATATGGTTTACTCAAGGTACACATATTCCTTAGACTCGTATTAAAGCTGACGTTATACTATTGTACGTGTATTTAGATTGTTCTTAACGAAATATAAGATTTATTACACTAAAAAGAAAATGAAAATGGTTCTTACTAGGAATATAAATGTTTTCGTTATTTTAGTAATTTGTGTAGTAATTATCACACGAACCTCCATTGCTAACGGTAAATATAACTTATATATTAATTTAAATTTAGATTATATCAATTTTTAGAAGATCAGTATTATACAATAATTTATGTAATTTATTAATATGTTATTATTGATACGACCTGTAACATTATTCCATTAATTATTCGATTGTTTTGTCGACAATAGATGATTCTTTGATGAAAAGAAAAACTATTATAAATCATTCAAATATGTATTAAATTAGTTTAATTGAGTGAATGTATACAGTTAATGATTTTTAAATGCTTGAATTATGTTTATTCACGAATGTGCTAAAAGATTTTCTGTCATAAACGTGCGATCTATCAAATAACCACGACGGTAGACGTCAAATATACTAACATGATACATAGGTTATTAATTAATCTTTTAAACGAGGCGTTGTTTCTAAAATATATTGACATTATTACAATCTAACACCATTGTAATGTATAATAACTGTTAACATTTTTCCGCTCACCCGAGTTCAATCGAATACTATAATAAAATATTGACATTTTTTTAACCTCCAAAAAAAAGTAGAAAATAACTACTAGTCCAACTAAACTACGTATCATTAAAGCAAATCAAATTTTATGACAGAGTAAAATTGCATTGATTGTACATTATAATTACGTAACTAATCTTTTAACGTTCTAAAATGAAAATTCCAATGCATACATGTATTACCGAATGTATATAACCGAATTGTGTTTTGTTTATTCGACACCACATTATTTTTAGATTCATGTACTAAAAAGCTTCTATATGTTGTTGTATTATTCTAAAACATTTTATTACCAAACTCAAAAAGACAATGAACATGAGTTCTACTATGATAATCAACTTTTGTATTAATATTATAATAATAATTTTCGATAACCTAAATGCAAACCATAAAATGAATTTACACTTTTAATGTAAGTAAGAATATATCAAATTTCAGATATTACTATAATTATAACACTTTTGTAGTATAACAAATTATAATTATTTCATCATTAGACAAAGGTTTATATTATATGGACTTTTGTAAATTAATTTTGTAAATTTTTTTTTTAGGCAAAAAATATTTTTTTGTACATTTTATTTCATAAAAAATATAAGAAAATATAAATATTATGTATATAATATTAGAAACAAATTTTTAATAATTTAATTTTAATTTTTTTTAGAATGCATACGTAAGATAAACACATTTTTGTTAAACTTATACACTATATTTAATATTTAATGCATATAAAATATTTAAAGAGAACTTAAGAACTTGGGTATGACATACTCACTATTTATGATTATATGTAATCTCTATATGATTATATCTATCTAAAGATAGATTGAAATTAAAATACCTTAATTACTACAAATCATTTTCAATAATGAAAATATCTTAAATATCATAAATCGCCTTGCTCGACACCAAAATCCTCTAATCATTAAACTCTCTTCTCTCACTATTCTAGGCAACCTTACTAAAAGACTAAAACGACAGTTGTGTCATGACTTACTTATTTAATTAATATATTCATGTCGTAGTTCCTCCAGTGGGAGGCCTCTACAATCTGTAATTTCTGTCACGTTTATATGTTATATGTAATCATCTATTATACTTATTGTTCCAATGCGTAACAGATTGTATGAAATAAATAATAATAAAAAAAAAAAATCATAAACATAGTTCTAGATTTTTAGGACATAATTTGTATATTCTCAAATACATATTAAATACATATTATGCTAGGTCATTCATTAAGACATGATAGTCCTATACAAATAGTCCTTGAAGCAATTATACCTGGAAAAAAAGAAGAGGACGACCTAGAACAAACTTCATATCACAGATATGTTGATAACTGAGTCTAAAATATCTATATTATAAAAAGAAAATACAAGACAGTGTGGAATGGAGAATAGTTGTAGGAAGACAACACCTGTCGGAAGACTATATACTTTAAAACAAAAAGTTTATTAGTTATTCTATGTATATATTTGTTATTCTATATTATATTTAATATAATGTTATCAAATCATTATCTAGACCAACTTCAGAATATTGGAAAGATGGATAGTTAGTATAATCCTGCAGTTCTTCTTTAATTTTTATAATATATTGGATGTAATATACTAATATAAAAGAAAACAAAAACATATTGTTTACGCTCGTAATCAAGGTTAGTTATAAAACCGAAAATAATTAAGTTATCGTTGTTCTGTAAATAATCTCTGTATTATTGTTATTATATATTTTATTAACTATTTTCGTATTGTACACATATTTTTGCCCATATATGGGCATAAACTTATTTAACGTGTAAAAATAACTGGGTCCCGATCATGTATAAGGGGAGTCGAAACACTAACGTTTCGACAGTCTTCAACATTCTCTCGTTGTGCTTCGACGCTGTTCCAGGACCCATCCAAAGCAGACTTGGTCAGTTTTCATCACAGCGAGGAACCATATTTAAAATCGTTTCAATATTAATATATGTCACATATTTTCTCGTACACAGTGTTATTTCTTTCTCTATTTTTATTTTTCGTAAATCTCTTTTCTTAGTGATCGTTGATATTACGTCTTTCTACACAAGGACTTGATCGCTCCCATCAGGTAGAATCATCCTTGAATACCTGTCATTACCTACGTCCATTGAGCACGTAGGGAACGCAAATAGTCGGATATTCTTCTGGTGATGGTCGTCAATGGGGAGTGTGGTGTCAACATCGCCGTGAAACTAGAATCTTAGTTTAATTTCTCACGTTTTAATATTTAACGTTATTGTAGTCCGGGTAGTAATTCACTTTTACTGTCATACATTTTATGATCCTTCGGTCGTCTAGTAGTAATTCACTTATTATCAGGCACATATATATATATAAACATATTAAAGAATAACTTGTAAATATTTGACTCTAATTAAATATACCTATATGACATATAAATATTTAGTTTAAATTAAAGTGCTATTATTATCGTATAGTGAATTTTGACAAAACAGAAGCATTTGGATATGTATATAATAATAGTAAGTGATTTAAATTTTATTTACGAGTCAACATTTAAAAAAGTTATTTAAACAAATTGAAGTTTCCAAATCACTGGAAGAAATTCTGAAAGACTCATGAGAATTTGGATTTTTACAACAGCTACTAAATTAGGAATCAAATTTAAGCGTCCTACAAATTATTGTATATTGGTATCTTAATCTCCATTTAATAAATTAGTTGATGTATTCTAATGACCGATTCACTTCTTCAATTTTTATAAATTGAAATATATGAAAATATTTCATATATAAATGGACTTGAACATTTCAAAAATGTTAGTTGTTCTAGTAAAACATTTTAAATATTTTTAATTAAAATATTTAATTAGTATAGAAGGTGTAATCTTACTGATTACGAAAAAATATTTAAATAAATTTAAACAGTTTGATAAAAAAATATATATATTTATTATATAATTATTGGCGTTAATTTATTTTGTATAACACTTCGATAATAATAATATTTTATATTTTACAACAGCTAATGAAAACTAATATTACAAATATAATTTTTTGTATCGACGTTCTCTAAATTTCTAGAATGTATAATAGCTATTCAAAATTAATAGGTATCTCTGAATTGGTTTTGAGATGCCATTCTAATCTATCATCCGTCAAATCTAATTATTTATTGTTTTCTGTATTCTACAAATCTAAATTAAAAATTCTCCTTCTAATTATCATGTTTTCTAATTATGAATTTTTCAAAAATTTTAGATGACGTACACATAAAAATATAAATTTTTGTCAATTTATTTTCTGTCAATTCTGATAATTATAACATTAAGCAGAATTGGGAATATTGTTGTCATTTTCATTAAATGGCCATTGATTAATTGTTTGTTCAGCTGGAGTTCTTAATTATTTGTTAACTATTTTATTGAGACACGTTTGGGTCTAAATATTATTATGACCTTAGAAAATTAACTTTAAATAAATTTATCAATTATTATATGACTAAGTAAATATAATTTTTATAGCGCCAGATAATGTCATAGCGAAATTAATTTAGAAAAACATGTACTGCATGAATAAATATTAGTTTAATTTCTTTTTTAGTCACCGTAAAAATGGCAAGATATAGTGGTAATTTCTCCTTATAAGATGATCCATATATTATCAAAATGATCATGATTAACATTAAGTAATAATGTGTTTAAATTGCAAGTTGTTCATGATTACTATTTCATTAAAATTAATAATTTCATTAACATTTTTGAATAGTATCACATTTTCAATGCATAGAAATAAAAATCTTAATGAAAAAATTTGAAATATTTTAGATATTTTAGTTGAATATCTCGAACTATTCTCTGAAGCAGTTGTTTCGGGTATTTAAAGCTCATATCGTTTAATAACTATAAATATTAATTATTAATTACCTTATGAATATTAAATAATTATGTATCATCTTAATGACTCTTAAATAAAACGGTAAATTTCAGTTTGTAGTGATGTCCTAATTCAGAGTCCATTAGAGTGGTGTGTAGAAAACATAGGAAGTTAGTAATGATAAATTTTGACAAATATACGTTCCTTATTTTAGATAGGACCATTTAGTAATATACATATTTAATATACTATTGCATGGCCTAATGATCTCATATTGAAATTTTGAGCATAAGTTTAGTTTCCATATGAAAAATATGAGCACTAAAAGTATAATTTTCAAATTATATTAATTAATAATAGCAATTATGCTTGTATATAATATGAGAATTATTGTTGTACAACCAGTAAGTATATAAACTTTAATTAAAATACTGCGTAACTAAACTAATATTTAAATCTTAGAGATGAAAAATGCTTTTGAAAAAACACCTCATAATATGAAAAAAGAAAAATGTATTGGTAACTATTATATTGTTAAAGTGTATGTTACCTTAACTGTATACAATACTAAATTACAATTATTTAGCTATATAAATAAAATAAAATCGAAAAAAATATGTTGGCATTTATTTTGCTCTGCCCTAATATTAAGAATTTGATTCAACAAATTTGAACTTATGTTAACTCATAAATTGCCATGTACAATTAATTGTCTTAATAACATTAATACATGAATTCGATAAATAACAAACATTTTGTTTTACATCTTATCATATAATTTGAAAATAATATTCCTTTAATAAATATTAAAAATAAAGAATCCTAGTTTTTTGATTAATTGAATGCAATATATCAATATTATTTTGATAATAAATTGATTTTTTAGGTTATTTCAAGCACACAGGTTTTAAAAGTATGTAATTTTATAGGACATTGATACAGTTAAATGATAATTTAAAAGACAACTTAAATATATTGGTTTAATTCAATATATGCCATTTGATTAGTCTATAATTTTACATGCAGATAACACTGTTCAAAACAAAATTTCAATTCATTTTTTTAACTTCAGATATTGTTGATGTCAAGGAAGCACTGAAATATGCAATTCTTTATTTAAGTAAGTATATTACATTGCTGTTTTAGAAAATACGTGAAATTTTAATTTGTATGGAAAAAATATCTTAATTTTTAATGCTAAGTAATTTTATAAAAATAATATTTTAAAAAGAACTATTCATACTATATACATTTGGTGGTGGATAATAGAACTTTTCAGTTATAAATGTTAATAACTTGCTAAAAATAATATTGATATATTGTACCTTACATACATATTTAATATACCAATATTAATAAATTTGAATTTAACTTTTTTACATTCTGAAAATATAGCAAAAACCAAACAGAATTTCAACAGTATGTTATGTGTTATAATTTATATAGTATTCTGATTGATTGCTGATATCCCCAATTAATTTAATTCTAGATAAACTAAGAAATACAGATATATTTACAAACAACCCTTACAATTTTAAATTATTTTATATAATACAAATTCAAATTTTCAATATAATAACGATCTATTTCCTAATGAACGAAGTTCAGCTTGATAGTAAAATTTGATTGAAGTTCTTTATAGTTTCTCATATTAAGTTAAAATTGCAAACTGATTATTAAATTTTATACGAATTATACACTGTATAAATTATTTTAGTTTCTTTTTTAATCTAATTAATAGTACATATTAATTGAATTAGTTTAAAGTCAATATATTTCTATCCATGAAATATATTAATTATCATTTGAATAAAATATATGTGTTCTTCATTAATTATATGTACACGATTGTCCATTAGTATATGAAATGTGTACAGGAAATATCACAGGAGTATAATAAATAAAACCTATTGTCCTATTCAATAATTTAAATTTTTTATAATACGTCTTATATGTAATATTTCTAGTGTAATTTTTCAATAGAAATTCCAAAAAAAAAAAAAAATCATAAATAAATCAAAAGAAAGTACTTATACTCGTATTATATCTGCGTGGAACAAAAGTTAAAAATTTAAAAAGTTATAAAATTTTCTACAATCAAAGCAACACAATTATTCATATTTTTTTATAGCATTAACATATTCATACTACCAATACATGTTTAAAAAAATTGAACCAAAAGTTGGTATGTAACATTATATAACACAAAATATTAAATATAATTAAAATAGGTATGTCAGGGTCTTAATTGCATTTTAATATCATAAATTATCCAAGGAAAATTCTCATGAAATCTTTATTTAAATATTCATTGGCATATCGTGGTGTAATATTTGTAATTTATGGTATTGAGTATTTCATAACTCGTTTACAATTTCATAATCCACTGATTTTTTTATGAAATAAGATATAAAGTATATTAGTTTTAATTCAAAATGATATTAATTTTAAAAAATTAATTTTTGAATATTATCCGTCTCTTGAACATAAATATTGAATCATGTTAAAGATTAACTTACAGATTTCTGTTAAGAATTGATTAACTATGTAATTGTGTAGGTTTATTTTATTCTATTTTTTTGCAGCTGAGACAAATGTCATAACACCAAAGAAATTTTGTGATAATATCTATTCATTGTTAAGCCCTACCAAATTTTACATCGACAACTACCAAAAAGGTAATTATTTAAAATATGAATAATATTTAAGAATTGAGAAATTTTTGTCTGTATTATTACAATAACGTAATGTTGTTATAAAAAGCGAAATAAACTATTCATTTATTCAAACATCTGAGCAATATACTCAATATACTAGGAACATATTGTTTTATAAATATATTTGATTAATTAAGTACAATAACGATGTTAATTTCATTCATTCACTGAGAATAATTAAATGTGTTAAGACATAAAACCGGCTTACATCACAAAAATGTCAACATAGAGAATACTAAATCACCTTCGAACTTTGGTTGGTCGATGCATAGTCAACCTTAGAAAGTGGGGATACATTTAAGACTAATCAGCACTTTGAAAATCTGGCGACAGTCTATTGAAATTTGTAAATGTTCAATAGTTTGTACTGAAAAGAATATAAACCAGAATGTCGTAGATAGTGCTCAGTTTTGATAAAAATTGTACGATAATTTGGTAACGAAAACTCATGTTAGAAATTTGGCACAGAAGGTTCCGACTCGTTTTTTTTCACACAACATTATTTTATTAATTTGTACTTCACAAATCTTATTTTGTGTTAGTTAATCACATCTTATTACTTATGTTGATTTTATTGCAATTTTGTTTATTTATGCATAATCATTGTTACGCATAATTTTCATTACGTTAGGTTAGGTTAGTTATCAAATATATATCGGCACTGCGGACTGGCGAGCAGGTCATCCGAGAAACCCCCTCCCGGCGGGACACGTCTGGTTTACTGGTGGAACGAGGAAATCGCGGCGGCTCGGGTGGAATGCGTTAGGTGGTGGAGGATGGTCACTGGACTCTGCGCTTTTGGCGACGTCGGCGACACCAGAATCTCGGCGGAAAGCGACTTTCGGTCGGCTCGCAAATAGCTGAAGTTCAGCATTCGTCATTTGAAGGCGAAGTGTTGGACGGAGCAGGTCCGTAGTGTGGACGACGAACCTTGGGGCGAGCCCTACATGGCCATCCTCAGGAAGCTTCGCGGGCCTGCTGCGAAAGGCGGCGATGGAACCGCGCGCTGTGCGTGATATCACCGACGTCTTGTTTCCGAGCCGACCTCTTCCGGAGGCCGGTAACAGAGAGGTGCCCACCTGTGCTGTCGAGGGACTCATGATCATGCCGGAGTTCTCCTTAACTGAGGTCTCAGCAGCTATCTGCCGCTTCAAGTCGCGGAACAGAGCCTCCGGTCCAGACGGTATACTGAGCCGGGTCTGGTTGTGCACACGACTAGACCGACGATGCTGTTAGGCACGTTTAACGCATGCCTGAGGAGCAGAATCGTTCCCAGGTGCTGGAAATGAGCTCGCCTCTCGCTTCTCATCAAACCGGGAAAGCCCGAGGAGGTTCTGTCGTCGGGCTGACCGCAATGTTTTCTCGACGACGAGGGGAAGATCCTGGTATCGCTGCTGGTGAGCCGGATGGAAACTTATATGTCCGGAATCCGTCCGACAGGCAATACAGTTTCCGAAAAAAACGGTCGACTTGTGACGCGTTGCGCATGGTGCAGGGGTGATATAGCGGCGTTATAGGAGAGGGAGGGCTATAAGGGTCCGCCTTTAATTAAGATACAGTTTTTTGTAAGGGGAGGAGCGGATAACCTAACCTAACCTAAACACGCATTTTTGTGGGTGGTTAGACGGTGTCTGGGGACTAGTTGTTCACTTACCCCAGTGCATACTATTTATTTTGTTTTATTAAACAAACGATGGCGACCCACTGCCTCAAATATTGCTTAACAGGCTTTTAGGATAGTGAATGTATTGCTGATTAAAAATAAAAATATTAACAATAATATTAAAGATAATTTGAATAATTAATTTTTTTATTTTCAGATCTGTTTCCAGAAAAACGAAAACCGTATTATTATTTAGGTCTTCACTTATTTTTGTAAAATACATAATTCTTATATGCAACGATGGCCATAATATAAATTTTTCAATTTTGTTTCAGAATGTATAAGTAAGAATATAACTTATCAATTTTTGTTTATATTACGGTATAAAATATATATATTTACATTTAAATATATATAATAATTCGCATAAAATATTTAACGTTTACAATATTATGTGCAATGGGTGACTACTGTACACATTTCTATTGTGAATAGGATATATTTGGAATTTGAAACAGTAGATTACGTTAATGAACAAAATCACATTGTTTTAGTCTACAATTTTTTTTCATTCCTCCAGAAAATAATTGACCTATGTTTATACAAAAATGATTATGAAATATATATTGACGAGATATTATGATAATTTTTTTAACGGTATAACCAACGATTTCTATATTTTTGAAAGAATATTATTTGATAAATTAGCAATTAAATAACTGGCACATAGAGTAAAATAATAAAGTTTACAATTTTCATTTATATTTTATGAAATTTGAGTATTATTGGTCGGAAACTATCTAAAAACTAAAATGATATTTTCATACGTATGTAAAATACTATGTATAATTCTATTTGGACGATCATACTCGTATATTTTCAGTGTGTTAGTTTTTAAGTTAGTTCTTAAATATGACAAATATTAAACATACATTTAATATTGCAATACATATTTTCAAATATTTATGTTCGTCAAAATGAAAGTTGAAAATTATAAATTAAATATACTATTAAAATGTTATATATGATTATTAAAGTGGTTCTTATTTTTCATTAGTGATTTTTTTCAGTTTACCCTCCCTAAAAAGGTTCGATTACTAAAAAAAACCATACAAAAAAGTTTCAGGCAAATTCATTGATTTTAACCTGTGCCACAAAAGTTCTCAAGTTACAAAAGTAGAACATTTTCAATATTTTTAGTTTTTTAAATATTCTTAGACATAACTTTCGAAAAACAAATGTTACGAAAAATTCGTTGGATGACAAATGGTTGGAAACTAAATTTACAATGATTTGTTTGCTATTATTTTACTTTTTCAAATATTTTAACATAAAGGTAAAAAAAAAAATATTATAAAAATTTAGATATTTCAGACAATTTAAAATACAAATAATTCATTATAATTACAATTTACAATAAATAATAATATGATGACTTAATACTTATATCTATGACATATTTTAAATATAAATAATACAAATAAATCTATGATAGTGTAAGTGTTTCTTTTTTGTGTTAAGGATATTTTTTTCGGTAGTCACTAACAACTTGAAATATGTATTGTTTCTGAGATTCATCTTTGGTTATTTTGTTGTATAGTCCTCTATAAGTTTTACTCCTCTTTCTGCAACATCATTTATAACAGGAATATTCTTTAAAATTAACAGTGCTTTGATATAATCTTCATTAGTTTCCCAATTCAAAGGGCCTTCATTAAAAAAAATGGTGTTGATAGAAAATCGTTTAAACAGTATTTTAGCATTGACACATATAAAATCATTAATTTCCTTTTCTAATAACTCGTTTGCATTTTTTGAAGATATGATTAAACGTTTTGCATTTGAAATTAATTCTGATGTATATTCGTCGTTGTTTAGAGCATGAATCATTTTCTTTTTAATACTCAGTGGCAAAGCCTTGTCGAAAAAAGCAAATGCACTTAATTCTGCCGATAAATACCATAAGTGACCACAAAACTTTTTAGCTGCATTCTAAGATATATCTTTATCTATGAAGGTATAATGTAAAATACTTTTTATAAAATTTAAGTCTTATAAAAGTGCTTTGATTGAAGATGGCGAGTCAAACCATACTTTAATACATAATCGTACAATAAAAACGCAAATACTTCTTAAGGCACTTTCTTCTTTGGGTGTTAATCGAAATTGTTCACGAAATAAATATATTTTCAAGCTATAAATAGCTTTGGCCATCCACCGAGCGTGATGAATGGCACCTGGTATTTTTAAAGTAATATTAAAAAGTTTTCCGCCCAAAAAAATGACTTAATTCTAATAACTTTCAGTAATCATCTCTTGGATGCTTTTCTAAAAGTTGATATCTAGAAAATATGATTATATCATCACATACGTCATTTACAGAATTCTTTATAATATTATTTTGTATGTCAGGATTAAAATTGTTTGTGTTAATTGTTCCCTAGGCTTGTTGGAACCTTTTAAAAATAGCAATGTCTGGGCCCGATGTTGCCCCAAATTTTAAATCAAATATATTTTTAATATAATTTCATATATATGATAGTGGCATGGTAAATATACGATTTCGCGTTTTAATAGTTGCTCTAGTAAAACACAATCTCCGTTTAAGCGACCTGTATCTGAAGCTGTAGTATCAGAACAAAATGCTTGTACATTTTCATCTAGACACTAATCTACAAGTGTTTGGTATACTGCGTCAGCTTGTTTGCGTCCAGTTTCAGTATTTAGCGCAGGGACACCTAGCAGTTGTTCACGACCATTATCAGACGCGATTATTGGAAGTCTATCAACTAAGCCCTTTCCCGTTAAAGTTGGAAGAAGTTTTCCGTCCCAATGTATAGTAACTGCCCCTTCTTTTGCCAAGTTATAGTCACGATGTATTTGTTCAGCTCGTTCCTTCCGATATTCTATACGAGCGCGTCGAATTGACGACCGATTTACAATAAGTTTATTAACATCATTACCCAAAGCTTCAGCAGTAGCAATTAAAATATGGACAGCATTTCGGTCACTGATTTTACATTTGTCCAATACAATTGCAAGCTTTTTGGAGACTAAGTCATCTTACCCTCTACTTGGTTGGAAATATTTGCTTGATGGACCGGAAACATCTTCAAGTATAAATGCTTCATTCTCGGCATCGTCACATTTGTCAGAACTACTGGACGACTGTAGTTCTACAGTTTCACCTGAAATTGATGTCACATTAATACACGTATACCTCATTTATGTAGATAAAATTATTATTTTAAACTAAAAACTTACATGAAGCTTCCAGTTCTTTACGAGCACGATCTTTTCTTTTATTTGTTACTTGTTTTCGATCCTCTATGGTTTTTTTTTAATAATTTTTTGATCAATACCAAGAAACGACCCAGTTCGAACTTTCTGTCTCTAGGCAATTAAAAATGCTCTATCTTCTTCAATAGACATTAAATCTAAAGCATTTGCATTCGCTACATCAAACAAATCGTCTAGTTTTGATACAAACTGCGCATTTTTTTCCATTTGTGTTGCACTTTTTCTATGTTCTAATTTCTGCAAATTTCTCCATTCTTGGTATAAATTTTCCAACTTGTTCACACACTTTTGTTCTGTTCTCGTTGGTATACGTGCTTTCCGCCAAAAAATTATTGCTTGTATCAATAATGTAGTACTCTGGCGCAAATTTAGTTTTACTTCCCGCATATTGAAAAATAAAACCGACAAAACTTGCTTATTTGATGGTAATTTACTTCCAACTATTTGATTTGAACTATATCCAATTAAAAAAATATGCTTTGACGCGCGTAAACTATTCCTGGTAACCATTGTAAATCCATAAAATAAAATATATTACATACAAAATACAACAAATAGTGAAAACTTAAGATGCAAAAATTTAAGTGACATTGGTCGTTGTCGTAAGTCGACTGAGCAATTTTAAATTTATCAATACATCGTAAAATAATAAACGACAATCTATAATGACTAGATAAACCCGATAACATGGAAGTCCAAAGTGTAATAATGTACAATGCTTTAGATAGTATTTAGTTTTATTGCATGAATCATGAAAATAATCACAAAATACGGGTATAAATGTTCGACCGTTCGACCGTTACTGATTATGGATTTATTTTTATTGTCCTTTTTATTCAAATATTTGAAAAAGTTTAAGATTTATAATAATATAAGGTATAGGAAACAAAGTATTGTAAATTTAGTTTTCTATTGTTTATATACAATGTTTATATATATATATAATATACTTTTTTCCTGGAGGTACGTTTGATTTTATTACAAAAAATTAACGATTTTGAAAAAAAATTTTTTTTTGTAACTTCAGAGCTCTTGTGGCACGGGTTAAAATCATTCGATTTGTCTGATACTTTTTTGTATCGTTTTTTTTTAGTAATAGAACTTATTTAGGGGGAATAATTTTTAAAATTTATTTTTTTTTCATATATAACAGAGGACCACCCTAATGATTATATAAACACTAATTTTTTTCTAATCAAATAGTTTTATATTTATACAAGGTGCGGCAGAGATATCTACCACATTTTAAAACGCTGTAGTGCCATCTGTGTTCAAGAAATTCTAGAGAAATAATCTTAGTCGCGTTGGAAAGAGGAAGAAAGAAGGATTTTTTTCATATAATCATTTATTTTGAGAACCTTGTAGTTTTAAATATAATGTCATCTAAATGATGACCATGATTTTCACAATTGCGCATACGTAAAACAAAATTATCAAAAATTTTTTCTAACATAGTGGTAGGAATCGCTTCAGAATGATGTTTAATTACTGTTTTAAGTTATTCTAGGTCTCTCGGCATGTTTTCATAAACTTTTAACTTTAGGTATCCCAAAAGAAAATAGTCACACGCCGAAAGATCCGGAGAACGCGACGGTCACACAATCGGCAAGTTACGCGAAATTATTCGGCTATCAAAAAGTTTGTTTAAACATTCCATCGTGTCGTTCGAAATGTGGCATGTAGCGCCATCTTGCTAAAACCATGTTCGTGTTAATTTTCGACGTTTCTTCAACTCTGATCGGATGAGAGAATAATCTCTAGGTTGAACACAGATGGCGCTACAGCGTTTTAAAATGTGGTAGATATCTCTGTTGCACCTTTATTAATCATTGTTATATAAATGTAAAATTAACATCTAGATACAATTACAGAAATTGGAAAAATAGATAGTAGGATATATTTTAATATAATTATTTAAAATTTATAGTGTGAATAATAGAATATAAATATAATACAAATTATAGATATTATAATACAAATATAGTTTAAATTATAATTTTAATATTAAATATTTTTAAAAGTATAATCATACATGCATTAAACGAATTTAATAAATCGTTTAATCATTTAGAAGACTTTAATGGAATACAAGCCTTTGAATATGCATATTTATTTAGTGAGTAGTATAATACAACTTCCTTCATCAATTAATACATTTATTATTTGCCAAATTTGTAAACGGTCACTATTTTCTTACTAATTTGTCAAATTAATATCGACAGGTTCCCACAGTGTGTTGAAATATTATTTAATATATTTATAATTTTGTAATAACATACAATTTGATTGCACTACTTTTCAAAATTAAATAAACATTCAATAGTAATAATTAAATAGTTAAAAACACAGTGGGCCCAAGAGGTTTTTGGCTGAAGCCTTATTAACCGTGTACATTTTATTAGCGCTGCGACGCTACTTAAGGAGCATTGCAGAAAACGCCTCTGCTGGAAGCAAGCTCCTGGCCGTGTCGCCAATCGTTTTTTAGCCGATCAAGACCATGCATTCCTTGAGCTCCGTTATCTTCTGGACATGACCTGACCAAAATTAGTATCTTCTGCTTTACTGACATATGGGCCTTCAGGTAGCACCGGCCGTCAGCTATCCGTGCGCTTATACATACAATAATAAATTTAAAAATATAATAAAATATAATATAATATAATAAAAAATATAATATCCACAGCTAAATGTTGCCCGGGATTTCTGAAATGATTGGGCTCCGAATTGGGCCTGTAAATCTATCCTACTTGACTCGACCAGTACATTGACCGGATTCACTCAACCTCCGGCAGTATTGGTCAGTCGAAGACGTAGAGCATTCACTTCCGACAATCGCACGTCATCATCCCCGGAGACGCTATGCCTTGAAGGAATTTATTTCCGTTGACCAGTTACGTTGGCCCGCGCATGTTCGCATTTAACAGGCAAGCTAGAGAAACCCGAGCAGATCCCAGCGTCGTGTTAAGCACAATTTGTAGCATAATCTTTTAAGTATAGTCTAAGGCACAGTGGCAAAACTTCTATGTTAAATTAAATAACGTTCGATGCATTAAATATGCTGATTCAAGATTGATGTATCATGATTAGCTATATGAGCAAATGTACGATATTATTTTCTAGAGACAAGATGATGGAAGCTGAGCAATCAAATGCATCGTTAAAGAAGATCAACCAATTATTATATTATAAATTACAATATCAGTATAAGTTGACACTTGCAATGTTACGGAATTTAATTTTGACTAGAACTATACGCAGAAGTTGATTAATATGTTGGTTGATTGTAATGAATATTGGACAATTCTTAATAATTTTTTGCTTACTTGACAAATCTATAAACTTTTATTTCATTTGTTTTTCGACACGTCCATAACATTATAGGTATTAAATATTTAAAAATGCATGTAACTATAGAGAAATACAACTTAATGAGAAATTTTTAAGTATTCAATATATTATTAATCTATTACTAATCAATTGTTATAAGACAGAATATATTTTACTTTAAGAAATAGAAATCAATGATATATTTTTATTTTCTATAAAAACACAAATATATATTAATGAAAATATATATATTTTTTCTTTTTGTAGTCAGTTCAAATGATATTAATCGGAAAAGATCTAGTAATTTAATTTATCTCAACATACTTCATATTAAAATAAAATATATAAGAGAATTTGTGATTATTTTATACACAAATGTTTAAAACCGAAATTCACAAAAATTATACATAATACTACATATACATATACATTCATCTAAAAATTAATAATTAAATGATCAGTGGGAACTCTATTTCTTCCATATTTTCTACTTCACTGATTATTATGCTTAAAGAGGTTGTGCTTTATCTAAATTCACAGGTTTATGTATTTTACGTCAATACCTTAACGACGTCTATAACGTAGTCACTTCGAGTATGTAACAATATAATTATTGAAATATTAAATGTTATAACTATATTATGATGGCATTTGGAAAATGCTGTTTCAATCGCCCAGTACATCAGTGTATTAAAATAACTTTTACCCTCACCTTAATTTATTTATGTGTACTGATCCTGCAGATTGAGAGTAATACGTTGTGCTACAAACCCTTACTTGTAAAAAATGACAAGTTGTAAATTTATTAACAAAAACTAGGCAACTTTATTATTTGTCAATTTCCTTTAAACATGTTGAGAAATTAAAATACTTGGGCGCTAATACAAAATACAAAAACAACACTCATAATAAAATTAATATCAACATAAGTGCAAAAACATCGAAATAATAATTTAATATTCATATTCAAACTCATTTCAAAAAACACCAAGAAAAATCTGTACACTGCATACTTATGCATTATTATCTTGGACCGATGTAAAACATGGTCCCTTATGCAGGGCGAGGAGTCTAAACTTATGAGTCATAAGTCATGGCATTTAAAATGAATAACCTTAGAAGAATATTTAGACATTTACTATACCAATAAAAATAAGCATATTTCTACTGTTATAAGATAATTATGATTGCAGATAATTAGTATAAATTAACCAAACTAATATACTTCAAATATAATCGTCCACATTTTAGATTATATAGTTGATTCGCTGGAACTTCCAATCACCTGGTGTATGAATTACCAAAGAAGTTCGCATTACTTTTTAATAAATATGTATATATTAAAATATTTTAAGTTTTACTATTAAAAACGAGTTTTTAACAAGCTTACTTTGAAAAATCTAGTAGACACGTACAATTTGTATTGGTCAATAATATATTTATCATAAAAATAGTTTAGCACCAATAAATATGCATAAAAATAAATTTTCCAAGCATATAATCAATGAGTAGAGGATTATAAATCTCTTACCTATAACAAAAGTATATACAAACCCATGGTTTTTTCCATAAATTAAAAGCTCAAATTGGAACTTATTGATATAAAACTAATCGTAGGTATATTATATATATATATTATTCATATTATTAATATATACTTATGTTTCTAGAACGTCATGGAATATATACAGATAGCCAATTATATGTAATATGTGAAGGTAATAAATGTATAAGTAAAAAAAAATAAAGGATAATTACAGTGTACACAATAGTAATTTTAACAAATTGAAAATATATCTTAACTATGCATACTTATCAATTTTTGATTTAACAGTATTCCTACCCAGAATTACGTTAATTAGGAACATTTATGATCAGAGTGAAATCAACACATCTTCATCGATGTTGGCTTATTATTTTTTAATTATACTAAAAATATAACATCAATACGATACAAGAATTTTATTTCGACTTCTATAATAGAATACACATACAATATTCTACATAAAATCATATTGAAATTGGAATACATTTTCTAGGTTCTCTAAATCAAATATTTTTGATGTGTAAGTTATATGCTGCACATAAGAACTTATTAGTTTTCATTGGAAAGATAATTAAAAGTTAATTACGATATAAAACAATTATTAAAAGTCATGAAATTTTTTAAACTAAAGTCGATGCCAGATCAGCTTTGAAATATTCATTCTTTCATATAAGTAAGTAAATTATATTTGAATATATTTCAATACATATTTGGTTGTAACATGAAATAATTACGTCTATTCCCAAAAGGTTTTTATTTATAAATACTTTGACACGGTATAATGAAAATAAATGCTTACGTCATAGTCAAACATATGAAAACATAAATGTAGTTATATATTTCATAACATGTGGAGTTTCTTTTGAATTATATACATTAAAAAACAATATTTGGGATATATTTTATTTCCAATTAAATATTAATGAATTCGGAATGTCTAATTGAATACATAAGGCTATTAATATTATAAATCTCAACTATAAAAATTTAATTCATTTAAATATTTTTCATAATACATTTTGTATATATTTTTTTTCACGCAAATTTAATTTTAACTTTAAAATATGAAAATTACATTTTGAATTTTATCCATGATTCGTCGAGTATCAATGCATTACTCAGTCATTTTATCTACTTGTAAACAATGAATGAATTGATGAAATGTTTTGGATGACGGAGTACTTTTTTTTATAAAATATTCTCAACGTACGCTTCTTATTATTTCATAATATAATTTCAAGCAATTAATAATTCTAGAACTCATTTTATTTTTATACTTTTGCATACCTCTTCTAATTTTATTCCAATGCATACACTAAGTCAAACTATTATTAATATTGTACAAAAACAAAATTATTACGATTTTATTGGTTGAATTTTTTATTGTTTTTGTTGTTGTAGAATCTACCAGCACAAATATAAGCAGTATGACTTCAATAATAATAAAAAAAAATGTGGAATTATTATTATAAAATATAATAAATTATTCCTGATGAATGAAATTATATTGAATATATAGTTTAATCTATATTCACTTAAATTTACATCGATAATTTCATGCAATCTGTTATTTTAATTTTTATGAAAACATAAATCATATTTTAATGATGTCTGCCAATTTGGCAATAGATTTATAATAATAATTTTGAATATTAGGTTTTTATGAGTAGAAATTACAGAAAATAATAAATTTGTAACATAAGAAATGTATGTCTGTAATTAATTTGTAGCAAAAAGATTTATGTATATGTATGATTTCGTAAAACAATGTATATTGAACATAAAACTAGTAATATTAAAACTAATAAATCATAAAAATTCATTTTTAGTTATTACAAAAGGTTACATTGATTACTTGTTAACTACAATAAAAGCATGTAAAAGTATGTATCTTAATTGAACGTTAAAATTATAAATATGAATAATTTGGATTAATGATATGAATAATCTAACATAATAATTATTATAACACATCTTGGCAAAACTTGTATATATCTTACTAAATATTTAAATAATTTTGTTTATATTTTCAAACGTAATCATGCAAACTAGATTTCATATTAATAGGATATCATTGTTTAATTTAAGTATACTAAATATAATAAATTTAATTAAGGAAACAAAAGGAAAATTATTCAATACTAATTAATATCTAATAGCTAGGCTGTAGCTGGACTCACTTTCGGAGGTGGGGAGGAAGTTAAAACCAAATCATATATTTTTAACTACTAGATTTAAATACTAGATTATGTTGTGTATGATAAAATTGTGTCTAAATGCAGGTTAACACGTAGCCTGTAAATAGTGTGCTCAACCATAATAATTAAATGTAATAAAATCAATTTATTATTATTATTAAATAGATTCAGGGAGGGGGGGGGGCTCAAAAGCTTCTCCCCAAATACAGTTTTATCAAATAGTTATTGTTCAAAATTAATTTGTTTAATGTCTGCTCATAAGTAATTGACTACGCTAATGTACATATACCTTACATTTTTTGTTTAGATCAATTTCCTGATTTTGGACCAAGGCTGTATTGTTCAAGAACATCAGTTTTAAATTTATCTGACAATGATCAAAGTAACATCGTTATCGCAAATCAATTGAATATTAGATGTATTTAATTATAGGGGATAACCAAACCAATAAAGAATATACCCTCCTCAATCACGCCACTGAATATTCTTGAAGATTTATGAACAAAAACAAAAAAAAAACAAAAATATCTAGTACATTTAAATAAAAATAAAGAAACTAATTTACTATGACAAAATAAAATATTAACTACGAGTATTTAACTATTTTTGTTCAAAATGGTTATTAGTGTTGTAAATGGGTATTACGAGTAATTAAAAACTGTAATGAAAACTTATTAGTGTAACGAATATTATCCCGAATTGAATTTACTGTTTCTATTTAAATCGACTGGCTTATTTTACATTCATAATGAAATCACCATTGTAAAATTATGTATCGATTGTTTTTGTTTTTTAGATTCTTTCACTGCTGAAGATATAGAACAGTATATGATTTCCAACTTGTCCTCGGGATCTACATTTCATCACGGTAATGTTATTCGTATCACCTTAAACCAGAACAATATTAGTCTAAAACCAACATCAAAAATTCAGACCTTATTATTGATTATTAAAAGAACAAAATATGAATTTAAAATGTCCGTGCGACGCACGAAACACTATCGTTACGTTACATTATTTTCTATAATATAATTGAAACTAGCACGATGAAGAAACCATTATTTTTTTAAAATCAAAACCTTTCATTGAGATCACACTCAAATGATAGCAATACTTCAACTGCAGATGTATTTGCTAATAATCAACTAAGCGCCGTTGTCCACAATCAATCTTTCATTAGCCAAGTCCAACCATGTAATGATTTACTAATGTTTTTATCTTTCTTTTTAATTAACATTAGTCCAAGAAACCATCATTCAATTGTTCAAAAATAATGTAATATTTCGTTTGGTTTTATACTAATCTTGACCCAGCTTGGGTAGTAAAGTATTTAATCTGTTTAGCTGATTATTCATTGTTTTATTTAATCCTTATCAAGTCTCTGATTTTTAAATGTTATTCTAGTTAATTGGTTTAGAATATAATAAATGTGACATTAAATATTTAATTTAAATGTAACAGTTACAGTGTTGCGTGAAATGCAACAATCGTCTGCGTTTCTCACACTGTTCTAACCTAATGCGGTTTAAATTTATAAATTTACACGCGCTCCGGTATAATTAGTCCGTACATTGTTGCGGCGATCATTGAACCGTAGATAAATTTATTAGTATATCGTCTATTATCCCAAATCGTATTTACCGTTTATATTTAAATCGATCTGGTTTATTTTACGTTCATAATTAAATTACCATTGTAAAATTATGTATCGATTATTTTTTTTGTTTTTAGATTCTTTCACTGCTGAAGATACAGAACAGTATATGAGTTCCAACTTGTCCTCGGGATCTACATTTCATCACGGTAATGTTATTCGTATCACCTTATACAAGAACAACATTAGTCTAAAACCAACATCAAAAATTCGAAACGTATTATTGACCATTAAAGGTGTTGAAATTATAAACAAGACACCTTATATAATGTAGTTAATAAGTAATATTATACACACTGTAGTGTAGTAAATGCAGAGTAGACATTTTTTATTCGTTTTCAATACAGTGTATTATATGATATGTAGGCAGTACTGTCACCGTCATCGTCATCATACACACGTATTACATCGCGTTTTATTTTGTCGTATACTTTTCAATATATTTGTTATTATATTATTTATCTGTTTATTATATATCTTTTACCTCTTGTAAATCCAAGGAATTCAACAAAAGGAACACATTAATAATTTGCATTTTAATTTAATTGCTTAATCAAACTGTTCTAATCGTTTCATAAGAAAAGGGGGAATTCATAATTTAAATAAAATTTCGCTGTTCTTTATAATGTTTAATTATTTACGAGCAATAAGTAGAATAACACGAATGAAAAAATAATTAACATATTGTAAAATAATTTTCTTTTGTATGCAATTTAAGGATTACATCATTAATTTGAAATTTTCGAATTAATTAGATTTATTAGAGTACATAATTAATATAATGTTTCCTCATATAAATTATTTTTAATAATGTAATTGAAACTAGGAGGATGAAGTAACCATTATTTTTTTTTAGATCATATTCTTGCATCGGGATCACACTCAAATGATATCAATACATCTGCTGCAGATGTATTTGCTAATAATCAACTAAGCACCGTTGTCCCCAATCAATCGTTAATTAGCCAAGTCCAACCATGTAATTATTTACTAAAGATTTTATATTTCTATTTAATTAACATAAGTCCAAGAAACAATCACTCAATTGTTCAAAAATAATGTAATATTTAGTGTAGTTTAATACTAATCTTAACCCAGCTTGGATAGTAAAGCATTTAATCTGTTTAGCTGATTATTCATTGTTTCATTTAATTTTAATAAGTCTCTGATTTTTAAATGTTATTATAGTTAATCGGCTAAGAATATAATAAATGTGACATAAAATATTTTATGTCTCGTACAGAAGCCAGTTACAGTATTGCGTGAAATGCAACAATCGTCTGCGTTTCTCACACTGTTCGAACCTAATGCGTTTTAAATTTATAAATTTTCATGCGATCCGGTATAAATGGTCGGTACATTGTTGCGGCGATCATTGAACCGTAGATAAATTTATTAGTATATTGTCTATAATCCTAAATCATATTTTTTTTTCTCTCATGGTATCGGCAATACTCACCAATTCCTCTCCCCACCCAGGACATTCCTCCGGAACTTCGTTAGGGGGTAGAAAAGGTGCTGCCATTGTTTATTGTTACAATGATACAAATAATGGTACAATGATACAAATAATGGTACAATGATATAATATACAATTAATGATATACAATTAAATTTCAATTACAATTTGCATGCTTGATACTACTGCTGTATGACAAGATTTCTAATAACTAACACAATGAATACAAAGGATGAAGAACTCTGATTCATTTATGGAACAAACATTTACGCCTGTTGTTTCTTCTTGATCCGGCCTTGATTGCCTTGACAGCTGATCTCGAATCCCGTTCAGGCTGCGTGATCCTAGCCGTAATTGTCTGGACGTCTTTGTCTCCGCCTTTCCACTTCTTCCCTTGTGAACATTATTTTCTTAATTAATGATGAGGTGGTTGTCCAGTTCTCGCTAGACTCCAGCAGAATCCCAAATCATATTGACTATTTTTTTTTTAAACCGACCTGGTTAATTTTAAATTCATAATTAAATCACCATTGTAAAATTATGTATCGATTGTTTTTGTTTTTTAGATTCTTTCACTGCTGAAGATATAGAACAGTATATGATTTCCAACTTGTCCTCGGGATCTACATTTCATCACGGTAATGTTATTCGTATCACCTTAAACCAGAACAACACTAGTCTAAAACCAATATCAAAAATTCAAAACTTATTATTGATTATTAAAAGAACAAAATATGAATTAGAAATATTCGTGCGACGCACGAAACACAATCGTTACATTACAAAATTATTTTCTATAATGTAATTAAAACTAGCACGATGAAGAAACCATTATTTTTTTAAAATCAAAACCTTTCATTGAGATCACACTCAAATTATAGCAATACTTCAACTGCAGATGTATTTGCTAATAATCAACTAAGCACCGTTGTCCACAATCAATCTTTCATTAGCCAAGTCCAACCATGTAATGATTTACTAATGATTTTATCTTTCTTTTTAATTATCATTAGCCCTAGAAACAATCACTCAATTATTCAAAAATAATGTAATATTTAGTTTGGTTTTATATTAATCTTAACCCCGCTTGTGTAGTAAAGTATCTTTAATCTGTTTAGCGGATTATTCATTGTTTCATGTAATCTCTATAAATTTTTTGATTTTTAAATGTTATTCTAGTTAATTGGTTTAGAATATAATAAGTTGAGACATTAAATATTTGATGTCTCGTACGGAAGCCAGTTACAGTGTTGCGCGAAATGTTGCAATCGTCTGCGTTTCTCACACTGTTCGAACCTAATGCGGTTTAAATTTATACATTTGCGCACGGATCAACTCGCGTTATATCTATTTTATTTTATTAACTTTTGTAATGTTTAATGTTGTGAATTAATTTTTTGATTATTCAGGTGCATTAGGAGATGACCTGAATTATGATTTAGGTGATTACACACCAATGGAAAATACGTTATTAAATAGCCAAACTATCGATTTTGTCTCTAACTTACCTGAAAAGAGACAATACCAATCATGTAATTAATTACGATGTAAAAAACTTGTAATTAGTATGTTTAAGGTCGTAATACATACATCATAATCTACATAACAATTGTTCCCAGAGTCTTTTCTTAAATTATATGCTTTTAATAACCCATTTACTTATTTAAATTTATAACAAATTACCATTGCAATATTAATCTCAACATCACAAACTAGTTTGATATTGGCCTAAGCCATTGAATGTTGAGAACTTAATAATTACTTTCAATGAATCTGAAACACTGTTTGCACTTTTAAATTATATCTTAATATAATTTTTAACCTACTCCATGGAAAAATTGTATAAAAATCTTTTTTTTTATACAATTTCATTTTTTAATTATCGGTCTAGAAATATAACTTTTTAACTAAATAAATACGATATTATTTCCTTTTCCGATCATTAATTAAATTATTTGAGTTTACAGTAGTTTTGAAAGCATTTTTATGTCTTTTACTTGTAAAACTTACCAAATCTTGAAATTATTTGTTTTCGATATTAAAAGTACTTAATATTCAAATACTTTTTCATATATTCGCTAACTTTCAATTGTAATAATCTAGACGTTGATGAATTTAGTTACAATAGATTTGCACAATGATATTGTCTCTTTATACTAATTATAATGATAAAGTTAAGTTTTATTATTTTTTAATAACCCATAACTATTTTTATTAGTTTATTAACTAATTTAATTTCTTCTCATTCGCTTTTTCTTTATATAAATTATATTTAATAATGTAATTGAAACTAGGAGGATAAAGTAACCATTATTTTTTTTTAGATCATCTCCTTGCATCGGGATCACACTCAAATGATTTCAATACATCAACTGTAGATGTATTTGCTAATAATCAACTTAGCCCCGTTGTCCCCGATCAATCGTTTATTAGCCAAGTCCAAGCAGGTAATAATTTACTAAAGATTTTATCTTTATTTGTAATTAACATTGATCGAAGGTTTTTAAACAAACATTTGCAATTATGGTAAATTACAAGAAACAATCACTTAATTATTCCAATAGAATGATAATTTTTAGTTTAATTTTATACCAATCTTGACCTAGCCTGGGTGGTAAATTATTTAATCCGTTCAATAGATAATTCATTGCCTCATGTAATCTTTGTCAATTCTTTGATTTATCTAATGTAATTCTAGTTAATCGGTTATGAATATAATAAGATGTGACATAAATTATTTTGTTTCTCGTACGAAAGTCAGTTAATGTGTTGCGCGACATGCAACAATCGTCTGCGTTTCTCACACTGTTCGAACCTAATGCGGTTTAAATTTATAAATTTGCACGCGCTCCAAAATAATTGGTCCATACATTGTTACAGTGATCATTGAACCGTAGATAAACTTCGTGATCTCGCCTATTATCCCAAATCAGATTTTTTTTTCTCTCGTGGTATCGGCAATACTCACCAATTCCCCTCCCCACCCAGGACATTTCTCCGGAACTTCGTTAGGGGGTGGAAAAGGTGCCGCCATCGTTTATTGTTACAATGATACAAATAATGGTACAATGATATAATATACAATTAATGATATACAATTAAATTTCAATTACAATTTGCATGCTTGATACTACTGCTGTATGACAAGATTTCTAATAACTAACACAATGAATACAAAGGATAAAGAACTGTGATTCATTTGTGGAACAAACATTTACGCCTGGTGTTTCTTCTTGATCCGCTCTTGAATGCCTAACCAGCCGATCTCGAATCCCGTTCAGGCTGCGAGATCCTAGCCGTAATTGTCTGGACGTCTTTGTCTCCGTCTTTCCACTTCTTCCCTTGTGAACATTATTTTCTTAATTAATGATGAGATGGTTGTCCATTTTTCGCTAGATTCCAGCAGAATCTCAAATCATATTGACTATTTTTATTTAAATCGACCTGGTTTATTTTACATTCATAATTAAATCACCATTGTAAAATTATATATAGATTGTTTTATTTTTTTATACTCTTTCACTGCTGTGGATATAGAACAGTATATGAGTTCCACCTTGTCCTCGGGATCTGCATTTCATCACGGTAATGTTATTCGTATTACTTTAAACCAGAACAACACTAGTCTAAAACCAATATCAAAAATTCAAAACTTATTATTGATTATTAAAAGAACAAAATATGAATTTGAAATATCCGTGCGACGCACGAAACACAATCGTTACATTACAAAATTATTTTCTATAATGTAATTGAAACTAAGAGGATGAAGTAACCATTATTTTTTTTTTAGATCATATCCTTGCATCGGGATCACACTCAAATGATATCAATACATCTGCTGCAGATGTATTTGCTAATAATCAACTAAGCACCGTTGTCCCCAATCAATCGTTCATTAGCCAAGTCCAACCATGTAATGATTTACTAATGATTTTATCTTTCTTTTTAATTAACATTAGTCCAAGAAACAATCACTCAATTGTTCAAAAATAATGTAATATTTAGTTTGGTTTTATATTAAGTTCGCCACTATAATATTTAACTTTCCGCATAACTAATTTATTATTATTGTATATCTTTCACTACTAATCAACAATAGTTTCACTAACCTATTTAGTTATGACCAGGGTTCGGATTTTATAGCACCAAAAATCCTAAAATATGCGCTATAATATGACCAAAATAACCGTAAAATATGCTCTATAAATATGCCCTAGAAACATGAAAAATAGAAACAAATAAAAATAAATACAAATCAAAATTTTATTCAATTTATCATATAACTTTAATAAATCATATATTTATAATAAAAACTAAAATCTCCGTAAACAGTTTAAAAAAAGTTGTATGTACTGATTAACTTGAAACCTTGAATTATGACATCATTTGTACGCAATTATTCAATATTTTCTGAGTAAATAAAAATAAAATTCAAGTAATTATTATTTATAATTAAATAATACTTTATTTATTTTACCTGAGTTACATTGTATGATTAAGTGTTTTGCCAAATTTTCAAATTTGAAGTTCCGGCGGTTATCAGTCAACAATGACTTGTATGTCGAAAAGAAACGTTCAACATCAACCGATGTAATAGGTGAATACTTAAAAAATACTATATCGTCACTAGTCAATTCTTCAAGATTTCCATCTAATTCGCTATTTTCCTCTTCACCCGACAATATTTTGGAAATTCGTTTTAATGTTGACAAGCCATTATTATTTTCAAATACAGTTTTAAATTTATTTTTTACAATTGTACCTGCTTCACCCCGTAATGATTTAAACAATTCTTCGATATCCTCAATTATTTTTAACACAGTTATTAAAGAAAGGCCTTTTGTTTGTAGTTTATTTATTCCTTCTACGAGTATTGTTAAGTTTGATTTTATATACGCTAGGTTGCTCTCAAGACCGGGTTTAACTATGTATTTTTTAGTTTTTTTTATACTCACTGCATCACCTTCATCGAGCTTTTCAATAACACGGCGAACAGTGTTCAAATTTTCACAATAATAAATGGCAGCGTTAATCCATGATCCCCATCTTGTAATTATGGGATCTGGTGGTAAACATATACCTGGAACCTCTATTTTAAATATTTCGACTCTAGTAGGTGCTTTCTTAAATACTTTTTTACAATTTGCTATTACTTTGTCAACAGTGTTAAAGTGGTCACGAACCTGTTCGGCAATTCTATGTAAGCCATGTGCTGCACATGTGGCATGAATCATTTTTGAGTAAAACACTTTTAATGATTTTCCAGCTTTTTTCATATATGATGCCGCGTCTGATAAAAATAATAGTACATGGTCGTGCTGTATTCCATTTGGCCATAATTTGCTCATAGATTTGTCAAAAACTTTACTAATGGTAGAAAAATTGTTTTTTTCTAATTGTTCCGAGTGGAGTAAAAATGTTCAATCTTCAGAGTACCGATGATAACATTAGCAATAAAGCGTCTTTCAACGTCCGTTGTTTCATCGATACTCACCCAGATGCGGTCATCAGCTACTTGAGTTTTTATTTTTTCGATAGTTTCATTGTAAATATCATCAACGTACAATTTTCTTAGTGTTGATTCGTCTGGAATATGCTTTGTAGTATACTTTTCTGAAAATTGTCAAAACTTTACATTGGATAACTTGTTTAGTGGTATATTTGCAGAAATAAGAGTCTTGCATAGATCGATATTAAAAGTACATTTTTATGGAATATTTGTAAGTAACTGCTGTTTCTTGTCAATTTTATTTTGCTCTCGTTTAATGACTTTCAAATGTTTATCCGTTTTTATATGTTAAGTAACGTTAAACTTTTTGTCACTATTAACCTTACATTCACACAATTTGCAAAACAGAATACTTGCGTCAATCGAAAAAACCTCATCGCCAAACTCGGACACAAAATATATAAGTCTCGAATAGTTCGATATTTTATCTTTCGGCATTTTACGTTTAATATCGAAACAGAAAAACAAATAATACACAATCGAGTAATGAACGAATATGAAACGAAATCAAAAGATACGGAGAACCGACTGACGCTGAAATACGTACGACAGACGACGGTATATTATAGAATCTACAATTATGTGGAACAATAACAGATAAGAAGGTATAAATGTATAAATATATTCGACATCGCCAACCTATTTAAAAAGAGATTATGACATGTTAAGTAATATCATATTATTTAGTAATTTCAGTATGAAACGAAAATGTGGGAATTTTTCTTATTGATTCACATAAATGAATACTATTTGTCATTCAATATAAACGAGATTTATGAGCAATATAAAATAAAGCGTTGAATTAAGAATATTAGCAAAAAATAGCACCAAAACTTCAAAAATAGCACTAAAATTCTAAAATTCTTCAAATATGCAAAAAATAACAAAATAAAATTTCATATTTAGAGACCCTGGTGCATAAAACAAATTTATAGCCCACTCTGCTATTTTTATCTCTATCCTATAATAAGTAGCAAATGCTATAAAATCCAAACCCTGGTTATGACCTAAACTAGACGAGTAATTTTTAATAACACACTGAATTTATATTCTTTGCAATCAAAAATAAATATAATTAGAACAACTAATAAAAATTTAATAATAATGTTTGAAAAAAATCTATTTTTATAATTCATGTATAATTTACAATGATCAATAATTAGAAGTGATTATGTATGAAAATGTTATTATTATATTTAATAAATTTATTAGAATATAAATTAATGGGTTTTGTGTTGTATCTACAATCTTACAAATAAAAGAGTGTTTTTTTTCTAATAAATGTATACACCTAAGTTCTTTTATAAATTGAATATACTTATAACCATATCATATATACTTATTTACTGTATATAATAGCAAATACTCTTCTCTTCTAAAGGCACTGATTATACTATTATATAACACTGACTTTGTGACTTTTAAATCTAACGTACCATTTACAATTCAGGATCAACTCGCTTGGTATCTATATCTATTTAATTTACTATTGTAATAATTAAAAATGGGGATTTTTTTTCATTAATATTCAGTTGCAATGGAAGATAATCTGTATTATGATTCTAATACAAATCATTACATATCATTGGAAAAAACATTATTCAATAGCCAAAATTCCACTTTATTCTCCAACTTACCCGGAATCAGTTAATACCAATCAAGTAGTTATTAATGATTTTAATACCCTGTATTTTATATATTTACGGTAATAATGCGTTTTGTACTATTTGTCAATAATCATAAACTACATTACAATTGTTTCTAGAGGTTATTTTTTTAAATTATATACTTTTGATAATACATTTATTTATTTAAATTTACAAAAAATTACCATTGGAATATTAATCGCAACATCATAAACTAATTTGATTTAAGCATTAGTAATTGAACATTGAGAACCTAGAATTAACTTTACAGAGATTTAAAAAACTAGTTGCATTCTTATTTGAGTGCTTGTTATAAATTTTGGATCGATTTATTGGAAAATAAAAATTTATTAATTTTCATAAAATTCCGTTTTATGTAATTAATAGAAATAATAATTTAATAATAATTAATAATAGAATGCACGAAAAAAAAAATAAAACCGTTAAATATTATCCTGTTTTATGTTTGTTTAGCACTTAAGAACTTTCTTTACCCGTAGTTAATGTTTTATTCGATAAATATTAGCACATAAGTAATTAAAGTTTTTTTTTGTAGCTCAACAATATCTGAAGAATTATTCTAATGATCCAAATGTCAGCAACTCATCATAATCATTTATATTTACATAATTTCTAGACCATTTTTATGACCCAAATTATAAATTATCCAATTAAATTTAAATAATAATGTAATGACTATGTCTATTTTCATTGTCAGTATAACTGACTGTATTGGTATTAAATTATGTATGTCTGAAATAGCACTATTTAATCAGAAATAATACAACTTGGTTATTATAATGGTAGTAATTTTAATAATAACAATTTTTATTTGTATTCTATCTACATAATGAAACATCAAAAGGTCACAAATTTGTTATCATCCCTGCTCTTAAATGTCAGTGTAAAAACATACATTCTGAACTAAATAAAAACGATATTATTATGATATTATAATTCCTCTATTAAATATTGTATGGATTATGTGAAAGCATAGAATTTTCGAATAGATTATTAAATTAATAACTTGTAAATCAAATTTAGAAATTAATTATTTAAAAAAAAACTTTTATTTAATTAAATGTCCAGATATTCGACCAATGGCAAATTGTAATATACTAGTTGTTGATTTATTTATTTCTAATAGTGCTATATATATTTATATTGCCTCTTAATTTTAATAATAATGATAAATTTAGTTTATTATTATTTATTATTTAACCATAATTACTGTTAAAAGTTTAATAAACATATATAAAGTTTTTTCTTTTGTTTTTCATGTATTATTGTTATACATTAGGTTTAATGTAATTCATTTAATAAAAAAATGGTTTCAATTAAAATAATATATATTAATTAAAATATATATATATGTATTTATGTGTTAGGTTTACCTACCAAAACAATAAACAAGTATACCTATTATAAAATTGTGTTTTTTATCGATATAACTTGTATTCTAGCTCAAGCGAATTGAATATATAAGAATTACGATAATGTTAATGGTGCATTTAATGGTAGTTTATTTTTAAATTGGAGGGGTTTCTAATAAAATGAGAAATAATATGGATATTTTTTCTAGAGTGAATTTTTAAACTATCAATATGTATTAGTAAATCAATTGAAAAAACAAGTGCTCTAATACAATATGCACTCCGCATGCATATTCTTAGGCAAGCAACCGAAGGTAGTCTTCGCACTGTGTGATCAACTCATATTTGGCGGACGTAATGAATTTGAAATTTGTATGGACTAAGTGCATGCATAAGGAAGAGGGACAAACGAATTTCTCTTTAAGCTACCCTAGCAAACTTGTTCCCCTGTTCTTGAGTTCATATAACATGTTTTGGTCGAGCAGAACAGCAGGAAATACGAGTCTCACGTTAGCGTTTGGCCTTATGTTTCAGGTTTATTCTCGGGTGATATTCTTTCTCGGGTATTGTAGAGGTCACAGATAACGATGAACTGGTAGAAAAATCCGGAAAAATGTTCTTCAAACGGAACAGAGGTTCTTCGAAGTGCGCCTCACCACTGACACGATGACGGTAGAGATAGGCTAGTGAGTCGTTAGATGGTTAAATATTTGGTGTATCGCATTCATTTATGTACACCGCCTTGCAAAAGTGATACAACTTCTCGTGGAGTGGTTGGCTTGGTCTTCGTTACGTCGAAGAATATTTCAACCGACCACTTAAAATCAGCAACATAAAATCACTTACCATAAAAGAAGAACTTAGGTACCTACGTATGACTAAATATTTGCAATGTTAATGTTAAGGTTTTACAGCAAATTTTTCTCTTCTATTCTTTGTTGTGTTCGTATTTGTTAGGACAAGGTTTGTATGAAAGAAAACTCTGGAAAATCCACCGTAAAAAACGGACATTTGATATGCTTTTGTTACGTGCGGTAGCAATTTTGGTTGAGAAAATAAGACCGAATGAAATTGACTCTATCATTTGTGCAGAAATTCTTTATCTCAAAATAGACCCAGAGTTGTATGAAATAGTGTCGACGAATATGATTCATGGACCATGTGGTAATAATAACCGGGAATCACCGTGCATGATCCAAACACTGATGCTACCAGGATTTTTTCAAGGGAGGGGGTTAGGTAGAACTATTAATATGCGCCAGAAAAATTATAGAAATGAAAATATTTATTGGCAAATAAACTTGAATATATCTCAGTAAAAGCAAAACACTAATTTGTCTGCCTCTATTTTAATACATTTTCCTATAGAAGTTACTGATATTTAATTTATTTGAATTTTGAAAACAATTATTAAGTTTAAATGAATTTTGGTGATTATATCTCAAAATTATATTGATTATGGTTATTTATTCAACTATACAATTAGTAACATATGACTTGCATATGGTTTACTGAAAACCATATAATATTTAGACTTGTATAACGTCATTTTTAGTATTTCGATTGTTTTTAACGAATTATAAATTTTACTATACGAAAAAGAAAATGAAAATGTCTCCTACTAGGAATATTAATGTTTTCACTGTTGTAGTAATTTATATAGTATTTATTACCCGAATCACCATTGCTAACGGTAAATATAACATATATTAATTTTAGATTAGATTATAACAAAATTTAGAAGGTAAGTATTAAATAATACTTTATGTAGTTTATTTATATGTTATTATTGCTATGATCTGTAACTTTATTCCATTACTTGTTCAATTGTTTTGTCGGCAGTAGATGATTCTTTGATGAAAAAACTAATTATACATCGTTTAAATATGTATTAAATTAGTTTAATTGAATGGAAGTACACAGTTAATAATATTTAAATGATTGAGTTATGTTTGTTCACAAATGTACCAAAAGATCTACTGCCAGAAACTTGTGATTTGGCTATCAACCACGACCAAAGACGCCAAAAATACTAACATGATACACTGGTTAATAATTAATCTTTTAAATGAGGCTTTGTTTCAAAAATATATTGACTATATGATAATATAACAACATTATAATGTCGAATCACTGTAATCATTTTTCTGACCACCTAAGTTCTATTAATACCATAGTGACCATAACAAAATGAAATATTTTTATCCTCCAATAAATTGTAGAAAATGACTACTAGTCTATCTAAGCAACATATCATTAAAAAAAATTTAATAAAGAAAAATCAAATTTCATGACAGAGTAAAATTACATTGATTGTGCATTATAATTACGTGTATAATCTTTTAACGTTCTAAAATGAATATTCTAATGCAAACAGTAAATATGATTTATAAATTCGATGGAAGCTTTAGTATATAAAATTTCAGAAATTTGGAATAATATAATATCACCCTTTCTGAGAAGCATATCTACTGTGATCTTACAATATGTGATTATTACGGTGGGTCGATGAACTTCTTCCCTTAGCAACATATGTCTATGAAGATCTAATTATCTAGTGTTATATTCAATTAAAGCTTTTCTTCTTGACTATAAAAACGGTCCTCGGAAGCTTAACGAATTCCTCTTTCACCATTTTCAGTATTGTGTATTAAATTAACTCTATTGGCATTTATCTTATTGCATCTTAAATTTAGCCTTGGAGATATACTCGTTTGCTTAAAAATTATTCACACATTTGTTTAATATTTGAAACTATTAATTGCTTAAAATCGATTTCAATAACAATTACAGCTTACATAAATTTAGTGTTTTGACCACTATTATTTATTTAGCCATGCAAGCAGTAATTTGCGAATTGCGTTTCGTTTACTCGACACCACATTTTTTTCAGATTCATAAACTAAAATGCTTTTACATATTATTGCATTACTTTTGTAGTATTCCAAATTTTAATTTTTTCATCGTTAGATAAATGTTTATGTAATATGGACGTTTTGCAAATGAAATTTTTACATTTTTTGTTAGATAAGATACATTTTTTAGTATATTATATCTTATAAAAATTATAAGAAAATGGTAATATTATGTATATAATATTTAAATACAAATTCTTAATAAATAAATTTTTACATTTCATTTTAGAATGCATACGTAAGATAAAATATTTTTGTAAAACGTATACATTATACTTAATGATTAATGCATAAAAAATATGTAAAGTGAACATAGGTATGACATACTCACAATTTATGACTATATATATGCATTGTTATATACATTGTTATATACATACATTGAAATTAAAATACCCTAATTATTACATATTTTTCCAATCATAAAAACATCTTCCCGTGTCTGGTTAGAATTGCTAATAATTCACAGTTAGTAATAAAATAAGTAGTAATTAAATTAATAAATAAACAAAATAAATAAATAATATTAATGGTCGGTAACTTTGTCAAATTTTGTATTGTAGCCAACGTGTAGCTACATCTTTGGCATTATTGTTCACTTGTACTAGGTCGTCTTTGGTGTACCGTGTTTGGTTCATGATACGGATGAAAAAGTGCTCATCATCGTTTTATTTCGCTATCTTTGTATTCTAGCTTGGTCTGGATGGTCTCTTAGTTCTATTGCTGAATGAATAAAGCTTTTTCAGGATTTAAGTCTTGTTCTTTTTGCTTTATAATTAATCGTGGGCTGTTATTCATGTTTTAACTGTTTTGATCTTTCTAGATCTGTAGCTTCACTCCTTCTAATTTCAGGTGGGGCAATTCCTGGCAGACAATATATTTTATTTATTGGTGTTGGTCGGAGGTATCCCGTTATATCTCGACAGGTATCATTATGTGCATCATCCACGTATTTAACATGTATCCAACCTACTCCACACTGGGCACGCGTATTCCCTTGCCGAAAAACATAATGCCAGTCCTGTTGTTCGCATTGTGTGTGGCCGTGCTCCTCATTGAGCACCTGACAGTTTCTTTAGTATATTGTTTCTGGTCAGAATGTTCATTTTCATTTTAGTACAATGTTCCTTAAATGTAAGTGTCCTATTTAATATTACTCCAAGGTAAACTGGGTGGTCCGTCGGTAGGTTGTCCACATTAGGAAGTATTTAGTAGTTTCAGGTATAAGATGGTCATTGGTGTACAAATTAAATAGTGTTGTGGCTAGAACACTATCCTTTGGTAGGCCATTTCTTTGCTTTCTCCACCTACTCTATTGTTGTTCAGTGTAACCATAAAACTTCGATTGAATAATAGAGAAGCAACTATTTGGAAAAATTCACAATCCTTAGTGTAATAGTATATTTATTGTATTAGGATATTGTGGTTGATCGTGTCGTATGCCGCTGTAACGTCAACAAAAACCGAACCAGTAATTTTTTTATTTTCAAAGCCGTCTTCTGTATGTTGACAGAAGTTTAGGATTTGGCACACGCACGTACTCCTATGCCTAAAACTAGCTTGTTCTGGAATTATTTGTTGGGCGATTTGCATTTTGATGCGGTTTAGAATCATTTTTTCATAAAGTTTGTAGGCTTGGCATAATAGGGATATAGGTCTGTAGCTTTTCGAATTGATTAAATTTTTGCTTGGCTTAAGAAGTGTCACTACATTCTCTTCCTCCATATTTTTGGCATGGATTTATTTTGTAGGCAAATATGTAATAATTTAAGAAGTTAGTCTTTAGTTTCAGTTCCAATATATATTATTTGTTCTGTGTCATATCATGTCATATCATAATTGAGATTATTTGTTGAGTTATTTTGAGATAGTATAGTTAGAGCAGGGGTTAGTCATGAAGAGGACCGTTTTGTTGGTATTGGCATATTTCGCACCGGTGTTGGTAAGATTAGGTAGTTAATCGGTCTATCAATTAAAAAAACTAAGCAGGGGCGCCGCGTGCAAGCTCTTACCATGCTTCCATAAAAACATCTAAAATATCATGTACAACATTCCAGTTTATTAGTTTTCTAAATATATTTAAATTTCATAAAATGTTATCACATTCTCATCTAGATCAAATGAAAGTTATTGGAAATATGGATAGTTAGTATAATTGCACAGTTCTTCGTGAATTTTTATTATATATTGAAAGAAATATACTAATATTAGTGAAAGCAAAAATATAAATATAAACATAAAAGAATAACTTGTAAATATTGGACTCTAATTAAATATACCTATGAGACATATAAATATTTAGTTAGAATTAATGAATTATTATTGTCGTATAGTGAATTTTGACAAAACACAAGCATTTGTGCATGTATATAATAATAGTGAGTGATTTAAATTTATTTATGATGTAACATTCAATAATGTTTGTACAATCAAATTAAGGTTTTCAAAGTATTGGAAGTTATCACGAAAGCCGCATGTGAATTTAGATTAATAAATTGACTACTAAATTAGGAATCACGTTGAAACTCCCTTGGTGGGTAGGTAGGTAGGTAGTTAGATATAATAAGACTAAAGGTTCATTAAATATTAATCTCACCTTACTTATTACGGAAAAATAGTCAAATAAATTTAAACAGTTTGTTAACTAATATATATTTGTATTATATATTATTTGGCGTTCATTTATTTTATATAATACTTCGATAATAGTAATATTTTTTTATATAATAACAGCTAATGAAAACTAATATAACCAATGTAATTTTTTGTATCGACGTTCTCTAAATTTCTAGAATATACAATGGCCATTCCAAATTAATAGGTATTTCTGGATTAGTTTTGAGTTACCATCTTAAACTATCACCAATCAAATCTAATTTTTCAATGTTTTTTCTTTTTCCAAATCCAAATTGAAAATTCTGTTTAGAAATATCTGATTCTCTCATTATGAATTTTTCAAAATTTTAGATGATGTGCACTTTGTAAATTGTAAACACATATACAGTTTGGTCGATAAATTTTTTTGTCAAATCTGATAACCATAACATTAAACAAAATTGAGATTTTTGCGGTCACTTTCATTGGTTGGTCACTGATTAATATTTTGTTCGGTTAGAGTTCTTAATTATTTGTTAACTATTTTAACTAGAAATGTTTCAGTCTAAATATTATTAAGACCTTATAAGATTAACTATATATAAATTTATGAATTGTAAATATGATTCTTGTTAAGTCAGATAATGTCTTAGCGAAATGATTATAGAAAAACCTATACTAACATGAATAAATATTATTTAAATTTCTTTTTTAGTCACCTTATTTATAGCAAGTCATAGTGGTAATTTCTTCTAATAACTAGATCCACATATTATCAAATGAACTTAATTAACATTAATTAATAATGAGTTTAATTTACAAGTTCCTTATGTTTTTTATTTTATTATTAAAAATTTTGAATAATAGCATTTTCTCAATGCATATAAATAAGAGTCCTAATGAAAAATTTTAGATATTTTACTTGAATATCTCGAGCAACTCTTTAAAGCAGTTATTTCGGGTATTTAAAGCTATTATCGTTTAATAAATATAGCTATTAATTATCAATTAACTACCATATGATTATGAGATAATTATGTATTATACTAATTTTTCTTAAATGAAATGGTCAATTTCAGTTTGTAGTGATGTCCTAATCAAAAGTCCATTAGACTGGTGTGTAGAAAACATAGCAAGTTAGTTACTATTTTTGATAAATATATTTCTCTTATTTTAGATAGAACTATTTAGTAATATACATAATAAATTTGCTATTGCATGAGCCGATGAACTCATATTGACATTTTGTCATAAGTTTAGCTTACATAGGTCATGAAAAATATAGGCACTAATAATATAATATGAAAATCATAAATTAAATTTTCAAATTATATTAATCAATAGTTACGAATATGCTTGTATATAATATGAAAATTATTGTTGTATAATCAGTAAGTATATAAACTTTAATTAGAATACTGCGTAACTAAACTGATATTTAAATCATAGATTTCAAAGAAGTTCTTGCATATACAACTGATAATATGAAAAAAGAAAAATGTGCTAGTAATTATTATATTATTAAAGTATACTAATGTATTATTATTAATATATATATAAATTATTATTAATATATTATAAATAAAATGATATATTATAAATAAATTATATATTATTAATATATCTACATTAGCTCAACTGTATCCAATAATATATTAAGATTATTTAGCATCCTAGCATATATAATAAAACAAAAACGAAAAAAAAATGTTGATATTTATTTTGTTTTGCCCTTTATATTAGGAATTAATCCATCAAATTTTAACTTATATTAATTAACTCATAATTTGACATGTAAATGAATCATCTTAATAATTTTAATATCTGAATTCATTAAATAACAAACATTTTGTTTCTACACCTTTTCATGCAATTTGTATATAATATTCTTTGAGTTATTATTATTAATAGAGATCATAGTTTTTACTAGTTAATTAAATGCAGCATAATTTTAAAAATAAATTATCTATCTAGATCTCTTCCGGAAAACAGGTTTTGGCAGTATGTAATTTAATAAGACATTTATACAGTTAAATAATAAATTAAAAGCCAATTTAAATCTACTGTTTTTTTTTCAATATATGACATTTAATTATTCTACAATTTTACTTACAGGTAACACTGTTCAAAACAAAATTCAATTTATATTTATATTTCAGATAATGTTGATGCCAGGGCAGCACTAAAATTTGCGTTTTTTAATTTAAGTCAGTATATTTAAATATATATGGAAAAAATAAGATTTTAATAATTTATAATACTTAGTATTTTTATAAAAATAATATTTTAAAAGGAACTACTCATATTATATATATTTGTTGGTGGATTAATGGACTTTTCAGTTATTACTTTTCATAACTTGCAGAAAACAATACTAACATATTGTATCTTATATACATATTTAATATATCGATGTTAGATTAGCTTAACTTAACATATTTATATTCTGAATATATAGCAAGAACCAATAAGAATTGGAAAAGTATGTTATAATTTATATAGTATTCTGATTGATAGCTGATATCCCCAAATAATTTAACTCTAGATAAACTTTTGAATACAGACATCCTTACAAACAATCCTTAAACCCAAAAATATTTTACATAATAACAAGTTTAATTTTAAATGTAATAATGATCTATTTTCTTATGAACGAATTTCAGTTTGATAGTAAAATTTGTTTGAAGTACTATATATATATATTTTTTTTTTTTTCAATTTAAGTTATAATTGTAAACTGATCATTAAATTTAACACAAATTATACACTGTATAAATTATTTCCATTTATTTTTGACATTTTATGTCTTTACTTTAGCACATTAAAATAAAAAACCGTCACGAAAAAGTGTCCACCAAAAAGTGTCCACGAAAAGCGTTACCTAAATTAAGATACCCACTGAACATAAAATGTCTCACTTAACGCGGACTCGTATGCGTTAATCATTTCTTCAGCTTTGTGCACTTTTTTTTATTTTCATCAGTAGAATGTACTTCGGTTATACTCAAGATCGGTCGATGATGGTAAAAGTACAAAATGTAATGTTTCGTGGTTAGGCGGTCAATGTAGTGACTAGAAACATAGCGTTGATGATCGTGCGGTTTCTTGTCGTCAAAATGGCTGGATCGTTGTTGAGTTCCAGACAAAATTTTTCGCGCATAAACACTATGAGTTCATGTCCATGGATTGAGTTTACTCCAATTATCGTACATATTAATCAAATTTGTTTAAAGTCGAAATATTTCTATCCAAGAAACTTATTAATTGTCATTTGAGTAAAATATATGTAAGTTGTTCATTAATTATATGTACACGATTATCCATTAATATATAAAATGTATACAGGAAATCAATAATTGAATGCTTTCATAATACGCCTTATATGCATTATTTCTAGTAAAAGTTTTCAATATAAATTACACAAAAAAATTATAAATATCAAATAAATAAAAGAAAGTGCTTATACTTCATCTGCATGGAACAAAAATTATAAAATTTATTAGAATCAATGAAACAAAACCATTGATATGTTTTTTAGAGATTACAAAAAAATATTACCATTACATGCTTAAAAGAATTGAATCAAAAATTGGTATGTAACATTATAGAACACAAAATATTAAATATAATTAAAATAAGTATGACAGGATCTTAATTGCATTTTTACATTATAAAATGTTTAACGAAAATTCTCATTAAATCTATATAAATATGCATTAGCATATAGAAGTGTAATATTTGTAATTTATGGTATTTAGTATTTCATAACTCTGTACTAATCTCCGAATCCACAGATTTGTTTATAAAATAAGATATAAAGTACATTAATTTTCATTCAAAATGATATTAATTAGAAAAATATTGATATTCCAATATTTTTTGTGTCTTACACATAAATAATATATCATGCTAAAAATAAACTTACAAAATTCTGTTGTAAATTAATTAACTATGTAATTGTGTAGTTTCATTTTTTTTTCAGCTGAGACAAATGCAATAACACCAAAGGAATTTTGTGAAAATATCAACTCGTTGTTAAGCCCTACCAAATTTTACATCAACAACTACCAAATAAGTAATTATTTAAAATATGAATAATATTTAAGAATTAAGAAATTCTTGTCTGTATTATTACAATAACGTAATGTTGTTGTTGGAAGCGAAGTGAACCATTCATTTATCCAAATATCTAAGCATTAGACTCAAAATATAAAAAAATAATTTTTTAAGTTATTTATGAATTCGAAGTTCCTTCATTGGAAGGACTCTTCACTCCTTCATGCACACCTTGTAAATAACTAATATCACTCTCACTTATTGTTTAAATTTAATTAAACAGATTGTGGATTGTAAAATAAAAAATAAAAAAGAGTTTTTTATGTACAATAACGAGGTTAATTTCATTTTTTCATTAAGAATAATTAAATGTGCTAAGTTACAAACCCGGCTTACATCAAAAAATTATCAACATGAAGAATAATAAATCACCTATGTACTAGGGTTGGTTGATGCAAAGCCAACCTTAGAAAGCGGGGGATACTTTTAAGGCTGATTAGCCCTTTGAACATCAAGTGACAGCCTATTGAAATGTTGTACATTTCCAATAATTTATGCTAAAAAGAATCTAAACCAAAATATCGTAAGTAGTGCTCAATTTTGACCAAAATTTTATGATTATTTGTTAACGGAATCTCATGTTAGAAATTAATATGTATTCTATCTTATTACTTATGTTGATTTTATTGGAAGTTATAGTTTAAATATGCACAACTATCGTTGTGCATAATCTTAATTTAAGAGTTCTCGATAATATTAAAGGCAATTTTAATAATTATTTTTTTTACTTTCAGATCCATTTCCAGAAAAGCGAAAACCGTATATATTTTTAGGTCTGTATTGTAAAATACATAATTGTTAAATACAATGATGGCCATAATACAAATTTTCCAATTTTGTTTCAGAATGTATAGGTAAAAATATAAATTATTAATTTTTGTATATATTACGGTATAAAATATATATATTTACATGTAAATATATATTATAATCCACATCATATATTTCACATTTACAATATTATGTGCAATGAGAGACTTCCGTATACATTTCTGTTGTGAATAGGATATACAATCGAATCCGCTTTATTGGGACACATCGGTTACGTGTTATTTTGTCCCAATAAAGCGGTTGTCCTAATTATCTGAAACAAAAAAACGAACATATAAATTTGTTGAAAAACTGATTTTTTATATTTTTATTATTACAAATTACATACAATTATAGAAATTATTTAATAATACAAAAAGAAAAACATAATATTATACTTTTTTATTTTGTTATTATTTTATCTTATTTAAAAAAATTATGAATATTACTTGATTTCTTATATATTGTTGATTGTTGACGAATGTAGTCCGAACAAGCATCCAAAGCTCTTATGGGGCTTTTCTCATTTCCTTGTTAAAGAAAAAATAATCTCAATGTATCTAAAGATTTCTTTACCTTCCGTAGTCGGATTGGTGGATCTGGTTCCTCGTCTATGTCTTCATCTGAATTATGTTGATCATGTATGAATTGAATGATTATATCACCAACGTTTTCGTTTTGGTCATAGTATAGTATTGCACATTTGAATCCAGATGTTTAAATTCTACGTTGTTCAGTACTCTTACGATATCATATTATTCGGAATTCGGTTCTAATTGGTGATCGATGACTTTCATCCAAAAAACCACACTTGCGAAAATAATTTTTTATCGTCTGACTGCTTACACCACGCCAGCCGTCTGAAATGAATTGAATTACTTGCAGGATATACATTTTTTTACTGATATCTATTGCTGTTGATTTTGGTTGAAGTAAATTGTCTTCAATCTTTTCTAAAATATAACTGACCAGTGTTGCTCTATACTTAACCTTTAAATTTTGGATAACACCCATATCTAAAGGCTGAATTAGTGACGTTGTATTAGGAGGTGAAAATTCAAGCTTGATGTTTTTCAAAGATACATTAGAATGGGCAGTACAGTTGTCTAAAACGAGGCATATAGCCTTTTTTTGTTTTGTCCAACTCCCTATCCCAACGTTGCAACCATTCGATAAAAATGGCCGAAGTCATCCATGCATTTTTATTTGCGTGATAGTCAACTGATAATTTTTGAAAACGAAATGTTTAAAAAAAAAATTTGTTGAAAACAATGAGGTATTTTACTTTTTCCTATCACTAAAAGCTTTTTTTTGTAAGTCCCACTTACGTTCACATAACACAGTATAGTTATTCTGTCCATAGCTTTTTTTGATCCAGCTATCGATTTGTGTTTAAAATACAGAGAACCATCTGAGGTTGCATGATAGTACAATCCTGTTTCATCTGCATTATAAATATCTTCGAGAGAAAATTTTGGAAGAATCTGTGGAAGTTTTTTAAGTTTCCATTCTTCGGCACCATCTGAATTTGCACTAACTTTTCCGCCATGTGCTCTTTTAAATTTTGTCGTGTCTTACTTTCCACCTAGATAACCAACCTTCGGTGGCTTTGGATTCGTCGTTACCAAGTTTCTTTGCAAGGTCTTTGGATTTAGCTTTTAATATTGGACCCGACACTTGAACACCCCGGCCAGTAGCCAGTGTAAAAAATTGAGTCAGTGCCTCGTCTACATCTGAATCTTTACCCTCTCATTTTCTTTTCCGGGTTGTCACTTGGCTAAGAGCTTGTTCTCGCAAAAACTCTTCTTAAAGTTGAATTTGTGCGGTTGTTGATTTCGGTACTCCTAAAATTTCCGAAAGACGATGAGTACTACAGCCTAGTGGCTGTAATTTAAATTTGTCGAGAATTTCTAATTTTTGCGCAAGCGATAAATCTTTACATATACGAGAAATCGTTACTGTACGCGACAAACACGACTGATGCATCATTTAACACACATCACATTTGAACATACGATAAGATAAAATGTATATCATATAAATTTAATCTAATAATCGATTACGCGAGTCGGTCACGATTCTCGGACTACTAATATACTCGATAAGAATGTCCCAATTATCCGGATTCGTAGCCCAGATAAGCGCTGAACGTTTACCCTACAAGTATACATTTGTTTTCGTAATTGAAGAATTGTCCCGATTAAGCGGTTGTCCTTATTAACCGGTGTCTCTATTAAGCAGATTCGACTGTATTTAGAATTTTAAAGAGTAGATTACTTTAATGAACAAAGTCACATTGTATTCTGCTTTTATTTTTCATTCCTCCAGAAAATAATTGACCCGTGTTTATACAAAAATGACTATGAAATATTTATTGACGAGATGTTATGAATATTTTTTGAACGGTATAACGAACGATTTCCATATTTTTGAAATAATATTATTTGATAAATTAGCAATTAAATAAAACAATATTTATTTGTCAATTTGTTTGCTCTTATTTATATTAATCATCATTATTATATAAATGTAAAATTAACATCTAGATTCAATTACAAAAATTGGAAATTTAGATGGTAAGCTACATTTTAAAAACATTATTTAATATTTGTAGTGTGATTAATAAAATATAAATATAATACAAATTATGAAATACAATTATAGTGTAACTCATTTATATCACACAACATAGAAGAAGCCTAAATTATAGATAAACTTTATTCAAAAATAGTTTTATAATACTACAATATCTTAAAAACTATAATCATACAAAATTAAACTAATTTAATAAATTGTTTAAATTGTTTAGTAAATTTTAATGGAATACAAGCCTTTGAATATGCATATTTATATAGTGAGTAGTATAATAGACCTTAGTTCATCAATCAATAAATTTATTATTTGCTAAATTTGTAAACGGTTACTATTTTCTTACTAATTTGACAAATTAATATCGACAGGTTCCCACAGTGTATTGAAATATTATTTAATATATTTATAACTTTGTAATTACATACGTTACTATTGCACTACTTTTCAATGTTTAAATTAAATAAACATACAATTATAATAATTACACAGTTTAAAATACAGTGGGCTTAAGAGGATTTTAGCTGAAGCCTATTAACCGTGTACATTTTATTAGCACTGTGGCGCTACTCAATGAACACAGCAGTAAATACCTCGATCGACTGCAAATTCCTGGGCGAGTCGCCAATTGTTTTAATACTGATTAAAACTAAGCATTCCTTAAGCTCGCACCACATTTCCACGTCAATGCGCGTTGATGGACGCGGTTGGCTCAACAGATTACCCATCGTAACAATACCTTGCCCACACGAATCCTCAATTCCCACACATGCTCGAATTCAAAAGGCAAACTGGTAACACCCGAACAGACCCAGGCGTCTTGTTAAGTACGATTTGTAGCCGGATCTTTCTGGAATATTCTAAGTACAGTGACAAGACTTCTAAGTTAAATTAAACAACGTTTGATGTATTAGATATGCCAATTTAAGGTTGATGTATCAAGATTAGCCATATGAGTGAATGCACAATATTATTTTTTAGAGATAACAAATATTACCAGTTGTAAGATGACGGACGCTGACCATTTCAATGCATCTTTGAAGAAGTACAACCAATTATTGTATTATAAATTACGTTATCAGTATAAGTTGATATTTGCAGTGTTACGGAATTAAGTTTCGACTAGAACTATTTGCAGAGATTGATTAATTTATGTTTACGCAAGTTGAAAATTATAAACTTTGTACTCCCGCGCAGTGAGAAACTGGTCTCGAGCATTCTTCCCCAACACTGCCATTCATTCAGGTTTCCGCTTGATATTTGCTGTCAGCGACGGACGGTAGAGGGAGTGGTCTTTAGCTATCCGATGCGACCGGTTTGAATAATGTGTGTCGAGCGTCTTGCTTAAGCATCGGATGTCGTCGTCTATGTCGCGTTTCTTTTTTTGTAGTATATTAATTGTGCAGTAATTATTTTAAAGCTAATTATACAAATAAAATGATTTGACTAGTGTATTACCAATTAAAAATTGAGATAGAAAATTACAATTTTATATAATTGTCATTAGTCTTGGTGACGTAAATGTTTAAAAAAGTCGTAATTACTCGTTTTTAAACGTACCTTGTGTATATTAACGAGGATGATACCTAATAAATTATAATAAGATAGAATATATTGTGCTTTCAGAAATAAAAATCAATGATACATATTTATATGAGAACACAAATACATATTAAAAACATATTTATATACATATATATACATATTTTTTTTTTTTTTTAGTCAATTCAAATGATACTAATTGCGAAACATCTGGTAATTTATTTTATCACGATATACTCCATATTGTATTCATATTATGATGAGTGACCTAAAAATAATAATTATATAATCAGTGGGTACCTTATTTATTTAATATTTTATATTTCATTAATGAAAATATTGTGCTTATGGAGGTCTGTGTTTTAATGAAGAAATCTACTGGTTTAGGTATTTTACGTCAATACCTCAATGACCTCTATAACGTAGTCACTTCGAGTATGTAACAATATAGTTATTAAAATATTAAATGTTATAACTATATTATGATGGCGTTTGGAAAATGCTGTTTCAATCGCCCAGTACATCAGTGTATTAAAATAACTTTTACCCTCACCTTAATTTATTGATGTGTACTGATCCTGCAGATTGAGAGTAATACGTCGGGCTACAAACCCTTACTTGTAAAAAAGTACAAGTTGACAAGTTGTAAACTTATTAACAAAAACTAGGCATTTTGATAGTAATGGAAAATTAAATGTAACTAGTAGTGTAGTGTTATTACGAAACTTTATTATTTGTCAATTTCCTTTAAACATGTTGAGAAATTAAAATACTTGGGCGCTAATACAAAATACAAAAACAACACTCATAATAAAATAAATATCAACATAAGTGCAAAAACATCGAAATAATAATTTAATATTCATATTCAAACTCATTTCAAAAAACACCAAGAAAAATCTGTACTCTGCATACTTACGCATAATTATCTTGGACCGGTGTAAAACATGGTCTTTTATGCAGGGCGAGGAGCCTAAACTCATGAGTCATAAGTCATGGCATTTAAAATGAATAACCTTAGAAGAATATTTAGACATTTACTATACCAATAAAAATAAATATATTTCTACTGTTATAAGATAATTATGATTGCAGATAATTAGTATAGATTTGCCAAACTAATATCCTTCAAATATAATCGTCCAATGTTTAGATTGTGAAGTTGATACGCTGCAACGTCCAATCATCTGGTGTATGAATCACCATAGAAGTTCGCATTACTTTTTAATAAATATGTATATATCAAAATATTTTAAGCTTATAATAACTAATAAAAACGAGTTTTTAACAAGCTTACTTTGAAAATTTTTTAATTATAGATAGTATACACGAAAAATTTGCATTGGTTAATAAAATATTTATCAAAACTATAGTAAAATATTAAATAAACACAAATAAATATTCAATTAGTAAAAATAACGTTAAAAATATACCCTTATATAAGCATTTAAACAATTAGTAGAGAATTATAAATCGCAAATCTATAAAACAAGTATTTATAAAAACATGGATTTTTCTATAAATGAAAAGTTCAAATTGCAAATTATTGATGTAAAACTAATCAAAAGTATATTATATATATTACATATTATTAATAATATAAACTAATAATTATGATCCTAGAATTTTATGAAACATATACAGATTACGTATTACAATCAATATGTGAAGGTAATATATGTATACGTAAAAGAACAGATAATTACAAAGTACACAATAGTAAATTTAACAAATTAAAAATATAATATTCATCAATTCTTGATTAAATGGTATTTCTACACAGAATTACTTTTATTAGGATCATTTATGATCAGAATGAAATCAACACGTCTTTATCGATGTTAATTATAACACCAAGTATTAGAGCATAATTAAGGAATTTTATTTTGACTTTAATTGAATAAACATAAATATTCTGCATAAAATTATATTAAAATTGGTATAAATTATCTAGATTCTATGAATCCGACATATTTAACATGTAAGTTGTATGCTGCACATGAGCATTAATTAGTATTCATTGGAAAGATAATTAAAAAATTAATTATATTATATGACATTTTTGAAAGTCCATAAACTAATTGACCAAAACATAATAAAATACTTTTTAAACGTGTTTATTTTTTAACTAAAGTCGATTCCAAAGCAGCTCTGAAATATTCATTCTTTCATATAGGTAAGTAAATTATATTTGAATGTATTTATAAACATATTGTGTTGTATTATGAAATAATTACGATTATTCCTAAAAGGTTTTTATTTATAAATGCTTTGACATGGTATAATAAAAATAATCGCTTACGTCATAGTAAAAAATATGAAAACATAAATGTTATATATATAGTTATATATTTCATAACATGTGGAGTTTTATTTGAATTATATACATTAAAAAACAATATATCGGATATGTTTTATTTCCAGTTAAATATAAATGAATTCGAAATATCTAATTGAATACATAAGGCTATTAATATTATAAATCCAAACTATAAAATTTTAATTCATTTAGATATTTTTCATACATCTCATATATTTTTTTTTTCACGCAAATTTGATTTTATCTATAGAATATAAACATTTTGAATTTTATTCATAATTCGTAGAGTATCAATGCATTACTCAGTCACCTTATCTACAGAACGATGCTTGAATTGATGAAATGTCATAGGTGACAGAGTAAAACGTTTTCAAAATATTCTTTACGTACCCCTACTAATATTTTATTATAGAACGTCAAACAATTAATTATTCTAAAACTGATATTTTTTTATCTTTTTGCATTCCGGTACTAATTATTTTCCAATGTATACACTAAGTCTAAATACTAACTACTGGCATTGTACAAGAATAAAACTAATACAGTTTTATTGGTTGACTTTTATTTTAATTATAGAGGTTACCAGCATAAAAATTTTAGGTAAGACCTCAATAATAATAATAATTTTTGTGGAAATGTTATTATAAAAAAATATAAATTATTCCTGATGAACGAAATTGAATTAAAATATAATAATGTAGAGAATTATATACTTTCATTTAAATATAAATCAATAATTTCATGCAATCTAATACTTAAATTTGTTTAAAAACATTAATCATATTTAAATTAGGTATGAAAACTTTGTAATATATTTATAATAATAATTTAAAATATTAGGTTTTTAAGAATAAAAATTACAGAAAATAATAAATTTGTACTATACACTAAATACACAAAGTCACAAAACTATAATTACACTATAACTGTGTATAGGATTATTGCGTATAATTTTCGCGCTAAGATGACTTCGTAGTTGTCGAAATATGTATACACAGTTAAAGTGTATTATTATTTTTGTGACTTTCGGTTTATAATTTATAATATAAAACAGTCTCAAGTTCTTAAAATATTTTAGAATAAATTTATAACATGACAAATGTTTATCTGTAATTAATTTGTAGCAAGAAGATATACGTATATAATTTTGGGAAACAATGTATATTTTACATAAAACTTATAACATTAAAATTAAAAATTATAAACATTCATTTTTAGGATTTACAAAAATGTATGTTGAATACATGATTGATAGAATAAAATCATTTAATAGTAAGTATTGTAATTGAACGAGAAAATTAAAAATATGAATAATTTGGATTTTCGAAACGAATAATCTAACAAAATAATTATCATAACATATCTTGACAAATAATTTGATATATCTTACTAAATATTTATTTAAGTTTTTTTTTATTTTCAAACGTAACCATGCACATATGATTTCATATTAATAGGATATTATTGTTTAATTTCAAAATAATTAATTTAATTAAGGAAACAAAATGAAAACTATTCATTATTCATAATTATCCAATGGTTATGATTCAATATTAATTCGTTTAATGTCTGCTCATAAGTAATTGACTATGCTAATGTAAATATACCCTGTTATGTTTAGATCAATTTTCATTCATTTGGACCACGTCTGTATTGTTTCAAAACATCAGTTATAAACTTATCTTACAATGATCAAAGTAACATCGTTATCCCAAATCAATTGGATATTAAATTAATTTAGTTAGAGGGGATAACCAATTATTACTCCTCACAATCATGCTACTGAGTTTTTTTCTATGTCTATGTACAAAAACAAAAACAAAAATATGTAGTACAGTAAAAATCAAAATAAAGAAATTATTTTACTATGACGTGATAAAATATTGACTATGAGTATTTAACTCTATTTTTATACAAAATGGTTATTATTGTCGTACATGGCTATTAAATGTAATTAAAAATAGTAAAGAAAACTTGTTATTGGCATATAATATATATATCAGCTATTATCCCAAATCGTATTTACTGTTTCTATTTAAATCGAACTGGTTTATATTATCATTCATAACTAAATTACTATTATAAAATTATGTATCGATTGTTATTTTTTTTTTTAGATTCTTTCACTGCTGAAGATTTAGATCAGTATATGAAATCCAACCTGTCATCGGGATCTACATTTAATCACGGTAATATTATACGCATCACCTCAAACTAGGACAGAATTGGTCTAAAACCAACATAAAAAATTCGAAACGTATTGATCATTAAAGGAACACAATAATAATTTGCATTTAAATTTAATTGTTTAATCCAATTGTTTTATTCGTTGCATAAGAAGATGGAGAGTTCTTAAGTTTAATACAATTTTGTTGTTTGTTATAAAGTTTGGTTATTTAATAACATTAGGAGAATAACATGAATAAAAAAATAATTAACGTGTAAAATAATTTTCGTTCATATAAAATTTAAGCATTTATATCATTATATACATTATATGATAATTATATAATTTCTTTGTAATTCTCGTTTAATAAGATTTACTAGAATACATCAATAATAAAATTTTTTATTATATACATTAAGTTAATAATGTAATTGTAACTAGGAGGATGAAAAAACCATTATTTTTTTTAGATTATAACCTTGCATCAGAATCACACTCAAATGCAGATGCACTTGCTAATAATAAATTTAACACCGTTGTCCCAAATCAATCGTTCATTAAACAAGATCAACTGGGTACTGATTTACTAATGATTTAATTTTTAATTTTATTTAATATTAATCCAAGATTCTTAAACAAACATTTGCAATTTTGGTATACAACAGGAAACAATCATTTAATTGTTCCAAAAGAATGATAAATTGTAGTTTTGTTTTAGACCAATCTTGACCTAGTCTGGTATAATTCTGTTGAGCGGATTATTCATTGTTTCAAGTAATCTCTGTGAAATAATAATCATCATTAACAAGTTTACATCTTCTTATTTCCCAAACTCTAATATGCCTAGAGATTTCACTCTTACCATATTAAGGGACTCGAAGATCATGTTCTTAGGCATGGTAAAGATGGACTTCTTGACCAGAGACTTGACGCTACCAACCCTACCCAAAGGATCGAACTGCAGACCTCGTGCGCTGAAACGTGTGTTTCAATCCACTCTACCAAAGCCGATCCCTATAAAGTTAATAATAATGTTTGAATAAATCTATTTTTATAATTAATGTATGATTTTCCTTGATAAATAAATGGAAGTGATTATTTATAAAAAAGGTATTAAATTTAAAAAATTTATTAGAATTATACTATACATAATCAGAATTATATATACTCAAAAGGTGCAGTTGCATAGTAGTTAGATAAGAGAAATAAAAATTCCTAAAATACTATGTTTGTTAAACTGTAATAACAAAAAACTTTATGGTATTATATCTTATTTATTTTTTGAAGATGAAGAAACAATATAAATAGAGCAAAATGCTGTTGAAGAAGTCCCAAACAAAATGAGTTATGAATTCTTATGTATCTAATAAAAGATATTGGTCATCAGTTTCACGGATTTCTTTCTCAAAGACTACATGAATATCATAAAAATTTTATAGACTGCATGAATAAATTTATTCGTGGAAGATCTACAAAAATTATGCAAGCAGTACGTATTGATGTTGAAAACTTTTTTGGGAAACATTCAGTTTCTTCTTTTATGGATGATGTTATAAGTTTATGTACTGCCGAACAACTTCCTTGCTACCCTAGAAATGAATACATTTATTGCAAAACTGTGTCATTATTTGAAATTTTGTTCACTACAATCAGTATTTTCCAAATTGGTGCAGTCATATATTTGCTTAACACTGCACAGCGCTGGTCCAGAAAGAGTAGTCTCATTTCACACGATGTTAAAAAGTAATAAAGAATCTAACTATTCAAAAGAAACTATTAACTCAAGGATTTACATCACGATCAATGGGCTAGGAATAGCATTGTATGATCGCAGGCCTACAGTTGCAAAATTTTTGGAAGCAAATGAGAGAAAAAAACTTCTCAAATTGTACCAAATTCATGAATATGTAAAAAAAAATGTTTTCAGACGATATTAACTTGTAATTATTATTTATAAAATTAAACAAATTATAATTTCAAATGTTTTTTTTAAAATTAACATTGTTTTTTATAGTAAACACCAACACTATTTCAAATAATTATTATATGTAGTACATTGCAAATTATCCCAGAAGAACTAAAAATAAGCACGGGCGAGTGAACGACTTTTTAATGAAGTCACTAACTATAAATCTATCTAGAAATAGGCACTTGGTATAGTCCTTAGTCATATTTCCATCCAGAATTAATTCCTTAAAATATGCTTTAATATAAATTGAATATATTTATAGCCATATCATATATACTTATATACTACATATATCGGCAATCATTCTTCTTCTTATAAAGACACTGATCATATCATTATGTAACTCTGACCTTATTATTTTTAAATCTAAATTACCATTTACAATTAAGGATCAACTCGCTTAATATCTATTTCTATTTAATTTACTGTTGCAATAATTAAAAATGTGAATTTTTTTTCATTAATATTCAGTTGCAGTAAGAAATAATCTGTATTATGATTCTAATACAGGTCATTACATACCTCTGAAAAATACATTATTCAATAGCCAAAATACCACTTTTTTCTCCAACTTACCCGAAACCAGCCAATACCAGTCAAGTTATTAATAATGATTTTAATAACTTGTAATTTATATATTTTCGATAATAATATGATTCGTACCATTTGTCAATAATCATAAGCTACATTATAATTGTTTCTAAAGAGTCTTTTCTTAAATTATAATTTTTTAATAATCCATTTATTTATTTTAATTTACAAATAAAAACCATTGTAATATTAATTCCAACATCAAAAACTAGTTTGATTTTAGTCTAAGTTATTGAGCGTTGAGAACCTAGTATGACATTAGGTATCACAAAAACTATTTTTATTGTTATTTGATTGCCTGCTATATACGAGGTGTGTAAATAAAGTAATGAGATTGATAACGTAGCTAGTTATCTGGCAGAACTAATGGCTTTCCGATTGAAAAGGTTTGTAAATAAACATATAATGAACCCTCTGTACAAGTTTGAATTGCGTAATGTCACGTGTTGGTCTGTGGCGATTATATTCATAAACCAGTTTGTTTTAGTACAGAACGTACTAAATTAAAACAATTAGAACAAAAATTATTAGAACAATAATGGGTGACGACAATTTCGAGCAACGATGTGTTATCCGATTTTGTTTCAAACTTGGTTACAGTGCAATAGAAACTTTTCAAAAGCTTCAACAAGCTTATGAAGAAAGTGTGCTTTCAAGGGCCCAGGTTTTTAGATGATTTAAAGCATTTTCAGAAGGCAGAGAGTTGATTGAAGATGAACCTCGCAGTGGAAGACCTTCAACTGCAAAAAATGATGAAAACATCATCAGTGTTCGAGATCTTGTCCGATTCGATCGTCGATTGACGGTAAGAATGATTGGAGTACAGTTGAAATTATCTCACACCACCGTTCATCAAATTTTGACCATTGATTTGGAGATGAGACAAATTTGCGCAAAAATGGTTCCGAAAATTTTGTCACAAGACCAAAAAGACCACAGGAGGGACAGGTGTTTCGATTTCTTGGAGCAGATTGAAAATGACCATTCTTTCTTAGAACGTGTCATTATTGGAGACGAGTCTTGGATTTTTGAGTACGACCCGGAAACAAAGCGCCAGAGCCAAGAATGGCACACATCAGCTTCACCGAGGCAAAAAAAGGGAAAAATGAGCAAGTCAAAAATCAAAACGATGCCGATTTGCTTCTTTGATAGCCAAGGAATAGTTCACAATAATTTTGTATCTCAAGACCAAACAGTCAACCAACACTTTTATAAAGAAGTTCTTGAAAGACTTCGAAAAAGGGTCATTCGGGTGAGACCAAACATCAAAAACACCTGGATGCTGCACCTTGTCACACAGCCATTTCAATTAACCAATTTTCGGCAACCAAAAATATTCCCGTGGCTCCTCAACCCCCCTATTCACCACACTTGAGTTTTTGTGACTTTTTGTTTCCAAGAATAAAAATTCACCTTAAAGGACAACATTTTGGGACACTAGAAAATATTAAAATGTCTGTGACTGACCAACTGAAAGCTATTCCAGTAACTGAGTTCCAGAACTGCTACGAACAATGGAAACATCGAATCCAGCGCTGTGTGAATTCTCAGGGCGATTACTTTGAAGGAGATAATGTAAAATAGTCACTTTAATTCAATAAAAAAATTATAAAAAATTAATCTTATTACTTTATTTACCCCCTCGTATTTTAATCAGTTTACAAGAAAATATAAATTTCTTAATTTTCATAAAATTTCGTTATGTGTTATTAATATATAATTTGTTAATAGCATTAGAATGCATAAAGAAAAATAACAAAAATTAAACTTTAAAATATTGTGCTCTTATATGTTTGTTTAGCAATTTAGAACAATATATATTTATCTGTAGTTTATGTTTTTCAATATATAGTAGTACATAATTAATTAATTTTTTTTTTATAGCTCAACAATATCCGGAGGATTATTCTTATGATCCAAATGTCGGCAGCTCATCATAATCATTTATATTGATGTCATTTCCATTTTTAATAGACCATTTTTATGACCCAAATTATAAATTCTCCGAATTAATTAAAAATATTAATGCATTGATTCTGTCCATTTTCATTGTCAGTATAACTGACTGTATTAGTATTATGTTATGTATGTCTGAAATAGCACTATTAAATCGGAAATAATACAACTTGATTATTATAATGGTAGTAATAATAATAATAATTTTTATTTGTATTCTAACTATATAACGAAACATCAAAAGGTCACAAATTTGTTGTCTTCCATGCTTTTAAATGTTAGTGTAGAAACATATATTCTGAACTTAATAAAAACGATATTATAATTCCTCTATTAAATATTGTATGGATTATGTGAAACTTTAGAATTATTGAATCGGTTACTAAATTAATTACTTGTAAAATATAACAAATCTTGAAATTAAATATTTTTGGCAAAAAAAAAAATTCGTTGTATTTTAATAAATATCCATGTGTTTGACTACCCCAGTGGAAAGGTATCAGAATACTTCCACGATCTTCTCAGTAAGAGGCATTTAAATGAGGTTGCATCACCAGAATAGAGTTTAAGTCACCCGTATTGTTGGGAGGGGAGGCAAATTTAATATTACTTTCATGAGGGACGTAGGATGGAACAACTTTCAAACAAAAAGAGTCAAACCAGTCTTTATTTGGAGTATGAATTGGAGAAAAAACGCAGCTTTTAAATTTTTTAGCAGTATCCCAAAATGTTTTGCTAGGAGACTATGGATGTAAGTTCTCAGCGAATTTTTTCCACGAAGAACGTTTGGCGTATTTAAGAGATCTGCGAGTAATAGCACATTGATTTTTATACAACAAAAAGTCACTCGTGTAATGAGTGTTTTTACAAACGTGAAACGCAATTGACTTGGCTTGGATTGCTTTGGTACAATCTTCGTTCCACCATATTTGAGACGAAGGAAATCTGGAGTGAGTCTTGGATTTGGAGGAAACGGAATTAAGTATAACATCAACAAAATTAGAATAAGCCTTAAGAGGGTCAATAAGTAAATAAGAATGTAAAGTTGAAGACACAAGAGAAAAAAACAAAACCCAATCAGCTTTGTTTAAATTTAGTTTATAATTGATCGTTGAGTTTAGACAGACAATCCGAGGATAATGGTGCGAAGGGGAGAGTTATAATAATGGGATAGTGATCACTGCCATAAGGGCAGTCTAATATTGACCAATTACAAATAAGAAAAATGTTAGAAAAGGATAATGTAATATCAACAGTGGTGTCAGAATAGGGAAGACGATTTACCCTCGTCGGAAAACTATCATTCAAAACACAAGGATTGTGATCAGTTGAGGCAGTGTCCTACGTGAGCGAATTCAGTGCGAACGCGGTGCGATGCGAAGCGACGCAAAAATATCATACATTTGAACTTGTATGGCGGTGACCTACATGAGCGAACGCACGCGAATCATGGCGCGACGCGGTGCTGCGGGAAGCGAACGCGATCAAATGGTTTGATATTTTCGCGCGATTTAAACGCGATTTGTGGAAAAACCCGTAGGTTATTTTATTTCACGTGAAACACGTGTTGACACTGCGTATCATACGCGTGCCGATTATTATTATCAGCGTGCCGAAAAATTATTATAGAATTATCAAAATTTTGCATGGCAAAGTTAATTAACTAAAACTTTATTTTTTATTATTTTATGTTTTTAAAACCAACACATATTTTTAAAAATGCCGGAAATTTTCATTAGTACTATCCAAGAACGTCTTGCATTGTGGGACAAGAGAAATAAGAACTATCATAACCGATTATTGACATACCGTGATCATTGACCGACCTTTTAAATCGAAAATACGAATAAAACCAAAAAAAAAAAAAACAATCGGCGACCATTGGAGATGAAATTCCTACCTACTCCTCAATCATATTTTGTATTTAGTGAGCTTAAAAATGATTTCCAAATTCAGAAAACCAATTTGTAAATATTTACAAAATATTGATAATATTTTAAGGTCGATCAGACAAAGAACGGAAATACGTGAAACTGACCCCCATTTTGTTTTTGAAATTGTAAGCTTTCAGATAATTTACAATTTACAAAAATGGATTAACAATTATTAATAATGTGTTTACAATTGTTTAAAATTTGTCCAGAAACGATCGGACAAAGTGGAGAGCCAACTTGATGTACGTCGTCCAGTGACGCGGATACAGAGCAACTGCGCGAACGATCGGTCGCTGGAAAAGCGCGGTAGCCGTGCACGTAAGACAGTCTGGCCGCGAGGACCGTTCGAATTTTCAAGTCACATTGAGTTCGCTCATATAGGACACTGCGTTAGTGCTGAAAAAAATGAGACTACCTTGATGTACAATATTGTAGAATCCCCAACAAGAATGATAACAATTTAGATCACCGCCAAAAATACAATTAAAAGAGAGATTATCAAAGATATTACTAAGCATTAGTATTGAAATGTTAGACTTTAGAGGAATATAACAAGACCAGATATCCATTTTATTTACAGTGTTAATAAAAAATTCAATACAAACTAAGTCAATATTATTTTGTTGAAAAAATAAAGCTATTGTAGATCAAGGCGTCAAGGTTGTAATGTCAAGGTGCGAAACATAACGGTTTCGTGGATGGCAATGCATGTTCCTTTATATCCATCAGGTCTATCAGCTCTAACTAGATGAAAATCAAAACGGAAATATTATAGGAATGTAAAATACTAGAAATATCCTGCAGTCAAGCGGCAGGGTTTTTGTATTCCACTGAAGAATATTGAAAATAGAATTATTGAAAACTGTCATATTGGGCTAGTTATTATTTAACCCCACTGGGGAAACAGAAAGCATACTATACAAAAAAGACTTAGATAGATCAAAAAGTGAAGGTATAGAATTGAATCCCTGGCTGTTATAGAGGGCTGCTAATATTTGGTTCGATAAGATGGAGGCGACTTCGGAAAGCAAGGAAGCTTGCGAGTTAAAAAGGTTAGAGCTATTGGCAGATGCGTTTCTCGATGACTCCATATATGTTAAAAAAGCCCTATTGAAGGAAGGGCAAGGATACAATGACTGGAATACGAGTAGTACGAGATAAAGACGTTGATTTAGAGTACTTATTGCGATAGAATTTATTATACTTAGGAGTTTGCAAAAGCGGAAATAAAGATTCATCAACATATAGTTAAATCTTTATCAAGGAAGAAGGGAAACTTGGGTTAAGAGAAATATTAGCGTTGGTGTGTATTTTTGTGCTAGATGCTACCTGAAAAAAACAATTGACCTTATTTACAAAATTATTCTTAAGAATATCGACAGCGTCGGCATATGAAACATTTTCAACTGCCATTGTTTTTTAAATAGTTTATTGTTTGTTCCATTCTGGGCAAGTGCGATCTGTAGAACGATGAGCTCTATTGCAATGAAAACACACTGGGTCAATGAAGCTAACTGAAAGACAATCCGAAAGACTATGAGTGGTTTCACCACAATGGAATTGTGGGAAAAAACAGAATTTACCGGAGTGTCCAAACCGTAAAAATTTTAAGCATTGGATCGGGGATCAAACATTGGGTCTGATCATAAAAAAACCTTAAAAACAGCTATGCGATCGGGTAGCTTAGGGCACTGAAATATAAGCTCCACTAATTTGGAAGGGGCCATGGAGCCATCTTCCTGGCGGGTTGAAATGCAACGAAATGACTCAACTGGAATATTTGACTCGAGACCTTCAAAAAAGTATCAGAAATAGAACAATCCATCCGGATGACACCGTAACTGTATATACGAGGAGCAGAAATTGTGGCCTTTAGGCCAAACGTTGAAAGAATGTTTGAAGATAGGCATACATCGGGATTTATAACTGTATCGAAAGTTACCTTAATTCTTGCGCCTATAGGTCAAATCTCAACTATACCACGGATTTAATTGTATAATAGTTTGTCTCCTTTAATCGGATGTAATTTACTGAAGTGTACATTTTTATCAACAGCATCAACGATAATATGAATTTGTCCAGAGTAAGACGGAGAAAAGGATAATAGATTGATATCACTATCCTGTATGACTTTTTTAGGTTCATATTGATTTAACAACTGTTAGTTGGGACTTTTGGCGTAATTTGACATCTCCGTCGAAATTGACACGTCATCAACGTTGGTGATAGATGCAATAGTGTAACCAGTATCTATAATCGTACCTCCAATAGCTGAATTACTATTGGTGGATTTGTCATTTAAAAAATTACTAAAATTAATAGTATTTACATTTAATTTTGGATAACTATAATAATGATTTGTTTGAAATCAGGCGAGACAAACTCCTCTTAAGATTTATTTGACTTACGCCTGGTAGTGTACACGCTCCACTCCGAATCCGAGCCTTGTCGTTTGGAAGCAGGAGCTTTTTAGAATAGGCAGATTAGGAGCTGAGTTTTTAGTGTTGCTGCCTCCCTAGGAGAACGACATAACTTGTATATAAGAAACGATTTAATTAATATTGCATGGATATAAACTATAATTATCCACGATAAAGTCACTAGCGCACAAATAATGAAACTCGGGTTAATTACACGCAATGAACTATTTGCATGTATTATCACAACGACAGTCGAAATCGAACTGAAGCTCATATCAACGTTTATAAACTCAAAATATGTAATAACAAGAAGCAAACAAAAAACAAAAATGAAAATAGTTTATGTAAAATTAAAATGTGTTCCATTTACATTAATAATTATTACACAAATGTCGAATCATCATCTACTCCAAATCCAAAAATTTGGATAAATACAGAGTACATCATATTTTTAAATTATTCATTTTTATGTGTATCTAATTTTATAGGCATGAAATTGTTGATTATCACTATGTAATAAACTTCAATAGTACACTATATTTCGTATATGTAAATGAAAATGATGGGTGATAAGATAATAATTTTTCTATCATTCGATATAGGTTATTTCGACAAATTTAAATGTACATTTTTTTATTTATTATTTGACAAAACAAAAATACTTATAAACTTTTTTTATAATCCAAGCCAGTTCAAATAATTCAAATAAATCATTTTAATTCTAGTCCATTACACTTATATAAAAAAATCTCTAAGATGAAAATTATGTGAACTTGGTTAATTTTACAATAATGTAATACAATTTGAAACGTGTATCGTAATGTTTTTATAAATTATTTATAAATAATAATCTTAACTTATAGATAGAATATGCGCCAGAAAATGAGAAAAATGAAAATGTTTATTAGCAAGTGAACTTGAATACTTATGAATAAAATTTAAGCATGAGTTTGTGTACCCCTGTTTATATACATTTTTCTATAGAATTGACTGATAATTAATTCATTTTCAACTTAGAAAAAACTATTAGGTTTTGTTAACTTTTGATGATTATATCTCTAAATTATATTCTATATGTATATTTATTCAGCTATACAATTAGTAACATACGATTTGCATATGGTTTACTCAATACTACATTTTCTTTAGGATTGTATAACGTCAGTGTAATATTTGGATTTTTTTTTACAAATTATAAGTTTTATTTCACGAAAAGGAAAATGAAAATGGCTCCTACTAGGCATATAAATGTTTTCACTGGTGTGGTAATTTATATAGTAATTATTGTCCGAAACTCCATAGCAAACGGTAAATATATCATGTTTCGAATAATAATATTAACAGTAATAACGATAGTGGTGACAACCGTCGTTACAATAACAATGATAAAGTTAATATAAGGGACAAGGTCTGAATATCTCGATTTATAATTTTCCCATTCCGTATCAGCTCATATATGGTGAAGCTTTGAGCCTTAAGCTCTAGGCATTATCTACATATTAAATTATATTATTTAATAAAGAACAATAAAATAAAAAGTGAATCAGTATAAGTTATACACAGTGTAACCTGATTTATATGGTTTTAACATCGCGCAACAACATATATAATAATTTTAATTTGGATTATATCAAATTTTAGATCAGTATTATACAATATTTAATGTAGTTTATAAATATATTATTATTGCAACGACTTGTTACTTAATTCCATTTATTGTTCGATTGTTTTGTCGACAGTAAATGATTCTTTCATAAGAAAAGCAATTATACATCGTTCACTTATGTATTAAATTAATTTAATTGAGTGAAATTACACAGTTAATAATATTTAAATACTTGTGCTATGTTTGTTCACTAATGTTCTAAAAGATGAACTGCCAGAAACCAACTAACAACTAATCTTACTAACAACCACATATTCTTTAGATTCATATACTAAAATGCTCTTATATGTTGTTGCATTATTCTGAAACATCATATTTACAAAAGTAAAAAGACAATGAAAATGAGTTCTATGAAAAACAACTCTTGTTTTTAAGATAATTTAAATAATAATTTACAATAGCTATAATACAAATTATAAAATCAAATTATACTTTTAATGAAAGTTAGAATATATCAAATTTCAGATTTATCAATGATTATAATACTTTCGTAGTATACCAAATTTTAATTATTTCATCATTAGATAAATGTTTATGTAATATGGACGGTTTGCAAATGAAATTTTTACATTTTTTGTTAGATAAGATACATTTTTAGTAATTTATATCTTATAAAAATTATAAGAAAATAGTAATATTATGTATATAATATTTAAATACAAATTCTTAATAAATAAATTTTTACATTTCATTTTAGAATGCATATGTAAGATAAAACATTTTTGTAAAACGTATACATTATACTTAATGATTAATGTGTAAAAAATATGTAAAGTGAACATAGATATGACATATTCACAATTTATAACTATATATATATATATATATGCATTGTTATATACATAGATTGAAATTAAAATACCCTAATTATTACAAATTTTTTCAATCATAAAAACATCTTCTTCTTCCCGTGTCTGGTTTATTCATGCGATCCCAGTTCACAATCTATTGATGGTTTTCCATAGGTTCTAATGTAGGTTTTTACCAGTAAGTGCTGCATAGGTTGAATGAGGATGTCTAATTTCGTTTTATTTCGCTATCTTTGTATTCTAGCTTGGTCTGGATGGTATCTTAGTTCTATTGCTGAATGAATAAGCTTTTTCAGGATTTAAGTCTTGTTCTTTTTGCTTTATAATTAATCGTGGGATGTCATTCATGTTTTAACTGTTTTGATCTTTCTAGATCTGTAGCTTCATTCCTTCTAATTTCAGGTGGGGCAATTCCTGGCAGACAATATATTTTATTTATTGGTGTTGGTCGGAGGTATCCCGTTATATCTCGACAGGTATCATTAAGTGCGTCATCCACGTATTTAACATGTATCCAACCTACTCCACACTGGGCACGCGTATTCCCTTGCTGAAAAACATAATGCTAGTCCTGTTGTTCGCATTGTGTGTGGCCGTGCTCCTCATTGAGCACCTGACAGTTTCTTTAGTATATTGTTTCTGGTCAGAATGTTCATTTTCATTTTAGTACAATGTTCCTTAAATGTAAGTGTCCTATTTAATATTACTCCAAGGTAAACTGGGTGGTCCGTCGGTAGGTTGTCCACATTAGGAAGTGTTTAGTAGTTTCAGGTATAAGATGGTCATTGGTGTACAAATTAAATAGTGTTGTGGCTAGAACACTATCCTTTGGTAGGCCATTTCTTTGCTTTCTCCACCTACTCTATTGTTGTTCAGTGTAACCATAAAACTTCGATTGAATAATAGAGAAGCAACTATTTGGAAAAATTCACAATCCTTAGTGTAATAGTATATTTATTGTATTAGGATATTGTGGTTGATCGTGTCGTATGCCGCTGTAACGTCAACAAAAACCGAACCTGTAATTTTTTTATTTTCAAAGCCGTCTTCTGTATGTTGACAGAAGTTTAGGATTTGGCACACGCACGTACTCCCATGCCTAAAACTAGCTTGTTCTGGAATTATTTGTTGGGCGATTTGCATTTTGATGCGGTTTAGAATCATTTTTTCATAAAGTTTGTAGGCTTGGCATGATAGGGATATAGGTCTTTAGCTTTTCGGATTGATTAAATTTTTGCTTGGCTTAAAAAGTGCCACTACATTAGCCTTCCTCCACATTTTTGATATGTATTTATTTTGTAGGCAAATATGTAATAGTTTAAGAAGTTAGTTTCTAGTTTCAGTTCCAATATGTATTATTTATTCTTTGTCATATCATGTCCCACTTTACCGTTCTTCATTTCTTGTAAACTATCACTTAGCTCTTGCATCGTAAAATTATCTTGAAAGTTACAACATTCCTCTTGATGTTTCTTTCATTGATTTTAGTCTTTGGTTTCCCATTATGAAATAGTTCTAAAGTTACCCAATTTGCTGTAACATTTACACGGAACGTTTGTATTTTCTAGTCTCCATTTAATTTCTTTATAAGTCCCCAGGCTTCTTTACTATTTTTTGTCGTGTCAATGTTTTCTATTGTTCCATACCATTTCCTGTTTTTCTCAGCACATAAAAGTTGGATTAGCATTCCATCCTTTGTAATCGTCTTTTAACTAAAAGGATTGCATTTTATAGTTCTTTATATTTTGCTTTTGTCTTAAAATTTTCTATATTTTAACCAGGAATGTAATTTTGTCCACAACCACTTGGGACGTGTTATCTAGATATTTTATTCACTACCTTTACGAAAGATTCATAGTTTTCTAGTTTGGTTTTAAGATTCTGGATTTCTCTATCAATAGCTAACTCATATTGTTCCTAATCCGCTTTTTGTAGTTGAACGTTTTTTTGAATTGTATTGGTTGCCTTCGAATTACTTTAGCTATTTGGAGTTTAAGGGCTCTGTTTATTTTTGTCTGACACACATTCTTGAGACATTTTTGATTAATATTCTTACTCACAAAAATTAAATCCATGTCAAACCCTTATTTCAAACTCGAGCTATTGAAGAATTTAGGTACTTTTGGGTCGTACTCTTAAGACAATAGTTCGCTTACAACTTATTCTTCAACTTTTTCACGGTTTAGATACATTTTTAGGTATCCCTAGCTACACATATGGCTATTAAATTCCCCAATCTCTATCCTTAAAAAGCTATTGTCGAAATTTGATGGTTTTTCAAAAGCAAAATTTATATTTGGTGGTTTTTATATTGAAGTAACCGTGCAGCCTTTAAATTTAATTGCAATTATTTCGATATTTCATTTATTGTAATGTTCTGCACTTTCTATAATCGGTTCAGGTTTTAAAAAAATGCACTTTCGTATTTTTCACTAGGTATTTCTTCAATTAATGTAATTCCCGGTATTTTTGGCTGTGAGCAGGCCTTGACCCGGTGCTTTTCTTGTACGCAAAGTATATCGCAGACAATCTCAGCACATAGGGTGACTAGAAATTCCCCCTTACATGTTGAGAAGCCCTCGATATTTTGAGATAGTATAGTTAGAGCAGAGGTTGATCATGAAAAGGACCGTTTTGTTGATATTGGCATATTTCATACCGGTGTTGGTAAGATTAAGTAGTTAGTCTAATTTATCGATCAAAAAAATTATGCAGAGGCACCGTGTGCAAGCACTTATCATACCTCTATAAAAACATCTAAAATATCATATATAAAGTTCCAGTTTATTAGTTTTTCTAAATATATTTAAATTTCATAAAATGTTATCATATTCTCATCTAGATCAATTAGAACTTTTTGGAAAGATGGATAGTTAGTATAATCGCACATTTCTTCGTTAATTTTTATAATATATTGGAAGTAATATACCAATATTAGTGAAAGCAAAAGTATAAATATAAACGTATAAAAGAATAACTTGTAAATATTGGACTCTAATTAAATATACCTATGAAACATATAAATATTTAGTTTGAATTAATGTATTATTATTGTCGTATAGTAAATATTGACAAAACACAAGCATTTGTACATGCATATAAGAATAGTGAGTGATTTAAATTAATTTACGATGCAACATTTAATAAAGGTTTTTTAATCAAATTGAAGTTTCCAAATCACTGAATGAAATTTTGAAAACCCTATGAGAATTTGGATTTTTACAGCAATTACTAAATTAGGAATCACGTTAAAGCGTTCTACGAATTACTATCTATTGGTATCTTTATTACCATTTAATAAAATAGTTAATGTATTCTAATGACCGATTCACTCCTTCAATATAAGAAAATATTTCATATATAATGGGACTTGATCATTTCATAAATGTTAGTTGTTCTTGTAGAACATTTTAATATTTAATTAATATAGGAGGTTTAATGTGACTAGAAGATTATTAAATAATAACCTCACCTTACTTATTAGGAAAAATATTAAAATAAATTTAATAAGTTTGATAAAAAATATATATTTTTATAATATAGTTATTGGCGTTCATTTATTTTATATAATACTTCGATAATAGTAATATTTTTTTATATAATACCAGCTAATGAAAACTAATATAACCAATATTACCAACGTAATTTTTTGAATCAACGTTCTCTAAATTTCTAGATTGCATAAATATTTCAATTACAATACTTTACATAAATCAGGGCCCTCATTGTATATTAGTATTCATAATAATTTTATTATAAATTCTAACATTTAGTTTTTTATTTTAACAAAAGGTACCTAAAATATTGGAAACACAGCTTATTTTACTGTTATACATCTCTATAAAATATCAGTTATTTCAGTTGCCCTAAATTAAGTTTTAAACACAAGTACTGCAGTATAATATAAAAATCAACATTTTTTAAAAAGTTTTTATGAATAATAATTAAAAAACAATATATAATAATTAATATTTTCAAACTTCCACATGCCTCATCCGTCTACCGTCGCCAAGTGGTCCAATCTTATGAAATAGAAATAATATACACATAAATTGTTACAAAAATTTATATTATAAGAAATTAAAATATTTATTTAACAATATTGTATAAAGATATAGTGAAAGGGGTGACACGACTCATTTTTTTAAAATTTAAATTAATAATATGTATATATTGTTTTTTTCCCGGTCTCTCAGATAGACCGAGCCCCGGGACTATAGTACTCACTGACCCCCTTTCCCTTTGTGGGGGTCCTGATTGTAAATATGATTTATGTGGCACTAGATAATACTATGGCGAAATGATAATAGAAAACCAAATACTATCATGAATAAATGTTTAAATTTCATTTTTAGTCACCGTATTCCAAGCAGAACGTAGTGGTAATTTCTCCTTATAACTTGATTCACATATTATCAAATGACCTTAATTAACATTAAGTAATAATATGTTTCAAATGCAAATTGTTCATGATTTTTATTTCAATCTTAAATTTTTTTAATAATATCACTTTTTTAATGCATAGAAAATATCAAAACGGCCTTAATTAACATTAAATAATAATGAGTTGAATTTTTAAAAAGTTCCTTATGTTGTTTATTTCGTTATTAAAAACTTTGAATATCATTTTCTCAATGCATAAAAATAAGAATCTTAATGAAAAAAATGTGAAATATTTTAGATTTTTTATTCGAATATTTCAAGCATCTTATCGAAACAGTTATTTCGGGTATTTAAAGCTATTATCGTTTAATAACTATAGCTATTAATTAGCAATTAACTACTATATGATTATGAGATAATTATGTATCATACTAATGACTCTTAAATGAAATGGTCAATTTCAGTTTGCAGTAATGAACTTATCCAAAGTCCACTAGACTGGTGTATAGAAAACATAAAAAGTCAGTAATGAATTTTGACAGACTTCCTTTAGTTTAGATAGAACCATTTAATAATATACATATATAATCTACTATTGTATGGACTGACGAACTCATATTGAAATTTTGGGCATAAATTTAGCTTACATAGGACATGAAAAATATAAACACTAAAAATATAATTTGAAAAACATAAATTAAATTTTCAAATTATATTAATCGATAATTGCGATTATGCTTGTATATAATATGAGAATTATTATTGTATAACAAGTAAATATATAAACTTTAATTAGAATACTACGTAACTAAACTAAAATTTAAATCATAGTTATCAATTGTACTCTTGAGTATGCAACTGATGATACCAAAAAAAAAAAATGTGCTGGTAATTATTATAATGTTAAAATAATGTCAACTAATTAAATTAAATAAAAACAAAAAAATGTGTCGGCATTTATTTTGTTCTGCCCTAATATTAAGGATTGATCCAAAAAAATTGAACTTATGTTAACTATTAAATTGACATGTAAAATTAATCGTCTTAATAATTTTAATACATAAATTCAATAAATAACAAACAATTTGTTTTATATCTTGTCATAAAATTTGAATATGATATTCCTTTAATTATTATTAAAAATAATGGAGCCCAATTTTTTGATGAATTAAATAAAGTACACCAACATTATTTTTAATTTAAATTGATTTTCTAGCTTATTTAAAATGCACAGGTTTTGGCAGTACGTAATTTTATTTGACAGTGATATAGTTAAATGATAAATTGAAAGACAATTTAAAACTACTGGTTTAATTCAATTTATGACATTTACTTATTCTTTAATTTTACTTAAAAGTAACACTGTTTAAAACAAAATTCAATTAATTTTTTTATTTTAGATAATGTTGATGTCAGAGCAGCACTGAAATTTGCGTTTTTTAATTTAAGTGAGTATATTACATTGAAGCGTTTTAGAAAATATATTAAATTTTAATATATATGGAAAAAATAAGATCTTAATAATTTTTAATACTAAGCAATTTTATAAATTTATTATTTTAAAAGAAGTTATTCATACTATATACATTTGGTGGTGGATTCTAGTCATTACTAGTCATTACTTTTCATAACTTGAAGGCAATAATACAGACATATTGAATCATATACTAATATTTAACATACCGATGTTAATAAATTTGTATTTCATTTTTTTTACATTCTGAAAATATAGCAGATTCCAATTCAAAATTGAAGAGTATGTTATAATTTATATAGTATTCTGATTGATGGTTGATATTCCCAATTAATTTAAATCTAGATAAACTTATGAATACAGACATTCTTGCAAACAACCGTTTTAACCCAAAAATAATTATTTTATATAATGTCAATTCTGATTATCAATGTAATGACTATCTATTTCATGATGAACGAAATTCAGCTTAATAGTAAAATTTGTTTGAAGTACTATATATTTTTTTATAATAAAGTTAAAATTATAAGCTGATCATTAAATTTAATACGAATTATATACTGCATAAATTATTTCTATTTCTTTTTTACTCTAATTATCGTACATATTGATTAAATTAAAAAAAAAAATATTTCTATCCAAGAAATATATAAATTGTCATCTGAATAAAATATATGTATTCTTCATTAATTATATGTATACAATTATCCATTATAAATATGAAATGTATATAGGAAGTATTACAGGGATATAATAAATATATAATCTATTGTTTTATTCAATAGTTGAAATCTTTTATAATACGTCTTATATGCAATATTTGTAGTGCAATTTTTCAATAGATATTACAACAAAAAAAAAAAATAGAAATATTAAATAAATCAAAAGAAAGTACTTACACCATATCTTCGTGGAATAAAAATTATAAAATTTGTTACAATCAAAGTAACAAAAACATTCATATGTTTTTTAGTTATAACAAAAACATACTACGATTACATGCTTAAAAAAATTGAACCAAAAATTGGTATGTAACATTATATAACACAAAGTATTAAATATAATTAAAATATGTATGACAGAGTCCTAATTGCATTTTTTTATCATAAATTTTCTAATAAAAATTCTCATCTTTATATAAACCTTTATATAAATATTGAGTTATCATACATTTTTTTGCAGTTGAGACAAATATAAGAACACCGATGGAATTTTGTAATAATATCGACTCGTTATTAAGCTCCAACAAATTTTACGTAGACAACTACCAAACAGGTAATTATGTAAAATATGAATAATATTCAAGCATTGAGAAATTTTTTTCTGTATTATTACAATAGCATAATGTTGTTTTAGAAGAGAAGTGAACTACATAGAACAACTAAGAATTAGACTTTATATACTAGGAACATACTGTTTTAGAATACTAAATCACCTATGTACTAGAGTTAGTTGATGCAAAGCCAACCTTAGGTGAGATTACATTGAAAACTAATCAGTACTATGTAAATCTGACAACAATCTATTTAAATGTTGTAAATATCCAATAATTTGTACCGAAAGGAACCTAAACCAGAATGCCATAAATAGTGTTCTCAGTTCTTATCGAAATTTTGTGACTATTTGGTAACAGAAACTCATGTTAGAAATTCAGTGCAGAAAATTCCGTCTAATTTTTTTTTCACACAACATTATTTTATTAGTTTGTATTTCACATTCCAAACATACATTTATATGTATATTATCGTATTTCTTATGTTGATTTTATTACTAGTTACAGTTTAAATATGTACAACATTTGTTGTACAGAATCTTCATTTAAGAGTTATCAATGATAGCAAAGGTAATTATAATAATTTATTTTTTTAGTTTCAGACCCATTTCCAGAAAGGCGAAAAGAGTATATTTATTCAGGTCTTTACTTACATTTGTAAAATACATAAATGCTATATTGAACGATAATAATAAGACAAATCTCCAACTTTGTTTCAGATTGTATAAGTAAGAATATAGATTATTAAATTTTGTATATATTACGGTATAAAATATATACGTTTATGACTAAATATATTTATAATAATTCGCATTAGTTCGTTAATTAATTAGTGCATAAATACATTATTTACATTATATACATTAGTGAAGTAGCTTTCAAACGGTATATGACTTTATACCAGTACAGAATCACCCTGTATATATAATATATAATTAACCCTGTAATATATATATATATATATTTCATCATATTTGATACTATTGGGTCAGAAAGTATCTTGAAAATAGGAAAATATTATCATACGTCTGTAAACTACTTTGTATAATTCTAGACATTCATACCGGTATATTTTCAATGTATTACTTTCCAATTCAGTTCATAATTATGATAAATCTTAAACATACATTTAATATTGCAACACATATTTTCAAATATTTAAGATTATCATAGTAAAATTTGAAAATTATAAACGTATATACCTTTAAAATGTTATACATGATAAATTATACATTAATTATTTTCAAATCAAATAGTATTTATATTTATATTAATCGTCATTATATAAATGTAAAATCAACATCTAGAAAACATTACAGAAATTGGAAAAATAGATGGTAAGAAAAATTAGGTGGTAAGATATATTTTAAAATAATTACTTAAATTTGCAATGTAAAAAATATAATATTAATATAATACGAATTATCAAATACAATTATAGTGTAATTTATTTATATGGTATAACATAGAGGAAACTTAAACAATAGATATATTTTATTCGAAAATCGTTTTATAATCTTACAATATTTTAGAAAATATAATCATACATACATTAAACTAATTTAATAAATTGTTTAATCACTTAGAAAACTTTAATGGATTACAAGCTTTTGAATATGCATATTTATATAGTGAGTAGTATAATACAACTTTCTTCATCAATTAATAAATGTATGATTTACCAAATTTGTAAACTGTCACTATTTTCTTACTAATTTGTCAAATTAATATCGAAAGGTTCCTACAATGTGTTCAAACATTATTTAATATATTTATAATTTTGTAATTACATACTATACTATTGCACTACGTTTCTATGTTAAATTAAATAAACACACAATTATAATAATTACATAGTTCAAAACATTGTAGGCCTAAGAGGATTTTTGGTGAAGCTTTATTAACCGTGTACTAAAGGATAATTTAGTACTAAAAGGACACAGCAGAAAACGCTTCTACCGAAAGCCAGATTTTGGCTGAGTCGCGAATGATTTAAGCGCCGATTAAGACCAAACATTCCTTGAGCTCGTACCACATTTCCACATTGATGTACGTTGACGGACGTGGTGGGCTCTACAGATTACCAATTGTAACGAAACCTTGCCCATACGAGTCCAACACAGATCCGACTAGATTTTTGTCTCAACGACCACGAGGGTGGTCTCTACGGCGGGACTTTAGAGACACCCATGCTACTGTTCCTGAATGCGTCATCTGTAATACATAGCCCGATCAGTATTAATCTCTGAAGCTATACCCTTATATGGCCATTCAGATAGCACGCCTTAAGTTACCCGTGCGCTTAAACGCTGTAAAACCCACAGCCGAATGTCGTCCGGGACTTCTAATACGCTGGGGCCGAGTACAAGACCTATAAATTTATTTATTCGCCTTGACTAGTATGGTGAATGACTCACGCAACTTTCGGCGGTGTTAGTCAACCAAAGGCGTGGATCATTCACTTCCAACAATCGGCCGTCAACACCCACGGAGACGTTATGCCTTGGAGGAATTTACGTATTTTAGAAACTTTTTTTCCGAAATGTTACGGCAATACACCCATTGCTCTGAATGCCTGTCAAGCAATGCATAGTACAGTGGGACGCTAAGTAACCTTTAGTAAGTTAACAGAGTCTTCCCCAGCTAGTAAGTTATGTGACTCGCGGACTATAAATCCAACAACGGGTCCGGAACCACTTGCGAGAGACCCTTGGCCAGAGTTTCTAGGTAGATGAAGACATCCTTTTATCCATCACCTATGGCTGTGGCCAGTCGCGTTAGCGCGCGCATTCTCGTATTCAACAGGCAAGTCAAAGAAACCTGAGCAAACCTCGACTTCGTGTTTAGCACGATTTATAGCATGATCTTTCTAGTATAGCCTAAGCTACAGTGATATGACTTCTATGTTAAATTAAATAACGTTCGACGCGTTCGATGCCAATTCAAAATCGATGTATCATGATTAGCCATATGAGCGAATTCACGATAATATTTTCTAGAGACACCAAATATTGCCAGTCGTAATAAGATAACAGAAGCTGACCATTTCAATGCAACATTAAAGAAGTCCAACCAATTATTGTTTTATAAATTACAATATCAGTATAAGTTAATCCTGGCAATGTTATGGAATTAAATTTCGACTAGAATTATACTCAGAGGTTGATCAGTATGTTGGTTGATTGTAAAGAATATTTGAAAATTCTTAATAATTTTTTGCTTACTTGAAACCTTACTTTTAAACCTTTATTCTATTTGTTTTTCAACACACCTATAACATTATAGGTATTAAATATTTAAGAATGCATGTAACTGATGAGAAATAGAACCTAACTAGAAATTTTTAAATATAAAAATTATATTAATTATATTAATTTAATTAAGTAAACAGAATACTTTTGTTCAAATACTTTTAACAGAAAAAATCTGGGTTTTCAGCTAATTATACAAATTAAATGATTTGACTATTGTATTACCAATTAAAAATTAGATAGGAATTTACAATTTTATATAATTGCAATTAGTCTTGGTGGCGTACACGTTTTGAAAAGCAGTAATTTCTCGTTTTTAATCATACTTTGTATATATTAACGAGAATGATGCCTAATTAATTATAATAAGACAGAATTTATTGTACTTTAAGAAATAGTAATCAATGACACATATTTATTTAATATGAAAACACAAATACATAAAACAAATATTTATGTTTTATTTTTGTAGTCCAATCAAATGATATTAGACGCCGAAAATCTGGTAATTTATTTTATCACAATATACTCCATATTGTATTCATATTAGGATAATTGACTTAAACATGAATAATTTAATAATCAGTGGGTACCCTATTTATTTCATATTTTATACGTCATTGATAAATATATTGTACTTAATGAGGTTTATACTTTAATGAAGAAATCTACAGGTTTAGGTATTTTACGTCTATACCTCAATGATCTCTATAATTCAGTCGTCTCGAGTATGTAATATTATAATTATTGAATTATTAAATGATATAACTTTTTGTGTATGACGTTGGGAAAATGATGCAGTAAACCATCAGTGTACTACAGTAACGTTTACCCTGACCTTAATTTATTGTTTTGTACTAATCCTCTAGAATGAGAGTTAGGCTAAAAACCTAAGATAAGGCAATAGACAATATAAGTGGAACTCAGATTGGAAAACATATGGAAAATCAGTTTAGACAATGAACATCAATACTATTTATATTAACCAGGTTCATTAAAAATTATGAAATGAAGCGATACGAGAAGCATGCTAGCAAGGATGTGGCTATATATGAATACCTGGACGTCAAGGATAAACATAATGAAAACTCCTACAGTAATTAATTCGGAGTAGAATACAACTCTTACATATACTCAACTAATATAAATGGACACAAATAAAAAGCGTACAATATTGATACCCATAATAAGAACTGAAAACTAAAAGATTATAGAAAACATTGTCTCACTACTCTTCAACTTAGGTGTTGAAAATAATAATATTGATTTTGAGGTAAATGAAGTAATGAAAGTACTTTGATATTTAACTTTTTTAGTGTATGCGGATGACTTTATGGTAAAAACATATGCTGAAGAATATATGCGTAGTGTTATTACGAAATTTTAATTTAGGTCAGTATCCTTTGAATATGTTGAAAAATTAAAATACTTCGTCGCTAATACAAAATACAAAAACAACACGCATAATAAATTAAAGATCAACATAAGTGTAAAAACATCGATGATATCACGTAATGAATATAATGTTAACTTTCAAACTCATTTTATGTGACACCAAGAAAAAACTGCACACTGCCCACTTACGCATTATTACCTTGGACCGGTGTGAAACATGGTCCCACATGCAGGGCGACGAGACTAAACTCATGGCATTCAAAATGAATATCCTTAAAAGAATATTTAGACATTTCCTATACCGATAGAAATAAGCATATTTCTACTGATATAAGATAATTATGATTGCAAATAATTAGGATAGATTTACCAAACTAATATCCTTCAAATATAATCGTCCAATTTTTAGATTATGAAGTTGATACGCTGCAATGTCCAATCATCTGGTGTATAAATTACAATAGAAGTTCGCATTACTTTTTAATAAATATGTTTATATTAAAATGTTTTCAGTTTTACTATTAAAAACAAACTTTTAACAACCTAACTTTGAAAAATCTTAAATGAATAGATAGGTATACACGTAAAGTTTGCATTGGTCAATAAAATATTTATCAAAAAAAAAATTATATATATATAAACTAATCATTATGATCTTAGAACTTAATGAAACATATACAGATGACCAACTACAAACATTATGTCAAGGTAATGTATATATCCGTAAATAAAAAGATAATTACAATATACGAAATAATAAATTGAACAAATTTAAAATATAACTTAACTATGCGAACTCATCAATTTTTGTATCAATTTAATGGTATTTCTACACAGAATTGCGTTAATTAGGATTATTTATTATTAATATGGATCAACAGGTATTCATCGATGTTGGTTTATTATTTTAAATCGTACAAAATATAACATCAATACGATACAGGAATTTTATTTTGACTTCTGTAATAGAATAAACATAATATTCCATATAAAATCATATTGGAATTGGTATAAATTTTCTAGGTTTTTTGAATCCAATATTTTTGACATGTAAGTTATATGCTGCCCATGAGCACTGAATAGTGTTCATTGGAAGAATAATTAAAAATGAAATATGAAAGTCACCTAACTCCATAAACTAATTGACGATTGAAAATACTTTTTAAATGTGTTTATTTTTTAACTGAAGTCGATGCCAGAGCAGCTCTGAAATATTTATTCTTTCATACAAGTAAGTAAATTACATTTAAATATATTTATAAACATATTGTGTTTTAATATGAAATAAATATTTTTATCCCTAAAAAGTTTTTATTTATAAATGCATGGTAATAAATACATAGTATAATGAAAATAAATGCTTTTGTAAATCATAGTCAAAAATATGAACAAAAATTTAATTATATATTACATAACATATGAAGTATTATGTGAGTTATTTACAATGCATATTAACGTACCTCTCTTAATATTTCACAATAGAACGTCAAACAATTAATCATTCTGGAATTCGTATTTTTTTTATCCCTTCGCATCCCTCTTCTAATTTTTTTCTAATGCATGCACTAAGTCTAATTACTAACTACTGGTGTTGTACAAAAATCAAATTAATACGATTTTTATGGTTGATTTTAGAGATTACCAACAACGTTATAAGCGGTATGACCTCAATAATAATAATAATTTTAGTGGATATGTTGCTATAATATTTTATAAATTATTTCTGATGAACGAAATTATATTGGGATATCATATAGTATAAAATTATATACTTTCATTTAAATATACATCAATATTTTCATGCAATCTAATTTTTAAATTTGTTTAAAAACATTAATCATATTTGAATTAGGTCTGCCAACTTTGTTATAGATTTATAATAATAATTTAAAATATTAGTATTTTATGAGTAAAAATTACAGAAAATAATAAATTTGTATATTTATCAGTTCATTTAATTTTTATAGTTTATAATTATTAGTTTATATAATTATTATAATTTATAATTTATAAGTTTTAATACCACAAGTTTTATGTACAATGTATATATCGTTTTGTAAAACCATATATATAATATATAAACTAATAAATTATAAAAAATAAATGTTTAGATATTACACGACTTTACATTGAATATGTGATTGATACAATAAAAGCATGTAAAAGTAAGTATCTTAATTGAACGTAAAGATTATAAATAATAATAATTTAGATTTATGATACGATTAATCTAACATACTAATTATTATAATTTATCTTGACAAATAATATTATATATCCTGCTAAATATTTGTTTAATTTATTTTTTATTTTTATTTAATAAAAATATTAAAATAGTAAATAAATAATAAAAATAAAAATAAAAATACAGATAATTTAGTTGTGTTTTCAAATGAAATCATGCAAATATAATTTTATATTAATAGCATATCATTATTTAATTTCAATATACTAAATATTATACATTAATTAAGGAAACAGAAGGAACATTATTCAATACTAATAATTATCCAATAGTTCTTGTTCAATATTAATTCGCTTAATGTCTACTCATGAGTAATTTACTATGCTAATGTACATATACAATGTTTTCTTTTTTTAGATCAATTTTTGTCATTTGGACCACGTCTATATTGTTTCAGAACATCAGTTTTATATTCAGCTTACAATGATCAAAGTAACATCGCTATCGCAAATCAATTGAATATTAATTTAATTTAATGTTAGGGGATACCCATATATTACCCTACTCAATCACGCTACTGAATATTTTTGAAGATTTATGTACAAAAACTAAAAAAAAAAATATGTAGTACATTAAAAATCAAAATTGAGAAATTACTTTACTATGACGTGATAAAATATTAAGTACGAGTATTAAACTCTATTTTTTTCAAAATGGTTATTATTGATGTAAATGGGTATTACAATTAATTAAAAACTGTAATGAAAATTACGATATTAGTACAACGACTTTTATCCCAAATCATATTTATTGTTTCTATTTAAATCTACCTGATTAATTTTGTATTCATAATTAAATGACCATTGTAAAATTATATATCGATAGTTATTTTTTTTTTAGATTCCTTCACTGCTGAAGATTTAGATCAGTATATGAGTTCTAACCTGCCATCGGAATCTACATTTGATCACGGTAATATTATACACATCACATCAAACTAGAACAGCATTAGTCTAAAACCAACATAAAAAATTCAAAACGTATTAACCATTAAAGAAACACAATTATAATTTGCATTTAAATTTAATTGTTTAATCCAATTGTTTTATTCGTTGCATAAGAAGAAGGAGAATTCTTAAGTTTAATAACATTTCGTTGTTTGTTATAAAGTTTAGTTATTTAATAGTATTAAGAGAAGAATATGAATGAAAAAATAATTAACATGTAAAATAATTTTTGTTCGTATATAATTTAAGGTTTATATCATTTATTTGAAATTCTCGTTTAATTAAATTTATAAAATGTTGCCATTTTAATATTAATCCTAATAATATAAACAAGTTTTATTGTAGCCTAAATTATAGAACTTTGAGAACCTATTATTAACCTTTTAAGGATCTCAAAAACTATTTGTATTCTTATTTGATTGTCTGCTATTTATTTCAATCAGCTTACAGGGAAATATAAATTTCTTAATTTTCATAAAATTTCGTTATGTGTTATTAATATATAATTTGTTAATAGCATTAGAATGCACGAAGAAAAATAACAAAAATTAAACTTTAAAATATTGTGCTCTTATATGTTTGTTTAGCAATTTAGAACAATATATATTTATCTGTAGTTTATGTTTTTCAATATATAGTAGTACATAATTAATTTAATTTTTTTTTTATAGCTCAACAATATCCGGAGGATTATTCTTATGATCCAAATGTCGGCAGCTCATCATAATCATTTATATTGACGTCATTTCTAGACCATTTTTATGACCCAAATTATAAATTCTTTGATTTAATTAAAAATATTAATGCATTGATTCTGTCAATTTTCATTGTCAGTATAACTGACTGTATTAGTATTATGTTATGTATGTCTGAAATAACATTATTAAATCGGGAATAATACAACTTGATTATTATAATGGTAGTAATAATAATAATAATTTTTATTTGTATTCTAACTATATAACGAAACATCAAATGGTCACAAATTTGTTGTCTTCCCTGCTTTTAAATGTTAGTGTAGAAACATATATTCTGAACTTAATAAAAACGATATTATAATGATATTATAATTCCTCAACTAAATTTTGTATGAATTATGTGAAACCTTTGAATTATTGAATCGGTTACAAAACTAATTACTTGTAAAATATAACAAATCTTGAAATTAAATATTTTTGGCAAAAAAAAACCCAACCTTCACCTAACCGACGTACAACATTGCCAAAAAATCAGCAATGATGAAAGTACTACAGAATTCTAAAATACTCATTTGGGATGAGTGTACAATGGTGCACAAATGAGCATCAAAGGCATTTGATCGAACGTTGAAAGATTTACGTAATCATCAGGACCACTTTGGAAGAATGATGATTCTGCTGGCCGGCAATTTTCGCCAAACGCTGCCAGTCATTCCAAAATCAACAGCTGCTGATGAGATTAACGCTTGCTTAAAGTCATTGAATTTGCAAAGATACATGAAAACTCTCAAGTTAACAACGGATATGTGAGTCGTATAATTATATAGTAATAATGCCGCTGAACAATTTGTAGCTCAAGGTAGGCAATCTGAATCAACCGAAACTATGCAATGCAACAAGACTCGTTGTTAAGAAGCTGATGAAGAACATGATTGAATCAACGATAATCATAGCAAAGTTCAAAGGCTGGGATGTTCTGATTACAAAAATACCACTGATTCCAACCTGACTCCAGTATGGCCAGTTTCCGATTTGCCTTGCATTCGAATCGACGATTAAGAAACCTTGAATTACCATGTTTTTCACATGGACAGTTGTACTTGACGTGCTCGAGAATTGGTAAGCCATCGGCGCTATTCGTTTTCTCTCCGGGTGGAAAGACAAAAAATATCGTTCATTGCCAAGCGTTACGATGAACACAATAAAAACACCAATAAATTATTGGTAAAACAATGAATTCCGATTTATTTCATTCTATATATAAATATAGATTCAAAGATTCCACGAAATGGTTCACCAAAAGAACAAATAATAATAATTTCTGATATACAATACTAATCAAAATGTTGCCTTTCAAGAAATTGTTATTTAAGAAAAAATTAACGCTCAAAAAATGTTGATGTGGTTTACACCGAGGTTTTAGAATAATTATTTCTAAATATTATTAGTCGGTTAAGAAAAATTATGTATTTAAATAATAAAAATAAACTCTAATTCAATATTATTGAAAACTCTTTAGTCTTTTAAAGCATTATTTTTATATACCATTATTTAACAAAAGTGCTACCGTTCCAACGAGTTATTCAATTTGAAGTATATTATGTAACAAAACTGAGCAAAACCGAATCCGGGTAATACAACTGTATTATATATTAACTGTTTATTAGCTATTTAATTATTTATGACATCTAGCTATAGCAAAGCATTGCCGGATCACCTAGTATAAATAAAAAAAAACAATCATAATAACTACATATTCTAAAACACAGTCATTTGTCGTGTCTGCCTGTTTATTCACAGTGTTTCGTAAATACTTTTTATATATTCTTTCGATTTTTGCTAATGGAAATAGTTTGACGCGTTATATTTTGAGTGAATTTTATAATGTCGGAAAAACAGTCCATCGTTAACAATTATCATTAAATAAATGATTGGAACGTACTCGCTTCTATGTATTTAATTATAAATACATAACGTCTAACTCTGTCTTACTCTGTCATCGTTAAGCATTGTAGACATACCTTCTGAAAGTCATCAAAATACATATGTTACACATAAGATAAATCTGAAAATTAGCAGTTATAACTATATCATTTGTAATGTTAACTATGACGATATCATTCAGCATCTGCAATATTTAAAAACAAACTAACAACGCAACAAAATGAAGGACTACGCCTTGATTGTTTGGGACTAGATATCTATGTCAAACGTCTAGATTTCGATTCGTGACACGCAAACGGTGAAGGATGTCTTCATTCATATAATCTTTGTACTTCTTACAAAGATCTTTTGGATTGGATGGGAAACACGTTGTCAATATTATTGCAAATAAAGTGCGTATTTCTTGTGGTCGGGCAGTGTTCAATGCATCTACGATTGAGGTGTCCCAATGTGCATTGTTTTCAATAAGATTTAATTTTTTGCAAGTATCACTATATGTATTACATATTTACCCGTTGGCTGTTCTTAATTCTTTGAAGTATGTTGGTCCACGTATGTTAATTATAAGTAATTACAAGTAAAAACATTTTGAATTGTTTAGGTGAACAGTGTATAGACGGCCTATTGCGTCGGCTAAGTATAAATTTGGATGTCCTTCAATTGCTTTATCTTGTTTACGACGTTGAAATTTTTTCATTGATGCATTTCATGTGAAGTATGTTAGCACTTCAGAGTAAAGAAGCATCTTGCAAACATATCATCCATACACAGTGTGACAATTGCAGTCAACGTGGTTTGTGGGGGTGATCAATACTCTTACACCTGCATTTTCTGTCGTAAAATAAACACACTGTCTATTTTTAAGATGCATGGCCAAATTAATAACAGTAAAATGTCGTTTATGAATTGGAAATGACCAAATGCGCCATACTAATTCGTTACTACTAATGTAGCGTCACAGTTGATGTTGGTTAATTTCGTCGATAGATGCGGTTGCCTTCTCAACTTTAGTAAGCTCTAGTAAATATCTAGTAAATATCCATCATCTAGTGATAGCTTTGACGAGAAAGTTTCTAGAATATCGTTTAGTACATTTCCCATGAGTGAATTGTTGTTGAATAAACCACATGGACCATGAGTTATATTTTTGAGGACGACTTCAAATAGGTCAGGATCAATATCGATATCTGGTATTTCTGATGAGATGACTTGATCAATTTGATTAGGTGCATGTGTGCATGTGATAATCCTCTTTTTGCCATTCAACAGAGTACACCCATCAACGTGTATCGCCAAAAATACGTTAGTTGACAATGAAATCCATTAAAGATTAAAATTTTTGTTTAAACACGCGAGCAATAATATCATGACGGTCCGATGATGATTGTCCAACAAACAAAAGTTCTTTAATTTCATCCCATAGATAATTGCATGTGAAAGTGATGAACAAATGTGGGCGGCCATGTGCTCAGACGTATGTCATTACATCTTGTGCGTATTCATGCATGTGCGGTGGACTCCCTGTAAATGTGGCCGGTAGAATTACCATTTCTCCCAATACAATGGGATTCATATTGGCATCTCTGGCTACTGCACCACGTTAATGTACATATTCTTCTAAATGCAACTTTTATTTTAATTAATTAATGATTTAATTAATGAAAAGGAATCGTTCTGCTTCGATTATTGCATACATATCGACAATATATTGATGAAATAATTGTTGACATTTCAAGATATGATTGTCAGCGTTATGAATTATTAATTGATACGAATTCATGGTACTAACTTTCTTGTTCGTTTCCTCATCTGTTATTGGATTTACAATTTAATGTTGAAATGATATCCGTCCTCTCACCTGTAACATATAATCGGATATTGCAAACCATCGTATGAGTGTCGAGGATATCGTCGTATAAGAGTTAAGCTTAGTATGAGTTTGTATAAGTTTCTGAGACTCGATGAACATCACCATTTCTGCAATGGAGAATTATGTGAAGAGAGTCAAGTTCATCACCAACTCTAACGATCACCACTTTATCTATCATCGGTGCATTATATTAACTTATGTGTTGGCCAATAGGTGTATTATCAGCTCTAACTACAATTTTGTAGTCATCAGCTAGCAATTGTAGGGCAATTTTGATAAGTCGAATTAATTCAATATGTTGATCGAATAAAGTTTGTAATGCAGCGACAATTTCTTGTTTTGTGCCTTTGTTGAATTGGTAACGTTGATCAATTTGGTAATCAGTGTTTCCCATGAAATAATTTTGCAGAAATTATGATCTGCATCCAAAAGTAGAAGTAGAAACCCAAAACGATGATAAATTTGCACTTGCCCTCTGAATGTTGGCGTATAACTTTCCCGCACGATATTTGTCACACCAAAAGATGTCATTTGGAAACACGAATTCTATTTTCGTATGTTAGAAAGAAATGTTTAGATAGGCTTGTGTCATCTGATAACAACGTTGATATAATGATTCAAGTGGTGAATGTAATACTGGTAATTTTACTTTTCCACCCACGCAACACATTCTTGACAATTCATTTTTAAATTTAAGGGCATCGCGATATTCACACATTTTGTCCATTTTTCCAATCACAACGCTTGCATGAAGACTGTAATTATAATGAACTTCATAGTGGAATGCTACAAAATTAATTTTAGCGTGCAGTGACCGCCTGTATCGTACAATGCGTACTCAATCGGTTTCTCATCTTTCTACATGTTGCTGTTCTGTTTCAGATGAACGAAAGATGAAAAAAGTTCCTGAAGTTCAAGGTGATATTTCTTTTCGTGCAAGTGTAAATTGTCCAATTGTTTTTCGTTTGGGAGGTATGATTACTCAACTTTTTGAAAAAACATACTCACCAAAATATAATAATAAATTTTAGAAGATTGTTTAAAACTCAATAACATTTTAAATGGTAAACATGGTAACTGTTTAGTTTAACGCCTAAAATCCCAAAATTTTCTGTACTAGCTACCACCCTCGTTGGTCGTATTTTAAATTTTATATTAAAAAAACCTTCGCGAGAGTATGCACAACTCACCAAAGTTTTATACAATCAGATTAACAGTTTAACTCATTCAGGACATACAGAAAGACATTTATTTATTTATATATTGATAGAAGATGATTTATGCTTTGTTAATAATAATCTTAACTAATATGTAGATCTATTAATATGCGCCAAAAAAACAATAAATATAAAAATGTTTATTAGCAAATTAACTTGAATATATCTGAATAAAAGTTTAGCATTAGTTTATGTGCATTTATTTTAATAATTTTTTCTATAGAATTTATTGACATTTAATTCATTTGAATTTTGAAAAAAATATTATGTTTTAGTCAACTTTTGGTCATATTATTAAATTATATTGATTATATTTATTTACTTAGCTATACAAATAGTAACATACGATTTGCATATGGTTTACTCAAGAACACACATTCCTTAGACTCATAAAATGTCAGCTTTAGAATTTGGATTGTTTTTAACGAATTATAACTTATACAATACGAAAAATAAAATGAAAATGCCTCCTACTAAGAATATAAATGTTTTCACTGTTGTAATAATCTGTATAGTGTTTATTGCCCGAAACTCCATTGCTGACGGTAATTATAACTTAAATATTCGTAATAGCTACTGGCTAATGACTTTTAATAAAAAATAATAACTTATATTAGTTTTAATTTAGATTATATCAAATTTTAGATCAGTACTATTTAACATTTTATACAGTTTATAAATATATTATTATTGCTATGACCTGTTACTTAATTCCATTTATTGTTCGATTGTTTTGTCAACAGTAGATGATTCTTTCAAAAAAAAAAGGAATTATACATCGTTCAATTATGTATAAAATTAATTTAATTGAGTGAAAGTACACAGTTAATAATATTTGAATACTTGTGCTATGTTTGTTCACTAATGTTCTAAAAGATCAACTGCCAGAAACGTGTGATCTGACTAACAACCACATATTTTTTAGATTCATATTCAAAAATGCTCTTATATGTTGTTGCATTATTCTGAAACAGAATATTTACAAAAGTAAAAGGATAATGAATATGAGTTCTATGAAAAGCAACTCTTGTTTTTTAGATAATTTAAATAATAATTTACGATAACTATAATGCAAATTATAAAATCAAAATATACTTTTAATGAAAGTTAGAATATATCAAATTTCAGACTTATCAATGATTATAATACTTTCGTAGTATACCAAATTTTTATTATTTCATCATTAGAAAAATTTTTATATAATATGGACGTTTTATAGATAAAATTTTTACATTTTTTGTTAGATAAAATACATTTTTTAGTACATTATATCGTATAAAAAGTATAAGAAAATGGTAATATTTTGTATATGGGCTAAAAGATCAACTGCCAGAAACGTGTGATCTGGCTAATAACCACGACGGTAGATGTCAAAAATACTAACATGATACACAAGTTATTTATTAATCTTTTAAATGTTAGCGTTTAAAAAAGGCGTTGTTTCTAATATATATTGACATTATTACAGTCTAACACCATTGAAATGTTTAACCACTATTATTATTTTTCTGGCCACCTGAGTTCTAACGAATACCAATAATAAAAAATTAACATTTTTCTAACCACCAAACAATTTTAGAGAACGACTACTAGTCCATTTAAACTACGTATCATTAAAGAAAATCAAAAAACAAAAATCAAAATTTATAACAAAAAAAATTGCATTATAATTGTGCATTATAATTACGCGTATAATAATTTAACGGTCTAAACTTAAAATTCCAATCCAAATGGTAAATATGATTTATAAATTTTTAAGAAATTCGAATATATAACATTTCAGAAATTTCGAATAATATAATATCACCCTTTTTAAGAAGCATACCTATTATGATCTTACAATAAGCGATCATTATAGTAGGTTATTATGGTGGGTAGATGAACTTCCTCCCTTACCAACATACGTCTATAACGATCTAATTACCTAATGTTATATTCAATTAAAGATTCTCGTCTTCGCCATGAAAAACGGTCCTCGAAAGCTTAACGAATTAGTCTCAACCTTTTCAGTATTACTTATTAATCTTATTCTTTTGGCATTTATCTTATTGCATTTTAAATTTAGCTTTCAAGATATACTTGCTTGTTTAAAAATTATTCACACATTTGTTTAATAACACGTTTTTAACGTAATATTACATTATTAAAACAAAAATCTAAAATACAAAATGATATTCATCAACATAGAAGTGGGCACAGAATCATATCAAAACGGCTTTGTAAATAAAAAAATGTCTATTCCGTAAGTTAACTCGGATCATAAATATTTATGAGTTCTTCCTTGCTGTTTTACAATTACGTTTTTCAAATATAAAAAGAAATATTCTATACAATTTTGTACTACTGGAAACCATTAATTACTTAAAATTTGTTTTCAATAAAAAATACAGATTAAATTTGATTTTGGTGTTTACATACATTTAGTGTTTTAACAACTTTTATTTATTTAGCTATGTAAGGAGTAATTTTCGAATTACGTTTTGTTTACTCGACGACACATTTTTTCAGATTCAAATACTAAAATGTGTTTTATATGTTGTCACATTATTCTAAAATACCATATTTACAAAATTAAAAAGATAATGAACATGAGATCTACTATGATAATCAACTGTTGCATTAATATTATAAAAATAATTTTCAATAACATAAATTCAAATGATAAAATCAGATTACACGTTTAATGTAATTTAGAATATATCAAAATTCAGTAATTTTAATAATTTTGTATTTTGTAGTATACCAAGTTGTAATTATATCATCATAAAATAAATGTATATGTTATGAAGCGTTGGTAAAATATAACTTTTATATTTTCTGTCTGATAAGAAAAATATTTTAGTACATTTTATTTCATAAATTGTAAGAAAATGGTAATATTTTGTGTATAAGAATGGAATACAAATTTTTAATACGAAAATTTTTAATATTTTATTTTAGAATGTATAGGTAAGATAAACACTTTTATGTAAAACTTATATACCATACTTAATATTTAATGCATAAATAATATGTAATGTGAACTTAGGAATGACATACTCACTATTTTTTACTATATGTATATATATATATACATATAAATTGAAATTGAAATGTCCTAAATACTACGAATCATTTTCAATAATAAAAGTATCTAAAATATCATAAACATAGTTCTGGTTTATTAATTATTCTATGTACATTTATATTTAATAAAATGTTATCAAATCATCATCTAGATCAATTTGAAGTTATTGGAAAAATGGATAGTTAGTATAATCCTTCGTTATAGTTCTTCTTTAACTTTTATAATATATTGGAAGTAATATACTAATATAAGTGAAACAAAAACATATATATATATATAAAGAATATTAAACATTATAAAGAATATTATAAACATATTAAAGAATAACTTGTAAATATTGGACTCTAATTAAATAAGCCTATAGGACATATAAATATTTAATTTGAATTAATGTATTATTATTGTTATAAAGTGAATTTTAACAAAACAAAAGCATTTGTACATGCATATTATAATAGTGAGTGATTTCAATTTTATTTACGATCCAACATTTAATAAAGGTTATTTAATCAAATTGAAATTTCCAAATCACTGGATGAAATTTTGAAAAACTCATGAAAATTAGGATTTTTACAACAGCTACTAAATTAGGATTCACGTTTAAGCGTCTTACGAATTACTATTACTATCTATTGGTATCTTTATCACCATTTATTAAATTAGTTTATGTATTCTAATGACCGATTCACATCTTCAATATTTATAAATTAAAATATATGAAAATATTTCACACATAAAAGGACTTGGACATTTTATAAATGTTAGTTGTTCTAGTAGAACATTATAAATATTCAATTAGTATAGAAGGTGTAATACGACTAAAGATTTATTAAATAATAATCTCACCTAACTTATTACGAAAAAATATTCAAATAAATTTAAACAGTTTGATAAAAAATATATATTTTTATTGGTATTCATTTATTTTGTAAAATAGTTCGATAATAATAATATTTTATGTTTTAATGTAAACTAATATTACCAACGTAATTTTTTGAATCGACGTTCTCTAAATTTCTAGATTGCATAAATATAAAATAATGCATAAATATTTCAACTACAATACTATACATAAATCAGGGCCCTCATTGTATATTAGTATTTATAATAATTTTAATATAAATTCTAACATTTAATTTTTTATTTTTACAAAAGATACCTAAAATATTAGAAACACAGCTTATTTTGCTGTTATACATCGCTTTAAGATATCAGTTATTTCAGTTGCCCTAAAATAAGTTTTAAACACAAGTACACTAACTTACTGCAGTATAATATCAAAGTCAACATTTTTTAAAAAGTTTTTATGAATAATAATTAAAAAAACAATATATTATAATTACTATTTTCAAACTTCCACACCCCTCATCCGTCTACCATCGCCAAGTGCTTCGATTTTATGAAATAGAAATAATATACACATAAATTGTTACAAAAATTTATATTATAAGAAATTAAATTATTTATTTAACAATATTGTGTAATGATATGGTGAAAGGGGTGACACGACTCATTTTTTTTTTTAATTTAAATTAATAATATGTTTATATTGTTTTTTCCCGGTCTCTCAGATAGACCGAGCCCCGGGATTTATTATATAATTATTGGCGTTCATTTATTTTGTTTAATTCTTCGATAATAGTAACATTTTTTTATTTTACAACAGCTAATGAAAATTAATATTACCAATGTAATTTTTTGTATCGATGGTCTCTAAATTTCTAAAATATTTAATGGTCATTCCAAATTAATAGGTATTTCTGGATTGGTTTTGACTTACCATCTTAATTTATCATTCATCAAATCTAATTATTCATTGTTTTCGTTCTTCTTCAAATTAAAATTAAAAATTCTCCTTTTAATTATCATGTTCTATAATTATGAATTTTTCAACAATTTTAAATGATGTACACTTTGTAAATTGTAAACACATGCAAAGTTTGGTCGATTTATTTTCTGTCAAATCTGACAACTAGGACTCGCATTTAAATGCCCTAAAAATATCAAAAAAATGCCCTTTCAAAAAATTCATTTATGACCTAAAAACTCTAAAAAATGTCCTAAAAATATCAAAAAATGACCTTTCAAAAAATACATTATTTATTAAATAAATTCAAATTAAATTATTATTAAAAAATAAGGAACAAATAAAATTATATTTCATTACAATGTACAAAAAAAAATTAAAAATAAAAATTAAATTACATTTGCATTGCATTGTACAATAAGAATTTCTTTAATGTTTTGGAATTTAAATGATCGACGATTGTCTGCCAATAAGTTTTTATATATTGAAAATGATCACTCTACATCAACTGAGGTGATAGGAGCAAACTTGAAAAATGTTAGTTGTGTGCAATAAAATCGGCTAATTGGATGGTGTGACATAAAGATTGTAAAAACCGGAAAACCTAATGTTAAATTAGTTCAAATAGTTCAAAATGAAAATAATTTATATTACGTAGTACTATACTACTATGTAGTACTTATGTTTCAATTAGGTCAATTTTTTTAGTCATAATACGACAAATAGGTCAAAAATGTCCTAAAAAATTAAAAAATGCCCCAAAAAATTATTGTGGTTAGATCGCGAAGTACTTGAAACATATTTGTAGCTTGGAAAGCATCGCGTAAGATATGCCAAAAAAAAAGATGCAAATGCATTGAAATCCAAGCCCTACTGATAACCATAACATTAAACAGAATTGAGATATTTGTGGTCATTTTCATTGGTTGGTCACTGATTAATATTTTGTTCGGCTGGAATTCTTAATTATTTGTTAACTATTTTATTAAGACATGTTTGGATCTAAATATTATTATGACTATAGAAAATTAACTTTAATTACATTTTTCAATTAATATAACTAAGTAAATATGATTTTTATAGCGCCAGATAATGTCATAGCAAAATAATTATAGAAAAACATGTACTAGCATGAATAAATATTATTTTTATTTCTTTTTTAGTCACCTTATATGTGACAAGACATAGTGGTAATTTCTCCTTATAATTTGATCCATACAGTGGCGGTCAAATGGGTGGTGATGAGGATGATATATCCCCCGCCCTATGACTTTTTTGTTATTATGTATTAGTCTTAACAGTATGATGTTTATTACATATTTATTAATAATAAAAAAAAATATTATATTTATGTAGATAATTTTTGTTTACAATAATCTAATAAAATCTATTTACAAATTTTGGTATCAATTTTTTTTGTAATGATAGAAGACAATTAATTGCAAACTTACAGCTGCAGCTGTTTCATAATCATGATTTTCACTTAGTTATTATATTTCTACTCGTATATTGTCTGTGAGGTTTCACTCCATCAAAGTTAATATTTTTTTCATCCAAATCCTTTAATGATGAACATATATATTCGTAAACATCATAAAACAAACTGAGAAAATCCAAGTGCTCTACCCAACGTGTTTCACAGAATTTAAGAAGCCGTGATTATTTTACACTCACGCATTATGATGTTATATGGTTCTTTAAAACCTGACCTGTTTTATTGGATACGCGGAAAAAATGTACAACTTCTTTAATTGTTTCTATGCAGTCTTTTTCTAGGTACTTTTAAGAAAATCGAAAAATAATTTCTCTAATTTTCCAACTAGATGCTATTTGCTATCGGTAACAAAATATGACTGTAATGATCGAAACACTCCTTCTGGTAGAATTTTGATATTATAAAATTAATGGATAAAACTTACATTGTAATTTGCAGTTGATTGTGTCTAATCAAGTTTTTGCTTTTTTGTTGGTAAACTACCCACGGATGATTCATCAGGATCAAAATTTGAAGTCGTTGAAATGGTGATTGTATTTTTCGGTTTAAAAGACTTTAAAATCGAACTAGAACTCATTTTATGTATAATCCACAATAATTGAAGATATAATGGTTAAATATTACACAGTTCAATAATTCACATTTATATTATGTCGTAAATCGCAATAATTAAACAACGATTAAATACGATATCCGTAATGGAATAAACGTATTAAACATAAAGTGAATAATATTTAATAACAGATAACAAATATTTTCGAAAATTTCACATTACCTGCGTTGATAGTTAATACGTAAATAATAATAATGTTCATTGATCGTATAAGTGCCGCAACTACTATCGGTGCAAGGCGGTGCATCGCACCGCTAAGCGTGCCTCGTAATTATATCAGGAGACCTCGTATTCATTGACTAAACCAAACATTTAATAAGATGTACATGGGATTTTAATTTTTTTTATTGTCTATTTGTAAAATAATTTGTAATAAAATGATATAACACTATAAAATATATTATTTTTGATACATAAATTATCATTATTTTATTTATTATTTTTTATAGTTATCAATATCTCGTATTTAATATTGTGGTTTTTCAAATATAAATATTCATTAAATTAAAATGTATATTTATATATTTAAAAAACATTTTAACAATTTTTCATTCATTTTCCGATTGTGTATACTGATTGTTCTTAATTTACTGACATAATTTTACAATGCCAATCTTTGTGAGGATGACAGGGTGTATCAAACCTTTAAAATCATCCCTCTACTCAGTAAGGCGTCTCAGTTTCATTTTGAAAAATAAGTTCGCTCTGGGGCCTCCAAAACTGTAATTGTGGCACTGGTCGTATTACTTTCATGTAAAGTAACGTAAAATAACGTACATATTTTATAAATCGTTCTAAATTTTGTGAGTGGGTGGAGGGGAGGGGTTAACCCTTTACGTTCACCCCTGTCACAGATGAAGTATTGGATGAATTGGTAAAAAAAAATAGGATTAACAATTTAATAATAATAAAATTAATTAATAAAGTGATCTTATATCCTCAAATTATGACTTATGTTTTCAATGATCAAAGTTCATGTTGAAAATCAGCCTCATCCCCCCCCCTCATAACTAAATCATTTGACCGCTAATATTATCAAACTACCTTAATTAACATTAAATAATAATGAGTTGAATTTTTAAAAAATTCTTTATGTTGTTTATTTCATTATTAAAAATTTTGAATATCATTTTCTCAATTCATAAAAATAAGAATCCTAATGGAAAATTTGAAATATTTTAGATATTTTACTTGAATATCTCGAGCAACTCTTTGAAGCAGTTATTTCGGGTATTTAAAGCTATTATCACTTAATAAATATAGCTATTAACTATCAATTAACTATCATATGAATATAAGATAATTATGTACCTTAGTAATTTCCCTTAAATGAAATGGTCAATTTCAGCTTGTAGTGATGAACTAATCAAAAGTCCATTAGACTGGTGTGTAGAAAACATAACAAGTTAGTTGTGATTTTTGATAAATATATTTTTCTTTTTTTAAATAGAACCATTTAGTAATATACATAATAAATACACAAATCTACTATTGCATGACCTGATTAATTTATATTGAAATTTTAGTCATAAGTTTAGCTTACATAGGTCATGAAAAATATAAGAACTTATAATATAATTGCAATTATGCTTGTATATAATATGAAAATTATTAATGTAAAACCAGTAAGTATATCAAATTTAATTAGAATACTACGTAACTAAACCAATATTTAAATCTTAGATTTAAAAAATATTCTTGGAAACGCAACTGATAAAACCAAAAAAAAAAGATGTACTGGTAATTATTATATTGTTAAAGCATACATCAACTAAACTGTATACAATAATATAATAAGATTATTTAGTATCCTACCATATTAAATAAAATGAAAACGAAAAAAATATGTTAGCATTTATTTTGTTTTGCACTTTATATTAAGAATAATTCCATCAAACTTAAACTTATATTAACTCATACATTGACATGTAAATTTAATAAACTTAATAATTTTAATACCTGAATTCAGTAATTACTATTTTTATATAATATTCTTGAAGATATTATTAAAATAGAGAATCAAGTTAATTCGAGTAAATTGAATGCAATATACAACTATAATTTTAAAAATGAATTAACTTTCTAGATCTCCTTCAGAAAAGAGGTTTTGGCAGTATGTAATTTGATTGAACCTTTTGTCAGTTAAATGATAAATTAAAAGACAATTAAAATCTACTAGTTAATTTCAATATATTATTAATTCATTCTGCAATTTTAATTACAAGTAATACTGTTCAAAAATAAATTTGAAATTATTTTTATACTTCAGGTAATGTTGATGCCAAGGAAGCAATGAAATATGCGTTTTTTAATTTAAGTGAGTATATTACATTTGAGTGTTTTAGAAAATATATTAAATTTTAATATATATGGTAAAAAATGATCTTAATAATTTTTAATACTAAGCAATTTCATAAAAATGATATTTTAAAAGTAATTATTCATACCATATACATTTGGTGATGGATTACAGCACTTTCCAGCCATTCCTTTCCATAGCTTGCAAAAAAACAATACTGACATATTGTATCCAACATACATATTTAATACACCGATGTTAATAAATTTGAATTCAAATTTTTACATTCTAAAAATTTAGCAGAAACCAATCAGAATTGGAACAGTATGTTATAATTTATATAATATTCTGATTGATGACTGATATCCCCAATTAATTTAACTCTAGATAAATATATGAGTACAGATATCATTACAAATAACCCTTATAACCCAAAATTATTTTATATAATAACAATTCTGATTTTCAATATAATGACTATCTATTTCCTGATGAACGAAATTCAACTTCATAGTAAAATTCGTTTGAAGTACTATATATTTTCTCTAATTAAGTTAAAATTATAAGCTGATCATTAAATTTAATACGAATTATATACTGCATAAATTATTTATATTTCTTTTATTATTATATTTATTATCTATTTTATATTACAGGGATATAATAAATATATAATCTATTGTTTTATTCAATAGTTGAAATATTTTATAATACGTCTTATATGCAATATTTCTAATGCAATTTTTCAATAGATATTACAAAAAAAAAAAAAAAATAGAAATATTAAATAAATCAAAAGAAAATACTTACACCATATCTTCGTGGAATAAAAACTATACAATTTGTTACAATAAAAGTAACAAAAACATTAATATGTTTTTTAGTTATAACAAAAACATACTACGATTACATGCTTAAAAAAATTGAACCAGTAATTGGTATGTAACATCATATAACACAAAGTATTAAATATAATTAAAATAGGTACGACAAAATTTTAATTGCATTTTTACATCATAAATTGTCTAATGAAAATTTTCGTAAAATCTATATAAATATTTATTGACTTATCGTATTGTAATATTTGTAATTTATAGTATTGAGTATTTTATAACTCTTTTACAATCTCACAATCCACATTTTTTTTTATAAAATAACATATAAAGTATATACATTTTCATTCAAAATGATGTTAATTAAAAAATAATTGATTTTTTAATATTATCGGAGTCTTATACATAAATCATGTTAAGATTGACTTACAGATTTCTGTTAAGAACTAATTTGCTATGTAATTGTGTAGTTTCATTTTATTTACTTTTTTTGCAGCTGAGACAAATGCACTAACACCAAAGGAATTTTGTAAAAATATCAACTCGTTGTTAAGTCCTACCAAATTTTTCATTGACAACTACCAAACAAGTAATTATTTAAAATTTGAATAATATTCAAGAATTGAGAAATTTTTGTCTGTATTATTAAAATAACATTATGTTGTTGTTAAAATAGAAATGAACCATTCTAAGAATTAGACACAATGTACTAGGAACATATTTTTTTAATAACATATTGTTTTTAGAATACTAATCACCTATGAACTAGAGTTTGTTGATACAAAGCGAACCTTAGAAGGTGGGAATACATTGCAGACTAATCATGCAAATCTGGCAACAACCAATTGAAATGTTTTAAATGTCCAATAATTTGTACTGAAATGAACCTAAACCAAAATTCCATAGATAGTGTTCTCAATACTTATCGACATTTTATGACTATTTGGTAACTGAAACTCATATTAGAAATTCGTCGCAAAAGTTTCTGACTCGCTTTTTTTCACACAACATTATTATATTAGTTGGTATTTCATGTTCCAGTCATTCATTTATATGTATATTATCTTACTATTTATGTTAATTTTATTGCAAGTTATAGCTTAAACATGCACAAAGATTGTTGAGCATAATCTTTATTTATGAGTTATTGATAATATTAAATATAATTTTATAATTTATTTTTGTTTTTCAGATCCATTTCAAAAAAGGCGAAAACCGTATATTTTTCCAGGTCTTCACTTACATTTGTAAAATACATAAATACTATATGGAATGATAATAGTAATACAAATCTTCAATTCTGTTTTAGAATGTTTAAGTAAGAATATAGATTATTAATTTTTGTATATATTACCATATAAAATATATACGTTTATGACTAAATATATTTATAATAATTCGCATTAACTAAATTTTCTAATTGTTGTAGTCTAAATTTTTCTTTTCGTTCCTTTAGACAACAATTAATCAATATTTATACAATAATAATGATTAAATATATATTGGCAAGATGTTCAATTAAGAACCCATAGTTTTAACTTTAAATGTTAAACAATACCTTGTACATTATGACAGAGCATTGTAAGCCTCGCCAGTCGAAAGGAATTGTTGATGCAGCCCTTTTGACCGGACGCCGGACCGACCAATACGGACGACCAGTCAGTGTTGTGTGGAACGTTGTTTTAGACAGTATAGCTGTACTTCATCGATTTCAGAGCCTTCATTAAATGATATTCAATTTTTATTTCCATCAATAAACTGTAAAGAAAAGTCACTGAACACAGTTTCTTTTTATTTAAATATCGCGGTCTCTTAATCGAGTCCGTAACTGTTCTGATAATTTTTTGAATGGTATAACCATTAAATATGAAACAAATTCTATATTTTTTATTTATATATAATATTATACTATAATATTTATTTACCAATTTGTTTTCTTTTATTTACTTTAACTGACACATACAGTAGAATAACATAGTTTACAATTTATATATATATATATATATATTATCATATTTAATACTATTGGGTCAGAAAGAATCTTGCAAAATAGGAAAATATTATCATACGTATGTAAACTACTTTGTATAATTCTAGACATTCATACCAATATATTTTCAATATGTTAATTTCCAATTCAGTTCATAATTATGACAAATATTAGGCATCCATTTAATATTGCAACACATATATTCAAATATTTAAGGTTATCTTAATAAAAGTTGAAAATTATAAACATATATACCTTTAAAATGTTATATATGATAAATTATACACTTATTTCTTTCAAATCAAATAGTATTTACATTTATACTAATTGCCATTATATAAATGTAAAATCAACATCTAGAAAACATTACAGAAAATGGAAAAATAGATGGTAAGAAAAATTAGGTGGTTTGATATATATAGAAACATATATTTATATTTTAAAATAATTACTTAAATTTGTAATGTAAAAAATATAATATTAATATAATACGAATTATCAAATACAATTATAGTGTAACATATTTATATCATATAACATAGAGGAAGCCTAAACAAAAGATATATTTTATTAAAAAATCGTTTTATAATCTTACAATATTTTAGAAAATATAATCATACATACATTAAAGTAATTTAATAAATTATTTAATCATTTAGTAAACTTTAATGGATTACAAGCCTTTGAATATGCATATTTATATAGTGAGTAATATAATAGAACTTCCTTCATCAATTAATAAATTTATGATTTGCCAAATTTGTAAACTGTCACTATTTTCTTACTAATTTGTCAAATTAATTCGACAGGTTTCCACAGTGTGTTCAAACAATATTTAATATATTTATAATTTTGTAATCACATACTATACTATTGCACTACGTTTCTATGTTAAATTAAATAAACACACATTTATAATAATTACATAGTTCAAAACATAGTGGGCCTAAGAGGATTTTGGTGAAACCTTATTAACTGTGTACATTTAGTACTAAAAGGACATAGCAGAAAACGCTTCTACCGAAAGCCAGTTTTTGGCCGAGTCGTGAATGATTTAAGCGCCGATCAAGACCAAGCATTCCTTGAGCTCGTACCACATTTCCACATGGATGTACGTTGATGGACGTGGTGGGCTCAACATATTACCAATTGTAACAAAACCTTGCCCATACGAATCCACAACAGATCCTGCTCAATTTTTGTCTCAACGACCACGAGAGTGGTCCCTGCGGAGGGACTTTAGAGACACCTATGCTACTGTTTTAGCACGCGTCATCTGTAGGACATGGCCCAAGTAATATTAGTCTCTGCAGCTATATCCTCATATAACCGTTCAGATAGCACTGGCCTTAAGCTACCCGTACGCTTAAACACCTTAAAACCCATAGATGAATGTCGTCCGGGACTTCTAATACATTGGGGCCGAGTATAAGACCTGTAAATCTATTTGCTCTTCTCGACCAGTACGGTGAATGAGCTCACGCAACTTTGGACGGTGTTGGTCAACCTAAGATCTAAGATATAGACCAACAACCACGGAGACATTATGCCTTGGAGGAATTTAAATACTTTAGAAACTTTTTTTTTAGTGATCTTTAGTAACCTAACATAATCTTCCTCCAGCTAGGAAGTTATGTGACTCACGGACAATACGTCCAACAGCGGGACCGGAGCCGCTTGCGAGAGACCCTTGGTCAGAGGTTCTAGCTAGATGAAAACATCCTTTTATCCACCACAGCCTTCTATGTTAAATTAAACAACGTTCGATGCATGAGATATGCCGATTCAAGATTGATGTATCAATTTACATGATTTACATTTGTAATGATTTGTATACTAGATTAGTCATATGAGCGAATGCACAATATTATTTTCTAGAGACATCAAATATTGACAATTGTAACAAGATGACAGAAGCTGACTATTTAAATGCATTATTAAAGAAGTCCAACCAATCATTGTTTTATAAATTACAATATCAGTATAAATTAATCCTTGTTGCGTTACGGAATTAAATTTTGACTAGAATTATACGCAGAGGTTGATCAGTATGTTTGTTGATTGTACTGCATATTGGATAGTTCTCAATAATTTTTCGCTTACTTGACAGGTCTTTAAACTTTTTACTATTTATTATTCGGCTCAACTATAACATCGTAGGTATTAAATATTTAAGAATGAAAGTAACTTACGAGAAATACAATTTAACGAGAAATTTTTAAATGTAATTATTATATTAATTTAATTAAATAAACAGAATACTTTTGTTAAAATACTGATAACAGGCAAAACCAAGTAGTTTAGCCAATTAAAAATAATAACAAACACAATGATTTGATTAGTGAATGTAAATGTTTCGAAAAGTCGTAATTCCCCGTTTTTAATCGTACCTAGTGCATATTAAGGAGTATAATGTCTAATCAATTATCTTAAAACAGAATATAATTTACTTTAAGAAATAGAAACAATGATATGATTACATAAATACAGATTTTAAAAAAATATTTTATTTTTATTTTTGTAGTCAATTCAAATATTATTAATCGCAAAAAATTTGGTAATTTTTTTAATCAAAACATACTCCATATTGTATTCATATTATAAGTGTACTGAAAATTAATAAATAAATAATCATTGAATACCATATTTATTTCATAATTTATATTTTATTCATGAAAATATTGTGCTCAAAGAGGTTTTAGCTTTAATGAAAAAATTTACAGGTTTCAATATTTTACGTCAATATCTAAATGAACTCTACAATTTAGTCACCTCGAGTATGTAACATCATAATTATTGAATTATTAAATGTTATAACAGTTTTATGATGACATCTAATTGCCCAGAATATTTTCAGTGTACTACAAATTACGTTTACCCTGACCTTAATTTATTATTTTGTACTGATCCTCCAGATTAAGGATTATACAATGGGCTAAAATTTGTAAAATATGACTAGTTGTAAGCTTTTTAACAAAGACTAGATATTTGGATAGCAATGGAAAATTAATTGGAACTCAGACTGAAAAACATATGAAAACTCAGTTTGGACATAGAATATCAGTACTATTTATATTAATCAGGATCATAAAATAATATTGTGGAAAAAATTGACAAATATAAAATACTAAACGTAGCGATACAAAACGCATGCTGGATACGATATGATAAGATAAGGATACGGCTATCTAAGAATACCTAGACGTGAAGGTAAACATGATGCAAAATCCTACAATAACTAATTCTGAGTAGAATACAGTTTTTGCGGAAGCTCAACTGGTATATTTAGACGAAAAAAAAACCTTACAATATTGAACCCAATTAAACGAAAAGTTTAAAGAAAACCTTGTCTCCCCCACTCTTCAGCTTAGCTGTTGAAAAAGTAATAATTACATGGAGGCAAATGAAGAAATAAAATTATTTGGAGATTTAACTCATCTAGTGGATGGTATTGTTCTTATTTCTTTCTTGATTTCTTTCATTCATTGATGACATTGTTCTTCGTATGCGAATAATTTTGTGATAAGTAGAAGTAGAAAATAGAAATAGAAAGAAGTATAGGAAAATATATCGAAAAAGTGAAAAGATGAACCTTCCAATAAACGAAAATACAATTGAGTATATGCTAAAAAGTAGGCGCGTAGTGTTATTACGAAATTTAAGTATTAATCAGTCTCCACTAAACATGTTGAAAAACTAAAATACTTGGACGCTAGTACAAAATATAAAACAACATTCATAATAAGACAAAGATCAACATAAGTGAACCAAAGTATAAAACCAAGAATATCATGCAATGAATTTAATGTTCACATCGAAACTCATTTCAAGAGATACCAAGAAAAAACTGTACACTGCCTACTTACGAATTATTATCTTGGACCGGCGTGGTCCCTTATGCAGGGCGACGACGAATAATCATATTTCTACTGTTATAGGATATTTATGATTGCAAATAATTAGTATAGATTAACCAAACTAATATACTTCAAATATAATCGTCCAAATTTTAGGTTATAAAGTTGATTCGCTGCAAAGTCCAATCATCTGGTGTATGAATTACAATAAAAGTTCGCACTACTTTTTAATAAATATGTATCTATTAAAATGTTTCTAGTTTCAATATTAAATAGGATTTTTAACAACCCAACTTTGAAAAGTTTAGTACTCACGTAAAATTTGCATGAGTCAATAATATATTAATCATAAAAATAGTTTAACACCAATAAATATGCAAATAGTAAAAATAAACTTTTATAAGCATGTAATTATTAGAGAATCATAAATTGTTTACCTATAACAAAAGTATAAATAAGCCCATGGTTTTGTCTATAAACTAAAAGTTCAAATTAAAAATTATTTTTGTGAAACTAATCGTAGGTATATTATATACTATAATAATATTAACTAATAATTATGATCGTAGTACTTTATGAAACATATACAGATAACGAATTACAATCACTATGTGAAGGTAATGTATGATGGTTAAATGTATGTATACATATAAAAAACTTCAATGTTCTTCAAAAACTTTCAATCAAAAAATTGAAAAATAATTTTTATGTACACAATAATAAAAATAACAAATTAAAAATATAACTTAACTATTCATACTCATCAATTTGTTATCTATTGGTATTTTTACACAGAATTACGATAATTAATTAGAAACATTTATGATCAGAATGAAATCAACACGTCTTCATCGATGTTGGTCTATTATTTTAAATCGTATAAATTATAACATCAATATGACACAGACACATTTCACTTTGACTCCTGTAACAGAATAAACATACAATATTTTACATAAAATCATATTTAAATTAGTATACATTTTCTAGAATCTATGGATCCAATATATTTAACACGTAAGTTTTATGCTACCCATGAGGACTAATTAGTGTTCATTGGAAAGATAATTAGAAGTTAATTACAATATATGTCGTTTAAAGTCAATTAACTCCATAAATTAATTGAAGAAAACGCAATAAAATTCTTTTTAAACGAGTTTATTTTTTAACTGAAGTCGATGCCACAGCAGCACTGAAATATTCATTCTTTCATATAGGTAAGTAAGATACATTTGAATATATTTCTAAACATATTGTGTTACCATATGAAATAATTAAGTTTGTTTCTAAAAGGTTTTTATGTATAAATGCTTTGATATGGTATAATGAAAATTATGGTATAATTATTTTATAAAAATAATCGCTTACGTCATAGTCAAAAATATGAAAACATAAATGTTGTTATATATTTCATAATATGTGGAGTTTTATTTGAATTATATACAACAAAAAACAATATAAGGGAAAGGTTTATTTCCAGTTAAATATTAATGAATTCGAAATGTCTAATTGAATGCATAAGGCAATTAATATTATGAATCCAAATTATAAAAATTCAATTGATAAATATATTTTTAATACGCATTTCGTATATATTTTTTCACGCAAATTAGATTTGATCTATATATTATAAAAATTACATTTTGAATTTTATCCACAATTCGTAGAGTATCACTGCATTACTCAGTCAGTTTATCTTCTTCTAAAGAACGCTTAAATTTGTGAAATGTCTTGGGTGATAGAGTAAATCATTTTCAAAATATTCTTATCGTACCCTACCTAATATTTCATAATAGAACTTTTTTTTAAATTATAGAGATTACCAACAGCGTTATAAGCGGTATAACCTCAATAATAATAATAGTTTTAGTCGATATGTTACTATAATATATTATAAATTATTCCTCACGGACGAAATTATATTGAGATGTAATAATGTATATAATTATATACTTTCATTTAAATATACATTGATTATTTCATGTTATTCGATATTTTAATTTTTTCGAAAATATTAATCTTATTTCAGTTAAGTCTGCCAACTTTGTAATATACTTACAATGATAATTTAAAATATTAAGTTTTTTTGAGTGCAAATTATAGAAAATATGAAATTTGTAACCTAACAAAAGTTTGTCTTTAATTAATTTGTAGCAAAAATATATAGGTTAGGATAGGTTAGGTAGATATGTATATACCCCAAATATTGCTTGACAGGCTTTCAGGGCAGTGGGTGTATTGCCGATAACATAATAAAAATAAAAATAAAAATGATATGTAGATATGTATATAATTACATATGAACACATTTGTATATAATTTTGCAAAACGATGTATATTGCACATAAAACTTGTAATATTAAGACTTATAAATTATAAACGTTCATTTTTAGAAATTACAATATTTTACATTAAATACGTGATTAATACAATGAAAGCATGTGAAAGTATGTATCTTAATTAAACGTGAAAATTATAAATATGAATATTTTGGATTTATGATACGAATAATCTAACAATATAATTAATATAAAATATCTTAACAAATTTTAATTTTTATACCTTACTAAATATTTATTTAATTTTTTTTTATTTTCAAACGTAATCATGCAAATAAAATTTCATATTAATAGGATATCATTGTTTAATTTCAAAATAATTAATTAAATTAAGGAAACAAAATGAACACTATTCATTATTCATAATTATCCAATGGTTATGATTCAATATTAATTCGTTTAATGTCTGCTCATAAGTAATTGACTATGCTAATGTAAATATACCCTGTTATGTTTAGATCAATTTCATTCATTTGGACCACGTCTGTATTGTTTCAAAACATCAGTTATAAACTTATCTTACAATGATCAAAGTAACATCGTTGTCCCAAATCAATTGAATATTAAATTAATTTAATTAGAGTAATAATAATAAATAATAACCAATTATTACTCCTTATAATCAGGCTACTGAGTTTTTTTCTAAGTTAGTACATAAGTACAAAAACAAAATCAAAAATATAGTAAAAATCAAAATAAAGAAATTATTTTACTATGACGTGATAAAATATTAACTATGAGAATTTAACTCTATTTTTGTACAAAGTGGTTATTATTGCCGTACATAGCTATTACAATTAATTAAAAACAGTAAAGGAAACTTATTATTATTTATTAGTATATCGGCTATTATCCCAAATCGTATTTACTGTATCTATTTAAATCGAACTGATTTATTTTATCATTCATAACTAAATTACTATTATAAAATTTAATATTAATTGTTATTTTTAGATTCTTTCACGGCTGAAGATTTAGAGCAGTATATGAGTTCCGACCTATCCTCTGAATCTACATTTGATCACGGTAATATTATTCGCATCACCTCAAACAAGAACAGTATTAGTCTAAAACCAACACCAAAAATTCAAAACGTATTATTGACCATTAAAAGAACACAATAATAATTTGCATTTAAATTTAATTGTTTAATCCAATTGTTTTATTCGTTGCATAAGAAGAGAGAGATTTCTTAAGTTTAATAAAATTTCGTTGTTTGTTATAAAGTTTGGTTATTTAATAACATTAGGAGAATAACATGAATAAAAAGATTAACACATACGAGTCCGCGTCAAGTGAGACATTTTATGTCTAATGTGTGAAAATTTTTTTTTCAAATTCAAATTTAAATTTTTTCAAAACCGAAATAATGGTTGCTATGGAAACAAACCATAAGGGAGATTTAGGTTTTTTTTTCTGTAACGCTTTTTCGTGACAGTCCCCAGTGGGTGTCTTAATTTAGGTAATGCTTTTCGTGAACACTTTTTGGTGGACACTTTTTAGTGACGGTTTTTTATTTTAATGTGCCAAAGTAAAGACATAAAATGTCAAAAAGTAATTAACGTGTAAAATAATTTTCGTTCGTATAAAATTTAAGTATTTATATCATTATATACATTATATGATAATTATATCATTTCTTTGTAATTCTCGTTTAATAAGATTTACTAGAATACATCAATAATAAAACTTTTCATTATATACATTAAGTTAATAATGTAATTGTAACTAGGAGGATGAAAAAACCATTATTTTTTTTAGATTATAACCTTGCATCAGAATCACACTCAAATGCAGATGCACTTGCTAATAATCAATTTAACACCGTTGTCCCAAATCAATCGTTCATTAAACAAGATCAACTGGGTACTGATTTACTAATGATTTAATTTTTAATTTTATTTAATATTAATCCAAGATTCTTAAACAAACATTTGCAATTTTGGTATACAACAGGAAACAATCATTCAATTGTTCCAAAAGAATGATAATTTGTAGTTTTGTTTTAGACCAATCTTGACCTAGTCTGGTATAATTCTGTTGAGCGGATTATTCATTGTTTCAAGTAATCTCTGTGAAATAATAATCATCATTAACAATTTTACATCTTCTTATTTCCCAAACTCTGATATGCCTAGAGATTTCACTCTTACCATATTAAGGGACTCGAAGATCATATTCTTGGGCATGCTAAAGATGGACAGGATGGGTAGTTATGGGGCCATCTTGTACCAGAGACTTGACGCTACCAACCCTACCCAAAGGATCGAACTGCAGACCTCGTGCGCTGAAACGTGTGTTTCAACCCACTCTACCAAAGCCGATCCCAAAAAGTTAATAATAATGTTTGAATAAATCTATTTCTATAATTAATGTATGAATTTCTTTGATAAATAAATGGAAGTGATTATTTATAAAAAAGATATTAAATTTAAAAAATGTATTAGAATTATACTATACATAATCAGAATTATATATACTCAAAAGATGCAGTTGCATAGTAGTTAGATAAGAGAAATAAAAATTCCTAAAATACTATGTTTGTTAAACTGTAATAACAAAATACTTTATGGTATTATATCTTATTTATTTTTTGAAGATGAAGAAACAATATAAATAGAGCAAAATGCTGTTGAAGAAGTCCCAAACAAAATGAGTTATTAATTCTTATGTATCTAATAAAAGATATTGGTCATCACTTTCACGGATTTCTTTCTCAAAGACTACATGAATATCATAAAAATTTTATAGACTGCATGAATAAATTTATTCGTGGAAGATCTACAAAAATTATGCAAGCAGTACGTATTGATGTTGAAAACTTATTTGGGAAACATTCAGTTTCTTCTTTTATAGATGATGTTATAAGTTTGTGTACTGCCGAACAACTTCCTTGCTACCCTAGAAATGAATACATTTATTGCAAAACTGTATCATTATTTGAAATTTTGTTCGCCACAATCAGTATTTTCCAAATTGGTGCAGTCATATATTTGCTTAACACTGCACAGCGCTGGTCCAGAAAGAGTAGTCTCAATTCACACGACGTTAAAAAGTAATAAAGAATCTAACTATTCAAAAGAAACTATTAACTCAAGGATTTACATCACGATCAATGGGCTAGGAATAGCATTGTATGATCGCAGCCCTACAGTTGCAAAATTTTTGGAAGCAAATGAGAGAAGAAAACTTCTCAAATTGTACCAAAATCATGAATATGTAAAAAAAATGTTATCAGACGATATTAACTTGTAATTATTATTTATAAAATTAAACAAATTATAATTTCAAAAGTTTATTTTAAAATGAACATTGTTTGTTATAGTAAACACCAACACTATTTCAAATAATTATTATATGTAGTACATTGCAAATTATCCCAGAAGAACTAGACATAAGCACGGGCGAGTGAACAATTTTTTAGTGAAGTCACTAACTAAAACTCTATCTAGGAATAGGCACTTGGTATAGTCCTTAGTCATATTTCCATCCAGAATGAATTCCTTAAAATATGCTTTAATATAAATTAAATATATTTATAGCCATATCATATATACTTATATACTACATACATCGGCAATCATTCTTCTTCTTATAATGACACTGATCATATCATTATGTAACTCTGACCTTATTATTTTTAAATCTAAATTACCATTTACAATTAAGGATCAACTCGCTTAATATCTATTTCTATTTAATTTACTGTTGCAATAATTAAAAATGTGAATTTTTTTTCATTAATATTCAGTTGCAGTAAGAAGTGATCTGTATTATGATTCTAATACATATCTCTGAAAAATACATTATTCAATAGTCAAAATACCACTTATTTCTCCAACTTACCCGAAACCAGCCAATACCAATCAAGTTATTAATAATGATTTTAATAACTTGTAATTTATATATTTTCGGTAATAATATGATTCGTACCATTTGTCAATAATCATAAGCTACATTATAATTGTTTCCAAAGAGTCTTTTCTTAAATTATAAATTTTTAATAATCCATTTATTTATTTTAATTTACAAATAAAAACCATTGTAATATTAATTCCAACATCAAAAACTAGTTTGATTTTAGTTTAAGTTATTGAGCGTTGAGAACCTAGTATGACATTAGGTATCACAAAAACTGGTTTTTATCTAGCATTAGATTGCATAAAGGAAAATAACAATAATTAAATTGTAAAATATTGTCCTGTTTTATGTTTGTTTATCAATTAAGAACAATATATATTTATCTGTAGTTTGTTGTTCAATATATGGTAGTACATAATTAATTAATTTTTTTTTTTATAGCTCAACAATATCCGGAAGATTATTCTAATGACTTGAATGTCGGCAACTCACCATAATCATTTATATTTACGTCATTTCTAGACCATTTTTATGATACAAATTATAAATTCTCCAATTTAAATTAAATAATAATGCATTGACTCTGTCAATTTTCATTGTCAGTATAACTAACTGTATTGGTATTAAATTATGTATGTTTGAAATAGCACTATTTAATCAGAAATAATACAACTTGGTTATTATAATGGTAGTAATTTTAATAATAACAATTTTTATTTTTATTCTATCTATATAACGAAACATCAAAAGGTCAGAAATTTGTTCTAATCCCTGCTCTTAAATCTCAGTGTAGAAACATATATTCAGAACTAAATAAAAACGATAATTTAATTCCTCTACTAAATATTGTAAGCTTATTCTTGATAACATTCCTCCTCAGGTATTATGGAAGTCGCAGTAACCGAAGAACTGATAGCAAAATCCTGGTAAATGTTCTTAAACAAGATAGAGGTTCCTCAAAATACATCTCACCACTGGCACGGTAACAGTAGAGACAGGCTAGCGAGTCGTTAGATGGTTAAATCTTTGTTGCATCGCATTCATTTATGTGCAGTGCCTTGCAAAGGTGATATAACTTCTTGTGGAGTGGTCAGCTTGCTCATCGTTACATCAAAGAATATTTCGACCGACTATTAAAAATCAGCAACATAAAACCACTTGCTATAAAAAGAAGATCTTAGGTACTTGTGTGATTAAATCTTTACAATGTTAATATTAAGTTTTTACAGAAAATCTTCTTCTATATAAATAAAAATTAATAGTTCTATGCATGAAAGATCATCACATTAGAACGGCTCAACCGATTTGGCTAATTTTTTATTTGTTGTGTTCGTAATTATCAGGATAAGATTTGTATGAAAGAAAATTTTTGGAAAATCTACCGGAAAAGTCTGAAATATGTTGCAAATTTATTACATTTTGTTACGTGTGGTAGCACTTTTGTTAAATAATGGCTTAAAAGAAATAGTTTTAATAATATTGAATTAAAGTTTATTTTTCGTGAAATATATTTCGTAGTTAAAGATCACACGTAAATGCCCAAGACTGTAATGTTTTTATAAATTATCCATAAATAATAATCTTAACTTATAGGTAGAATATACACCAGAAAAATGAAAGAAATTAAAATGTTTATTAGCAAGTGAACATGAATACTTGTGAATAAAAGTTAAGCATAAGTTTGTATACCCCTGTTTTAATACATTTTTCTATAGAATTTACTGGTAATTAATTCATTTTCAACTTAGAAAAACTATTAGGTTTTGTCAATTTTTGGTGATTATATCTCTAAATTGATATTCTATATGTATATTTATTCAGCTATACAATTAGTAACAGATGATTTGCATATTGTTTACTGAAGACTAAATAATCTTTAGACTCGTATAAAGTCAGCATTAGTATTTGAATTGTTTTTTAACAAATTATTAGTTTTACTTCACGAAAAAAAATGAAAATGACTCCTACTAGGCATATAAATGTTTTCACTGTTGTAGTAATTTGTATAGCAATTATTAACCGAAACTCCATTGCTGACGGTAAATATAACATAAATGTTCGTAAACGCTACAGGCTAATTACTTTTAGCAAAAAAAAAGCATATTAATTTTAATTTAGATTATATCAAATTTTAGAATATCGGTATTATACATTATTTTATGTAGTTTATTAATATGTTATTATTGATATGACCTGTAACATTAATCCATTAATTGTTCGATTGTTTTATTTGCAGTTTGATTCTTTGATGATTCTTTGATGAAAACAAAATTATACATCGTTTAACTATATATTAAATTAGTTTAATTGAGTGAAAGTATACAATAAATAATATTTTGTTTACTCGACACTAAGGTCATAGCAAGAACATATTTTTGATGGGGGGGGGGGGGGGGTGAAACCGAATCATATATTTTCAACTACTAGATTTAAATACTAAATTATATTGTATACGATAAAATTGTTGCGTTTTTCTAAAACATCATATTTACAAAAGTAAAAAGAAAATGAAGATGAGTTCTATTATGATAATCAACTGTTGTATTAATTTTATAATAATAATTTTCGATAACTCAAATGTGACTATAAAATCAATTTATATTTTTAATGTAAGTTAGAATGTATCAAATTTTAGAAATATCAATAATAATAATACATCTGTAGTATACCAATTTATAATTATTTCATCATTAGATAAATGTTTATGTTATATGGATGTTTGTAAATGAAACGTTTACATTTTTTGTTAGACAAAAAACATTTTTTAGTACATTTTATTTCATAAAAAACAAAAAAACAAAATGATAATTTTATGTATGTTCGCGCCAGACAAATCTCGGTGATTATATATTGCTGCGAGATAGTTGTCCCGAGCACTTGTGTAAGGCCAATAAAGGAATTATTCTTTTACCGATTAAATTAAATTAAATTAAATTAAATTAAATACCGAATAAAAACCAAATATTATTAATCGATAAACGGTTTTGAAGGAGTAAAAAGTGGACTGTATAATTTGACGAAAACTTAAAATCTATTTTACAGAATTCCTTAAATTTAGAGTGATTGGAGGGAAGGCAATTAAATCGTCAAATAACGACAAACAAATCCCCAACATCGGGCGCATAATTCGCATTAAACAAATTTTTGTGTGATTATAAAACCTGTCTTCTTATTAATGTAGAGTGGCCCCAGAATGCATTTCTCCTTGATCGGCGACGATACAAAGACGACGAAGGCGTGCACTCGCGATTATTATATATATATATATATGTGTGTGTATTGCGACGACAAATAATGTGCACTCGCGAATATTAAAAAATGTATATGTCATGAGCAAAAACCGGGGATAATCCACCACGTCCATGAAGTTGGCTCACCTACTTTGCCAAAACCTTTCCAAAAACATATCAAAATTTTGCGAGTAATTTGCTAGAATTTGCGAGTCCATTCCCAGAATTTGCTAGTCATTATTTCCCTTACTATTCAAGGGTGGGCCAACTTCAGGCAGCACACCCATCTTACACAAATCCATCGAAAATGGTACCAAAATCTTCCCCTCAATTTGCTAGAATTTGTGAGTCCATTCCCAGAATTTGCTAGTCCTCCAAAGCTGAGATATGAGCTTTCAATGTTCTGAAGATGGCATATAAATCCAAGAATATTGGAAATATATATTTTTAAATTTAGGTACGTCGTTATGTTTATGCTATATGCTTTAATATGAATTATTAAATTTACCAGTTAACCAAAAATAAAATAATAATATATTAAAATACTGTAATACTCATTACAATTTATTAATTTAAATTATTTACAATTTAAATACATTTTATTTTTAACTTGGAGTTCAAATTGATGACAGTCCTAGAAAATATTTTGTCCTAGAAATTTCAGATCTTGACAGTTATTTTACATTTAGCTAGTTAGAATTTGCTTAACCACAGGTCCTAATTAACGATTTACAATTTTTGATCTTTTTATAACTTATGAAATCCAAATATTTCAGTGCGGTTAAACAATTTTTGTAGTTGAGAGATTTCCGTATCAGTAAATAATTTAATCATGATTATGTACGATATGGAAATTTTGGGGATTTTCCGATTTTATAAATATATTACGATTGTATTGTAGCCTGTTATTCCGTAAAAATAATAAAATCCGAAAAAGTATCACATGAATTAATGATTGATTGTATTTATATTATATATCTATATATTTTAATTTAATTAATCTAAAATAATAATATTAATAAATTATAATACTTACTCGTATGTGATGACAGATGAATTTCCAATATTTAGTGTAATATACTATTTAATAATAATAAATAAAAAACACAAGAATATAAAAATAAGTAAAAATAGAGTAAAATGGTTCCAACTTTAGTCAATATTATAATATATTATAAGATTTAAAAATTTTGGTACCGTTTTCATTCCTATCGCATAAAGTCGGTGGGCCAACTTCAGAACATTGAAAGCTCATATCTCAGCTTTGGAGGACTAGCAAATTCTGGGAATGGACTCGCGAATTCTAGCAAATTGAGGGGAAGATTTTGGTACCATTTTCGATGGATTTGTGTAAGATGGGTGGGCTGCCTGAAGTTGGCCCACCCTTGAATAGTAGGGGAAATAATGACTAGTAAATTCTGGGAATGGACTCGCAAATTCTAGCAAATTACTCGCAAAATTTTTGGAATGGTTTTGGCAAAGTCGGTGGGCCAACTTCATGGACGTTAATCCACCAATGCTGCGACCGCGACGGGTATATCGAAAGACGACGACGGATACCGCAACACACCGGTGCGTGCTAGACGCGTACGGTGAATACGGTCAGACGCGGTGACGACGGCGCCGGCGACGTCCGTCGTTGGGCGGCAAACAGCCCGAAGCCGCTACGCGCGCGCCATATTCTGTTCAGCGTGAACAATGTATATATTTATTGGAATACAAATTTTTAATAAAAAAATGTTAATATTTTATTTTAGAATGCATAGGTAAGTCAAACACTTTTATGTAAAACTTATACACCATACTTAATATTTAATGCATAAATAATATGTAAAGTGAACTTAGGAATGACATACTCACTATTTTTGACTATATGTATATCTATATATACATAGATAGATTGAAATTAAAATACCTTATTTACTACAAATCATTTTCAACAATAAAAACATCTAAAATATCACGAGCATAGCTCTAATTTATTAGGTATTCTATGTATATTTATATTTAATATAATGTTATCAAATCATCTAGATCAACTTGAGAGTAATGGAAAAATGAATAGTTAGTATAATCCTTCGTTATAGTTCTTCGTTAATTTTTATAATATATGGGAAGTAATATACTAATATAAGTGAAACAAAAACATATATATATATATATATATATATATATATATATATTGTACACACCAGTGCAAGTGATTATATTCCCGTACAACGGTCTACGTTATCGCACTGCGACCGGCACTAATCCCCCTCCCGACTAGCGAAAATGCCTGTCGTAGCGACGTCGGGTCGGCTGGTTCGAATCCGAGGAGTCGTCGTTCGTGTTCCACAGCCGTCGGGAGAAGTACCCGCGACGTTATTCATCGTGGACATAAGCGTACCAATTTATTCGCGTGTGCAGATCGGCACTCGCCATCGTTATTATTCGCGTACGCAAGTCGGCACTTGCCGTTATTATTCGCGTACGCAAGTCGGCGCTCGCCATTATTATTCGCGTATGCAAATCGGCACTCGCCATCAAGTTACTCGCGTATGCAGCAGCTGGCAAGTCACCGTGGTCCAGTCATCAGAACAGACGCAGCTTTAGTGTAACGGGCCCTTCCTTTCCTTCTCGAACGGTACCGTTTGATTATTTTGTATGTATATATAAATATAATTTGTAGTATTTAGTAAGGTAATGAGAACAAAAATTAATTCTTTTATCACATATGGAATTGTTTTTATTTATTATCCATTATTAACCTCGTATCGCCGGAGACACTAGACTAAGTTGTTATTCAAATTAAAACGAACGACTTGGCCAAACATATATATACTAGCTGAATACCCGTGCGTTGCAAGGGGCAAAGATAGAATATTTCACGATGCACTATAAGATATTCCAATAGTCAATCATTTTGGGGAACAATATTCAAAGTGCTATTCGAGTGCTTTTGAATATACGATATTTTTCGTTTTTCGGTCTGGTACGTACACGAATAAATCAGAAGGTTTTCCGACGCGTGAGCAGGCCACATACAGTTGTCCATGTGAGGAGCACGGATTCCCCAAATCCAGCCAACACAGCTACAGATTGTCCCTGGGCTTTGTTGGTAGTCATTGCAAAAGCAAGATGGATAGGAAACTGCAAACGTTTGAATTCAAATGGCATATCAGTTGGGATCATTGGAATACGTGGCAACAATACATCTTCTCCCTTGAATTTCCCATTCAAAATTGTAGCTTCGATGAGATTGTTCATAATCTTTTTCACCAAAAATCTTGTACAGTTGCAAAGTCATGGTGGATTGATGTTTCGGAGAAGAATAATAGGCACGCCAATTTTCAATGTTAGAAGGTACGGTGGCATACCTGGCAAATCGAGTGATTTCAAGAATTCCGTGGGGTAATTGACAACTTCGTCTTGATTTATCACAGTATCGATAGACGTTATCGCATCGCCTGGTATTCTGTCTTGAATGCTGAAATTGATGGCATTGACATCGTTGTTCGTAGCTGCTAATATAGCACGTTCACTAAGCCACTGATGATTTTTATAATTCTGCGCGATATTTGGGAAAAAGTTTTGAATTAATTCGTGTTTAGTAGATGTCATCTTACAAAAGTTTGTTGGCAATGTGATACATTGTGTAGAATAGTCAATTGCTAACTTCCCATTCTCAATATCCAGTAATTGTTTTGCGAAACGTTTGGCGAATGCATCATTTTGTAGTTGAACACGTATATTGGATTTAAAAGTCAATTTATTGACATGTCGCCATAGAACTGAAGATTTGAAACATGCATTAAGTTCATCTGCGGGTGTTGAACGTGATATCACTGGCAGAGTTTGTCGAAAATCCCCTGACAATAGAATGAGTACTCCACCAAAAGGCTGTCTATTACCCCACAAATCTTGCAGTGTACAATGAAGCGCTTCTAAAGCTTTTTTGTGAGCCATTGTACATTCGTTCCATTTGATAAGTTCAAATGTTTGGAGAACTTTGCCGATTCCAGAATTTTTTTTGATATTGCATATTGACATCTCAGTGGTTTGCAAATTCAACGGCAATTTCAGTGCTGAATGCACTGTTCGACCACTATCCAATAGTGTTGCCGTAATTCCCAATGATGCAATTGCCAGTGCTATTTTTTTCTGTGATCGTATACTTGCCAATATCATAGAAAAGAGAAAAGTTTTTCCTGTACCCGGGCGCATCTATGAAGTACAATCCACCGCTATGATTGTTTATTACCTCCATGATTGTGTCATATACAATGCGCTGTTCTGAAACCAATTTTGGAAGATTATTTTCATCAAATGTACTCAAGTCATGGACATCAAATTGTGTTTCACATTACAAATCACGATCATATGCGGTATTAGTAGGTCGATCGGTGCACACATTCCTAATTGCACCAATTGCAAATGCATGGAGATTTGGTGTTGATCGCTCCACATAAGCCATAAATCATGTTTTTGGTAACGACTTCGAATAAGCCTGGATCAATGTCGACGTCTGGTATTTCTGCTGAGATGACTCCATCAATTTTGTCTGGTGTAATTCTATCAATCAACCAAATCAAAATGCGTGCATGCGGTTACCATGAAATAAAACCATCTGACGTCACACCCTTAGTTACGGCGAAAGGTAAACAACTCATAGTTGCGAAGGACCACCGGTTTACCGGTGCTTGGTTTTGAAACGTTTAAGGAGCCGGGTTTCGAAAACTTTTAAGAGACAAAAACCATCCCGGGACCACGCTGAGTACGTAGGAAAAAACCCTATCAAAATCCATCCAGCGGTTTGGCCAGGCATCGATAAGGTACATACAGACACCAATTCATTTATATATATATATATATATATATAAACATATTAAAGAATAATTTGTAAATATTGGACTCTAATTAAATAAACCTATAGGACATATAAATATTTAATTTGAATTAATGTATTATTATTGTTATAAAGTGAATTTTGACAAAACAAAAGCATTTGTACATGCATATTATAATAGTGAGTGATTTAAATTTTATTTATAATCCAACATTTAATAAAGGTTATTTAATCAAATTGAAATTTCCAAATCACTGGATGAAATTTTGAAAACTCATGAAAATTTGGATTTTTACAACAGCTACTAAATTAGGATTCACGTTTAAGCGTCCTACGAATTACTATCTTTTGGTATCTTTATCACCATTGATTAAATTAGTTTATGCATTCTAATGACCGATTCACTTCTTCAATATTTATAAATTAAAATATATGAAAATATTTCATACATAAAGGGACTTGAACATTTCATAAATGTTAGTTGTTCTAGTAGAACATTTTAAATATTCAATTAGTATAGAAGGTGTAATACGACTAAAGGTTTATTAAATAATAATCTCACCTTATTAATTACGAAAAAATATTCAAATAGATTTAAACAGTTTGATAAAAAATATATATTTTTATTATATAATTATTGGCGTTCATTTATTTTGTATAATACTTCGATAATAATAATATTTTATGTTATAATGTAATTTTTTGTATCGACTTTCTCTATATTTCTAGAATGTATGGCCATTCTAAATTAATAGGTATCTTTGAATTGATTTTAAGATTCCATCTTAATCTATCATCCATCAAATCGAATTATTTTTTGTTTTCTGTATTCTTCAAATCTAAATTGAAAATTATCCTAAAAATTATCAAATTCTCTGATTATGAATTTCTCAGATAATTTTGATAATGTACGCTTAAACATGTAAATTTTAGTCGATTTATTTTTTGTCAACTCTGGTAATCATAACATTCATCAGAATCGAGATTTTTTGTGATCATTTTCATTGGTTGGTCACTGATTAATAGTGTGTTCAGCTGGAATTTTTAACTGATTTAGACATGTTTGCAGAGCTATCTTATGGTTATGTGAGGCCCAATGGCTCAAAATATTTGATGACCTTTAAATACTTATGATATATATATTAACACATAATATATTATATTAGCTATTAAAAATTATACTTTATCAATAAAAACTAAAGTCAATTTATATTAAAATCTCTATTACTTTATATGTTATTATGATAATTTCAAAATGTGTGATCACATAAAGTACTTCTCTATTAATTAAAATAAGTACTAGTCATTTATTTATAAATTAATACTTTGAATAGTTAGTAAAAAACTTTCTTCTTTGGGAGGAACAGTAGAAAATTTTTCTGTTCACTTAGGTAAGGCATTTATGATTTTTTTTTTTTTTTGTTAATTTCTTTTGCAATTGCTTTCTGCTTCTTTGAAGCATCAATTGGATATGAACGCTTCGACATTACTATATTTTTATAATTTATTGATAATCGAAATATCTGGAAAAATATTACAATCGAAAAAATCTAAGAATTTATATGTCATCAAAGGTGGTCGACTACCTTTTTGAACTCGCAACCAATTTAATATCAATAATATCAAGTTGGTATAGTATATACTTAAGAAAAACAAATTTAACATACACCTTTTGAAGTCAAAATGAAATGCACATGTTCTGCACATTTAGATATAGTACGACGAGTGAGGGACACAGCGTCGCTGCACGTACGTGAAGTTGCCCCCCCCCCCACTTTGTCCTATCGTCACCAAAATAATGTCAATCAATATTTTACAACTAATTTGCAGCTTTTGCTACCATAATTAAAAAATTTGCAACTTCGTATTTATACCAGAATCAATATTGGATTAATAGATTCAGATTTTAACTAATAATAATAAAAAATAATGCAATAAAAACAAAAACTGAAATTAAAAATGAAAAACTATATATTGATTCTCGTAAATAGGTAGTAATTTGTATGTATGTATATTTATATATACATATATATAATTTATTAATATTAATAGTAGTATTCCAGAACTCTTATTGATTGAAATTGTTTTGAAACATAATAATATATTGATGTATTATTATGCTAATATTGAAATATCAGCTATTCTACAACAATCTGCATATAACTATAATATTGTAGTTCATATACAATCAAATAAATTTAAGGTCTAATCAATTAAGCATTTGTAATTAACTTTTATTTTTTAAAAATAACCTTTAAAATATTTACTACAATTTCAAACATTATTTTGTCAACACTTATCATTATATAATTGTAAAAACAAAAACAAAAACCGGTATATTAGAATATTTTCTTCTTATTTCATAATTAATAACTCATTTTATAATTTAAATTAACTTAACTAATTTTTTTTTCTTAATAAATTACTTTTGACATTATATGTCTTTACTTTGGCACATTAAAATAAAAAACCGTCACGAAAAAGTGTCCACCAAAAAGTGTCCACGAAAAGCGTTACCTAAATTGTGTGTGTGTGTGTGTGTGTGTGTATGAGTGTGTGTGTGTATGAGTGTGTGTGTGTGTGTGTTTGTGCATTTATGTTATGGTCACATTTTATTGATTTTAAATTTATTCTCTCCCTTTCAATATCCTGGATACGCCATTGTGACATTTATTTAGCGCAGCAAAAAAAAATTTGCGCGCGGCGAACGCACGTAGAGGACAAGCGCCAATATTTATTCTTTTAAGTGCGTTAAGGGATCGTTTTTCAACGATTCTTCTCGCGTCCACCACCGCAAACTGCACAACGATACGGCGGTAGTGGGACAACTTTGAATCGAGAATGCCGCCGAAACACAAGTAATCGTTGACGTATATAGCGAAAGGCGATCACGCTCGTAGGCACGTCGCCTGACGATTACCAAGATACCGTGTGTTGTAAAACAATATCAACCGTAAATTAAACCACTTACCAGACTAGTGAATAAACGTTACGTGTCGCGAAATTACTCACATCCGAGCATATTCAACACGGTGAAGTCCATCGCGAGGAGAAAAGATACTTATCGTAGATCTACTAATCGAGTTACAACGTTGAGACGTTGTTAACAAATTTACCTGTACAAAAATGATGATATTGGAAAATATTTAACTAATGACAATCAAATTACATAGATGCTTGTCAGATATAGGACAATACCATCTGTATCCCACGGATCATACAATTATTATAAAAATATATGAAAATATCATATGCACCTTCGATTATATAAATACAATAATTTCATATGCCAAAAATAAAAAAAAAAAATACAATATTTTGAAGCTTGACTTAATATAAAAGTGCGCGTCGATATCGTCTTCATAACAAATTTTCCAGCGACCACCACGGCGAACTATACAGCATAACGGCTACTGTGCGACAACTCTGCTTCACGAATTCCGACGAAACTAGAATAACTTACGACGTGCTCAGAGAATACTAAGATTATCAGTACATATTATAATATACAAAGTCGATGTAAGTGTTCACAAACTACTATATAAAATATAACAAAATTACATCGATCCTGGGACGGTACAAATGGTAAACCGAACTCGCTCTTAGACGCGTTGTCAGGCTAAAACCTTAATATCAAATTTAGTAAATTAACACCGACTGTAAAAAGAACCCTGAAGAATACCTGACTCGTGAACAATCGTAAAGAAACGAAATTGCTCACATCCTATTGTCTTCTTTTTGACGAAAACTATTGCGCGTAGAACCCATATGTTTTGTAGATCTTCTTCACGAGGAACATCGGTGAGAAGTTCTTAGCAAAGTTACTCATTGAAACATGCCGATGCTTTCAATTGTTTTTACTCGAAACAATAAAATCACATACATGCTTGTCAAACATATCAATTCACATAATACTAAATATTTAACACTATGTTCAAAAAAACCTATATATTGTTTCTTGTCATTATATATGTAGTAATACAAAAAAATATAAAAAAAGGAATTAAAAGATTAAACGGTGAAAGGAAAAATAATGGGGAGTATGAAATGATTTTAACTAACACGAGTCAAGGGGTGTGAATTCGAGAACCGTCTTGCTTGTTCAATAAGAAATAATAACAATAATATCATGCAAGTATAAAATAAGTTTATTACCTTTTTTGTCGTCTCGAAGATTTGCCTGTTACGGATTTCAACTCTTGCGGACATTTTTTTTATTAATTAAGCTAATAACATGTAAATCAAACAGAATATGAAAATGAAAGGTTGGGACGCCGCCTTTGACTTGATGCAAAGTCAGCGCCAAGAAATAAAAACAACTCAAAAAACGATGATTTCCACGTTGTAAGAAATTAGAGTCGCCTAATTTCGGAAAACCGATCTGTTGAGTCGTTCTTGGTAAGTGTACGTATATTCTCAAGTAGACAGACGAACTGTGTCAGGTGGACACAAACGAACTGTGTCAGGTGGACACAGACGAACTGGTGTGAGGTGGACACAGACGAACTGGTGCTGCTCTGAAAGCTGGAGGGTGTATTTATCGATATATTTTGAAGGACATATACTAAGATTTCGATCCAACATGGTTATCGCTTATTTATTTTTCTATTTTTTACGAATTTTGTGCAGTCTAAAATTTGTTCGTAGTGTCACAAATCTGCGACCTTTGTGTTCGCCTGATTAAATATGTGTGATTCATTTCGTTCTTTCTTCTTTTCTCTTTTTCTTTTTTTTTATATATATATTTAATATTTCTGTTATCGAGTATAATATTCTTTTGTTTTTTAAATTAATTGTTTTATATTAAAAATCATATTGAAGTATGATAGCGAATTCTTCTTATGGGACTGAAATGTTTTATGTGTATTATACTAATATGTATAATACGCATTAAATTATATGTGTTTATAAAATTACTATTATTGTTATTCCTATACGGGGTTTATGATCGGTGTACCGAGAAAATTGAGATCTAATATATTTATTAAAATATAAACTAAAAAAAGTGTTCATAATAAAAACTAATATAGAAGTAGTTGTTAAATATTACAAATTCATTTCCAAATAATTTTTGTTATGATATGAACGTATGTTATTACATGCATTTAATAAAGTATAATCTATAAATGTTTATTTTTTATTACATGGTTTCAGTTATGATATGAGTGCATATCATTACATATATAAGAGCACATAAATAACGCATTTCAAAATATTTAGACTTATCAACCTCCACGAGCTGTACAACAACCAGGCAGGGATGCGACAATGCCAATTCGCCAATTCTGTTGAAGTACTAGTACCCGTCGACGTGTAGTAAAGACAGTCAAGTCCGATTCGTACGATCGTTAATTTTTATTAAAAACTAACAAACGCAAGAAAACACACGACGACGGCATGTCACCAGATTTTTTTTTTTGCATGCTACGATATCGTTATTCGCCAAATTTGCACGCGTCCACCGCTTTGGGCTGTACAACAACCAAGCAGGGATGTGACAATGCCGATTCGCTAAAGCACATTGGACCTGGTATGTTACGAGGAGGCAAACGAACGCTCATAAACGGGTCGTCAGATAATTACTAAAATATCTAGTCTTGTAAATTGTACACATATCATATATGATATGCACTCATATCATAACTGAAACCATGTAATAAAAAATAAACATTTATAGATTATACTTTAATAAATACATGTTATAACATACGCTCATATCATAACAAAAATTATTTGGAAATGAATTTGTAATATTTAACAACTATTTCTGTATTGGTTTTTATTATGAACACTTTTTTTAGTTTATATTTTAATAAATATATAAGAGCTAAATTTTCTCGGAACACCGATCATAAATCCCCTATAGGAATAACAATAATAGTAATTTTATAATCACATATAATTTAATGCGTATTTTATATATTAGTATAATACACATAAAACATTTCAGTCCCATAAGAAGAATTCGCTATCAGACTTCAATATGATTTTTAATATAATACAATTCAATTAACAAACAAAAAAATATTATACTCGATAACAGAAATAGTAAATATATAAAAAAAAAGAAGAAGAGAAAAGAAGAAAGAACGAAACGAATCACACATATTTAATCAGGTGAACACAAGGGTCGCAGATTTGTGACACTACGAACAAATTTTAGACTGCGCAAAATTCGCAGAAAATGGAAAAATAAATAAGTGATAACCTTGTGGGACCGAAATCTTAGTATATGTCCTTAAAAAAATATCGATAAATACACCCTCCAGCTTTCAGAGGGCACTCAGATCGTCTTTGTCCACCTGACAGACAGGCCGTCTCTGTCTACCTGAGAGTATACGCATACTTATCAAGAACGACTCAACAGATCGGTTTTCCGAATTTAGGCGACTCTAATTTCTTACAACGTGGAAATCATCGTTTTTTGAGTTGTTTTTATTTCTTGGCGCTGACTTTGCATCAAGTCAAAGGCGGCGTCCCAACCTTTCATTTTCATATTCTGTTTGATTTACAAGTTATTACCTTAATTAATAAAAAAATTGTCCGCAAGAGTTGAAATCCGTAACAGGCAAATCTTCGAGACGACAAAAATGGTAATAAACTTATTTTATACTTGCATGATATTATTGTTATTATTTCTTATTGAACAGGAAAGACGGTTCTCGAATTCACATCCCTTGACTCGTGTTAGTTAAAATCATTTCATACTCCCCATTATTTTCTCTTTCACCATTAATCACCTTTTTATCAATTTTTTTATTAATTCACCTTTTAATCCGCTTTTTATATTTTTTTTGTTTTACTATAAAATGATAATGGACCATAAAGGATAACACATACCTGACTGGTGAATTAACGAAAATGGGTCGCCAATCTGCTCATATCCGATCGCTGTCTATCTCACGAAATTCATTGAGTGGAGAAACGATTCCATTCGTACAACTACTACAAAATTTACTAAGTTTAGAAAAACGTAATACATTTTTCGATGCAAATTACTGATATTGTTAAATGTTTCAACTGGAAACATTCTGCATAGATGCTCGTCAGACATATGACAATACTTTTTGTGACCCACAGATCATAGTATTTTTATATAATTTCCCACAGATCATAGAATTATTATAAAAAAATCATACGCAATTTCGTCTACGTACAAAAAACAATTTTAATCGCCATTAAAAAAATAAAACCAGATGTTATTGATTGAAATTAAATATAAGTACGCTACAATTTTGTATTTCGACATATTTCCATGCGTTCATCGCCGCCAGCTGTACAACTACCAGGCGGGGATTCAAATACGCTGAATCGCAAACTTCGTCGAAACACTGGTAGACGTCGACGTGCATTAACGACAAAAAGTCCGATTCAAACAGTCGTCAGTTTTCATAAGAGTACATGTTCGCGGCAAGAACACGTCGACGACAATCGACAAGATTTTTATTTTAACGCGTCAAATTTTCTACTTCGACAAATTTTCTCGCGCCCACCGCCGCCAGGTGTACAACAACCCAACGGTGGTATGACAACGCAGAATCGCCAAATCCGCCGAAACATGAGTAACCGTCGACGTCCACAGGAAATACTAGGATTATTAGTTTAGAATTCTGTATGCATAACAAGTACATAAAATTTGGGACGGTACGATGGGCAAACTGAATACGCTCGTAGACTCGTCGTCGGACAATTACTAATATACCGAGTGTAGTAAATTAATACGGACCGTTAATAATCTACATACCTGACTTGTTAACAAACGTAAACGGAGCTGCTACGTAAACTGTTCACATCCGATCGTATTCTACCCGTTGAAGTCCATCGTGCGTGGAAACGATAATTTTAATAGATCTACTACAAGAAGTACAATTTTGAGAATTTTTAACAAATTTATTGATGCGAAATGCTGATATTGCCAACTGTTTCATTTCTAGAAAATCTACATAGATTCTTGTCAGACATATGACAATACTTATAGTATCTCACAGATCATACAATTATTACATAAATATATAAGAATAACATATGCGCTTTCGTCTTTTTTTCGGAACGAATGCAGTTTAGCCCGTATTCTTGAACACACTGAACTTTAATAACGTTTTCGGAATTGGACGCTCACACAATGGAATTTTTGAGTTCAAACCATTCAAAAACGTGATTTTACCGAAAGTGTTAAAAATCCAAACAAATCGGTATACTTATGGCATTGACGTGTACATCATGGTGATATCATTCGTAGTCCTCGAAGAAAAATAAAGGAAGGCCGTACGTGGTTTCTCGAATAGTAAACCGCTGTTGTTGATCTCGCGGAAGCCGGAAAATTACTAGTTACAAAGTTATATATAACTAGTGTCCGGAAATTCCGCTGTCTTGGTACATAATCCGTTGCGTAGTTGATCGTTTGCGTACCTGGTTTTGGATATTTACCAAAGGGCTGATTTTTCGGTAATACGATATTAAATGAAAACCAAAAAAGAACGGTATAAATACGTTTTCGTCTCATTTAAATTTCGTCGAATTCGAATAACGTTTTCGACATTCGCCGGTCATATCCCACGCGCAGCAGACAAAAGACGACGACAAAGCAATTGTTATGTTACAACGTAATACGATTTCGTACAACACGATGTTTCCCGATCGAACGGCCGTATGTCTACGTCTATATTCTGTTAGTATAACGGTCAAGACGACAAAATAAACTCATTTTCAAAAACCGACTACGATCTACTGAATTTCCAACGATCGAAATCGATAGCAATCAGTCAACGAACAGAAAACCTCGTGGGAACCTTGGAACCGAACCGTTTTAGTCGCGCCGAAAGTATTCCCATCGGTTTTTCTGTATTTTTAAAAATGTATAATTCGAATGATCGCGTATTTTACACAACATGATCATTTTACACAACATCGAAAGTTCATCATTTATTACTCATCAGAATTCATATTTTCAATTAAATATTTAGGCTAATAGTAGACTCGTAACTGTTGAGTGATTTCCTACAATTGTCTTTAATTTTAAACGGTTTATTTGTTTTTATCGTGCAATAAATTTAACGGTTTGCAGGATTTCAAACGAAAAATAAATACAGATATCAATGACGTGTCCATGGAGACATGACCCCCACCACATTGTTCATATAAACGTAATAATATAGTATATTTTATTCAATTTAAAAATATGCTACGGATTAATGCTTTTAATTCTTATCGATTTAGTTGATAGCAATTTGTCAAAACGAATGTTTTCAAATTTAAATATTTTATCCTAACCAATCAATATAAAAATAAAAAAATATATAAGTGTAAATTGTTGCTCATCTTTAGACATTTTATGTCTTTACTTTGGCACATTAAAATAAAAAACTGTCACGAAAAAGTGCCACCAAAAAGTGTCCACGAAAAGCGTTACCTAAATTGAGATACCCAATGGGAACTGTCACGAAAAAGCTTTACAGAAAAAAAACCTAAATCTCCCTTATGGTTTGTTTCCATGGCAACCATTGTTTAGGTTTTGAAAATATTTAAATTTGAATTTGAAAAAAATATATTCACACATAAGACATAAAATGTGTCACTTATCGCGGACTCGTATGCGTTAATCATTTTTCTTAATAGGCTTATATTGAATGTGTGTGTGTGTGTGTGTGTGTGTGTGTGTGTGTATGTGTGTAGATAAATATTAAAATAAATACTAGTTGTAGTTAATTATAGCAATTTTTTTTTAATATAAATTCCCAATTGTGGATTTACTTTCGTATATCCTTGATTTGATTTTATGATTTTTTTTTGAAGATTATTATGTGTTTCCCAATTACCATGAACTCTTTTTATCGTAGCAACATAATGATCAAATTCATAGGAAACAACACCATAAAATATAAATCTGAATAGAAATAATTTATATGAAATATTAATATTAATATAATATTAGGTAATTAAATACATATTTTACGATTAATAGAATATAATACCTGTTATCATTTATACCTAACTCTTCAGGAAATTCATTTAATGGGGATTTATGTGAGTCTACAAATACTTCATTTTCAATAAAGAGATGGTCTTGAATAAATTGTGTGGATGTCAATATTCCATTGCACTTTTCTTCAGTAAAGAAGTAAGACATAGGTTGAATATATTGATTTAAATCTACATTTATATTCTTAAATCCTTGGTGAAATCTTAATATAATCGTAGGGCTGGGTAAACTCTTTTAAGCATTATTACATATTTTTTTTTGAACATCTTACTTCTTCTATAGCTGATGGAGCATCATATAAAAGTTTTAAAATAGTATAAGTGACGTTGCATCTAACGTCAATAAGTTTAACATTTGTTAATCCACAAACTTCGTTAAAAATATTTTAAGTCATCTTTCTATACCGTGGCAATTAATAAAAAATATTAGCTGCATAATTGTATAAATATATTTCTATAAGTTACCTAATAAGACGGAATCCCATTATAAGAATGTAGACTGCCTTCTAAATATTGAGTTGCAAATTCCAAAACCTTCATTGCAAATAGTTACAAATAATTGCAAAATATTGACACTGGTTTGGAAATGATAGGGCAAAGTGGGGGGGGCTGCGTGAAGTTGCCCCCCATTTTGTTTACTCAATTCTGAAGAAAGTATGAAGTTCCAATTTTATTTTTGAGGTTGCAAAAAGTTGCAAATTAGTTGCTTAATATTGACACTATTTTGGAGACGATCGGACAAAGTGGGGGGGGGGCCAACTTCACGCACATCGTTGATGCAACGATATGTTTTTCAACAATCGGGTATCGCCGGACCTTATAAGATAAGATATTTACTAATAACACTCGCAATACTCACTCACATATCACACATTTTAGGTAAAATATATATCAGTTCTATATAATTTCGAATCATGGTTTTTATACATAGCTAATTAAGTAAATAAAATAAAATATTAATATTTGATATTTTACAAATAAATTGGGAGTCCTTAAAATTTGGGAGCCGCGGGCCCGGGCCCATGCCTTAAGACAGCACTGCATGTTTGAGTCTAAATATCAATTGTAAATATAATTTGTGTGGCGCTATATAATGTTATAGCGAAATTATTATGGAAAACCATGTACTAGCATAAATAAATATTATATAAATTTATTTTTTAGTCACCTTATATTCAGCAAAACGTAGTGGTAATTTATCCTCATAACCTTATTCACATATTATCAAAGTGAACTTAATTAACATTAAATAATAATATGTTTAAAATGCAAGTTATTCATGATTTTTATTTTATTATTGAAAATTTTGAATAATATCACTTTCTCAATGCATAGAAATAAAAATCCTAATGAAAAAATTTGAAATATTTTAGAAATGTTAGTTGAATATCTCGAACGACTCTATGAAGCAGTTATTTTGGGTATTTAAAGCTATTTTCAATTAATAACTATAGCTATTAATTATCAAATAACTATTTCATACCTACCTCATGAATATGAGATAATTATGTACCATACTAATTTCATTTAAATGAAATTGTTAATTTCAGTTTGTAATAATAACCTAATTCAAAGTCCATTAGACTGGTGTGTAGAAAACATAGCAAGTTAGTAATGATGAATTTTGATAAATATGCAGTAGTTAGTAATATATTTTTACTTTTATTTTTTTTAGTAATATACATATATAATCTACTATTTTATGGACTGACGAACTCATATTGAAATTTTGGGCATAAATTTAGCTTACATAAGACATGAAAAATATAAACACTAAAAATATAATTTGAAAATCATAAATTAAATTTTCAAATTATATTAATCAATAGTTGCGAATATGCTTGTATATAATATGAAAATTATTGTTGTATAACTAGTAAGTATATAAACTTTAATTGGAATACTGCGTAACTAAATTAATATTTAAATCATAGAATACAAAAAAGTTCATGAGAATGCAACTGATATCAAAAAAGAAAAATGTACTGGTAATTATTATATTATTAAAGTGTACATCATCAGCTCAATTGTATATAATAATACAGGATGGCTCTTTACTCGATGAAAAAATTTCATATAAACCATGGTCCGATTCCCAATCGTTTGACAGTAATTTCGGTTTTTGTGATTTTTCAGTACATCCCGACTTTTACCCAATAAATTCCTTGTAGCTCAAAAACTATTCGCCACAGAAAAACATAATTATTACCATTAAAAAGAACATTAAATTTCCTTTTAGGTCTTCATTAGCAAGTATGATATTGTTAATTATTTGGCCCTGTGCACCTGCCCAAACATTAACATTTTTAAATTTCCATATTTTTTGAAAATTTCAATGTTGTAAAATTATTGTACCACATCGTATTGGGACGTGTAATTTTTCACATAATATTCCTCAATAACTAAGCTTCCCAACGATATGCTCATTTTTTATGTTTAAAAGTTCTGGGGATAAATTAAGAGACTAATATCGTGAAAGAGTAAGGTTTGGAGAGAGGAGGGAGTGTGATAGGTGGAAGTGATTAAACTGTGATTTAAAGTGATTAAAAAGTGATTAAATGATTAAACTATTTCACAAAAATCAACTTTTTTTATTCCATGTAAAGCAACTAAAATCAATGTCTGTAGTGGTACTGACCTTGTTTCAAACAACTATTATCAATTGGTATCAATGTAATAATTGTTCGAAGTGCTGGCCATTTGCTCGCAAACACGCACGTACTCTCTTCCTTAATCCTCTAACAGTTACATCCATAGTTGACATTTTGCGTATTTTCTCAGTTGCTTTTTCTATCCGTGCTCTTAACTCCTCAACCGTTTCCACTCGACTATGGTATACGTCTTGCTTCATGTACCCCCAAAGAAAGTAGTCGACAGGCGTAAGATCTGGTGAACGTGGAGGCCAGGTAACAGTACCTCCTTTACCAATCCAGATTGGGTATATCTGATTGAGGTGCTCTCTTACTTCCCGACTAAAATGTGCGGGAGCCCCATCATGCTGGAAAACCAAACGTTGCCTTGTCGCCAATGGTACGTTTTCAAGCAGCTGCGGCAAAATCTCGGTTAGAAAATGTAAATATTGTTATCCATCTATTCTGGGAGAAAGATCAAGGAAAGGGCCGATCAAATGGTTGCCGAGAAGTCCTGCCCAAACATTCACTGTAAATCGCACTTGGCTGCGTAAATCACGAGTCTGTCGTGGATTTTCTTCTGCATAATAGTGTTCATTGTGCATGTTGAAAACTCCATCTTGGGTAAATGAAGATTCGTCCGACCACAGATTTGAATGGAGGAAATCTCCATGGTCTTGCTGAACTATCCATCGGCAAAATTCTACTCGTCGTGCAGGATCTTGTGGTTGCAGTGACTGTACAGGAGTTAAATGAAATTGACGCAATTTTTCCCTTTTCAAAATATGTGAAACATACTTTCGGGATACTCCATACTCATGGGCAACTTTCCGAATGCTCGTACGAGGAACGTTTCGAAAACGGTTTAACACTGCTTCATTAAGGCCAACATCCTGTTGATAATTACCAACTAAACGACTGTTAGTTGGAAACGCTCCGTTATCCACAAGACACTGATATACACTGACAAACATGCGGACGTTAGAGACCCTTCTTTCAGGGTAACGGCGTTGGTATTCGCGACGAGACGCCGCGGCATTTTCTGCACAATACCCGTAAACTAACAGCATGTCAGCATATTCCCGATTACAAAATAAAGCCATCGCAACTCATAAAGACAAGAAACAACACACGACTGTAACTGTCTAATCAGAACAGATTTTCATTTGAATAATAGGTAAGTGTAGAATGAGCAGACAGACGATTTTCTTTATCAGCCTTCCCAAAATTTCTTAGAAATGAGCGTAGATTAGTTCAAAGCTAACAGTTGTTTGAAACAAGGTCAGTATCACTATAGATATTGATTTTAGTTGCTTTACATGGAATAAAAAAAGTTGATTTTTGTGAAATAGTTTAACCATTCACTTCCACCTACCACACTCCCTCCTCTCTCCCAACCTTACCCTTTCACGATATTAGTCTCTTAATTTATCCCCAGAACTTTTAAACATCAAAAATGAGTATATCGTTGGAAAGCTTAGTTATTGAGGAACATTATGTGAAAAATTACACGTCCCAGTACGATGTGGTACAATAATTTTCCAACATTGAAATTTTCAAAAAATATGGAAATTTAAAAATGTTGATGTTTGGGCAGGTGCACAGAGCATACTTGCTAATAAAGACCTAAAAGGAAATTTAATGTTCTTTCTAATGGTAATAATTGCGTTTTTGTGTGACGAATAGTTTTTGAGCTACAAATAATTTATTGAGTAAAAGTCGGGATGTACTGAAAATCACAAAAACCGAAATTACTGTCAAACGATTGGGAATCGGACAATGGTTTATATGAAATTTTTTCATCCATTTTGAACATAGAATGCACTGATGAAATTAATGCATCGAGTAGAGAGCCACCCTGTATAATAAGATTATTTAGCATCTCTCTATATTAAATTAAATAAAAACGAAAAAAATATGCTGGCATTTATTTTGTTCTGCCCTAATAATTAGGATTGAACCAACAAATTTGAACTTATGTTAACTCATTAATTAACATGTAAAATCAATTGTCTTCATAATTTTTAATACAGGAATTCAATAAATAACAATCATTTTGTTTTTACATCTTGTCATACAATATGAATATAATATTCCTTTAATTATTATTAAAAATAATAGAGCCTAGTTTTTTGATAAATTAAATGCAGTATACCAACATTATTTTAAATTTAAATCGATTTTCTAGGTTATTTACACGCAGGTTTTGGCAGTACGTAATTTTATAGGACATTGGTATAGTTAAATGATAAATTAAAAGACAATTTAAATCTACTGTTTTTTTTTCAATATATGACATTTAATTATTCTACAGGTAACACTGTTTAAAACAAAATTCAATTCATTTTTATATTTTAGATAATGCTGATGGCAGAGCAGCATTTAAATTTGCGTTTTTTAATTTAAGTGAGTATATTACATTGGAGTGTTTTAGAAAATATATTAAATTTTAATATATTATAATATATTAAAAATAAGATCTTAATAATTTTTAATACTGCTTAATATTTTGTAAGAATAATATTTTTAAAGTAATTATTCATACTATATACATTTGGTGGTGGATTACAGTATTTTCCAGTCATTACTTTTCATAACTTAAAAACAATACTGACATACTGTATCTCGTATACATATTGAACCCAGCGTTAACGTTTTAATTTTCAAGTTTATATTTATACATAATAACATTGTTTCATACATTTTTAGTAATTTTATTTATATTATTTTATTTTATTAAACAAATCAATTTTTCATAAAATTTTTACAACTTACATCAGAATCTATGTTACTGTTACAAAAATCATCTAATAATATTTCCTCTTCTAAAGCATTAATTATAAATTGTTGATCCATATTACAATGTGGATGTAATTACATATTACAAATTTCCAATAAACAAATGACAAATATTACGAGTATATACACTTATTTCTAACAAAATTTACTAAAAATGTGTAATACGCACCAGAAAATCACATCTATCGTCGTGTATCATCGTCACGTCCAACTCATAAATGAATCATAGAAAATAAATAAACTACATGTCTATGAATAAACTAAAACTGATATTTTAGATATGAAAAATATGATATGAAATATAAAAGTATAACAAAATAAAATAACCCGTTTTTCGACGACGAAGGCAACGACGGCAATCGAACGGTGATAGTTATTCCGATGGTGACCGCCGGTGATGCAAAAATATAGAAAACTCGATGGTGACAATAACGCAAAAAAAACAAACAGTAACGATAACAATGTGAAATAAAAACGGATAGTGTATATACGAAGACGACTCGCCGACGACAGACAAAATAAACGGTAAACAGCGGTAATGACGATAATTAATGATATTGGGTGCATCGGTCAACGCTCCGCTAGTATGCACTAGTAAGGTACCTAACCTTCAACCTTTAATGGTAAACGACACAATTTCACCGCCAAACGTTTTGCTTGGTCATATATAGGAGAATGTCGAGACAAATATCGACGTAACCAATAAGCAATTAAACGAAGTACTTTGGGAAGTTCGGCCGACGCATGTAGAATTGGACAATTTTCTTTTGAGTGAATAGTCGCAGTAGCTAAGGTGACTAACTTTTATTCGGGTCAATTTTCAGCAAGATCAGTCTCTGATAGCTTTACACATCGAGGCCAAATTTCCACAGGTTGCCGAAGAAACCCTGGTTCAATCCACCATTTCGCGTAACTCGCCGATTGTGTGGCCATGGCGTTCTCCAGATCTTTCGGCTGGTGACTATTTTCTTTGGGGATACCATAAGTCAAAAGTTTATAAAAACAAGCCAAGAGACCAAGAAGAACTTAAAACGGCAATTAAACATCATTCTGAAGCGATTCCGACCACTATGTTAGAAAACGTTTTCGATAATTTCATTTTACGTATGCGCAATTTCTGTGAAAATCATGGTCGTCATTTCGATGACATTATATTTAAAACTACAAGATTCTCAAAATAAATGATTATATCAAAAAACCCTTCTTTCTTCCTCTTATCAACGTGACTAGGATTATTTCTCTAGGTTGAACACAAATGGCACAACAGCGTTTTAAAATGTGGTAGATATCTGCCGCACCTTGTATTATTTTTAATAACATTATTAAAAAGTATGTTGAATATCAATGATTAAAATATAAATTGTATATGTTTTATTAAGATGTAAAACAAAGTGCTGTCATTTAGAACAAAGCGCGACTAACACTGGGTTACTATATCGATGTTAATAAATTTGTATTCACATTTCTATATTCTGAAATTATAGCACAATCCAGTTTGAATTTGAACAGTATGTTGTAATTTATATAGTATTCTGATTGATGGCTGATATCCCCAATTAATTTAACTCTAGATAAACTTATGAGTACAGACATCCTTACAAATAACCCTTATAACCAAAAATTATTTTATATAATAACAATTCTAATTTTCAATATAATGACTATCTATTTCCTGATGAACGAAATTCAGCTTGATAGTAAAATTTGTTTGAAGTACTATATATTTTTTCAATTTAAGTTAAAATTATAAACTGATCATTAAATTTAATACGAATCATATACTATATAAATTATTTCCATTTCTTTTTTACTCTAATGATCGTACATATTAATTAAATTTTTTAAAGAAAAAATATTTCTATCTATGAAATATATAAATTGTCATCTGAATAAAATATATGTATTCTTCATTAATTATATGATACGATTTTCCATTATAAATATGAAATATACACAAGAAGTATTACAGGGATCTAATAAATATAATCTATTGTTTTGTTCAATAGTTGAAATCTTTTATAATACGTCTTATATGCAATATTTCTAGTGCAATTTTTCAATAGATATTACAAATAAAAAAAAAATAGAAATATTAAATAAATCAAAAGAAAATACTTACACCATATCTTCGTGGAATAAAAACTATACAATTTGTTACAATAAAAGTAACAAAAACATTAATATGTTTTTTAGTTATAACAAAAACATACTACGATTACATGCTTAAAAAAATTGAACCAGTAATTGGTATGTAACATTATAAAACACAAATTATTAAATATAATTAAAATAGGTACGACAAAATTTTAATTGCAATTTTACACCATAAATTGTCTAATGAAAATTTTCGTAAAATCTATATAAATATTCATTGACATATCGTATTGTAATATTTGTAATTTATAGTATTGAGTATTATATAACTCTTTTACAATCTCACAATCCACAATTTTTTTTATAAAATAACATATAAAGGATATAAATTTTCATTAAAAATGATATTAATTAAAAAATAATTGATTTTTGAATATTATCGGAATCTTGTACATAAATCATGTTAAAGATTGACTTACAGATTTCTGTTAAAAACTAATTTGCTATGTAATTGTGTAGTTTCATTTTATTTACTTTTTTGCAGCTGAGACAAATGCACTAACACCAAAGGAATTTTGTGAAAATATCAACTCGTTGTTAAACCCTAACAAATATTTCATCGACAACTACCAAATAAGTAACTATTTAAAATTCGAATAATATTTAAGAATTGAGAAATTCTTGTCTGTATTATTACAATAATGTAATGTTGTTGTTAAATTAGAAATGAACCATTCTAAGTTTTAGACTCAATAAACTAGGAACATATTTTTTGAATAACATATTGTTTTTAGAATACTAATCACCTATGAACTAGGGTTTGTTGATACAAAGCGAACCTTAGAAGGTGGGAATACATTGAAGACTAATCATGAAAATCTGGCAACAACCAATTGAAATGTTGTAAATGTCCAATAATTTATACTGAAAGGAACCTAAACCAAAATTCCAAAGATAGTATTCTCAGTTCTAATCGAAATTTCATGACTATTTGGTAACAGAAACTGTTGTTTAACTCATGTTAAGAAATTCAGCGCAGAAGTTTCCGACCCGCTTTTTTCACATAACATTATTCCTTTAATTTATATTTCACGTTCTAGTCATTCATTTATAAGTATATTATATTATCTTATTACTTATGTTGATTTTATTGTAAGTTACAGTTTTTATTATTATTGTGCATAATCTTAATTTATGAGTCATCAATAATATTAAAAGTAATTTTAATAATTTTATTTTTCAGATCCATCAAAAGAGTGGCGAAAACCGTATATGTTTGATGGTCTTTACTTACTTTTGTGAAATACATAAATGCTATATGGAACGATGGTCATAATATAAATCTTTCAATTTTGTTTCAGAATGTTTAAGTAAGAACATAGATTATCAATTTTTGTATATATTACTATACAAAATATATGCATTTATGACTAAATATATTTTTAATAATCCGCATTAACTAAATTTTTTAATTGCTGTAGTCTAAATTTTTCTTTTCCTTCCTCTAAACTAAAATTAATCTATATTTATACAATACTGATGATAATAATATATAATTACCTATAATGTATAGGTAATATAGGTTATCAAATTTTGTATATTTTACTGTAATTATATATATATATATAATATATAATATATATTATATAATATATTATATATATATATATTTATAACTAAATATATATATATAATAATCCGCATTATATATTTAATGTTTACAATCTTATGTTGCAATGAATGACTGTATAAATGTGTATAAATTTCTGTTGTGAATAGGTTATATTCGGAAAGTTAAGGAGTAGATTACTTTAATGGCCATCATTTATTAATGAATAACATCATATTGTTGTATTCTACATTTTTCTTTTCATTCCTCCAGAATATAATTAACCTATGTTTAAACAATAATGATGATTAAATATATATTGACAAATGTTCCGATAATTTTTTGAATGGTATATCGAACGTTTTCATATTTTTCAAAAAATATTATTTAATAAATTAGTAATTAAACAAAGCAATTTTTATTTTTCAATTTGTTTTCACTCAATAATATTGCGTCATATTTGATGCTATTGGGTCTGAAAGTATCTTGAAAAAAAGAAATATTGTCATACGTATGTAAACTATATTGTTCAATTCTAGACATTCTTACCATTATATTTTCAGTATATTGCTTTCTAATTCAGTTTTTAAATATGACAAATATTAAATATACATTTAATATTGCATAACACATTTTAAAATATTTAATTCATCATAATAAAAGTTGAAAAATATAAACGTAATATACCATTAAAATGTTATATACGATAAATTATACACTAATTTTTTTCTAATCAAATAGTATTTATATTTATAGTAATTGTTATTATATAAATGTAAAATTAACATCTAGAAAGACTCATAAAATTTGGAAAATTAAATGGTAAGATATGTTTTAAATAATTATTTGAAATTAGTAGTGTGAATAATGGAATATAAATATAAAACGAATTATTAAATACAATTATAGTGTAATTCATTTTTATCATATTACATAGAAGAAGCTTAAACTATAGAAATGCTTTACTCAAAAATGGTTTTATTATATTACAATATCTTTAAAAACTATAATCATACAAAATTAAACTAAATTTAATAAATTGTTCAATCGCCTACTCCTTAGAAAACAAGTCATACTGCTCAGCCATTCTACTCGATGTTACCCAAGCCTTTGATAGAGTTTGGCACCCTGGTCTCCTACACAAATTAAAAATAATTCTACCACCACCCTACTACTTATTTTTTAAGTCATATCTTGAAAATAGATTATTTGCCACCAAAGTTGGTTCTGAAATTTCAAACTTGACACCAATCCTAGCCGGTGTTCCTCAAGGTGCCATATCTTCCCCCATACTATTCAACAAATACACAGCCGATCAACTAACCACCTCTCATACCTCAGTAGCCGACTTCGCTGACGACAAAGTCATATATATTTCAGAAAAAAATCCTCATCTGGCCAGCCAACACTTACAAAATCATTTAAATTTACTAGCAGACTGGTACTCCAAATGGAGAATAAAAATAAATAATGAAAAATCATCTCATATTACCTTCACTCTCAAAAAAATCACTGTACCCCCAGTCTACTTAAACTATAAAGTCATTCCTTCTTCCTCTAAAGTAAAATATCTTGGTATGACACTCGATAAAAGACTTACCTGGGCCGCACATATTAAACAAAAACGACTCATATTAAATGCCAGACGAAAAGCACTCTTTCCACTTATAGGAAAACAATCAAAAATTAACCTTAATACAAAACTGCTACTGTATAAAACCCTCCTCAAACCAATTTGGTTATACGGAATTCAACTATGGGGAGCAGCAAAAAAATCCAATATTTATAAAATTCAAACATTTCAATCAATTTCGCTACGTATGATTACATGTGCTCCTCCGTATGTTTCAAACCACACCTTACATTCAGACTTAAAAATACTCACTGTTCAAGAAGAAGCCATAAATTTCTATAAACTTTTCCGTGCCCGTCTTGCAAACCACTTTAACCCTCTAATCCTTGCTCTAGACTCTGAATCCATTCCCGGAAATCCACCTAGAAGGTTAAAGCGAAACTGGAACCGCGATCTGAAATAACTCTAACTCTCTAGCCAGTAAGTGTTGCCGCTGGGTGATTACTTCGTCATGTCAACCATGCCAATATATGTAATTCCTCAAACATGCTTATTGTAAAATTTTATTTATAGATTACATGTACTAAAAAATAAAAGTTAAAAAAAAAAAAAAAAATTTAATAAATTGTTAATTCATTTAGAAAACATTAGTACAATACAAGCCTTTGAATATGCATATTTATATAGTAAGTAGTATAATAGAACTTCCCTTATCAATCAATAAATTTATTATTTACCAAATTTGTAAACGGTCACTATTTTCTTACTAATTTGACAAATCGACATATCGACAGGTTCCCATAAAGTATTGAAATATTATTTAATATACTTATTATTTTGTAATTACATACCATATTATTGCACTACTTTCTAATATTAAATAAAATAAACATACAATAATAATAATTACATAGTCCAAGACACAGTGGAACCCAAGAGGTTTTTAGCTGAAACCTTATTAACTGTGTACTTTTGACATTTTATGTCTTTACTTTGGCACATTAAAATAAAAAACCGTCACGAAAAAGTGTCCACCAAAAAGCGTTACCTAAATTAAGATACCCACTGGGGACTGTCACGAAAAAGCGTTACAGAAAAAAAAACCTAACCTAAAAAGACATAAAATGTCTCACTTAACGCGGACTCGTATGTGTTAATCATTTAGAACCGCGACCCACATGGTTTTACACTGACAGGATAAAAATGTTTGAAAAACATAAACTTCTTAGAATCTGTATGATTAAAAAAACGACTCGCGACTCATCAAAAATTGACTCGGGACCCACAGTTTAAGAAACGCCGCAGTAGGCCGCAAAAAATAGGAAAATATTTTTCATATGGAAACTAAACTTATGCTCAAAATTTCAATATGAGATCATTAGGCCATGCAATAGTATATTAAATATGTATATTACTAAATGGTTCTATCTAAAATAAGGAACGTATATTTGTCAAAATTTATCATTACTAACTTGCTATGTTTTCTACACACCACTCTAATGGACTCTGAATTAGGACATCACTACAAACTGAAATTTACCGTTTTATTTAAGAGTCATTAAGATGATACATAATTATTTAATATTCATAAGGTAATTAATAATTAACAGCTATAGTTATTAAACGATATGAGCTTTAAATACCCGAAACAACTGCTTCATAGAGTAGTTCGAGATATTCAACTAAAATAAATTTTTTCATTAGGATTTTTATTTCTATGCATTGAAAATGTGATACTATTCAAAAATGTTAATGAAATTATTAATTTTAATGAAATAGTAATCATGAACAACTTGCAATTTAAACACATTATTACTTAATGTTAATCATGATCATTTTGATAATATATGGATCATCTTATAAGGAAAAATTACCACTATATCTTGCCATATTTACGGTGACTAAAAAAGAAATTAAACTAATATTTTTTATTAACGCTGCAACGCTACTCAAAAAATACAGCAAAAAACGCCTTGATTGTGTGAAAATTCCTGGGCGAGTCGCCAATCGTTTTAGCGCTGATCAAGACCAAACATTTCTTGAGCTCGTACCACATTTCCACACGATACGCGTTGATTGGCACAATGTGTTCAACAGATTATCCATTGTAATAAAACATTGCCCACACGAATCCAACACAGATCGAGCTTGATTCTTATATTTACGGCCACGAAGATGGCCTCTGCAGCAGAGCATCAGAAACACCCTTGCTACTGTTCGTGCACGTGTCATCTTTATGACATGACCCAAGCAATATTAGTATCTGCTACTTTACCGTGATATGGACCTTCTGGTAGTAATGTCGTCCGGGATTTCTGGGACACTGGGACTTCACCCGAGTACAAGGCCCGTAAATGTATGTACTTGCCTTGCAACCCCCGGCAGTGTTGGTCAACCGAAGGCGTAGAACGTTTATTTGTGACAATCGCCCTTTCCCACTCCCGGAGATTCTACTCTTTAGAGGAATTTATATGCTAACCTAACCTAACCCCAGCTAGGAGGTGACGAGACTCTGTCCAACAGCAGGGTCGGAATCACTTGCGAGAAACCTTTGGCCCATTGTTATTTATTCAGTATAATCTTCTTTAGCTAGACGAAAACATCCTATTATCCGCCACCTACAGCCACGACCAATTGTGTGGGTCCGCTCAAATTCAACAGGCAAGCAGAAGAAACCCGAGCAGACCCCAGCGTCGTATTAAGCACGATCTGTATCATGATCTTTCTGGTATAATCTAAGCCTTAGACTCTAAGGCACAGTGACAAGACTTCTATGTTAAATTAAACAACGTTCGAAGCATTAGATATGCCGATTCAAGATTGATGTATCTAGATTAGTCATATAAGCGAATGCACGATATTATTTTCTAGAGACATCAAATACTGACAGTTCTAACAAGATGACAGAAACTGACCATTTCAATGTATCGTTAAAGAAGTCCAACTAATTATTGTATTATAAATTACAGTATCAGTTAAAGTTGATATTTGCAATGTTACGAAATCCAATTTCGACTAAAACTATACGCAGAGGTTGATCAATGTGTTTGTTGATTGTAATGATTATTGGAAAATGTTTAATAATTTTTTGCTTAATTGACAAATCTTTAAACCTTTATTCTATTTGTTTTTTAACACACCTATAACATTAAAAGTATTAAATATTTAAGAATGTATATAACTAATGATAAATACAACTTAACGAGAAATTTAAGAATAATAATTATATTAATTTAATTAAGTAAACCCTATCGCTCAAAAACTGATAACAAACGTAAATGAAAACTTCTGCTAATTACACAATTAAAATGATTTTAATAGTATATTACCAATTAAAAATCTAGATAGGAAATTACAATTTTATATAAATCTCATTAAACTTGGTGACGTCAATGATTTGAATAGTGGTAATTTCTTGTTTTTAATCGTACCTTGTACATATTAACGAGGAAAATGACTAATCAATTATTATAAGACAGAATATATTTTGCTTTAAGAAATAGAAATCAATGATACATAATTATTTAATATGAAAACACAAATATATATTAAAAACAAAAATTTATGTTTTATTTTTATAGTCAATTCAAATGACGTAAAACGCAAAAAATCAAGTAATTTATTTTATCACAATAAACCCAATATTGTATTAATATTAGGATAAGTGACCTAAAAATTATTTAATAAATAATAATTGATACCCACATATACAATGGATACAATGGATACCCTATTTATTTCATAAGTAATATTTTATTGATGAATATTGTGCTCAAAGAAATTTGTGCTTTAATGAAGAAATCTACGGTTTTAGACATTTTACGTCAATATCTCAATGATCTCTATAATTTAGTCACCTCGAGTATGTAACATCATAATTATTGAATTATTAAATGTTATAACAATTTTATGATGACATCTAATTGCCCAGTATATTTTCAGTGTACTACAAATTACGTTTACCCTGACCTTAATTTATTATTTTGTACTGATCCTCCAGATTAAGGGTTATACAATAGGCTAAAATTTGTAAAATATGACTAGTTGTAAGCTTTTTAACAAAGACTAGATATTTGGATAGCAATGGAAAATTAATTGGAACTCAGACTGAAAAACATATGGAAACTCAGTTTGGACATAGAATATCAGTACTATTTATATTAATCAGGATCATAAAAAAAATAATTGTTGAAAAAATTGACAAATATAAAATACTAAACGTAGCGATACAAAACGCATGCTGGATACGATATGATAAGATAAGGATACGGCTATCTAAGAATACCTAGACGTAAAGGTAAACATGATGCAAAATCCTACAATAACTAATTCTGAGTAGAATACAGTTTTTGCGCAAGCTCAACTGGTATATTTAGACGAAAAAAAAACCTTACAATATTGAACCCAATTAAACGAAAAGTTTAAAGAAAACCTTGTCTCCCCCACTCTTCAGCTTAGCTGTTGAAAAAGTAATAATTACATGGAGGCAAATGAAGAAATAAAATTATTTGGAGATTTAACTCATCTAGTGGATGGTATTGTTTTTATTTCTTTCTTGATTTCTTTCATTCATTGATGACATTGTTCTTCGTATGCGAATAATTTTGTGATAAGTAGAAGTAGAAAATAGAAATAGAAAGAAGTACAGGAAAATATATCGAAAAAGTGAAAAGATGAACCTTCCAATAAACGAAAATAAAATTGAGTATATGCTAAAAAGTAGGCGCGTAGTGTTATTACGAAATTTAAGTATTAATCAGTCTCCACTAAACATGTTGAAAAACTAAAATACTTGGACGCTAGTACAAAATATAAAACAACATTCATAATAAGACAAAGATCAACATAAGTGAACCAAAGTATAAAACCAAAAATATCATGCAATGAATTTAATGTTCACATCGAAACTCATTTCAAGAGATACCAAGAAAAAACTGTACACTGCCTACTTACGAATTATTATCTTGGACCGGCGTGGTCCCTTATGCAGGGCGACGACGAATAATCATATTTCTACTGTTATAGGATATTTATGATTGCAAATAATTAGTATAGATTAACCAAACTAATATACTTCAAATATAATCGTCCAAATTTTAGATTATAAAGTTGATTCGCTGCAAAGTCCAATCATCTGGTGTATGAATTACAATAAAAGTTCGCACTACTTTTTAATAAATATGTATCTATTAAAATGTTTCCAGTTTCAATATTAAATAGGATTTTTAACAACCCAACTTTGAAAAATTTAGTACTCACGTAAAATTTGCATGAGTCAATAATATACTAATCATAAAAATAGTTTAACACCAATAAATATGCAAATAGTAAAAATAAACTTTTATAAGCATGTAATTATTAGAGAATCATAAATTGTTTACCTATAACAAAAGTATAAATAAGCCCATGGTTTTGTCTATAAATTAAAAGTTCAAATTAAAAATTATTTTTGTGAAACTAATCGTAGGTATATTATATACTATAATAATATTAACTAATAATTATGATCGTAGCACTTAATAAAACATATACAGATAACGAATTACAATCACTATGTGAAGGTAATGCATGATGGTTAAATGTATGTATACATATAAAAAACTTCAATGTTCTTCAAAAACTATCAATCAAAAAATTGAAAAATAATTTTTATGTACACAATAATAAAAATAACAAATTAAAAATATAACTTAACTATTCATACTCATCAATTTGTTATTTATTGGTATTTTTACACAGAATTACGATAATTAATTAGAAACATTTATGATCAGAATGAAATCAACACGTCTTCATCGATGTTGGTCTATTATTTTACATCGTATAAAATATAATATCAATATGACACAGACATTTCATTTTGACTCCTGTAACAGAATAAACATACAATATTCTACATAAAATCATATTTAAATTGGTATACATTTTCTAGAATCTATGGATCCAATATATTTAACACGTAAGTTTTATGCTGCCCGTGAGGACTAATTAATGTTCATTGGAAAGATAATTAGAAATTAATCACAATATATGTCGTCTATGAATGTCACCTAACTCCATAAATTAATTGAGGAAAACACAATAAAATTATTTTTAAACGTGTTTATTTTTTAACTGAAGTCGATGCCACAGCAGCACTGAAATATTCATTCTTTCATATAAGTAAGTAAATTACATTTGAATATATTTCTAAACAGATTGTGTTGTAATATGAAATAATTACGTTTATTCCTAAAAAGTTTTTATTTATAAATGCATGGTAATAAATATATAGTATAATGAAAATAAATGCTTTTGTACGGCATAGTCAAAAATATAAACACAAAAAATTAAAACATAAAAATTACATTTCGAATTTTATCCACAATTCGTAGCAATGCATTATTGAGTTAGCTTATCTACTTCAAAATAATACTTGAATTGGTGAAATTTCATGAACGAAGGAATAAATCTTTATATTTTATATATATATATTTATATTTTATTTTATTTATATTTATAAATATTTTGGTTATATTTTTAACGTACACCTTCTAATATTTCATAATAGAACGTCAAACAATTAATCATTCTGGAATTCATATTTTTTTTATAATTTTGCATCCCTTTTCTAATTTTATTCCAATACGTGCACTAGATCTAAATACTAACTACTGACATTGTACAAAAACAAAATTAATACAATTTTATTGGTGGATTTTTTTTCAAATTATAGAGATTACCATCAACACTATAGGCAGTATGACCTCAATAAAAATAATTTTTATGGAAATGTTATTATAATACATTATAAAGTATAACTGATAAACGAAATTATATAAAGATACAATAATGTAAAGAATTATTTACTTTCATTTAAATATACATCAATAATTTCATGCTATTTGATATTTTAATTTATTTAAAAACTTCGTCGTATTCCAAATTAAATAAAATATCATCATATTTCAAATAAGTCTGCCAACTTTCTATTAGATTTATAATAATAATTTAGAATATTAGGTTTTTATGAGTGAAAATTATGGGTAATAATAAATTTTTAACATGACAAACAAACAAATGTCTGTAATTAATTTGTAGTAAGATATCATTTTGCAAAACGATGTATATTGTACATAAAACTTGTAATATTAAAACTTATAAATTGTAAACGTTCATTTTTAGAAATGACAATATTTTACATTAAATACGTGATTAATACAATGAAAGCATGTGAAAGTATGTATCTTAATTAAACGTGAAAATTATAAATATGAATATTTTGGATTTATGATACGAATAATCTAAGATTAAATTAGATAACTAATATAACATATCTTAACAAATAATTTTTTTATATCTTACTAAATATTTATTTAATTTGTTTTATTTTCAAACGTAATCATGCAAATAAGATTTCACATTAATAGAATATCATTGTTTAATTTCAATATAATAAATTTAATTATGGAAACAAAATGAACACTATTCATTACTCATAATTATACAACGGCTATGATTCAATATTAATTCGTTTAATGTCTATTCATATGTAATTGACTATTTTAGATCAGTTTCCTGCATATGGACCACGTCTGTATTGTTTCGAAACATCAGTTATAAAATTATCTTACAATGATCAAAGTAACATCGTTATCCCAAATCAATTGAATATTAAATTAATTTAATTAGAAGAGATAACCAATTATTACTCCTCTCAATACTCTACTGAGTATTTTTAAAGGTTTATGTACAAAAAAAAAATATATATATATAGTACAGTAAAAATCAGAATAGAGAAATTATTTTACTATGACGTGATAAAATATTAACTAAATTAAATTAAATATTAATGAGTATTTAACTATATTTGTGTACAAAATGGTTATAATTGCCGTACATAGCTATTACATTTAATTAAAAACCGTAAAGAAAACTTGTTATTATGTATTAGTATATCGGCTATTATCCCAAATCGTATTTACTGTTTCTATTTAAATCCAACTGGCTTATTTTATCATTCATATTAAAATTACTATTGTAAAATTTAATATTAATTGTTATTTTTAGATTCTTTCACGGCTGAAGATTTAGAGCAGTATATGAGTTCCGACCTATCCTCTGAATCTGCATTTGATCACGGTAATATTATTCGCATCACCTCAAACCAGAACAGTATTAGTCTAAAACCAACACCAAAAATTCAAAACGTATTATTGACCATTAAAGGAACACAATAATAATTTACATTTATTTTTTAAAATAACTGTTTTAATCGTTTCATAGGAAAGGGGGAATTCTTAAGTTTAATAAAAGTTTGTTGTTTGTTTTTAAGTTTGATTATTTAATAGCATTAAGTAAAGAACATGAATAAAAAAATAATTAACATATTGTAAAATAATTTTTGTTCGTATACAATTTAAGGTTTATATCATTTATTTGAAATTCTCGTTTAATTAGATTTACTAGAATACACAAATAACAAAACTTTTCTTTATATTCATTAATTTCATAATGTAATTGTTACTAGGAGGATGAAGTAATCAATATTTTTTTTAGATGATAATCTTGCATCGGGATCACACTCAAATTATTTCAATACATCAACTGCAGATGCATTTGCTAATGATCAACTTAACACCGTTGTCCCCAATCAATCGTTTATTAACCAAGTCCAACCGGGTAATGTGTTATCTTTATTTTTAATTAACATCAAACCAAGATTTTTAAACAAAGATTTACAATGTTGGTATATTACAGGGAACAATCATTCAATTGTTTCATTTTTTCTTTTTTTTACCAATCATGACCTAGCCTGGGTTAAGTATGTATTCTGTTCAGGAGATTATTCATTGTTTCAAGTAATCTCTGTGAAATCTCTGATTTGTCCAATGCTATTCTAATTAATTGTTTTAGAATATAATAAGATGTGACATGAAATATTGTGTGGCTTGTACGGGAGCCAAATTCTTCACTAACTATAACGATCGCCACTTCATCGTTCGTCGGTGCATATAGTCATCTGCTGGCACTCATTCCAGAGCAATTCTGAACAGTCGAATTAATTTGTTTTGTCGATCAAATAAAGTTTGTAATGCAGCGACAATTTCTTGGTTTGTGCCCGTATTGAATTGGCAATGTTGATCAATTTGGTTATCTATGTTTCCCATGAAATTAATCTGCAAAAGTTTGTGATCTGCGTCCGAAAATGGTAGTATAGATCCAGCACGATGTTAAGTTTTCCCTCCCACTTTGATTGTTAGCATGTAAACTTTACCGCACAATATTTGTCGCACCAAAAGATGTCATTTGGAAACACGAATTGTATTTGCGTTAGAGAAGAAATATTTTGATAGGATTGTGTCATTTAATAACAACGTTGAAAATCATTCAGGTGGTGAATGCCATTATGGCAATTTTACTTTTCCACCCACGCAACACATTCCTAGCGTTTCATTTTTAAATTTAATTGCATCGCGATATTCACACATTTCGTCCATTTTTCCAATCACAGCACTTGGATGAAGACTGTAGTTATAATGAACATCATAGTGTAATGCAGCAGAATTTGTTTCAGCGTTCAGTAACCGCTTGGATTGTACAGTGCGTACTCGATCGGTTTCCCATTTTTCATCACGTTGCTATTCAGTTTCAGATTAACGGGATTCAGAATTGCAAACTCGATTAGTTTCCAATCTTGCTTTTCTTTATTAGTATATTTCTGAAGTTCGAGATGCTCTTTTTTCGTGTTTGAAGTGTAAATCGTCCAATCGCTTTTCGTTTGGGAAGTATGCATAACCGTTTGAAAAAATATACTCACTAAAATATAACAATAAGTTTTAGAAGATTATGTTTTAAACTCAATAACAATATAAATGTTCGACATGTTAACTATTTAATACCTAGAATCCCAAAATTTCCTTTATTAGCTACCACCCTCGTTGGTCGTATTTCAAATTATATATTACAAAAACCTTAGCGAGAATATGCACAACGACTCGCCAGTTTTATTACAATACAATCAACAGTTTAGGAACGCATACAGGACATACATGACATACAGACATACAGATAGACATCCATTTATATATATATATATAAGATTAGAAGATATAGCAGTACATAATTAATTTAACTTTTTTTTATAGCTCAACAATATCCAGAGGATTATTCGAATGATCCAAATATCGGCATCTCATCATCATCATTTTTACCCACGTCATTTTTTGACCATTTGTATGACCCAAATTATAAATTTTCCGATTGAAATTAAATAATAATGCGTTGACTATGTCCATTTTTATTGTTAATATCACTGACTGCATTAGTACTAAATTATGTATGTCTGAAATAGCATTTTTTAATCGGAAATAATACAACTTGTTGATTATAGTAATAGTATTAATAATAATTTTTTCTTGTATTCTATTTATATAACTAAACATCAAAATTTCACAAATTTGTTATCTTTCCTGCTTTTAAATGTCAGTGTACAAACATATACTCTTAACTTAATAAAAACGATATTATTACAATATTATAATTTCTTTACTAAATATTGTATGATATAGTGACCACGGAATGCTCGAGAATTTTCGTGACAGATAGACAATACAATATACATGTATATGTACGCACGAAGGTTCTAGATCATTCTATTTACACATCAAAGGAAAATAGTCGAACGTTTTAGAAAATTCGGTGATATACTATTTAGTAGCGCGACAACGTTGTAACGACCAGTTGTAGCACAGTACATGTAGTGTGACCTACATTATTTTGTAATGTAAATATTAGTGTAAATATTAAATAACATTACAGTACAGTTTTGCCTTTGTTCAGCTTTGTCCAAGAACGACGTGCCGTCGGTGTTTGTTCATTTATCTAATCTCTGTACCTATGTAGTATGAGCAGTTTTCGTAAAACATCTATGCTTATGTTTCTATAGTCGTCTTAATAACCGTAATAGCGCGTAAATACCATAGGTAATTTTTCATCTATTTTACTATGTATCGCTTCAAACCCATACGTGTAATTCTTTACACATTATGCACGCATAACGTTATGTACGCATACCAACGTCTATCACGGTGTCGGCCCTGCTTGACACCATGCATACGTCAGTCCTACGTTATGTGCAGTATGTGAATTTTTATCCGAGGAATATTATCCATAGAAGATGATCTAGTTCAAAAGATGAATTATAAAGAAGTAATTAAAATATTTTCTGAAACTAAAGCTAGAAAAGTTAGGTTTTAGTAATATAACAATATAAATTAATGAGACTTAAATTTTTTTTTTGCATTTACATACAATTTTAATTATTATTTTTATTCAGAATATTTTAACAAGGGTTAATATATAATATAATAAATAACCAATATTATTTAAATTTGCTAATAAAGCAATTTATAATAAAATAATATAATTTTGATTACTTATTTATCGCAACAGTTTTTAATTTTTAGTTACACTATATTTCTAGTAGATATAGTATTAAGATATAAGGTACCTAATTAGAAAATTTATATATAATGAAATTATGTTAGAGTATAAAGAAAATTTTCATAAATATCTATGTTAAACAAAAATACAATCATTTTTTCTGAAGGGCGCCTAATAGTGGTTTCGCCCAGGACACTAGTATGAGTAGCCTTGGCACTGATTGTACACATAAATAATTATACACAAGAATTATTCCTATTTGTCTAGTAATAATTTTAAACATTAATAAGAGAATTAATTGATTATAATTAAATTTAAGAATTATTGAGTAAAATTACAGAAATTATTGATATATATTTATATATATATATATCAACATATTTAAAAAAAATTGAATTAGTGTAAAATAATAAAATTAACAACTAATTCATTTGGAATATTATAAAAACACATTGATGACAATACAATAAAATAATAATATACTAGTGAGGTATACATAAATGTAATTAATATACAAATGATGTACAACTTATACAGCCAGATTAAGTAAGGTGATATTTATTCAAAATACTACAAAATACAAATTTTCAAAGTTGCATGTCAATACTTCATTTATATTATTTTGAGTCTAATAAAAAAAAAAAATACAGAAATTTATCATAATAAACAGTAAGTTGTAATTTATTTTTATTTTTTATGTTTGTTATGAATTTAATTTCTATGATAATCTATTACAAACTCTGAATCAAACCTTCAAAACGTTTATATTTCAGTAGTCTAACTTATTCTATTGTTTTTGTCTTTATAATTGTAATGAATATATGGGTACATATAGTTTGTATTATTCTAAAAACTTATATTTATTGAGATATACTAAATAAATTTCAAAAAAGCTTCTTTTTATACTATATAACATATGATGTGAGTGTAATTTACGTAAATATAGTAGAACCAAGTAGAAAGTTTCTACTTTAACAAAGTCCTCCTCCAAAGTCTGATTGGTGCTTCACTGTTTCTCCATCATCATTCCCAGCAATATTGGTTACTTGCTTTGTCTATAAATTGAATAATAAATTTAATTTTAATGGCTAAGATATATTTTTAGAAAATTGTGTAACATACAGGTTCCTCTGTCCATTTTTCTGCCAAACTCTTTGCAAGTATTGCAAACTCGACATCCATGTGTTTGATAAAAGCACTGTTTAACATTGACATTAATAGTTGACCGTCGCTGTCAGAGTATGCATTCACCATGGTGTTGAGCATATTAATCTAATGACATAAAAATTACACAATTTGTCATAACAAAAATATATTATTAAGGTACCTCAGATTGTTCACAATATCGCACGGCATATGTTCGCAATACTTTTTTAGCAGCAACAAAATCATCTTTAACCAATTGCAATAAAAACAGTTCAACGGCTACTCTGCCCATGTTGAACGATAGACCACCTTCAAAGACAAGTTCAAACTGTCGTTTTAATTCTTCCTCAGCTTCTTCATACCTAAAACCAATAATTATTACTATAAACCTACAAGAAGTCAGTCATTGAACGTTACTTTTTCAATTTCACCAACAATCGTGTTGCTTTGTGTGAGTATTCCATTGCTCGTCCAAATGAATCTTCGATCTAAAAGATTTTTACTGATAATTAAGCGTTTAATGCCAATTATAAAATACAACAATGATAAATAATAGATGTAAGAAAGAAAAGTCTGAAGAAACTATCGTTTTTTGATACCATTAGAATTCAAAAATCATTCGATACAAATGACTTAATCAAATTATCTGATGTGAAAATAAAAATGTCCAAACATACTTGACAAATATTACAAGCTTCCTTTAGGAGCCTAACAGATGATTTTGGGTCTGATGTTTGTAATATGTCTGCAGATTTGTTCAACAATAATATTGCACTATCCGGATATCCATGCTCCTTGTAAAATTGACTGGCGTTTAAGGTCAATTGAAGTACATCGTCTAAGTCACCAATTTCCTTCGTCATAGAAACTGCTTGGTCCAAACTTCTACACAAAACATATTGCGTTTCAAAAAAAAAACCATTGAAAAGGTAACATTTAAAAACTTACTTAGCAGCATGGAAAAAACTGTGAATATAATGTTAAAGAAAATTAACAACTTTTTTTTAATATTTAACATTGAATAATTTTATTTTATAAAATACAGTTTGAATATTTTGTACACAAAGGATACGATTTATTATGTAAATAATTGTCTGATGCTAACAAAAGACATTCCTTGCTCTCTTTATATGCTTTTCCAACTCTAAAACATGTAGCTAAAAACAAAAAATATATACAATTTGTTTTTCTTTTCTATTTTGAATAACCAGGTTTGTACTAAAATTACTTTAATAATTGATATAACTTATTTGTTGGTCTATAAAAATCAATTGTCCAAAACTACTTAATAATTTGATGTATTAATTTATAATATGTAAACAAAATTTAAATTTTATAAATTTAACATATAACACTGTTGACATTTTTCTTTTACAATTTACAACTTCTAATAAAATGAGTAAGTAATGAAATGAAAATAATAACAAATCAAATACAATTTCTTTAAAATCAATATAGCAAATGGAAAAATATAAACAATACACCAAGAATCACCTATACATTTAAAACTTGTAAAATCGTATACATATTTCAGAATTAATTTTTCAGAACACTGGGTTGAAATTTAGACTATTAAATAATAATACAAACCTATATGTAACATACAGTTAATGTGATATAAACATTATTTCTAACTATGAACAATGTGCATATTGTAGGTACCTGCTTTTGTGTATTCATTGGCCGCACTATCATAATCAGGTACCCAATTCAATAGAGACTTTTCGAGGCTAAAAACATTAAGGCAGTAGGTATTGATTTAAAAAATGGTTATAACGAGACAAAACAAAAGTTTTTATTTACTATTTGGCAGCTTTCATCATGCATTCTTTTCCTTCTTGAACCTTGTCTATAGTCATGATCGACAAAATTGAATGCTATTGTTACCACGTGCTTATTAAACTACAAACAAGTTTTCCAGAAGTGTAAAACTGAAGAATTTGAGAACGTTTACAACATGTGCCGTGACCATAGACACATAAAGATATGGACTGCGCTTAGAGAGAGAAAATGAATATCAATAACTAGTGAGAGAGACAGACTACAACTTCATTGCTCATGGAATAAACGACACAAATAATTACTTATTTCCTTGAACATATAAAGATATGGACTGCGCTTAGAGAGAGAAAATGAATATCAATAACTAGTGAGAGAGACAGACTACAACTACATTGTTCATGGAATAAACGACACAAATAATTACTTATTTCCATAGACATATAATATATAGACCGCGAACAACCAGTATAATACATGTAAGGCACTAGAGCCAAGATATGTGTGAGAGAGACAGACGTAGAAGAGGTTATTTCATGGATGATAAAATAAAATTGTTTTTCTTTAAAGGGATATCACAGAATATGTGATACTGATACACACGCAATGCACAGGATTGAAACTAAACAGTTGAAATTTATACTGAGTTATAAATTCAATCAAGATCATTTAGAAATGTTTTTTGGTGCAATTCGAGCGAAAGGCGGGTTTAACAATAATCCAACTGTGGCACAGTTTGAGGCAGCATACAAATCCATCATCATAAATGCTGAATTAAAATGTCTATATTATATGTCTATGCTTATTTCCTTGAACATATAAAGATATGGACTGCTCTTAGAGAGAGAAAATGAATGTCAACAACTAGTGAGAGAGACAGACTACAACTACACATCTCATAGAATAAACAAAACAAATAATTACTTATTTCATAGTTCAATATAGTGATAACGTAATATATAACCCTTAAAACATTGCAGTTCATTTCTTCGAGTCATACTCTTTTGACAATCAGTACTTAAGCGCACACTTTTTCAAAGTTACCTGTATTATTATTTTTTATTTAATCATGGTAAATAAATGTATAATTGATAACTGTAAAACCACAGCTGTTAAAGGATCCAAAGTTCACTTGTAAATACTGCTACTCTATAACATAATAGAGTACATAGCAGGATTTGTAGCAAGAAAATTAGAAAATAATATGATGTGTGAAAAATGTGTTGCCGTAATTACAAATTCTAATAATACTGAACATTCACCTGAGTCATTATTATGTATTAAATATAAGGGAGGTTTAATTAAACCATCTGAAGATGTAGTAAAGATTTGTAAAATTGCAGAGTTTACATTTAAAATTAATACAGGAGAAATACCAAAACAGAAAAATATAATTCAATATTTAATCATAAAATCATCAGCTTACCTTAAAATTAATAAATTATTCATTGACATATAGTATCATATTTTTGATATTGCACCACTGGCACTAATAATGATGGACTCAGGGCACCAACATATCTAAATCCCGCTCTGTCCTTACCTAATTTTTGTTTTGAGGCCCCTTAAATAATTACAAAATTAATTTAATGAAGATTACACAAAAATCTTTTTTTATCCATAAGATTAGGCTTTCTAAGGTACATATTGTTTTCTTGATGGTCCACGATAAACTGTGAATAAAAAGAGCGAATTAATTATCGCGAACGTTGTAAGTAGTTAAATAAAATCCACCACTGTTTATACCTAATACTCAGGGTGGGCTTTAAACTTTCAGGGGCCCATAGCAATACCAATTTTATTTCGTCGGGGTGTTGTAAGCCGGGTTTTCTATGTCCGGTTACAATATATTTGTGAGTTGAGTTGCGTTTTCAAATACACGATTAAAGAATATTATAATTTAATGTGGATTTATATTTAAAACAGTATCGTAAATATATTTGAAAATGGGTAGAGTGAAAACATCTGACACCAAATATCAACTAACTTAATCAGTGGCGTAGATACGATTTTTTTCTGGTTGTGGGGGGGGGGAGGGTAAAGAAACTTAAAAATAAGAATATTATTATATAAATGTAATTTTTATTAGATAAATATTTTACAAAAATGCTTCATGTGCACAATCAATGAAATGACATTTCAAAATTTTAAAGGAAAAGAACAAGCTTTTTAAGAGTTCTGGGGGGTGGAAACCCCTTGACTCCCCCCCCCCGTATCTACAACACTGAACTTAAAAAATAATACATGTTACATATATATAGTATTACAATAATCGTGTTATTAAGTAAATCAGTAATTATTATTAATATAAGATTTATATAATAATGACTAAAGTACAAACAAACAAATCTATTAACGTATCTAAAATAATAATGGATATTTAAAAGAGTGAAGTACTGGACAAAGGTTCACGACCGAGGGGCCACCCTTACAACATATTTTTGGTATTTCTAACCTAGTCGTGTGACCTATTTTTGGTACAAATTTTGTTTTTCTTTACCAAAAAAGAATCTTGTGGGGCCTGGGACAATGGTCCCCGTTAAATCAAGCACTGCCAAATTATATATGTTTATTCGTTACTATAACATTTACGAATATCTATACATCACGTTACTCATACGCAGCCATTAGCTATATAGGTACGCTATTGTTATTGTTGTTATTAATAAGTAATTACACAGGAAAATTTCTATGTGGAAATAACACTGTCGCGACAACACATGACGGCGTGTCGTATCCGACTATAGAAAGACCGATCTAAAATTCACTTGTAAATTATTATTATTAGACACTGTGCATTTGTGTCGTTGCGTCTCGGCCTTAATTATTAGTTTAAAAAATATTAGATCATCTCAAGTTTGAAATATCAGGTAGGAACATTTTAAGTTTTATAATATTCCGTATACTGTGTTATACCTAATTTATTAATAATAATAGTTATAGATATAGTTATATTTTATTTTTGACGAAGTACATTGGTATTAAATTGCATTAATTATTTGTAATTCAATGATAAGTAGGTATGTCAGTAGGCAAATGATCTATGTAAATTATTTATAAGATGTTCTCTAATTTTATTGTTGTGTGTACATTTCATTTTTAAATATTTTATCGCCATTAAGGTACCTAACATTTTATATATAAAACAATAAAGTTTATTGTTTATTACTTATTTATACCTACTTATTTTGGTCCCATAATCGTATATTTTATATAATTAAAATTCTATAAAATATTTTCATTAAATTAAAAAAAAAGCTTTTTAAAAAAGACCTTTATATTTTCTTTTAGAGTTACAATGGATAATATTAAAAGTAAAGAGTCTTATAAATATAAAAGTGGTTATTTCAAACGCAAGTTGAAGTCTAATAAAAATTACAACTTGTAAAAAGTAACCCTAAACAATTAAAGCTTGATTTTAGTGCACAAATTATTAACTAAGTTGAAGACTGTAAAAGTATTGATGATAGATGTGGTACCAAAAAGAATAATTTACATAAACAACTAACAAATATTTCTAACAATATTTCATCTGAAACTAATAATATAACAAACGTATATATAAACGGTTTTTTATTATTTTTTGTGTTGAAAAAGCTCTTTCACAGCAAGAGCATCTATGGGTCAGGATCAATTAGAGTTACTGATGTTTTTAAGTATTGAATTTGATTTAATACCAGATACTAATCTTGTTATTGATAATTTGGGTAAAAGTTCTATAGAATTAAGTAAACTTTTGATTTTATAACTAATTTATAATTAATTTGTTGAAATTTTGAAAAATAAAGAAAGTTTCTTTAGTTAAGTAGTATTCCTTATTTTAGTTATATACTTCAACTTATTATACATGGACGACTCTTTTTTTTTGTTCAGCAAAAAAAAAAAAGGTCATCCAAGACTACAAAATATAAATACGGACCCCCCCCCCCATATAGGTTTGCCTCCCGGGCTCTCTGGTACCCAGTCCGCCCCTGCCTACAAATATTGATATTAATAAAATATCGAAACGAATGTATCGATATCAGTAAGTATCGAATCATTATATAAACCTATAATTCATAGTATATAATTTAATAAGCAAAATATTTAAAAATGTAAAATAACGGGAGCGGCCGCACACGTGCAAATCAACCGAAAATTAAAATTAATAACACACTATTGTACAAGGTTAGAACTTTACTGAAGTACCGATACCTATATGGCGATATGAGAATGCATTGTCGTACACTGAACAGTATCGAATGAAAAAAAAATGTTATTATTGTCATATTAAGTATTAGTGTATTTTCCCGATTTCATAGTATTTATGTGCTATACGTCTATATCAAGTACTATATGAAAATATGTATATGTATAGAGTCTGTGCTTATATAGAGAATATTAATTAATATTTCTTGTTTTCTCTGTAGACGGGCACTTAATTACACTGATTAGGAAATCTATTGTATTGTGAATTGTCATTTGTGGAATGTAGTCGGTGGTATTTTTAGAAAATGAAACGAGTACTTTGAACTGATATGGCAGTAAATGATTCGATACCAGTACTTTTTTATCGATATGAGTAAAGTATCGAAACAATGATATCGATACAAAAAGTACTTGTATCGAAAGAAAAGTATCGATACTTTACTGATATCGGTAATATCGCAACGTCCCTAATTGTATGTATGTATTAAAATTTATAAACTTACATAATGTATGACGTAAATTATTAAATATTATCATAGAATAATATACATATATACGTATCACTGTATCAATCTATTTTATGTTATTATTGTTATACATTGTTTGTTAAAGTATAATTCGTTTTGTATTGTTTTATTTTATATGTTTGGAAAAAAATTGGCGAGTTTAAAATTTGAAAGTCGGAGATTTTTTTAAAACAAGATGTAAAAATGATAAAAATAGTAGTGATAACGGATATCAAAATTAACCGGTTCCAAAACAACGCAGCTACACAGGATTTTTGAAAAACAAAACAAATATATGTATCCACATAAAAGGAATAGTGAGTAATGTACAATTAATATTACATTCGGATGGTTTGATGGTAAAGAATTTTTACCATGTTCCTATACTTAAGTAAAAAGTAAGTTTTCAATTCAAAATTTGTTTGTTAGAACTACAGCAATAAATGTGAATTAATCATTATTATTGTGTTTAGATTGCTATACCGAACAATACAAAAATCAATTGTCTCGAATGGAATTCCAGTGAAGACTGTATAGCAGTAGGTGGAGACGATGGTCTCTTGAAAGTATTGAAAATAGATTCTGGCACTCCAGCCGATGGTAAATCAAAAGGATTAGCAGGTCAGGCCAACTTGTCAATAAATAAAACGCTTGAAGGTCATTCTGGTAATGTATTAACAATTGTTTGGAATGAAAAGTACAACAAACTAACGTCAAGTGATGAAAATGGACTAATCATAGTTTGGACGTTGTATAAAGTATGTTGATAATATATTAGTATATAAGTCAGATATTTGATTTTATTTTATTTATAACACTTAATTGTTTTTATAGGGGACATGGCAAGAAGAAATGATTAATAATCGTAACAAATCAATCGTTAGAGGTATGGCTTGGAATAGAGATGGTGAAAAAATTTGTATCGTCTACGAAGATGGTAAATATAATTTGATAATATTTCTTAATTCAATTGCCATATGTTTAATAATACATATGTTTAAATTTAGGGGCTATTATTGTCGGTTCGGTTGAAGGTAGCCGAATCTGGGGCAAAGAATTAAAAAAATTAATCTTGACAGGTGTCCAATGGTCTCCAAATTCAAAATTTCTTTTAATTACCATTAAAACTGGTGAAGTTCACTTGTATGATAGTGATGGAAATTTTGTGGTACATATTGTTTTCATCACAATAATTAATAGCTTATATAATATTTTTAAATTATATTTCAGTCGAAATTGAGTATTACATGTCTGCCAGCATCTGTTACCAATGTGTCAATTTCTGCTTGTCATTGGCTTAACAGAGATTTAAATGACTTTCCACAATTGGCCATTGCATACAAATCAGGCCATGTGCAGCTGATGAGAGATCAATATGATATAAGTAATCATTGTTGAAAGCAATGTTATTATTGAATTTGTTTACTTATGAAAATAGTATAAAATAGATCCAGTGGTGTTTGAGTGTGATATGTCAATTGTAACTATCAAATGGAATCATAACGGCAGTGTTCTGGCATTAGTTGGTTCTTTAATAATAGAAGGAGATATTAAAGAATCCAATGTCCTTCAACTGTATTCGCCTTTTGGAGAAGTAAGTTTTAATAATTTAATTCATGTATAAAGTATCCCATGTTGATTTACTCATTTATAATTGTTTGAATTTCACCACTAGTTAAATAATAAATCCACAGGACACCTGTAAATATGTGATCAGTAATAAGTATTTTTTTCAGCATTTAAGAACTTTAAGAATTCCAGGGTTCATGGTGTCTTCTTGTTGCTGGGAAAGCACATCTTTGCGCATCACCTTAGCCATTGATAGTTTTGTTTATTTTGCCAATGTACGTTATGATTACCCATGGTGTTATTTTTCTGGTACTATTGTTTATGCGTATAGAAACTATGAAGAATCAGTTACAGACATAACGTTTTGGAATATTAAAAAAAATGAAGTGATTATTTCAAATTATTAACTGCATATAATTTTATTTGACTTATATAACTTTTTTCCGCCACTACAATTTAGTTTTATCACACAAAATTTGATTCTCTACTATGCATGGCTGCTTACAAAGATCATTGTGTTCTCGCTGTACGAAATAATAATGATGAATCTAAACCATATTGTCTCATTATTTGCAATAATATAAATACTACAGTTGATTGTAAGAACAATTTTTTAATAAATATTAATCTTAAAATACTTATTTTATATATATATTATTCTCCATAGCCAAACATATTAATTTTAAACCAATATGGATTGCAATGAATGGAACTCATGTAATTATTTCATCATACACAAGTTTTATGACTTGGCAATACTCTATTCCTAAATCACATTCTACATCAATCTCTAACAGTAAATTATTAATTACACATTCTTTGCAAGAGAATAAAATATATTTACCATGTTTGTTATTATATTTTTCAGTTAAACGTAAAAAGGTAAAAATGTTTCATATTGATGATACTCCTTCTGGAGTTGATGAACTCACTCAAGAATCATCAGAATTCAAGAGTTCTTCATTTCAAAAAGTAAATTATTTGTATAGATATTCAAAAAAATTAATTTAAACATTTAAATGATGTTTAGGAAACTAAGGATCGTATAACTTGTATAACAGCAAGTGATCAATATTTGTTGATTGGTAGAGAGAGTTGTGCTTTACAAAAATACACATTACCACAGGTGGCCTTAGTGGAAAGAAAAATTTTATCTTCTAAACCGTATAAATTAGCATTAAATAGTAATTCAAAGTAAATGTTTTTAAATAGTAAATATTATATGTTTACAAAAAATATAAAAATGATGTTTTACAACTTATATTTATTTGTAATCAGACGATTGGCTGTTATTGATTCAATTGGAGTATTGACACTTATAGAAATCTCTGAAGATAATATAATCAAAGGTCTTACTAGGCCAGAAGCAACTTCATTCCAAAGACGAGATGTATGGACTATGAAATGGGCATCAGATGATCCAGAACTTTTAGCAATCATGGAGAAAACTCGAATGTATGTCATTAGAGGATTTAATCCTGAAGAACCAATTAGTACTTCAGCTTATATAGCATCTTTTGAAGTAAAAATGTTATTTTTAATAATTATTTATAATACAGTAGAGAAAATAAAGAGTAAAAAGAATATGCAAAAAAAAAAAAATAATAAAGAAATAAAAAAGAAATAAAAGAATTAACAAACAGAAATAAAATAAAATATATATATATCCTTAAAATATACAAAAAAGCTAATGAGTATTACGTTGATTAAAGAAAAAAGAAAATATAAAAGTTGATTAAAACAGAATTTAAAAATAACATTCTATATCAATATATATTAAATAATATTAATATCACACATAGTTACACAATAACATAGTTGCTTTCATTATATACACAATTTCTTTGCTTTTTGATGTATTTTTATTAGATAATTATTTTTCTTTTTTTTCTAACTCTATGTCTTTTTATTGTAATATTCATAATATTCTTTATGTAATTTTTGTGTTATTTCTCTATGCAATTTTACTTTTAATTTATTTCTCAGTTGTATTTTATTTGTATTAATCTGATGATGACATTATGCTGAAACCGGTAGTAATAAACACACATATACAACAACTTTTATATTTTCTTTTTTCTTAATCAACATAATACTCATTGGTTTTTTTGTATATTTAAGTATGCATATATATATATATATATATATATATATATATTCATGTATTTATATATATATATTTTTAAATTGTTTATAATAAATGGGAGGCTTACTCAAAAAACACTGCCTATGTTTTTTTAATTTCTACTACTTCTCTTAACAAAAACTTGATATTTGGACTATTTTATTTTATACTTTACGTCAACACATTTCAAGATATCTCTTAATGTTTCAAATTTCTAAAAATAACAAACTATACATTTTTCTTTTTAAGGATTTAGAAATCCAAGCAGTTATGCTTGATGACATTATTCAATTTCCAGAAAATCCATCTCTTGATTATGTTATTTCATTGGAAACAAAATCATTAAGAGACACACGACAACTTTTGAAAGAAGTAAGCATTGGAGAAGCAATAAAATTTATCAATGATAATCCGCATCCAAGACTGTCGTAAGTTTTATTTTTGTAATTTATTTATTTTAATAAATTATTTTACTGAAATATTTACAAATGTATACAACTAATTATTATTTTTAGGAGATTATTAGCTGAAGCGTCATTACAAGCCTTAGATCTCACAACAAGTGAAACAGCATTTGTACAATGCAAAGATTATTATGGTATCAAATTAGTGAAACAATTGGCTAACATCCATGATGTTCTATTAAAACAGGCTGAAGTAGCAGTGTATTTCGGAGACTATGTGAAAGCTGAGAAATTGTATATTGAAGCGGACCGAAAGTAAAAATTTGCTCATTTTAATGATTAAAGTATTATTATTATTTTTTATTATTATTATTGACTGGTCAAATTATGTTTTCAATACACAGAGATTTGGCTGTTATTCTGTATCAAAAACTTGAGAACTGGTTCAAGGTTATAGAATTATTGAAATCCAGTTCTTCATTACTTGGAATATCTGGCCTCACTATGAATTTAGCGTGGCAAGGAATTGGCGATCATTTCTTGGACAATCAACATTGGTGCGTATTACAACAAATATGTAGTATTATATTATATTTACATTTTGTGTTTTACTCAACTCTCAGGGATTTAGCAGTTGAGTATTATAAGAAAGCTGATAATCCAGAGAAACTTGTTGAATGTTATATGATGCTTAAGGATTATGAGTCGTTAGCATCTCTTGCCAAAAGTTTGCCAGGAAATCATCCATTATTAGAAACCATTTCTGTATTTTTCACCAACAGTGGAATAACTGAAAATGAATCTGTAGAACAGAATGTATTGACAATTAATATTTATATTTTTATTGTTTGAATCGATAATAAAATATAATCTTTATTATTTTAGTTTTCCAAACAAATGTTGACTAATATTGAAGTGGACACTGATAAATTAAATGCACACTTGAGAAGTTTAAATGATTCAAATCGAGATCAGTGGTTAAAAAATGTGAAATATGTGTTAGCAGCCGTATCCAAGTACATAAACGGCGAAAGATACACGGAGGCCGCCCAATTAGTATTCACTGTAAAGACAAAGTTCACAATAGTAGTTCTTATTTCTCAACACCATTAAAGAATATAAATTATAATGTTAAATTAAATTATGTTCTTAGACTGTTTGTCAAGAGATAAAATCGGATATACAACCAAATGTCATAAGACAATTGGCAACTGCTGGTGCACTGTTGATTGAAGAATATAAAGAAAAAAACATTCAACCCACTTTCTTAGATGGTATAGCTATGAACATATTATTTTAATCAATCTGAAGTTTTACATGTGTGTATCGTTTGATGTTTAGTCGATAAACTGGTAATCAATGATTTTAGAACAACTCCATTTAAATCCCGTACAGAAATCATAGAAAACAGTTGGCGTATAGTTGAATCTTTACATTTTTTAATGCTTGCTCAACAACAACTGTACAATGGTAAAATAACTATTTCAAGTTAATCAATTTTGCGTTTTGAATATTTTCGTAATACATAACAACTTCTCGGCTTTTAGGAGATTTCCATTTAGCCATATGGACATCGTTGACTTTACGCAAACTATGAAGACTTGCTGAATGTTGAACAGGTGTATTCGATCATAGCATTAGCAGCAATAGCAAATAGCTCATTCAATATTGTATCTAGGGCTTTCATGAAACTGGAATCCTTAAAAACTGCAAGTAAATACTAAATAGTGCATATGTTTATATAATTAAATTTGTCATTTTTTGTTTTACAGAAAAATAATTATAGTCAATTGGCATTGATAATATTTAGCAAGTACTCTCCAGAAGACAGTACACCAGTGTCCATTAAATGTTATAGCTGTTTGAATAATTTTTCAGCCTGGTAAATAACTTACATTATCATAAAAAATTAAATAAACATAGACTTTGTACTTGTTACAGGTCGTTGAAATGTCCAAAGTGTCAAACTAAACCAGAAACTAATATTGTTTCGGGTCAGCTGCTGACAGATATCAATTCGGTTTGGTGTTGCAGACAATGCAAACGCAACGCAACAATTACAGACATGGAGCCATTAAATTACTGTCCATTGTGTAGAAAAGAGGTTATTCTTACTTTTTGAATTATTTCACATTTTTTTATGTTAAACTTTCTTTAGTGCACATAACATTTTGAAGCTAAGTTTTGTACACTATACCTTAACGCTGCTGAAACAAATTCCGTCCTGAGTAAATATTAATGCGCACTGTAATAAGACTGAACAACATTAATTTGAAAGTTAAATATGTTTATTCAATAAATAATAATATTCACACTACAAAACAATTTTAAAAACAAAAATTTTAATTTTACTCATGTAGGTATCTATTTATTTGAAACATAACATATATATAAACATATATTTTTGAATATATTACACAAAATATTGGTAAAAGAACAAGTTAGAGCTCCTAATTATTTTTTGAATACTATAATATTAAGAGCTAATAATTTCCCGGCTTATTAATATTAATTAATAAATTAATTAATATTAATTCAACTATGGATTTCGAGTCGCTAACAAAACAGCCTACACTAGTGCAGTAGCGTGTCAAACCTTTTAGAGATAGGGAGCAGACTATTTTTTCTAATATCCACCCTCTCTATAAAAACAGCAAATAAGTAAAAAAAAAAGTGTATCGTTTTTTAAATACTTTATGGCTTTTGTTTTCTTCCAAGTTCAATCTTATAAATTCTAACCAACATTTTTCGCTAGTAAGTCAAATAATAATAATTTATTCATAATCATTTACTACACCACATCCACAGACCACTACCCACTTACCCAATTTGAACTAGGAGCGTCCGCACCAAAATTACTCCTTTGTCATGCCATTTAATGTAAATGGTTTTGTGCCTAGTTTACATTTGTTCACGAGTCAGTTATGTGATTTTCTTTATGGTCGGTGTTAATTTACTACACTCGGTATTTTGGTAATTGTCTGACGATGTGTCTACAAGCATGATCGTTGTGTCCTATACACATCAACGGTTACTTGTGGTTCGCCAGAATTGGTGATTCAGAGTGTTGCCCAACCACCCGGTTGTTGTTCAGCTCAGAATGGTGAACTCGAGAAAATTTGGTCGGAAGACAACATCGACGCACACATACATAAAGTCAAGCAACAAAATAATGTTTTTTTTTTTTCTTAAAGGCGAGTAAAATTGTATAAACATAGTCAAAGCATATGATATTTTTATATATTTTTATAATAATGGTATGATCTGTTGGATATAGAAAGTATTATCATGGGTCATAAATATTACAATATATTTCTAGTAGATATAGTATTAAGATATAGGGTACCTAATTAAAAAATTTATATATAATGAAAATATGTTAGAGTATAAAGAAAATTTTCATAAATAATCTATGTTAAACAAAAATACAATAATTTTTTTTGAAGGGCACCTAATACAGGTTTCGCCCAGGACGCTAGTGTGAGTAGCTTTGGCACTGATTGTACACATAAATAATTATACACAAAAATTATTCCTATTTATCTAGTAATAATTTTAAACTTTAATAAAAGAATTAATTGATTATAATGAAATTTAAGAATTATTGAGTAAAATTACAGAAATTATTGATTTATATATATAAACATATTAAAAAAAAAAATAGAATTAGTATAAAATAATAAAATTATCAACTAATTCATTTGGAATATTATAAAAACACATTGATGATAATACAATAAAATAATAATAATAGTGAGGTATATGTTACATAAATATAATTAATAAATTTATTGATGTACAACATATACAGACAGATTAGGTAAGGTGATATTTATTCAAAATACTACAAAATAAAAAATTTTCAAATTGCATGTCATACATCATTTATATTATTTTAAGAGTCTAATAAAAAAAAAAATACAGAAATTTATCATAATAAATAGTAAGTTGTAATTTATTTTTTATGTTTGTTATTAATTTAATTTCTATGATAATCTATTACAAACTCTGAATCAAACCTTCAAAACGTTTATATTTCAGTAGTCTAATTTATTATATTGTTTTTGTCTTTATAATTGTAATGAATATGGTACATATAGTTTGTATTATTTTAAAAACTTATATTTATTGAGATATACTAAATAAATTTCAAAAAACTTCTTTTTTTACACTATACAACATATGATGTGAGTGTAATTTACATAAATAAAGAAGAACTAAGTAGAAAGTTTCTAGTTTAACAAAGTCTTCCTCCAAAGTCTGATTGGTGCTTCACTGTTTCTCCATCATCATTCTCAGCAATATTGGTTACTTGCTTTGTCTATAAGTTGAATAATAAATTTAATTTTAATGGCTAAGATATATTTAAAGAAAATTGTGTAACATACAGGTTCCTCTGTCCATTTTTCTGCCAAACTCTTTGCAAGTATTACAAACTCGACATCCATGTGTTTGATAAAAGCACAGTTTAACATTGACATTAATAGTTGACCGTCGTTGTCAGAGTATGCATTCACCATAGTGTTGAGCATATTAATCTAATGAAATGAAAATTACACAATTTGTCATAACAAAAATGTATTATTAAGGTACCTCAGATTGTTCACAATATCGCATGGCATATGTTTGCAATACTTTTTTAGCAGCCACAAAATCATCTTTAACCAATTGCAATAAAAACAGTTCAACGGCTACTCTGCCCATGTTGAACGATAGACCACCTTCAAAGACAAGTTCAAACTGTCGTTTTAATTCTTCCTCAGCTTCTTCATACCTAAAAACAATAATTATTACTATAAACCTACAAGAAGTCAGTCATTGAACGTTACTTTTTCAATTTCACCAACAATCGTGTTGCTTTGTGTGAGTATTCCATTGCTCGTCCAAATGAATCTTCGATCTAAAAGATTTTTACTGATAATTAAGCGTTTTATGCCAATTATAAAATACAACAATGATAAATAATAGATGAAAGAAAGAAAAATCTGAAGAAACTATCGTTTTTTGATACCATTAGAATTCAAAAATCATTCGATACAAATGACTTAATCAAATTATCTGATGTGAAAATAAAAATGTCCAAACGTACTTGACAAATATTACAAGCTTCCTTTAGGAGCCTAACAGATGATTTTGGGTCTGATGTTTGTAATATGTCTGCAGATTTGTTCAACAATAATATTGCACTATCCGGATATCCATGCTCCTTGTAAAATTGACTGGCGTTTAAGGTCAATTGAAGTACATCGTCTAAGTCACCAATTTCCTTCGTCATAGAAACTGCTTGGTCCAAACTTCTACACAAAACATATTGCGTTTCAAAAAAAAAACCATTGAAAAGGTAACATTTAAAAACTTACTTAGCAGCATGGAAAAAACTGTGAATATAATGTTAAAGAAAATTAACAACTTTTTTTTAATATTTAACATTGAATAATTTCATTTTATAAAATACAGTTTGAATATTTTGTACACAAAGGATACGATTTATTATGTAAATAATTGTCTGATGCTAACAAAAGACATTCCTTGCTCTCTTTATATGCTTTTCCAACTCTAAAACATGTAGCTAAAAACAAAAATATATACAATTTGTTTTTCTTTTCTATTTTGAATAACCAGGTTTGTACTAAAATTACTTTAATAATTGATATAACTTATTTGTTGCTCTATAAAAATCAATTGTCCAAAACTACTTAATAATTTGATGTATTAATTTATAATATGTAAACAAAATTTAAATTTTACATTTAACATATAACACTGTTGACATTTTTCTTTTACAATTTACAACTTCTAATAAAATGAGTAAGTAATGAAATGAAAATAATAACAAATCAAATACAATTTCTTTAAAATCAATATAGCAAATGGAAAAATATAAACAATACACCAAGAATCACCTATACATTTAAAATTTGTAAAATCGTATACATATTTCAGAATTATTTTTTCAGAACACTGGGATGAAATTTAGACTATTAAATAATAATACAAACCTATATGTAACATACAGTTAATGTGATATAAACATTATTTCTAACTACGAACAATGTGCATATTGTAGGTACCTGCTTTTGTGTATTCATTGGCCGCACTATCATAATCAGGTACCCAATTCAATAGAGACTTTTCGAGGCTAAAAACATTAAGGCAGTAGGTATTGATTTAAAAAATGGTTATAACGAGACAAAACAAAAGTTTTTATTTACTATTTGGCAGCTTTCATCATGCATTCTTTTCCTTCTTGAACCTTGTCTATAGTCATGATCGACACAATTGAATGCTATTGTTACCAAATGCTTATTAAACTACAAACAAGTTTTCCAGAAGTGTAAAACTGAAGAATTTGAGAACATTTATAACATGTGTCATGACCATAATCATATAAAGATATGGACTGTGTTTAGAGAGAGAAAATGAATATCAATAACTAGTGAGAGAGACAGACTACAACTACATTGCTCATGGAATAAACGACACAAATAATTACTTATTTCCATGAACAAATAAAGATATAAAAATTAATACATTAGAAATACCAAAACAAAAAAATATAATTCAATATTTAATAATAAAATCATCAGCTTACCTTAAAATTAATAAATTATTCATTGACACATAGTATCATATTTTAAATCAGTCACCATTTAATAACCATCTTCTACAAATTGTAAATTTAACTTTAAAAACATATCTCACAATAAGATTACACCACTTTAATAACGTTAATAGTGAGCCAATAATTAGAATTATGTTATATTTTACACAAGTACATTATAGAAATCAATAAATTATTATATTATTAAAAAATAAAACGAAGCATGAAGATGAAGAATATCTCTTATACTGTATAATTATAGTTGTTAATTTTAGCAGTAAAGAATGTTATAATGTAATATGTATCAAAAATATATGTTATATAGTGGTATGTCTATGTTAAGGATGTACTAAAATTTAAAAATAGAATAAAATATATTAAAAATATGTGGATGATTTAATAAATTTATTGTTGTATCCATGATTAAGGCATATTTTTTTTCATAAGTGTTGTAGATGTAGTCTGTCTCTCTCACTACGTTGATATTTCAAAATATACAGCAGGGAATAGGGTCCGCGCAGTTCATATCTTCATATGTCTATGCTATGCACCTTTCACAGAAACTGTGGAGGTCTATGACAATAACAAAATAATTATTTTACGCTCTTTTTTATGAATTATTTCTATTTCTATTTCAATCCTTCAAGAATCTTCTAAACCATGGACTTAGGACACCATTCTTCTGTCAGTTACAAGTTACAATACCAATACCATTTTGCAATATCACACACTTCTGTACATTCAATAAAAAATAAAATCTGTTAAAGTGCAATAAATGTATAGTCCACTCAAAAATGATTAAAACAAATATTCTTCAAATAATAAAACTATGACCAATATTATTATTTATAATTTTTCTTACACTTCAAAAATACATAATATTATTTTTGAAATTTATTTCGAAATGCATAATTAAACATGCTTTGCTTTTAAACCTAATATGTTTGTGTTTAATACATTTTGAAAATTATTTCTTCATTCTTATACTTGGAAGTTATATTCTTTTCACATAACAATAGGGTTATTAGGATAAAAATGATTTTAATTATATAAACAATTTAAATCTATTATGAGAAGTCTTTTTTATTTAGTCATAACATAACAATAAAAATAATTAAGTTGAGAATTACATATGTTCAGACTAAGGTATAAATTTATAAAATATAAAAATTAAAAACAATAACATACTTATTTTTTAAAATTAAAAACAAAATATGTAAATGTTATTTATTTAAATGGATGACAGCGTATTTACCATTAACTTGCCAATAATTGGTAGAACAGAGATAATTATTATCGTTATCGGTTTCTTCAATACTATTTTCATAACCAGCGTTAAGACCACACACACAGTCACATTTTAAAGTACGTAAAGCCACAACTGCTGTAGGTTGAAATTCACCTAAGGCCCTATTAAATTTGATTAATGGTACCCAATTAATATCTCCTATTAGTTTTCGATAATTTAAATCACCTGAAAACAAAATTTCACAACATTATGTCATTAGAACAGTAGATTTCTATATAACAAATATAGAAAATTAAGAAACATGATTTTCATTAAATTGCAAATAAAACCAATAAAAAGAAAAGAATAAAAAATTAACTATCAAACCATAAAAATGGTAACATAACTTGTACTTTATTTATTAATATAAATTCACCATTATTTATACATCACAAGGAAAACAATTTACATTTTGTGTTATGCAAAATATTACTAAATTGATAAAAATTTTTAGTTTTAAATTTATCTAAATTAATTAATAATGAAATAATTATTTAAATTTTATTTATTACTTTACTAAGAAAACCATATCTTTTTTCAGTCTTATTAATACATTAATTACCTTTAAATATTAATAATTGGGAACTAGATAATTTTGAATACAACGTAGGATCTTTAGTGGCCATTGTACAATAACTATAGGGTAAAGTCCAAAAATCTTCACACTCAATAACAAATTTGCCTGTATTCAACATTTTGTAAACACTAATATTGAAATGAACACTATTTTAGTAATATAATATTTACCCATTTTGTAATAATTATTCCATCTATTTCCAATTTCTTGAAGAGCACTTGATGTACATTCATTTTCTAGACGATTTAAAAGATGTTCAAAATCTGGTTTTGTTACATCTGACACATACCATGGTATAGATTTTCCATGGAAAACAACAACATCAGCAAAGCCATAAGTAACAAAAAAATCCGCCAAACACAAATCAGTAAAAAGTTCATATGCTGAATTATCCATAATAATATCTAAAAATAATTTTAAAATTATTTAATCCTTAAGATATAGTACCATTATTAATTTTCTGAATAGCTCTGATAATACATAATTTAATTATTTACCAATTATCTTGGACTTTTTATCTACTGAAACATTCAAAATTTTCCAAATTTCATCTGAATGATCTGCCAAAATATATTTGTCTAAAAATATAATAGCTTCTAATGGATCTTCATTAATATTCTTTGATTTTCTAATATTAAGAGATAAATCAAATCGATTTCCCCACAAACAAATCTATAAATGAAAAATATTAATAATTATCATCAAATATTTTATAAAGACAATAATATAGAGCTTTTTAAACATAATAGTACCGTTAGAAAATCATACATAAAGTAATTATAATGTATAGTATATTTTAATAATTAATAAATACAAAACATTTATAAAACATACCTTTAACACTTGCATAAAGAATACTTTTAATTTAGCATTGTCTACATCTACTTTGGATAATTGCAAAATTAAAAATTCAGCTATGGCAATCATAGTTATTTCAGATTCATCGAAAGCTTTATACTTCAATTGCTTGAAAGGGTCATAATTTTGCAAGGTTTTCCTATTCACACAATTATAATACATTATATAAATTATATTCAAAATTAAATTTGATTTTTGCTCACGTTTTTTCAAATATTTCTTTAATTCTAATGTATAAATAATTTTCAGTAAAAAGCCATTCCGTTTCAAACCATGTCACACATGAGTCTACTTTACATTTTTCATCTAATATTTGATTCCACTTTAAAGATAATTCAGAAGTTTCATCAATTTTTCGTAGAGACTTATTGTCTAATATTTCAGATAGTAAAAATTGTAATTCCTCTATGACGTAATCAACTTCTTTTTGTGTATTCTATAAAAACAAAATAAACAAATAATATCAATATCAACTATAAATTAAAGATAGTTTTTTGTTTTAAAACTATAAACTGCATTTACAAAATCAAATTTATCCGTTTTCATTGTATTAATTATTGCAGAAAACACATCAGGCATTCTACGCATTAGTGAGTGATAGCCAAAGCTTCTATAAAAAAAACAAAACAAAATACAAAAAATTAATTTAATAGTATACTTATGATATTTAATAATTTCATTTAATTCAAATAAACGACTAGACAGCATCTAAGAATAATTTTTTTTTCATTTGAAATAACTGTAGTTTCTCGATTATTTTTTTGTATTATATTATTATAAACTATAAACAAACAAAATTACTTACTTCGTAAACTTTCCTTTTAATGGAACACCGACTGGAGTATTTTGATCCAAAAAATGTTCGTGATTATTAACCATGTTGTACTATGAATATATTTTTTAAAATATGTAGTATATACAAATCGAGAATCAAAAGTTTATTAAGAATAAAAACTGGACACTTTCGACCTCAACTGTCAACTTTCAAGTTCAAATCACAGATTAGATGAAACCAGATAGTGCACTCGGGCCTAATATAATAAAATCGTAAATAAGATGTATTGATTGGTTGCACCCAAAGTGGTGTATCCAATTATAATAATTAAATTTATTGTACGCTTTATTTACAATATGTTTGTCACACTGACCGCCAATTATCAACGATAACATTATCAATCTTTTTGTTGAAAGAATTATTTGGATATTTCCATCTATGGATATTTCTATCAAAAAATAACCGTACCGTCATTACTTAACCGTTTTCCCCTTTCAGACATAACCTAATAATAAAAAGTTATATATTTTGTTTATTCAAAATAATATATGTATTAAAATGAAACAATAATTTTTGATTTCAACATGTAGTAACACTAATTTGAGAACACGATAATAATAACTATCGAGTCGATTTTTTTTTCGAAATCCCTTGAGTGCACAATCTGGTTTCATATAATCTGTGTTCATCATAGAGTAATATTACCCTATGGTGTTCATAGTCACACAAATATGAGATAATAGATAACAGATTATTTTGTTCAATTATTATAATATGCCCCACTCTAATTTCAATAACCAAGTCTTGTTTTGTATGTAATGACTTTAATGACCATACAGAGAATGTACAGTTGATAAATGTGAACAAAATTGGTTGGAAGAATAAGATAATTTCATTGTACTTGACAATTGTACCATTTACATAATCAACAATTTGAGTATTGATATTGTTTAATATAATAATGATTATGGATGCCTTATTTAAGATTTATGTGTCAATGTAGCTGCGGGCATAAGCAGGCGTAAATTTAAATCATTATTTACTTACAAAATCATTAATTTATAAAACGAATGACTGAAAATTTTTAACGCACGAAACAAAAACCCAGAATATATAAATACTATATCTATTTTTATATTTTACTGATCAATTGAATATCAACTTATTAATTTAAATTTTGTATTGCCATTATAACCAATCAATAGTAAATGTTGTGTTATACTTTCAATGTCACATTTAAATACATTCTTAATTTTTACAAATTAATAAAAAACTTTTTTTTCTTTTGTTCTTAGGAACTCATTTTCATTCATTAGGTTTTTTGATTCATTTTTATTTATCATAACCTAATGTTTTTTTTTTTTTTTTTTTTTTTTATTTTATTATTAATAGTATATTACAATCTGTTTACAATAAAAAAAACAATAAGCAATATGGATGAGGAAAAAAAGTACAAATAACATGAATTACATGAAGAGGAGACTGTCCAATAACAGAACCTCAGAATATTATATTTATATGTATATACTCGTAACCTAATGTTATGTTTAATAATTCGTACATCATTTTTTTCCTTACGTATTAAAGTAAACATAATAACAATATGCGTTATATACTTACAAATCGTTAAGTGTTATACTTTTATGTGCATATGTATAATTTAACATTTTATACAACCAATATTTAAAAAATACAAAATCAATTAGTCAATAATACGTTGAAATAAATTTCAAATATAGAAATAAATTTAAAATTTATAAATTATAGAATTAATTTAAATAATTATTATAGTCTTATTAAATTAAAAGCAGTCATTATACCATTTTCTTTAGTTATTATTTAATTTTTAAATTATAATATTTAGCGCCATAACTGTGTAAATAGAAGGATGTATAATGTGTGTTATTCGTTTAACCTCAAATTATTCAGAACTTCTTTGGATTAAAGGTGTGACGCATGCGCAAATATAATCCGTCGGCAATTTTATTTTCTGTCTCATAGCTCATGACGGTATCATCATTTAAAACCACGTTGGAATTGTCGTTCAACAAATTTTATTTTATCGAAAATAATTTTAAACGAATTGCTTACGATCATTTATTTTACTAACCCGCCATGGCTGTTGGTAAAAACAAGGGGCTATCGAAAGGTGGCAAGAAAGGCTTGAAAAAGAAGATGTAAGTATTCTATATTTCAATCGACGTAACATAATGTAATTATAATATTTTCTAAATGTACGATCGCATAAACTTGTTGTTTTTCGTGCTTAGCATCGATCCGTTCACACGTAAGGATTGGTACAATGTCCGTGCCCCGTGCATGTTCACAAATCGCGATGTTGGCAAAACGCTCGTCAATCGTACCCAGGGAACAAGTGAGTGTTGTACAATAATTTATATATTAATTTAATTAATTTTCATTAAAAGGATTTCACAAAATAATATTTCATCATTACAGTGATAGTATTATATATTAAAAGTTTTGATATAAGTACCTAGATAATTTTGTTAAAAATGTAAACTGATTAATAAATACTTTGGTACACGCCTTGTTTGGAAAGTCAACATGAAATTATTATTTATATATATATATATATTGTTATAAAAACAAATTAATTAAAAACATTAAATATCTTAACGAATATGTAAATATATTGTTTTGGGAGTAATAGCTTTTAAAAAAAATTAATATTTCTATTATCTATTTTCAATGTGACAATGTAGTTAATTTAATTCATTTAAGTTTGATTTAATTTAATTAAGTTTAATTAAGTATAAAATACCTAATTTTTTTTACCAATTTTGTTATTGTACTTAAAAGTTTCTTTTTAAGGATCAGCTATGGTTGAGTGGGTAGAAACACTTGTTTCAGCACACAAGTTCTGTGGTTCGATCCCCAGGGTAGCCAACGAGATTTTTCGTGTTGGTGGCGTCAGGTCTCTGGTGCAAGCCGGTCAAAATTACCCGTCTCGTCCAATCTTTGGCTTGTCCAAGAATCATCTTCGACCCTCATAATATATGAAGGATGCAATCTCTGAGCCTAATATGCTCAGTGTGTGGGGAATAAGAGGATGTAAAACTGCTGATTATTATACTTAAAGGTTTCTTCTTCTCCCTCGCCTCTATTCCAGCTATTTGTGGTCGGCCACCTATGTCCTGAACCTTCACTTGACATGCTTTCTCACATCTATGCACACCACCATTCCTCATATCACATCCAACACACATTCTTCAGTCTTTCTCTTCCTTTTCTTCTTTCAATGTTCATTTCCATAACCGTCCTTACAGCTTCCGAATTTTCCGTCCTTATAACGACCAAACCATCTAAGTCTATTTTCTCTCATCTTATTTATGATCGACCCTACTTCTATGCTTTCTCTTACATATTAATTCCTCATTCTATTTTTTCTTATCACTCCACTCATCCATGTACTTAGTGTATAAAATATACGTAAAATTGTTTTCATTTTTATTGTAACGAATACCTACATTTATTGGGTAATTATTTATAATGATTAATTTCTATCAAAATTTATAATAACCCAATTATTATTTTAATACATATAGTTAATTGGGAAATTAAATGAAACATTTTTAAATTATATGAGAAAGGAATTTAGATGAGTTTTATACTTTAATTATCTATTTTACCTTCGATTTAGTAATTTACTGTAAAGTTTGTTTTAAATCTACATGGTTTATTTTCATTATGTAAAATATTAGTGTGTTAACAATTTTACCTAAGTTTTTCCCTTTTTTTATTTTTATTTTTTTTAACTTTTTCATTCTTTTAAGAACACTATTTAAAAAATTAAAAACCATTTTAAATAAAACGATAGTGTCAGATAACTGATTTATTTATTGATAAAAATTGAAACATATAAAACTATGCATATAAGGCAAAATAAAAATAAAATTTTTGAATTATAAAATCTATACATTAATATAATTATTAAAATCATGAAATATGCAAGTAATATATTTAATAATAGTTTTATATTTTTTCTCTAGAAATTGCATCAGAAGGATTAAAACACCGTGTGTTTGAAGTATCTCTTGCTGATTTGCAAGAAGATGATGGAGCTGAAAGGAGTTTCCGTAAGTTCAAACTGATCGCTGAGGATGTTAAGGGCAGAAATGTTTTAACAAATTTCCATGGAATGGACCTTACCACTGATAAATTACGCTCAATGGTTAAGAAATGGCAAACTCTAATTGAAGCTAATGTTGATGTAAAGACTACTGATGGATATTTATTGCGTGTATTTTGTATTGGATTTACATCAAAGGACCAATCATCCACAAGAAAAACGTGTTATGCCCAACATACTCAAGTAAGTACATTTTTTAAATAGATAATTAATTTATTATTTAACTAATATTTTCTTGGTGTCCTAGCTTATTGTAGTTTTTGTTTTATTAAATAAAAATTATAATAAGTTTTTAAAAAATGTTATTGTTTAAGCTTATTTAATTCAAACATAAAACATTCATAAAAATCATATTCTTTTTTTCCATTTTTGCAATATAATTTAAATGATAAAGGTCTGTAATATATTTCAGGTTCTTGAAACTGCAAATTGTATACATTTTATTGTAGAAAAGAAATTTAATTCTTGAAGACTCCATAACTATTTAGATGATGTCTTCTTGTGTCTTCTTTAAATTAACAATTGAAATAGTTTTTTATACCATACATTACTATAGTTTTTAAGTAGTTTTTTTTGCACATTTGATATATGTAAATTTGATTTTGTTTTTATAAATAGGTGCTTTTTCACTCTTACATAAAGCAATATTAAAAATGTTAGATTAATGTAAATATATATATATTTTTAGGTAAGAGCTATCCGTAAAAAAATGGTAGAGACAATCACAGAAGAAATTGTTAAATCTGACTTGAAAGAAGTTGTGAATAAGCTAAGACCTGACTCGATTGCTAAGGAAATTGAAAAAAAATGCCAGAGTATCTATCCATTACATGATGTTTTCATTCGCAAGGTACTTGAACTCAAACTGACTGTTTTACTGAACAATAAATAGTAAATGTTATAAAATGATATACATGTTTTAAATCAATTTATTATAATTTAGGTCAAGGTTTTAAAGAAACCACGTATGGATATTGGTAAACTGATGGAATTCCACAGTGATGAAGGTGTGACTACAGTTATTGATGAAGAAACTGGTGTCCAAGTAGACAGGCCTGAAGGTTACGAACCACCAGTCCAAGAAACTGTATAAACCATGAATTTTTATAAATAAAACTATTCAATTCTATTCTTTTGCTTTGTTTTTATTATTAACATTTTCGTTAATGACATTTTTATCAAGTATCTATACTAATCTAACTTCTGAAAAGCATTTTCGAATTTTAATTCAAATTTATATTTTTTAAATAGAACCACTTATTGTAGTAAAAAAATAAATTACGATGATTACACTTGTATTGTACAGATATAAGAAAATTTTCATCAATTGTTCTGTATTTATGACGTAAATATTGCATCTTCTGTAGGCAATATTGCGCAATACGGGTTCAGTTCTATGTTAACCATGTTGGAGTGAATATCCACAAAGGTACATGGGTCATGGCTACAAAGGGCAAAGACGAAGAAAAAAAATTCATTTTGGAATGTATTGTGGTGTATCGAAACTTACCTGCTCTGTGGGATATCAAGAGCAAAGATTACAGCAACAGAATTTAAAAAAATGACCGGTACGAATACCGGCGGTCTACGATTTTGGCCCCCTGCGGCGAGGGCTACAAGTGAAAGACCTTTTATTAGCTCAGTAGAGCTACTCAAGAGCCAACACAGGAAGACGTTGCCAGCGTATGGATAACGCCAACCGACATAGCGCCGATCAAGACCGAGGGCTCCGAATCCTCGTACCGCATTTGCACGTCGATACGCACCCACGGGCGCGGTTTGCCAGCAGGTTATACGACCTTAGCAAAACCCAGCCCGTATGAATCCAACCCAGAACAAACCAAGTTCGATCAGTGTCGCTACGGTCACGGTGTAGTCCTAACCGGGGACGGGGATTTAGCGACATCCATACTTCTATTCATGCTCGCGTCAATAGTAGGACATGCACCGAGTAGACCTTCGCCTCAGCCGCTCTACCGTCTCTGACGTAATATGTGACACCAGACATCATGCGCTCCGACTACTCTCAGCCCGTGACGTCCCCTTTCCGAGAAGAGAAGCCAGGAGTCTTAATTCTGGGTCCACCCGAGCCAGTACGGTCAATCTGACCCGTGCACCTCCCGCGGGTTTCGAACGGTTAAGCGTGATGCCTCGCCGGACCGGTGGTGCCCAGCCGGTTAAGACCACGCTCCCCGCGGACAAAGATTTTCTTCCATAATGGTACACTCCCCCCCAACTAGGGAGTACCCTGTCCCGCTTGACGACCCGTCCGACGGACTGGGATCGTGCCCTGAGCCGTCGTGGCTATCCCCGCGACAAGAACTTTCAGTAATCGGCCAGCTACTGACGCCATCTCGTGGCTTGGGTCCGTGCCTGACCCGGACCCGCAACGGCTGACTACATCACGGGCCCGACTCGGAAACCACCGTAGAGCCCGGTCAATCAAGCCTGTTCTCTAGGCAGTGGTTTCGCGAGATGACCAGTACGAACAGTTGCTTCGTAAATACAGGGAATACTATCCGGATGCTGATAAGTCGTTGTTGGTGAAAAAATTTAATTCATTGTGCACTAACTTCAGAAAGAAATTAAACCAAATAAAAAATTCTGATAATAGCGGTGCATGGGCAAACGACATAACCGAACCAATATTATGATATTTTGATGAAATGAAGTTTCTCGTGGATCAAGATGACCCATGAACGTCATAAAGTACTATTCGGATTTAGGACGATGAAATTGAAGCTGGTGATGATATCGACGATGTGGACAGTAGTGGACCGAAGAATACTTCAACAAACAATTATTGAAAGATAAACATTTATTTTTTCATATGTACATTAATTTTATGCAAATTTATGTTGCCGTGAAATCTGCCCCGAAGAAATGGCAGAAATGGCGATTATCAAAGTTATTGATAATCGCTGACTTGAAGGGATAGCATCTTGCATTATTTCAATCTCGCAAATTTCAGGTGAAACCATTCTCAAGAGTTCATCAAATACTGCACCATCCAGTCGCAAAAAATTTTGAAAATCACTTGGTTCATTATTTCTTAGTTCACGTAACAGATTTTCATGAGTGTACATATTTTTTTCTTTAAACCATCCTTTCATTCACCTGCACTTCTTGTTCTCTTCTATTTTTAAAGCTACAACTAATGCTGATATATATTCCAAACCTCAAATATTTTCCGAATCCTTTCCATTCTAAATTTCTTCTTTTCCGTAAGATTTTTATTGTAATTTATGCATATTTTTTTCTTCTCTTTTCCTTAGTTTTATTTTGTATTTTGTTTTTATTTAGTTTGTTATTTCATTGTTATTTAATTGTTGAGATAAATATTATTTTTTTTTTATAATGTCTCTAATAATAATAATAATAATAAACTAATGTTATGGCCACACAACTTGCTGTCTTCTTGTTATTTCACATGTTGACGGTACACGTATCACCAGTGAACTAATTTATTGTGTAATAATATTGCACCGTCTGGGTTGGACAAGTAATATCATTGCACAAAATATTGTGCAATATATTGACGTAAATATTGATCGTCTAGGGGCCGCTTAAGTCGAGAAACTAGTAGTTTTAATAAACATTTTTAATTACAAGAAAATACCGGAAATTGGTTGTGACATGTTAGAGGGGAATGCTGTTCGGCAACATAGTTCAAAGTTATCAAAAGATTGAATTTATTTTCAATCAAGTGATGGGGTTTTGTTATATTGTAAACATTTCAATGTACACATACGGTTGTACTTCAAAATGTGTTCATTGTCCAAGAAATGTAAACTTTTCATTTGCTATTTAATTCTCAAATTTTTATCATTCAAATAATACACAGTGCTATATAATTATGAATTTCTATAAAAGAAAGAATTAACGTAAAGAAATAACGTAATTTTGTACAAGCTTAAAATTGTTGAAAACAACACTATTTTCGATTGATATTTAACATTTCATTGTATATAGTTAACAACAGCATCAGAGATTTTAATCAATCACGCCCAAAAACACAAAGGACAGATATCGTTAAGTACACATTACCGTACAAATATACAAAGTCCATTTACAACAAACATTAAACGTATTATATATTGCTTGTCTTCTCAGAACGTATACAAGGTGTTTGGGAACTAATTTCTCCTTCGTTTAAATCGGGTTTAAGTTGTTTTCACAATGAACGTTACGCCAGAAAACCAAATCGCGTCACGTGAATTGGTCACAAAACGTGACGTCTATTTTACGCGGCGTCATTCGTTTGTTTCGTACGCTAAAAAAGACGTACAACCGGGTAGAAACCGGGTTAAACCATAAACTAGACACACGGGCCTAAAAATCCACAAGTAAACGACGACATTTACATCCCATACGCATCCTACACGCAACACGGAAATATGTGACACAATAATGTACACACAATAACACAACACGTGTACGTTCACGTCGCAGGCACAACGTCGTTTTATCTCACGCGGATATAATATAATATAAATACGCGTGCGCGTACACGGGGTACTCTACGCCGTTTCGAACGCGCTTATATTTTACCGTGTTGTTGTTATTATTATCGTACACGGCTCGTCGTACGGTATATTAAGAGTGGACGCGTATATATAACGTATGGGTGTGTGCTTGCATGCATTGATTCGAAAAGTCGCGGGGAAGCGGCGAGGGGGGCGCGCGCGTGGGGGTACTGTGTACATATATACGTATGTGTATAATGAACGTGTACGTGTGTGTGTATGTAAATATGCGCGCGCGCGCGTGTAGCGGACGGCGTATGGTACGAGCGTATGAACGAGGAAGAGGAATAATGTTTCACGTCGCCCGACCGCCGGTTACAAGTGCGGACACAGATTTATATTACGGGTGGGACGGACGGGTGGACGGGGGCGTGTATTGTGCACGTTCGAAAACGAAATACCTGTATAACGTATAATCGTGTGTGCGCGCGCGCGCGTGTTTGTTGAAATGAAGTACAAGCGTGTTTGTCTAACTCGTTAAATGGCCGGGACCGTACGCGAATCACGACCGATATTGACCAATATCAATTTAAGACCCGTACACGACGGGGCCACGCTCGTTACCGATTGCTATTTACTATCGAGTGGCCGTTTGAACAATTATCGCTGGAATTTCTCATAAACTCTATAAAATCTATTTGATTATTATGTCGGATTGGGTTAGAATATACACGTTCGATGAAATCGACACGGTCGTCCGTCCGTTTCACGACTGGCCCCACACCGTGGCTATCGCGTCGTTATTGCTAATTTCAAGAATAGCTTAGGACGCATGTACGTGTTCGATCCGTGCGTATAGACTACACGAATAATTAAACTGAATTTCGTTTAGTATTTTTATTAGGAATTCTTTCCCCGGGTAAAACGCAGCATACGGTCGCCCCCATCACCATCGCAACTGAATCCGCCGGCTGCCTCCATACGATTCACGGACACGTTTCGAAAACCGTATACTACGAGAATTCCCAATCTGCGTACAGTTTCGCGATTCCGCCGGACCGTCACTTCGAAACGGACAAATCGTCATTGCGCGCACGTTCTTCAACAGATAACGGGCCAGAGCCCGGAACGCGTCCCGCAGCGCCGAGCGCTCGTCCACGCGAGCAATGACGATGTTTCACGTCGGCAAAGGAGGCCCAAACAGTGTACGTGTATGCGCGCGTTTAACGTTCCGACAGACGTCGAGAACGAGCGGGAAAAACGTTTACGGATACGTAACCGCACAACGCGGTCTCCGTGGTCCCGAGGCTACCGCGCGCAATCGTCGCCGCGTTACGCCGTACGCGCCGGGGGTCAGCAATCCCGCGGACGGGTCGGACGGTTCGACCGGGACGACACGTTCGAGAGGACCCAACGTTTAACAACGCCATCCACCACCACCCCCCCCCCACCCACGTCCGACGTGGCAGACGCCATGTTTGATGGTTTTTCGTTTTCCCAGCGCGCGAAACCCGCAGTGCAGCCGCGTCCGTCAGCCACGGTCGTTTCAACGTGCGCGTGCCCGCACTGTCGCCGTCGTTACATTGTAGGACGATTGGCGTCGTATCGAAAAGTGTTCGCGTTTATTGTTCCAAGTTTTTTTCCCATTCCGTTTCACTTTAATATTTTGTTTCCTGCATTCGGTTTAACGACGCGTAGTATTTAATATTCCGTTTTATTTTCTTGCGAACGACCGCAAATCCGATCACGATCAAAGGAACTGACGTGATCCACAGACCGTTAAACGATAATCGCGTCGTGTAAGTGACGAATAAAATTTGTCAGGTTTAACAAAAATAAAAAATAAAAAAATTTATAATTCAAATACCGTCATGGAGGAAAAACACGTATTTTCTAAATCCCACAATATTATATATGATGCATTCGTTCGCTAGTCAAAATTTATATTTTTCTTTAATTTTTTGATTCCCATGTCCATCTACAAACAACACTAGTTGCCAGTGATTTACCGTTACGTTCGCACCCATCGTCTTTCATCTGTTCACCTGACTCGTGTCACTGATTCTGCACTCATAGTATGTGTTAGTATTTTTTTAAAGGAAATATGGCTAACGATAATTCGGAAGATTTGAAAAACGGCAAACGACCAGCTCCGTCTACAAATTCGGAAATCATGGAAACCGACGAGCTGATACAAGAAAACGGTAAGCATTGTATAGAACACTTGACGATGTTCACAATTTTGCGAAACATTAGAATATCAAAATAATAATGGTCATGTGAAACATTTTTGAATAAATTAATTGGAAATATTTTTTTATGATGACGTGATATTATTTCGATCTTGAATAAGTCTTCAACAATTCTTTCAAATCTTAAACGTGCGTTTTGTTAAAATTAAAAAGTTACTGAAATTTGCCAATTATGTCAATTTTGTTTTTATTTGTTGATTTATTTGTCAAGGTTTCTAAAAAGGTCATTTAGCTATGGAATTTGTAGTTCTACTTTATACGCTTGTATTTGTTGTGATATTTTAATTTAAACTTTATCATTTTTTTTTTCAGCTGAAAAAATCAGAGTGGGACGTGACTACCAAGCCGTTATTCCAAAATTATTGGTCCTTCCAAGTACGTTCTGTTTTAAACATACCATTTATATACCTACACAAATTATTGTCAACGAAAATGAATTATTGTATTATTACTTATTAGTGTGTGTGTGGATAGAATTTTTGTATATAATTTACATATTCATAATTGTGTTACAGCACATAGGCGTGAACGAATAAACAAAAAAGCATTATTAGTTTGGGCTCCGACTGAAAACATTTCTGAAATTAAATGTAATTATTAGTTTGTTATCATTTAGTTTTTTTTATTCAATTGTTTATTATTGTAATTTTTTATTACAGTAAATGAATACATATTACTATCAAAGGAAAAATATGGTTATAACAGTGAGCAAGCATTGGGTATGCTATACTGGCATCATCACGATATGGAAAAGGCTCTAAGTGACCTAGCAAATTTTGCCCCTCTACCAGATGATTGGTCAACTGAGGATAAGATTACATTCGAATCAGCCTTCAATAGTATTGGGAAAAATTTTGTACGAATGAAACAAATGGTATTTAAAGTCTTATAATAATAATAAAAATGAATCAATTACATTTCTTACTATTGGTGTAAAAACGTTTTAGATGCCCGATAAATCTATAGCATCGTTGGTTAAGTATTATTATTTATGGAAAAATAAAAGAAAGAAGAACAGTATTATTGACAGACAAGCAAAGAAATTAGCAAATGTCCGTTCAAATGAAAATCAAAATGGAAGTAGAGAAGGATCCAGTTCAGCAGATTCTGAACCTGATGACAAGGTAATATTATGACATTTTAATTTACAACAACCGAGCCTTGAATTTGTTTACAATATGTCTTTGTAGGGTGAGACATTAAACTAATAAGACCTTACATGTTTCTATTGAACTGAATACATCATAAAATAAAAATAAGTAAGTGATTCATTGAAATATACATTTACGGGGTATATGATAAACAGTAAAAATACATACCCGTTTCTTCCACTAAAAAAAGTATTGCATTTAAATATACCAAGATATTCTCATAAACTTTATTTAAAACATCTATGATCCAAGAAATGTAGAGATATTTTAAGAACTGTTATTCTAAAACTTCATTTGTTCATTATATTAAAATATACAATTATTATTTATACATATTTGATCATATGAATAAATTACAACAATAATTTAATATTAAATAATATTTATTGAGTAGGATTATGTTAAAACCTCTGTAATAATTGCCATTTTAATATTTTTACATTAATGAAATGTATATATCATAAATTCATTACACAAAATGTAATATTTTATTTATAAAATTTATTTTTGGTTTATATGTATATATATGTTTGTATATGTATATATATGTTTGTATATGTATATATATAAATTATCAAATTAAAATATTAAGACTACCAAATTAATATAAATAATTGGAAAACTATATGAAATACCATTTATCTATAATTAAGAATATTAACTTTGTTGTATATAAAATCTTAATAAATTGTAACTACTAGTTTATAAGGTACCACATTAAAAAAAAAATGATTTTGACTAAGAAAATTGGTTGTTAAATGCTTTGTTCCTATACGCTTATTGCGTAATGATGAAAATGTTAAAAATTACACATTTTTCTTCACCAAATCTTACTATATGGTTGGGAAACCAATATTTTCATACAAAATGTATGACAACTTTATCTATGGGATAGGAAAAAGATGTATATTTGATATCATTTACTTTTAAAAATAAAATAAAAATATCACATTTAAAAGGTTACTTTGTATTTAAAAATATTACATGCAGCTTAAGTTATTATCTATCTCATGTTATTCAAAATTTGATTTCATAAGTATAACTGTTCTTTAGGTCCTTTCTCGCCCAAAAAGATTTTTTTGTATAAATAACATTTGAGGCATCATCTTATTATATTTTTACTCACTATTCTTTTAAGTGATTATTATTTTATTTTTTTGTAGAAAGATGCAGGAGATGGAAATTCAAAACAGTCATGTTCAATTTGTGGAGTATTTGTTACTGTGCTTCATCAAACACCAAAAGGATCAATGTGTGGTACATGTTGTACACATTTTAGGTACCTATATAAATAAACATTAATTTCTAAAAGTTAATAATTATAAATAAATTCTTCATATGACTCATTTATTGAATTATTTGTTTGTTTTGTAATTAGGAGAACTGGTTGTATAAGACCAACGTTGGGCCCACCACGTCCAAATAATCGCCATTTAAATGTTGCTCGTAATAAACGTTTACCACCACGTGGTATGTATGTCAATCACGATGATCTTCAAGCTATTGCATCCCAACCAAAAGGCCAAGAGCAAACTATTCTATTAGGAATGGACCATGAGGTTGTATCATTAAAATGTAAAGTATGTTGTATTATTCAATTTTTATATTATTTTTTGTCTTTTTTTGTTTTCGAACTGTAATTTTTAATGACTCAGATACAGTCCAACAAGCAAGTAATTGGACAAATGAAAAAGAAGCTTAAGCTAAATGTTAATGAATACAGAAACAGTGAAGCAACACCAAATGCTATCCGTATTTCTTCTCGATGGTCCAACGATGAAGTTATGTTAGCCATTCAAGGTAAAATTGATGACAAATTTGTGATTTAACTTATATAGTAGTGTAGTTAACTTTTGTAACAGATTTAATTATAATTAATATAAAATTGCTTTATCAATTGTATTTTGACATGTGTATTATTAATCATTTTTATCTTGGTATTTAAATATTAACATAGAGAGCTTGAGAAATGTTGGTTGAAATAGAATACTTAAACGCAGATTTTAGAGTTCTATTATTATGTTGAATTTGAAAACAATGATAAATCCATTGTGTATTCAAAAAATTATTGTAAATAATCAAAGAATATGATAAATATTGTTAAAATATTATATATGCCAAAGTTTGTATTATATTTTAATTTTTTTAAAATACAAAAATTGTCCATGTCCAAAACGAATATATTGACAATTTTATCGGTTTTTTTTATTTTGCAATTTTCGAGTTGTTTTTTTTTTTTGAAAAAACATGTCAAATGAAGTACCAACTACATATGACTTACTACCAGAATGTAACGTTTGTTGAGATCGTCGAAGCACTCTTACACGAAAATGTATTCACAGAAATAATAAAAGAAACACATCATTGTAAATCAATACATTACTCACTTCAGTCAGAATCTATTAAATGAGATATTTTTAATTGAGTACTAAAAATAAGTAATTGTAAAAACAGTTACTAAATACATAGTAAGAAAAAAACATTTTTTATTTATTATTTGTATTAATTTAGTCTTTCTTTTCATGTCGATCTTCAACCTTATATTCCCTATTATTGGTTTAGTAAAAATATACTAGGATTTGTTTTATAAATTATAAATGTTTTTTTTTTAAATTTTGTAAAGACATTGAAATAATTATTTGGGTATCCATGCTAAATATTTTAAATTATAAAACCAGTTTACTTATAAATTATAGACCGATAAATGATAATTTTTAAAAAATTTAATATTATAAATACAGTTGTTCAAAATATCATTACCATTAATCATTTTTTTTTTTAAATGCTTGTTTAGGAATGCGTGACTATGGAAAAGATTTCAAAGCTATTGCTGAATTAATGGGAACAAAAACTATAAGCCATTTAAAATCATTCTTTATTCATTATCGTAAACGTTATCAACTAGATCAAATAATTAAAAACTATGAGGCCAAACACAATAATTCTATTATTGAACTTAGTGATGATGAAGATGAACAGGTTAATAAAGTTTTAATTTTATTAGAATTGTCTACAATTTTTATAAACATTAAAAATGTGTTTGAAAACATGAATATTATACTAATTATCAAACTTTCTATAAATCATTTTTCTTTTTTTATAAATCATTAAATCAGTCAATATCAAATTTTGATTAAATTATAAAAGTAATTTTATTTGTAACACCACTGAGTTTTAAGATTACTCAATCGAAAAACCAGTCACGTTTATGCGTAATGTTGCCGTGACGAGCATTGTTGTCGAAGGTCGTGACACCAAAAAGTGTATACGTAATGATTGTATTATCACATCGTTTTCATAACACTCTGCGTGTGTTGCTTGAATTATACACACACTGTCCACCTTTTTTTTTTTGTTTTTTTTTTTTAATAATAAATCACCTGGGTTCTGTGCTAATTGGTCCGACTGTTCTGACGGCTAAGTATGCTTCACGAGATTGGGTAATCTTAAAACTGAATGGAGTAGAATATTTAAAATAATTTGTTGAAAACATGTTATTAGTTTTAATTTGTTATATGTTATATCTTAGGCCACTGGAAAAGATGACACTTTATCCTCGGTGTCTAGACCCAGTACACCATCATCCATTGCTTCAGGAACTCGTCTAATTAATAACCTTTCATTGTCCAACCCTAAAGCGCATCAAACAGCTGCTGCCGCAAAGTGATACTCATTATTTGTTCATGACCTAATGTTTTATTATTTCTCACTGCTTTTTATTCCTTTATTATTTGCCCTACTTATTTAACTTACTTTAAACAATGTGAAATGGAACATAAGATGTTAATGTATAAAACATTATTTTATTTTTAATTTTAAAATGTATGAGTTTATTTTGAAACAGCATTTTACCTATTGAATTTTTTTTTTTTGTAAATATTTTAATGAATAATTAATTATAGCCTGAATTTTTTTGTTAATGATATTTTTTTAAACTAATAAATTACAATTTTGTGTTAGATAAATTTGTAAGTTAAAAATTAGTATTTTTAATATGTGACAACAAACAAAATATTATTGTATATATTGACTTAATTAAAATAATTACTATTGTTGATATAATATTTCTGAGTAGTTATAATATGCAATGGAAATAATTTTAAAGACTCAAATGTCAGAAATGAACAAATATATTTGATAAAGTTTAATGCCTAATGTTATTAATTTATAAATTGAAATTCTGAAAAAAATTGTACATATTTCAACTGAAAATATATGACATTTCAATATTAAATTCTAATGTGGTGTTTTGAAATTGTCTTCACAATTTTCTATTTAAACATCACAGAGCAAGTTTGTGATAAAATTATTCTAACTATTGTAATCAGTTCGAAATTGAAAAACGAAAATTATACTCTAGATATATTTTAGGTGAGGGACAAACCTGGAAAATTAATTACACTTTTTCTATATTACTAATGTGCACGCAATTTGGTAAATGACTAGTTTAATAAGTAATTTATCATCGTTTTATATTCCAAAATCAAATTCATTCTTTTTTACTTTAAATTTTAAATATTTAGATTTTTAAACATTTTTTTCTAATTAGAATCAATGGAATCGCAAATGTTTTATCAATTAAAAATTAACATTCACCTCCTAATTATTAATTATACTATTCGAAAATCGTTCCAATTTTTATGAATATATCATATAAAATATAACTATATAGAAATTGTATTCTGATAGATTAAATAATTTATAATTGGGTTAGGTTTATAAATTATGCCCATGGAATTTCATGATAGGAACGTGTCAGCTGTTTGTCGTCAACATCTTTATCAAGATACTAAAAATTGATAGTAGGATTTTAATTTTCAAAACTGAGGTCGTAACTTTTACAAACACAATTATTTGTTCGACTTTCTTAGAGCATATATAAATCATAAATACCGTATGTTGGTGCATTACAAAATGAAAATGATTAGTAAGTAAATATTAACGCGTGCGGTGTTTTTAGTTTTTGGTTAGTTATGTAGTTGACAGTCGTGTAGAATAACTTTAGATAAAATTCAATTATGAATTATTATTAAAATGTTTGGTTTTAATTTTGAAATTTGTTTAAACGTAATAAACAATGATGTAATGGTTGTTTTTAAAATTTGCCAAAAGAGAAATCGTAGGTATTATTATTTTATACAAGTGTTGTTTTTATAACATTATGTCGTTGATCTGTTATTATGTATAGTTTATGTATGAACATGGTTTACAAAACAACTAAATTACAATTTCAACTTTAATCAAATGATGTCTACTATGCTATCTGCATCATATTTTATGATTTACTATGCTAATTACATAATTTTTCCTATCTACTGGTATGCTAGTTTGGTTGAATATAGATAGAATGTAGATGGTACACTCATATTTTTTAGAAAAACGTACTATATAAGACATACAAAAATATATTTCACAATGACTTCACAGACATTTGTTTTGTAAATTAAGTTTGCTTTTGTACTAATAGAGTAATCAAGATCAGTAAGTATTATGTAGTGAAGCATTTGGTCAATTCAAACAATTTATTTCTGTCATTTTGACGGAATATAATACTTGCACATTAAAATGTTTAAATATCTGAACAAACAAATAAAGTCATTAGACAGGTATTTATAATATAATTTTTATAATTGTAATATTTACGATACTTCTCTTATAATTCATATTATAGTGCTTTTTTTTTATGAAAACTAATACAGAATTAATTTAGGTCGCCCAAATCAAATTGTGATGGCAACAAAGAACATCAGTAGTCTTCTGAAGAATCCTGCTGTCACACAAATTTGTCTTAGAAATGAATCAACCAAAGTTCAACCAACATCTAAAAACACTAGTGTGGAAGGTTAATACTTACTATATTTTTGTTATTTTAAATATTATGCACTCTTACTTTTATTGATTTTTCAAATAGAAGAACCATATCGTCCATATTCTCCATTTCAAAAGACCAATAACATGGCTGAATACGCTGTTGCTCGTCTAGACGACATTTTAAACTGGGGTCGTAAGGTAACATAGCGAATAATTTTTTTTTTCAATTTTTAAGATAAATATTTATTTGACAATTTAATTTTCAGCACTCCCTGTGGCCTTTAACTTTTGGCTTAGCTTGTTGTGCTGTGGAAATGATGCACATCGCTGCTCCTCGATATGATATGGATCGATATGGTGTTGTATTTCGTGCATCGCCCCGTCAAGCTGATCTTATTATAGTTGCAGGAACGTTGACAAATAAAATGGCTCCAGCATTAAGAAGGGTTTATGATCAAGTGAGTATCTAGATGATTGTTCAGAAATTATTTATCCATGAACTTATTTCAACAGATGCCTGATCCAAAATGGGTCATTTCAATGGGAAGCTGTGCAAATGGTGGTGGTTACTATCACTATTCTTACTCTGTCGTTAGAGGGTGTGACAGGATTATTCCGGTTGATATATATGTTCCGGGTAAAATAATATTTATGTAACAATAATGTAATATTAACAATTATGACCTGTAAATAGGGAAATAATTGTATTTGTATAAATATTTACTTGAATTATCAAAATACCAATGCAATGCACAGTCCATCATATGAGATTTGTGATGTCTTGTCTTTCATGAAAATTGAATATTTTAAATATAATATATTTCATCGTAAAAAGTAATATTTATATTACAGAATTTTCAATTTGATAAACGCTCATTAATGGTAACATACGTCTAAAAAAATGCTACTAACATGGAAATTTGTCATATTTGTCTAACCTAAATTAACATTTAAATTTAAATTATAATAATGATCTCTTATTTTGTAGTAGTTAATATTTTTAAACAAACAATCATTATGGAATATCATATGTTGATTACCCAAGGCATTGATATATCATATATATATGTTGACTATATTGTTATTATAATAACTCGAATCATATTCTGAGAAATCATATTTAATTGCAGTCTTTGATTATATACCTGTTCATTATTCTTTTTTTTTTTTAATTTTTACCATTGAATATTGAGCGATATTAATATTTAAATGTTCTCTAGGCTGTCCTCCAACCGCAGAAGCATTGATGTACGGTATATTACAGTTACAAAAGAAGATTAAAAGAATGACTCTTACCCAGAGCTGGTACAGAAAATAATTCATAGTTATCTATTTATTTGTCTTATTACTTGTTTTGTGTAATACATCTTGTATTTTTTTTTTTTTTTTTAAATTACAATGCTCATGTAGCACATAATTGTGTTACTGCCTATGTTTTCTAGATAATAGTTTAGAATTATAAAAAATATAACATTAATTTGTCTTATCCGTCTTCATATTATTGATCCTTAAATTATTCAGTTACGATAAAACGTATTTACTTTTATGGTGCAGAGCTCCGCTAATCTAGACAAGACGCATAGAGTCTCAATAGAATTCATTGTCCAATCGTGTGGAACTTGTCGCGCTTGGCGATTTGAAAGCCAATTGATTAATGTAATTAGTTTTATGTTTAATGTTAGTATGACAAGGAATGGTGGAAACGGATAAACGATGAAAGAACCTTAGACTGTGCCAATTTATAATAATGAATACAAGGCGGCGAAGGAATGCATAAAATGTACACTGTGACTATTAGCGGTTCTCATAAAAAATTACAGTTCAGTTGTATATTGGATTCACACGTTAGAAGCTGATCATTTTTAATGACATATCATATGTGCTATGGATTGAAACGGTCATACGGTTTTTATCCATGTAGTCTACAAATGACTTGTGTTACAATAACGTCTGTAAATTGATTCAAGGTCGTACAAAAATCCCAGTATGTATATATTATCATTCTGCTCTGATCTATGTATATATATATATACACTATATAGGTATTGTTGTATTAACTAAATTGTCTCGAGAAACCAGTTTTATGATATTTGCCAGTATTTCAACACACTGGTAGTTTTACAGAATCCTGCGTATGTAATATATATATATGATCTTATTGTAATGTCTACGGTACATATACAATGGAGTATTTATGGGGGGGAGGATGATTCAAGAAGTTTCCATCTCTCCAAAGAATTTTTTTAAGACTAAAAACTTACAATCACGACTATAATATACTTTTTACACTGTTAATAGAAAACTCAAATTATTACATTACCATTACATCAGCCCGGCAAATTTTTTTTTATAAATACGTCACTGTATATGTATGTATAATATATATGTGTATTTATTTTTAGCGACACGTCTCTGCCAGTCCTGTTTAGAAACATAGTGCGATTAATAAATCGTTGCCGGGTTTTCTTCGGATTATTGGATCCGACAGGTATCACCTACAATACCATGTGCGGTAAAAAAAAAAAATAGCGTATTGTTCGCAATATTATATTTTGAATTGTTCCGAAACGACATAAGACCGATCAGAAAAATAACGATTTTCCAAAACGGTCTTATCCGGATTCGTCGAGATCCGTCGTTTTGGTTCAATTAAAAAAAAAAAAATGAAACAAAAATCGTATTCCGAAACGGTATGGTCGGTCACTTCGTAGCTCAAATCATTAATCGATCGTGAATCAACCGCAGTTTTTTCCGTCGGATCAAGAGGCGAACCCGTCGCAATAACAATTGGAATGGCGTTTGGATCGGTATTTTGTTCGTGTGCACAATACACAGAGGTGCCCGTGCCTCCGGCGTTTCCTCATCGACGACAACCATTTTTTTCATCGTCTGCGTGGACCTCGTGGCCCAAACGGTTAGGTCAGGTTGTTGGTTTACATCGCGCGTAACGTTTATTTGTTTAGGTTGTCTGTTCGACCGAAAATTAAATAATATGCTCAGTTGGTTTCGTTTTACGTAACTACACAAAATATGTACGTACGTTGTCAGCGGTTGGATTTCTCTTTTTTTTTTTTAATGAGACGTCAAGAACGCCATATTTCCCTCGCCTCCCCCAGAGGTTAACAAGACATTTAATTCTTCGGGAACGCACATTTGTTTTTGCCCCTTTGCTTCCTCCTACTAAATGTTTTCCAATTCAAGCACCGCGTGCGTACGGTAAAACGGAAATGTGGACATTTTCATCGAAACGCCGAAAATTCAATACAAAAATATCGGATAGTCATCAACCGCAATACTACATAATATCGCAGACAAACCTGTTGTTTAATCGACACTCAAAACATATGCGACAATTTCGGATCGAACAGTTTACGGTTATCGTTATTTACAATTAACCGCAATATTTTTGTAATGCAGTTACAATTTTTCTTCTTCTACGATTTTTATATTTTAGTAACTAATGTAAACACATGTAATTTGTATAGTTCTTATGTCTTTTCGAATGCATATTTTATAACGTCCGCTATCCCGTACGTCGTCGTCGTAGGACGCTCGAGAAATTACAGTCTTTATCAGCCTTGTAGGCCTTTTTGCGAATCAATCGACGGTCAAGAATAAAACGTATAGGTATTTCGTCGAGTTTGTTTGAATCGTTCGTGTAGGGCTGCCAACTTAAAAATATATAATTGCCGGCCAATGTGTATATTTTATATTATGACACCATCGTTTTGAGAAACACTTAAGAACGACCGGTGGTGGGGGAGGGGGGCCAAGAAGGGGTCGTTTGGATAAACCCCATAAAAAAATTCACCATTAAACAATTCTGTATACATAAGTGCTCAAAACCAAAAATTATTAGTTTGATCGTTAGAAATTAACATAATACCATGGCTTTTGTTATTTAAAACAGTTGTAATATAGTAGGTATGATTTCTTAAGTGTTTACTTCGTACACGATCTCGCAGCAGCTAATAAATCGGTTTGATCCTTAATATAGTAAAAAAATTCAAAATAATTCATATATCGCGTTAGACTGTTTCGGATGACGAGTCTTGCTTTTACCGTATCAACACCAAGTCCGTTTCTTCCGTCCATAGACCATTCGTTTGGCCAAAGCAAAGGTATCATTAAAAAGTTTCGATTCCAATTTTACACCACAATCGGTTGATAAATATAGTGTAGTGGTGCTTTATACAACGTAATCACTTAATTCTACCGCAGCGATTGCGTTCTCCTCTTTTTATGTCTGTAGCAATAATATAATTTTTTTATGACTGTTGATTTTTGTTTACTAATTGACAGCTGAAATATGTTTTTTTTTTTTAAACTCGAATGGGACTCAGCTGCATTAACGTCATCATATTTTACACTAAACTCATGTTTGCAATAAATACAACGAGGTTTATTTATATCGTCGTGTTTAGCAAGCCAATCAGAAAAACCTTGAGCCTTTCATCCAATTGTCATTGAACACATAATTCCGTATGCGTCTCTTTATTTTGAGGGTGAAAGGGAGTGTTTGGCTCTTCAACATTATCAAAATATTCGCTTTCATTCATTACGAAAATAAAACTATTAAGTTTGTTAATTATTCGTCGAAACCACATGAAAAATAAAACTGTATCCGTATGAAATGAAAACAAGAGCGTATGCTCTACACACCGACTATCATCCGCATGCGATCACGGCGGACGGTAAACTGAATAATACTGATCGCATTGTGTTGCGTAAAATTCGTTATCCGTTATAGAGTTATAATATAAATCTATAAATACTATACTATTTTTGTATCAAGTGAAATATATTACCGTCTTGACGACGGAGAAAATCGAGAATTGCTGACCGCCGATCAGTCGTCTTATCTATCGTTCAGTTTCATTACTCTTCTATGTTACAAACACACCGATTTTATTCCGCCGGCAGAGGGTTGTTACCGGCAACCCGGCCATCGACCATAATTTGCCGGCCCGCACACATTTGTATTAATTAAGGCGTGCCGTGCAAACGTTGAAAAGGAAGGGACGGGAAAAATCGGCAGATAGTCTTGTGGTCGGAGAAAATACGAAGAGGGTTTCTGTGTTTGTACCGGAAGACCGTCACGGCAGATTCTGTCAGACGGCCGTGCGACGTCTAAGAAAACGGCATGACCGTCTGTTTCTAACACCCCCCCCCCCCGTCCGAAACAAACTAATCGCGCGTCGGTTTGAAGGTCGAAGAAACGTTGTTATCAAATGTACGAGATTCTGGCGGGACGTTGTCGCGACGAGAAAAACGTATTCGCGGACGACGACGCGTAATATCGACGAGTTTGAAATCACAAGACGGTAGGCGACAAAAACGTGCGTCGGGCAACGTCGGAATACATTATCCGTCGTCAGCGTACACTCGCCGAGATAAGAAGACACCGGACCCAACCCGCCGCACTTGCGAAACATGTGTATTGTTACGCCGTTATCGCGAAACGGTTGATAGTACGAGAGATCGTGGTCGTCGACGTCGGCTTGTTTCGAAAAGACCGTGACGACGAGACAGCTTCGGCGGTTTCACGGCCGCGGCGCGTATTATCGCCGTGTCCCTCTCTCTCGTCCGTCGCGAACGTGTCGGCGGCCCGGGGGACCGACCGACCGACCGACCGACCGACCGACCGACCGACCGACGACGACGACGACGATGAAAAACGAAAAAAATTAATAAAATTTATTCACAGCTGATCGGCACAATGTTCCCGTCGGTAGATTTTCAAGTTAAACCTGTTCGGTCGTTTCCTCTCTACCGATAATCGTCGTCCGTCCGTCGTGTCCGTTTTAGCGCGATTCGCCGCCGTCGCACCGTTGTCGGGCCCGGGCAGCCCGTGAGATATTTCGCAAACCGCGGTGCACAAAACGGACGACAATCTACGCGCGCGACGAACGATCGGCGAAAGGTTTTCCGCGTTATCATCGTCTACGTATTCGCGCACGCACGCACGCACCCACCACGCAGCAAACAGATAACGCTTCGCTGACACGAACGTCGTCCCGTCGGGCCGTCGTCACTCATAAACGTTTGTTTCGTGCGGCGCTACCGTCGGCTGCGGTCTTCGAACTGTTCGTCCGCGTTCGTCACATTCGTCGTGAAACGTGCGCTGTGAAATGCTGTTGCCGTGCTCCAGTCGGTATTGTTCACGTTCTCTTATTAGGTATTTCGAGTGACGTCCGTGTGTGTACGTTTATTGTCGTTCGTTTTCCGCACGAAATTTTGTCCACTTTTATTCCAATCCGTTAATCGTTTTTTTGTTTTTTTTTGTTTTTCCATTTTCTCTCTCTCTCTTTCTAGGCGACGATGAGGTGTAGCGTTCGTCGACATCATTTTCAGTTGACATTTTGTTTGTTGCCGCCGAGTTAAAGGAACCCTCCGCTCCGTCATGCCTACGAACGGTCTCGACGACGAACTGGTTGTTTTGCCCCCGAGCACAGTCGACTTGCGCGTGACAGGGGTGAACAACAATAACAACAACAACAACAACAACAACAACAACAACAATAACCAGGCGTTCAACGTACGAGACCGGCTGTTCTATGCCTTATTCTATAAGGCCACCCTGGGGTACGCGAGAATATTCCCGAGATCGCTCAGAAGGCTTATAGAGTTTGTGTTCTTATTGAAGGTGAACTATTAACTACTAGTCAACTCCGATCGATCACTACAATGGATCATCTAACGGTTTTGTTTTTGATTACAGGCGGTGTTTTCATTTTTTGTACTCGTTTACGTGCACATGAATTTTTCACGAATGCCTGCCAACTGTTTAGAACACGTCAAAGATATTTGGCCGAGAGATGGTATACTTCGAGTGGAGATTATTCGACCTCATCAACGATTTTTCGCCGAACAGACAGGCACGCTGGATGATCTGTTTACAGTGGAAAAATCATATGAGCGTGAATTCAAACTGAAACAACTAGACACAAATGATGAGAATACTTCGCAGTTCTTAAACGCTTTCACCAAAATGAATAACCCTGAGTAAGTTTGATCGGTCAAATATTCAAATGACTATTTTAAAAATGACTATTTTAATGATTCAATTATCTTGTTAATCCACATTTGCCCATAGTGAAAATATAATTTTATCATACAAATAAAAAATAAAAGTATTGGTATTCAAGCCTCTATAAAATAGAAATAAACATGATTTATTTTATCCTAATCATTTCTCTTTATGTTTAATGTATTTGAAATTTATTTTAAAAATGATTTGTTATTTTTGGGTTTTTTCTTTAAATATCATTTGAAAATATCTTTCAATAACTAAATTAAATATTGGTATTTTAAAAGGATATCATCATAAACAATTAGTTTGAAAGCTATTATCACAGAAAATATTATATAGTGTCGAGATAATTTTGCTGTTGTCTATGTTTTAGAAAATGAATTGCATATTATAAATTTGCATATCAATGTTTATGTGTTGTAATCAAAAGTATGTTTTCAAAATGATGAATATGACCGAATTTTTAAGTAATTTTTTTAAATAAAACAAAATATTGTTTATTATGAATTCTTGATGATTTTGTCATGTATTTTGCCATGTTGGCAATATGATACATAATTTATATTCAGTTCACAACGTAATATTGCCCCCTTGCTCCGCCAGGATGCACAACTGACGACTTGGCACTTGCCAATGAAAATGCTATATCAATAGCCATTCACTGGCTGAAACAAAATATTTAGCACTTTTATATATTTTAACTTATTTTTAAAAACCATAATGTATATTTATATTTATATTCATAATTTTATTTTAATGTAATTAGTATTTATTAAGTCCAGCACCTGACACGATAAGAAGAAAAAGAACGTAATATTATAACATACAAAGCTTTTAAAATATTTACTATTAACATGTATTTTTTAAATTGAAAAACCATTATTCTAAAATCAAAAAAAAAATTTACTTCACTTTACTTGAAATCCAAACTATTGCTGGTTTCAAAACAGTGTAACGGTTGACATTTATGTCTATACAATTATTAGAGGTCAATTTTTGTTATCCTCTTTTTATTTAATACCAGACAGATTTTCACATCAAAACCACTATCTTTTACTATTAATTATTCTTTTAATTTTAATTTTTTTTTTTTTATAAGAAATCTGAATAATGTAATCTCAGAAATTAAACTAATATTATAATTTCTTTAAATTGTTTGTTAAATTTTCAATATTTTGGAGATAAATTATAATTATACTATTAAATATCACAATATGGTCAAGTATTATTTAACAAAAAATGATTGGATTAAAATAAACATAAATGTATTTTAGTTTGAATTAAAAAGTATTTTAAAATTTAAAAATAATTGTTTTATAGTCATATATTGAATTATTTTAAAACCATATAGCCAGTAGGTAATAAGTTTTTTTTTTCAGGAATAAAGGAGACATTGATATTGAACCATCGTCAGAAGAGCTAGTTGGAAATAATTATCGAGAAACTAGCACCCCAAAAACAAACTTTTTATTCAATTATATATCATTTTCAGAGCATGCAAATGTAAAAGGTATAATTTATTTTTAGAAAAATTAAAATAAGTTATTGTTTCTATACAATAATAATGGAAGCGAGTCTATTTAAGTTTAGTTTTAATTTTCATAGGTCAGTTAAACACTAATTTTGCAACATTATATTTTTTTAGTAGAAATACATAAAAAGGGTTTGGAAATTTTGATATTTATTAAAGCTTTATTTTGTTCATGTTATTTATTATCAGTGCCAAAATTCTTCTGTAGATTTTTACTTGTATAATATGAATGATACAATTTTATAAAATTAGTATGTGAATCATTGACATATTTTGAAATTGACATATTTGATACACACATTAAATTATTCAAATAAATACACCATGATTGTGATCATACAATTTCCACTTTCCATCTATAACTTTTAAAGAAATATATGCATATAATACTTATCGGTTATCATTATATATACGGACACGTACTTTTAATAAGGATTTCTCATTACTGTTAAAATGATACTAATTCTGTAGACAAGAATAAATAGGTAATATTGTATTATAATTAGTGATGTGCAATGTATATTTATTAAACAATAGTCTATGCATAGAGTTAAAAAATCATAAAATGACATAATATGAACGGAAATACTACATAAGGTTGTCAACCATAATCAAGTTTTGTTTTAATTAAAATTGTATTACAATCATTCTAGTAAATTAATGCAACTAATAAATTCATAAAGTATTACATACAATTTTGTGTGATTTCTTCCACTGAACTATTATTATCTACATAATTAATGCATTTCAAATGAATTTAAAAAATGCATATTTGACTTTTTCAGTTTTATTAAAAAAAAAATTGTTTTTAGCGTATTTTTTTAAAAATATGTATTAATTATTAATTATATGACTCCTAAACAAGTCTTTGAATCCTAATTGTAATGTTTTTGTAAGTAATATTTATTATTCAGTAAATTATGTAAAAACTATGAACTTTTGCGTACATCATAAAAAACAAAACATAATATATTCTAATATTTTGATTGCAATTGTTATTTCTTCTTAATAAAATACACTTTTTTCACATATCCATTTTCTAACATGTGTTTATTTATGTTGATTATCACGTGCACTTAATAATATACTTAGTTTAATTAATTATATTTTCAATTATAGGGAAGTTAAAAATATGAATCTATAATATATTTCATAATCTACTTGAGATTGAAAAAATTAATTAATCATTGAATTTTTCTCTATGGTTTTAGAATAAGACAATAGTTTTTTTTAGAAGTAAAACTTACATCATAGATAGGAATGTATAATATACAAGGAAAATCGTCTAATCTAATTTTTTTACAAACTTAATGAGTATTTAAGTTTAGAGGAATATATTTTATATTTAGAAATATAGATATTTGCATAAATGTATGATAGTTTTTAAGTTTTAGTTTATTAGGCCTAGGTAGTTTTTATGTATGTCATTAAAAATGTTCAATAGATGTATGAACATTAATTGTTTATAAATAAATTTAAAATAAAAAAATTAAATAATTAAAAAATTGTAATATTTTTATAAAAATAAAATAATATATATAAAGAAAATATGCCTAAAGTATTTGATAAATGTTAAATAAAGTAACAACTAGTTTCGACTGTAAATTCATCATCAGGTTACAATGAATAATTTATTTATTATAGTAATTTTATTCATTGTAATCTAATGATGACTTACAGTCAAAACTAGTTAGTTGTGTTAGTAGTGTTACTTTCTTAAACATTTATCAAATACTTTAGGTATATTTTCTTTATATATATATATATATATATAGTTATTATAATTTATTCTAATTTTATTATACATATTATTATTTTACATTATATATTATTTTCTTAATTGTTAGTTTATTTATTTGTTTCTTTTAAGAAGTAAACACATAGAGCTGCGTTTAATGAAGTAGGTAAATGGAAGAAATTGCTCCGGAGCGGCAAATTTCACTTTGGTTTTGGGGAGCAGAGGGTGTAAATTTTATAGTTATATTTATAAATATAATAAACATTTATAAGAAATTCTTTTTATGTTAATCAAAAAATGGGGCGGGACTAGGAGTAGGGAAATTATAAGGTAGGCTGTGTAGTTGTGTATTGCTTTTCAATTCTCTAATGATGATTAGGAGTTTAGTTTAATATGGCATAATAAACATGCTTGAAAAATGTTATGTAGTGCTTTTGTAGATTGGAAATGAACACAGATTTCGCTTTAATAATGTAACTTTGTCTTAATTCTTCAATAGTTACAACCAAGGACAATTATTGAATTACAATCTCAGGATAAATTTTATAATGAAATGATTTATTACAATGTCCAAATTTAAATAATAAAAAGGGCTATAATTTATAAAAATTATGTTTATCTATATTTATTTTATTTTCATTTAAAATAGTTTAAAAAAAAAAATAATAATTACAATAATAAAATGTTTATATTATCTTTTTGCAGATGATAAAAAAGAAATATATAGTAGTAGTACGAGTAATTGGAATCAAGATATGAGTGAATTAAATTTTTCACCGGTAAATGATTCAGCACAGTTTCGTTCTACTAAGGTATGAATTACTTCTGATTTCCAATTCAATGTGTTTTATTGGACAGAATAATAAAATTACTTAATTTGTTTAGTATTCAAACAGTTCCATTAGAGGAATATCGGGAATTGACACTAATTCGTTAATACATTCGACAACAACTAAACCACTACCGAATGACGAAAATGAAAGTATGGAGTGCATAAATGTGCATGGACAATTTTCAGATAAACATTTATTATTGTGTATTTTAGGTCTGTCATACAATTATTACATTGTCGAGTATTCATTGGAGTATGGGTTTTTGCGTCTGTCGCCAAATGCCAGAAGTCGATTAGGCATTCCAGTGATGTTAGTGCCTTTAGAAGCTACTGTGCATAAGTGTTTTGGTGATTCGATAGGTCAATTTTTCCTTGAACATTTGCTTGGTTACGATGATCTTTTAATGTCTTCTGTGAAATCACTAGCTGAAAATGAACAAAACAAAGGATATCTGAGGTAAAGTAATAGATATAACGGAATATAGTATAATGGTCACAATAATAATAAAATTATTGTTTGTTGTTTTGTAGAAATGTCATCACAGGTGAACATTATAGGTTTGTAAGCATTTGGATGGCTAGAACATCATATATCGCTTCATTTTTCATAATGGTTGTGTTTGTGAGTATGAAACAAATTATAGTCATTAGTTATTACTGTATTATAAAGTAGAAATTAATTTTAGAATTCAATATTCTGTAAATTAAGTTGTCTGCGTTTGCGTAATCATGTATTTTATTTTTTTCAACATAACATGTTTTCGATCAAATTACCACAGGAAGTCATATATGTGAGATTGTTTGGTGGGGACATAATGATTAAGAAAACCAATAAGAAAGAGTGTGTGAAATTAGATACGATGTTTTATTCCCTAGAGAAATGAATGCCCATATATTCTGTTGCTCTTGCTGCCAATTATTATAGTGTTTCATTGGATTTTGTAAGAAACAAAAAATTGGTATGAAAATTCACTTATTTTCCGAATTAACAACATTCTAACCTTGAAAACCTAAACATTTAACCTTGAATTAATTAAAAGTACAATTAATTTTAATTACAAATTAATTTAATATCATAGTTGACAAATGTCTATTTCCTTTTTTTTTTTCAAATGAAGCTACAATAAAATTGTGTTGTATTCAGCATGATCATTATCAGTAGTTATTATGTCAATACCGCATTGGGTAGAATATGATTAGTATAATAGTTTTATGAATTATACATGAATAAATATTGTTCCCAATTTATTCATGTATTATTAGGTATATTTTTGAAATTACATTTTTTATTTTTTTGTTTTGGTCGGTATAAAGTTGGAAGAGTAAAAATACCATCGATATTACAATGATCACCGATCATAAGACACTAAATTAATATGATTGATTTGTCATTCATCTTTTATTGATTCGGTTGCATTCATACAAAAATCTAAACTACATAAGTACGTGTTAGGTTTAGAAACGTATTCGTTATTTAAATTACAAAAAAGGCTTTTTTATTAATTATTTCGATTGATTGGTATGTGTTGTGGTAAAATCATTCCCGTTCGAAATCCAGTTATTGTCAATATCGTCGCTGCCGTTATAACTGGATATTTATTATTTATCGATGACATAGTGAACCAGAATGTTTTCTAGAACAAAACACTTTGTAATTAAAAATAATTATAATCTATATAATAATTATTTGTTAAACATTTCTTGTCAGTTGTTAGTATGATTGTTTATTCGCGTACTATATAAATGTGTAATATTGATGCGTGAGTAATTTAAAGGACACATTTACGACCTTAAAAATAATAAACGCATACATGGTTCGTTTGTATGTCTACGATTAAATATAATAATTATTAGCCACTGTCATCCACATTTCCCGCAGTTATCACATGTAACACAACAATATCTCAGGAGGGGAAATGATTCGGGGATTTCTGATATATATATATTTCACTTGAGATTTTTTTTTTAATATTGCTTTTATTTTATTTAAAGTATTGCACAACAAAACGAATAATTAATTATAAAATTTAAAAACAAAAAACAAATGGAAAAATATACATAAATGAATAAAGTTTGTATACGAATTAATGTGTTCATTAAGTAAAGAACTCTGCGTTCGGAATAAAGTAGATTATGTTTGAAATAACTGGTAAAATTACCAAATTAATGCATTTCTAAAGACGGAAAAATTGTGAACATTTTTTACGAGACTGAATTACTTACAATAGTTTTTTTTTTTAATTTTATCAATTTAATCTTTTGTATAGGGAGGGGTTTCTTAACGTATGAATTCGATGTATCAAAATAGTGAATAACTTTGTTTGTTAAATGTTAGGTTAAACATTTTTCGACTATCGAGTGCGTGAGATTAATCCGTTTGTGTTTTTCATCTGGACAGTAAATTCTTCAACAAATTTTTTTTTTTTTTTTTTGTAAACTTGCCTACTTGCCTACGAATCACAATGTTTTGTGTTCAGTTTTCGGATAAAGTCCAAGCAGTCTCAATCACGTCTTGTTATAAATAAACAAGCGACCGAATCTATTATTTTTTAAACGTATATTGACGCGAATTGTCCGGCGACGTTTTAATTGTATTATATTTTTTTAAAGTCGCGAATTCGATTGTATAAAAAAAAAAAAAAAAACACTGATTCATATGTAAATGTTTTTGAGGGTGTCCAAGCTGTTAAAGCCATGAATAGTAAACGAACGCAATGACGACGAACATTGTTCTTTTTCCGTTTTTTAGCGTAGGAAGCGTAGGAATACAATACGATTTGACGTTTCTACGATTATTTGGCTGTACCCAGCCCAAAAACATATAAGCGTTTCAAAAAATAACGAAAATAACGAATTTCTCTCGGTCGCCAAAAGCCGGCGTAGAGAACAATCGGATGAAACGTTTTTATTACGCGCGAATGATCGCGTGCCGCGTGTTGTTTACCCTCACTTGCTCTGGACGTGCGCGCGCCAACGTCGGTTTCACGTAAATTATTGTTATTGTTATTATTTTTCTCTGTTTGTTTTGTTCGCAGACCGTGTCGATTTCGATGCTTTTGAGATATTCGCACCATCAGATATTCGTTTTCATAGGTAAAACGTTACCGTAATTGCGGGACGTCCGTTTAATATTATTTTTGTATTTACGTCCGTTCTCTGTACACACACACACACACACATATATATGTATATACGCCCGATTGTATTTTCCAGTGGATTTGCTGCAACTGTTAGACTTTCACGGTTCGCTCACCTTCCCGGCTGCGCCGCTTTTGACCGTCATACTGGCCCTGGTCGGTGAGTATCGCGCGTTCACTTGTCCCGTTCGTGATTCGCCGCCGTCGTCCGGCGGACAGACAAGACGGACGGCGATGACGACCCTCGGACACGGGCAGCTGTCCGTTCGCGCGTCGACAATTGAACGGTTTGTCGACGCGACGGCGTGGCCCGTGTGACGGCGGCGAATGAACGAATTCGTTTCGAAAACGGTTACAATGTCGTTTACACACAAAGTATTTCCTAACCGATCCCGTTGCCGTTGTGTCGCGTGTGTTTTGTGCGCCGGGATCGTCCGCAGGCATGGAGGCCATCATGTCGGAGTTCTTCAACGACACCACGACGGCGTTTTACATTATACTAATCGTGTGGGTGGCCGATCAATACGACACCATATGCAGCCATTGTCCGATCACGAAAAGGCATTGGCTAAAGTGAGTATATATAAAAGCCATTATTGTCGTCGTTGTGAGTATCGTGCCGGCGGGGGGTGTTCGTGTCTGTTGCGCGGGGCGACGCGAGAAAGTTGTCTCGAACACGACGAGTGCATCACAGTTTGACACGGGGCGTACAACGAGAAAGAGAATGAAGAGAGAAAAGGGACGCGAACGCTACGGGGATCCGTCGCGTTGACCGCCCGCCAGGAACTGTAATGAATACCAGAATTGCACTTTCCCCCCACCATCCCCCGTTCTGTCCGGCGTGTGGCGTGCAGGCGATCGCGTTAAGTGTGCCAGTCTCTTACAGAAGTGTAACTCGACGGCTAAAAATAAAACGGGCCCCCTCCCCCGGTCGCGTCACGTACCACGTACGCGTTTGTACAAGGATCGATTGTTTCTGTTCCAGGTTTTTCTATCTGTACCATTTTTCGTTCTATGCTTACCATTATCGGTTCAACGGTCAATACAGCAATCTGTCTCTCATTTGTTCGTGGTTCTTCATTCAGGTAATGAGGTTTTTCGTTATAAACATTATACTTGTTTATTTATATTATTATTATTATTATTATTATGCGCGCGGAATAGGAAATTGTCGTGGCCTCGTAAAAAACAACCGTGTCCGCCGGAAGAGATTCATTTTTAGCGCTCCCTTGAACCCCTCCCCCGACGTTTCTATTTGAAAAACTATACGCCGAATAAATCGAGAAATTCGGACGGTTACGTTTAAGGTAATATGTTGCGCGTGTCAACAACCCCACACGGTAACGGCGCTCAGAATACCAGACGGTTTCCGATCGAGACAACCCCGACCGTACATTGTTTACGACGGGGATGACGGCCAATTTCAACGGGCTCGAGATCGATTTTCGAGTTATTTTTGATTGTCGTGATCGACGTCGACCGGTTGCGACGTTACGGGCGGTGTGTGAGTAGTTATCGACCGTATCGTGTGTGTGTGTGTGTGTGTGTGTGTGTGTGTGTGTGTGTGTGTGTGTGTGTGTGTTTTGAACGCTTTACGAAACGCCGAATCCGTTTTGGGCGAGACGAACATCGACTTATCATCACGTTATATTATATGTACGTATTGGCCGTAGAAAAATGTCGACCGTATTTGTGAAGTTGCGTGCCGACACGGTGACGGATATCTGCGGACGACAGGTGGATTCGCCCCCCTCGGGGTTTTCGTCATTTTATATTCGTTTTTATTACCTGCTGGCTGCGTGTTATAGAATAATTGTTTTTTTCTGGTCTAAAGCAGTGCCGGGCCGGCGCGGATAAATGCCGAGTGAGTGTGTGCGAAGTAAGCGAAATTGCCGACTTTTCAGTATTGTTAACAATAATAATAGGTCAAATACGTGATACGGGTTCGCTTTTTTTTTCCCTTCTTGCCGATTCGACGAATATTGTTCATTACAATCAAATTTGCCGACTTGAAGGTACTTTGATGAACAAAATGCTGGAGGGGGTGTGACACCCCCCTTTGCGTCGGCCCTGAAGACCCTAAACTTTCGAAAAAGGGGACGATTTGAATACAGGCCCGCTCACAAAGTGTTAATTGAATGGGGGGGGGGATGTGTATCTTTTTTTCGATCAAAATATCTAAAATATCCGTATTGTACGTGATTAGATTCGAGCCATAAACTTGTAATACCGATAATTGGGAGGTGACGGACGTCAGCTCGCCGTTGAGTTTGAGTTCATCATCCCTCCCCCCGTCAAGACTTTGATATAACCGCCACTGCGCCGGACGCTCGTTCGGTTCGAACGGAATGTCGATAATCGTGATAATTAGTCCTATCCGGCGGGGTTGTTATGGTTCCATCAGCACTCGAAAATCCTGTGCCGTAAAAATGACCCAAAAGCAAATCGCAGATAATCGAATCGATCGAAATTGCCGACGGAGCGAATTAACCGATGTTTAGCCGCGCTGTTATTTTGTTATCGACATTGTCAGGTTCGCGAACGAGTTCATTTGTCTCGGACCTTGTTTTGGAAACGTTTGGAGTCCTGTACGAACCGGATATCGTAAAACGTTATACGAGGCACACATTTGCCCGTAGTTGTTTTCAAAACCTTCGTTCGATCGTCTCGAATAAATAATTCGGTCGTTCGTCAGTGATAATCGTTCGTTTTCAAACCGTATTTGCCCCGGCCCGTTCGACTTTCGACAGACGTACTTCCACGTCCGCTTCGTTTTCCGTTTATTTTAGTATCACGTGGTGTCCGGTGTCGTGAGGTAGGTAGGCAAATGCGTCCGTTGCTCGGCGAGACGAAATCTTTGATTCTATCGCGTAGTAAACTCTGCTGTTGTTGTTATAGGTTTTCGTTGTTCGTCCTGGTCATTTCATTCGAAACATGTTATTTTTTTTTTTTTTATGAAAACGTGGATATAATACTTTGTCGGCGCGGGGGCGATGGAAAGAGTCGTAATATGTTTTATATACATGGCCGGGTCATTGGGTCATTTTAGCGGCCCAAATAAAATTCCCCATACCCACACACTCTGCTAACGCGGGAAAAAAATTTTCAACCGCTCTGATTTTTACACGTGTAATCAATTTATCATTATATTTTACTTTTAACCCGGTACATCGTATTGTTATGTTTTTACAGCGTTATCTTACAACGAACTTGAGTGCACGATAACGTTAAAATGAACTTGTACGCTAGAAATGTCATTGAATGCAAATTATATTTTGTTAGAACTTTCAAACAACATACAACACAATTTTCACCAACCGACTTAGTTGTACTGTTTCTATGGCACTGATGTTTTCATCGACATAGTAATAATAAACACGAATACCTCCACATTTAACTAAGGCCGAACGAATTATTTAGCTAATTATTTCTGCCATAAGTTTATGGATTATACCATTTTTAGTTTTTAGCCAATTTTATTATCTTATTGACACCGGCCCAAATTAACGATAAGAACGCCGACAACCGGAGGCCTAGTGTATCCTGGGGTGAGAGCTTTGAACAAGTAAACCCCCCCCCCACCACCATACATTGTGTTTTGATAGCACCGCGAGTCGGTAGACGTTTCGCCGACACGTTTAACGTCTAGTTTTGAGTCCAACACCGAATCCAACGTCTCTCCCCCCCCCGTGCACGTATTCCGTTTTCGTCGTGCGCGGGACCGTGAAAAAATTAAAAAGCAGAAAAAAATAAACCAGCCCTCTCGTCGTACGATTGTTGATTAAATACGTCGTTTCACGGTCGACGAAGTCCGTGTCGCCGCGACGACGACGGCGACGGGGAACGCGTTTTTATTTATCACGCGCGTTCGATTTTGTTTTTCCCGGCGTGCGATCCCGAACGCGAATCACATTATCCAGTCGCGTCGTGCGATTAACGTCGTGACGCGAAACCCAATGGTCCGCAGAGGAGATTTTCGTGAACGGCGGCCCGTAAACGGGACGGATTCCCGGCCAGCCGACGTCCCCCCGAAGGGTCGGCACGAAATTTCCATATAGATTCAAACGGAGAGTCCGAAGCCCCCGGTGTCCGTCACCGTGTTTTTATGATCGGCGAGGTTTTTATTATTATTATCATTATTGTTATTATCATTGTTATTTGTTATTGTTGTGTGTTTAACATTTTCGTTTCATTACGTATTGTAATATATTCGCACGAGAGTCCCCCGGCCGCGCTGCCCGCGTTCCGCGAAATTATTTAAATCGGTTTTGAAATAATAGTTTTATTCGGTCCGTCCGTTCCGTCGGAGACAAACTTGCATTTGTATATATATATTTTATTGCGTTTCGCAATTGAAAAAAATAATTATTTTAATAATGTTTTGATTTCGACGTTTGTCGAAACAATGAAACGACATGGTCTGTGAAATAGAATGTACCGTCGCAACATTATCTACACTGGTTTTTAGTTATTATTGTATAATCATTTTATGTATAATTAATATTATATCGTTTTTAATTCCGTAATTACATTTCCACAAATTGGTATGTTGATTTTCGACACATAGGCGTTACATTTTTTTTTTTTTAAACATAAATCAATCGTTTTCGGTTACGTTTTCGATAATTTATTCAGACACTATAGAAATCATTTTAAAAATATATTTTATAATCCGTTAATAAAGGTCGGGCGTGTGCCGTAACGAAGTCAAAAGCAATTTGTTTATCGGTTTTTAAATTATTAATCGGCGGGAGTTCGAACGCGTTGATTTATCGACACGCTGCGACGACGAGTGAATATAATAGAACATCGATGAAAATTCATGGTTGTTCTCGAGAAAATAATTTTCTCGGCTCGTCCGTCATTATGCGAAGAAAACGTAAAACGTAAAACGCGTATAACGACAATTTATGGAAAACAGCAGTCGTGATTTAATTTGATTGTTTTTTTTTTTTTTCCCCCCCGGTATCCGACTTTTACGAACGAATGTTTCATAGTGTACAATAAAAAAAAACTTGCAAGTTGTTTTTATGTTTAAACGTCTCGTACGCCGTTGTCGTCGGTCACGGTATTTTAGCGTCGGACGTTGTTCTCTCGCAAAAACAAAATGGACGAAAACCGCGATTCTTGGTTTGTACACCGTCTCTCTCTCTCTATTTATATATAAATGTGTATGTGTACGTGGATATAGCCAGGGTCGGGTTTAAATCGAAAATTTTAATAATAGATTCCAATGTATACGTATTATAATAATAATATGCGTGACGAAATCGTCGTGCGTCGTGCTCGTCGCGGACATTCGGATTTCCGAGGCGCACGTGTAACTTCCGCTCGTTACGTATACTAAAAAACACTGACAGATCGCACGCGCCTCCGCGGTCGGTCCGTCGCAACAAACGACGGCTAACGGTCAGTGGCGGCACCAGACATTTTTCTTACGGGGGGGGGGGGGCGAGATCATGGAATTTAGTGAAAACCCGTCTGTACGGGTGTAATATAAATTATTGAAACGCATGGGAAATACTGTGTTATCAGCGTGTTTTCTGATAAATTATAATCAATTTCGAAATCGAATTATTATTATTTGGTGTATTATTATCTAAAATAATGCACATAAAAACAAAAATACGACGAGTTTACACGGCGAAACGTACGAAACACAGCAAATACATAAATACTTGAAATTAAAACCTTGCCCCCCTCTAGCGCCGCCATTGCTGCGGTGCGTCGGCCGGAAAATCAAAATCGTGTTCGTTTCACTGGCACGCGCGCGTTGTTTACAACCGTGTTATCAACCTCTAACGGCATCGATAGTTTTCGAATGAAAAACTGCGAGCTAGACATTTCGAACGCGAGCGTACAAAACCCGTGAAAATCCCACCCGGAGTACGTATTTGTTCGTGTATACGAGCGAAATCGGTTTCTCAATTAGGAAAACGTTGAATTCTCCAAACGGGTTTCCCGAATCGAACGCGCGCATAAGGCGTTTTGTCGGCGGATCGGTCTGACGGGGTGGCCGGGTGGGGCGACGTGGTGCTGCACGCCCTAAAAACGTATTTGTGTCGTTTCGCAGCATTCCATGATTTACTTTTACCATCATTACGAGCTGCCGTACGTGCTGCAGCAAGCCCAACTGCAACAGGTGATCATCCAGAGGCAGCAGCAGCAGCAGCAGCAGCAGCAACAACAGCAGCAACAACAGCAGCAGCAGCAACAATCAGCAACAGCAGCAACACAACCACAACCACAACCACAACCACCACCACCACCACCACCATCAGCAGCAGCAGCAGCAGCAACGTGCGGCGGACGGCGACCTGCGCCGGCCCAACGCCGGCAGCCCGGTGGAAGTCACCCTGAGGCCCGTCCAGCATTTCAGCCTGATGAACGGGTTCAACAGCCTGGGCCGTTTGCGGACGGTAATGTTGCGCCGGCGGAGGGTGCGGACGTTCGAACCGCCGACGACGCCGCCGCCGCCGCCGCCGCCGCCGCCGACGACGACGACGACGCGGGCCGCCGAACAGCACGGCGATGTCACGTCTCGGACGGATGACGATGGTACCGCCGCGGTACTACAACAATAAGAGAGGCGTTTTCCTCCCTTACCCACCCCCATCCCCCCCCCCAATCGACGTGTTAGTAAACGCGCGTCACTACTATTATTACACCCCGTTACTCTGTATTCAAGATGTATATTTATATATATATCACAGTTATATTCTCATATGCCCCCCCCCCAACTCCCGGCGAGCGTCTGACGAGGAAACCATCGGACTTGAACTCTTGACGTGTTTGTTTTTGTATAGACGTTTTTTTTCGTTTTTTTTTTCTTCCATGTATTGTATGCACGCGCGTTCGTAAAAACCGCGTGCGGCGAACTCGTGTCGTTTTAACGAAAATTTCCGTTTACCTATACCTAGCCTAGCATACCCAATATAATATCTAAAAATATCCGTTTGTGTGCGTGTGCGTGTGTGCGTGTGTGCGTGTGTGTGCGTGCGTGTGTGTGTGCGTGTGCGGTTATCATGGGGCGGTGTCGTGTCGCCGAACAGTAGTCGAGCAGCTACAGCCGCGTGACGGGTCAACGGGTGGCGGAGGCCGGAAGTGTTTTTTCTTTTTTTTTTCCCTTTTTTCAGGCCTATTCGTTTTTTTTTTCTTTCTTTCTTTTTGATTTAATATCCATACCTAGTTTTGTAAATATTACAATTGTATATTTTTCTAGAGCATTTGTAATATACGATGATGATTATTATCGATGCATATACGCGCGTTTGTTATTTAAAAACAAAAAAACGCGTTTAAATCGGAATGTCCCGGACAATCGGATCGTGTTCCGTTCGGACGTCGTGAACGAACGTCTTCGAAAAAAAAGAAAAAAAATGAAGTTCCTGTTACGTTGTATTGTCTTTTACACGTAGTTCTCATGCGCGGGTCCGACGATAAGCGTGTTTGAAAGTGCGCGCGTGATTTGAAATGACGACCGACCACGCTTCGGACGTGCGGTTCAAAAACAGCGTGCTTAAATTGGATGTCATTCCCGTTCGCCGTCGGGCGTTTACCGGTTACCGACGTCGGAAAGGCCGTTGCGGCAATAACCGTTCGTTGTTGTCGTTGGTTTGATGAAAGTCACGGTCAGCATCGCGTTGATCGGCGCGTCCTCGTACGCGTTGGACGGGACGCGACTTCGGGAAGGCGTTGGAGTCGATCGTCATCCCGCGGGACTTCGTACGGGCCAGAGAAGATGCGACGACGGGTACCGGTCAACAGCCCGGCAAACGTGAGACGCGCGACGAGATTTCGCGACAGTCGTGTTCACGGCGACCGTCGTCTGTTTTTTTTTTCCCTCTTGTTTTCGTATCTTTTCTTTTTCTGTCCCGCCGCGAGCGACCCTAACGATTTTGCGCTTTTTCGGTCGCCAATGTACCCGCGGTGTGCGTCCTATTATACGTTTGTTTGTAGACCGCTCGCAATGGATTTGTTCAGAGGGTCTCCTCCCCCCACCCACCACCCACCCGTGGACACACACACATTAAATAAACGATCGTTACGTCATCCGTGTGTTTATAGAGGACATCGTACGGGTTTCAGGAGAAGGCGATCAAAAACGTTATTATTGGACACGTAATTTTTGTTTTATTTTTGACATTTTATGTCTTTACTTTGGCACATTAAAATAAAAAACCGTCACGAAAAAGTGTCCACGAAAAGCGTTACAGAAAAATAAATCTAACCTAAAAAGACGTAAAATGTCTCACTTAACGCGGACCCGTATGCGTTAATCATTTTTAATATCATTTAGTGGATTTAACAAATATCATAGATTTCGTTGTGTATCGATTATCGGTTTATTGGTGAAAAGTGATATCGGCCCATCTCTAATACATATCAAACTCCTGTCCCGGCTACCGGGGTATATAATATGTTATAGGACGAGCATCATACACGGGTAAGTTTTTTTTACATATTTTGTACCCCGCCAGCACTTGAATTATTGTGTTGTCCCAAAAAAAAAAAAACGACGGACGCGTGACGTTGATATCCGTGCGGGCGTCGTAACAATATAATATTGATATTCGCAAATGGTTGTCTGCGGTGTCGGTCATATGATTTATAGTCGTAAAATGAGGCTGATTTTTCAACGCGAACGGTTTGATCGTCGAAAACATAAGTCATAATTTAAGGACATTACGTTCACTTTATTAAATCATCAAATCTGTTATTTTTTTCTTTTGCCAATTCATCTACTATTAATTATTTAATAATATAATTTTTTGTTATTATTAATAAATAGGCAATAACCGGCATACTGTTAAAACCAATACATAATACGTACAAAAAGGTTATGTTTGTTTATTTTGTGTTCAACGATGGCCACCCACTGCCCCGAGCATTGGTCCACAGGCTTTCTGGGCAGTGGGTGTGTTGCCGATTTAATAGGTGGGTGGGTCACGTGCAGTTTTTTTTTTTTTTTTTTTAAGTGAGACTTTTATAGAGGGTACAAAAAAAAAACAAGATGTTTGCGCCGTCGGGACGACACTTTTTCTTGAGATTAGTTGCGCGTGCGCGTCGTAACGTATGCCCGTTGCAGCCAATAGCGTGCGACCAGACCGTCCCAACCAGTGCACCCGTGCGCCCGCCGTGATCGCGTCATTAGCTGTTTACGCGCGCACCGTGCCGAATAACGTAAGCGGACGGCCGTCTTATCTGTGTGTCGACCACTTTTCTCCGTTTAATTTACATTATCGCACACGCACAGGATTGGTAGACCGAGTAAGCATTTTATCGATAAACGTACGGTACGGTTCCTATGTTTATTTACCTAGCGGAATGGAGAACATTCAGTAACTTACATATTATTTTATTCCGATGCAAACCTAACGCTCTATCGGTTGAATGACGCTTGGAAGAGGATTGACTTCATCCGCGCGTGGATCCGGCGGGTTAGGTTTGCGACGATCGTTACCGGCAGATTCCGAAAATCGACTCGCAACTTCACACACGTTCACTCGCCGGACGTGACTGTCGTCCGTCCCGTCATTCGTAACGTCGCCGCGACGGGGTGTACGTTTTTTGAAGATCGCAGAAACATCAGAAGAAAAAAAAGCGTATGAATTCTCCACGGATTTCGAGAACGAGAGATGTTTTGACGAGTAAAAATTCAAATTGCAGCGTGAGGTGCACGTACCGCAATCGCGTTTAGCCGAATAAATTCCGCGTCTGTTTAACTGCATCGGATTTAAATACTTCAAATACACCAATGGTTCCGGAACCCGTACTTTTGTGTACGTGCGATTCGTCCGCAACGTGTATTCAAAATTCAACGTAAGCACGCCGATCGTAGTTTGCATACGATTTCCATTTGATCGTCTCGGGATTTCCCGGAGGTTTCACCTAATCAAACTTTGGATTTGCTGTCTGACCGTACCGAAAACTTTTATTGCTCCAAAATTGTTTCGATACTTTCCCTCTGGTTATTATTTAACCGTGTCCGGAAGTACAACATCAATCGTATGTTATGTGTGTTTGATTAGGATAAACGGATCGATTCAATTTAGTCGAATGTCCAATTTACACATGCGTCGGGTTGGGTACGGTAAGCTAATGTATCTTTGTAGTACTCACTTATTTTCAACATACCCCCCCACTCGGCAATATTAGACTTTCGGTCGGCAGTCGACACTCGGAAAATCTGTTCGACTGGAATACACTATCATTCCAAATTATTTTAAATCGATAAAAATAAAAATTCATTATGGTCATACCCGTATGCTTAAAAATCTCTGTTACTGTTAAACTATAAATAAGAACCCACCTACCGACATGCATAGTTCCACAGTGGCTTGCCGTAAATGCCGATGTTTTAATGTATTCCTTGTGTATCTTGCCACGTCTCGAATGTCCGTTTCATCATTTTTCGAAGACGACGGTCGCGGCCGCTCCGCTATTTCGTCTTCAAGTGACTCTTCTGAACCGTTTTTGAAACCAATCGGCCGTTTTCTCTTTAACGCTTCATCGCCACATGAACTGTTTCGTTCGAGCGCTTATGCAGCGGTTTCGCCACGTTCAAAACAAAATTTGATGTCGGCCCGTCGTTCGAATTGTGACGTTTCGAAAGAAACGCGCGTAAACCCCGTTTCGTACACGCATCACGTCTACTTTTAACTCCAATAGTCAGATGTCCGACAAGACAAATATATACATATTTTTTTCTATAAATAAATTCCCGCGACTTTTCGATCCTACTGCGTCCGTCCCGGAAATCACGAATCGTTTACCCGTTCTTTGCTGTACACGTGTTATAAATATGTAAAATACGCAAAAAAAAAAAAAAAAACGATCACAAAGCGTACAGACAATACCCTTACGGATCCGGACGGCCGTCGACCGCACGCGTTCGATTTCGGATTTCGCCCGGAAATATCGCTTTCCCCGGTTCGGAAATTCTTCTTCCCGTCGTACGTACAGCGCCGCAGCGCACGTATTAACACGTGTTGACATATGATCGGGTGACCGCACTCGGCGAACGGGTCACGTCCCAGTCTTTTGTATTTGGACACGTTGTTTAATCGGTCGAGACGGCTCGTGGCCCGGACGACTGGACGATCGCACCGTACCCCCCCGCTTGAAACCAAATGAGATGAAATTCTTCCGGTTTTTTTTTTTTTTTTAGGGGTGAGGGGTTTAATTTTAAAATAAATAAATTGGATAACCTGAACAAAACAAGATATATCGTCAACTTTAATAGATTATTCGTTTTTATCCGTTACTATTTTTAACTAACACATCATAATATAATGTGCATTGAAGTATGAAATTAACTTAACTTATAATTTAGATAATTTTGTAAAATATAGACTTACTATTATTTTCAGAAAAATTATCGATCACCTCATTACTTTTGTATTGGTATTTCTCTATGGATACTTAGATGAGCCAATCCATTCAGTCGATTTTCCCCCGTATAATTCCTCAAGTACAACATCAAACGTTTCAATGCTGAAAAGCTCCGTTCGACACCGATTACTGTAACGGGCAACGTAGCGCCAATTTTCAAATATTGGTATACTTCAGGGAACAGTAACTCATCACGACTTATTGCATCGATAAAAGTGCAAGGGAGTTTGTCTACGGCTATCCATAATTAGAACATGTGCAATATATTTTAGTTCTCCGTTATTATTGACTAAACATATACATCTCATAAGAAATTAATTTACTTCCGTAAAAATGTTCGGGTGGAGGGGGTTTATCACCCCCCTTGTTAGTACGCCACCGGTAGTTATAACGATATTTTTTTTTTTTTTTTATAGGATTATTACCGGGAAAAACGAGCCGAAATTCACTCCCTAGTTGCTGGTAGACGATTTAAAATCTGAGCTCTAAACGCGCGTCTCGTCGTACTTCGTCGTGTACGTTACACGTATCGTGTTACGGCCGGTAGCGTATTTGTTTTGTAACGAACCTGGTTAAATTTAACCGTCGCAGTGGTACGAGTGTAAGTTGATATTACGAGTCGCGAATGTGTCGGACGCGTCCGAATCGATTGTTATTTATGATATTACTCGGATATAGCACACGTGCGTGCGATGGCGGACGCAGGACGACAGGACGATCTTAAAATTAATAGTTATAGTAGGACGATAATATTATTTTATCCTTCAACGTCCGAGAAACACACACGGCAAGACGCGCGTTCTACGCGTCATACGTTCAAAACGCTTTCTTCAATGCAACGTCGTTTGGACTTGTCACGCGCCCGTAGTTACTTACCGTTCTCGACGCGGTGTACGTATTGTGGTTCCGGACTAAGCGTCATGATGCAGTTGTTTGTCAATTATAGCTTTTTAAACATTTCCGGGGAGAAATATCCTCAGATACAAATATGGACATTGCTTCGCGTACGGTAAGAAATGTACACGTGATTACCATGTTAGTTATCAATTGTTCGTCCCCCGGCCGAGGCGATGTTGATTTTCACCGCAGGTAAGACTGAAAAAAATAATGAAAAAATTGATACTATTCTCGACAATGATACTATTCTGTTTTCAAGCGTTGTGTCCGGACGAGTGACGAACTTCGTACAGTACCGATGTTGATTACACAATTCCATCAAACGTTCGAAATGTTATTCAATCGAGTTGTGCCACTGAACGATTTTCGTCGTACACGAATATATTTATATATTCCCATTTAGGCCGACGTTCAAAAACGCACACGAGATACCTATTTGAAAACAATCCAAAATTATATCGTTTCGACGGAAAGGTAATAAAATCTGATATAATCATTTGGCGTTTCGCTCACTATTGGGTTTTTTTGGCGTGTCACAATATTCGACGTCGAGCACAAAGGTTTCCAAACATGGCCACTCCGCGGCGGGTGTCGGTGTTGTACGAACTATATTTCACGTAACGCGTAAAAATATCAAATGTACAAGTTTTACGTAAAACGTACACACACACACACACACACACGTTTTTAAATGCGTGTTGTATAATTGATTTGGCCGTTTCAATGCGTTCGCACAGTGTTCGGATGATGAATTCGGATGCTTGTGTGTGTATGTGTGCGCGCGGTTGGCAATTATTTCTTTACTCGCCGGTGTAATGTTGTTTTATTGATTTTCACGTCAGACGTAATTGGGAGGTGTTTAATATTTACAATACGATATTTTCGTAACCGACGAGGAGTTTTCTTTTGTAGTCGTATACAATCTTTCGGCACCGCGTACATTATTGCTGTACGGGATTTCAAATTAGCCATTAAAATTATTATTTCTCTTTACAACCGCTAGTGCTTCGCCCAATAGTTCACACGCGTTCGACTCGTCGAAGTGGAAATTTATTGTTATTTCGAACGAAATTACTTGGCGACCCGAAAATCACACGCGTTTTTATACAAGTGACGTTTCGTTTAATAGTTTTCGTTCAATATTGTCGGCACTCGAGGACCAAATATGTATATATATATACATATACACACAACAGTGTGAATCGGTGGCGCATATGAAAAAAATTTCGTGAAGCGAAATGGTGGGGCGGGTTAAAAAAAAATTAATAACCTGATTGAATTATTCGTCAACATTTTAATCATTTCGCGTTAAAACGAAACGAGGATAAGATTCAAAAAAGCGCTTCGGTGAAATTCGATTTATTCGTGACATTGTGTACATGATGAAATTGTTCGATACATAAAATTTTCCATGCTTCTCAGAAAATGTGTTGATTATTTCTTCATTCGTAATATCGATATCCCTGCGGATATTCAAATGAGCCCGTCTTCTCCGATTGCATTTCTTCGCCAATTTTTTCAAAAAAAAAACCCGTGAACGTTCTAAACCGCTCCCGTGTCACGATACGTTTCTATTGTCGTCGGGTGTGTGTTAACCCGGAAGGAGAAGATTACGGAGAAATGGCCGCCGCAAGTTGGATTTGCTCGTTCCGATTTCCAAAAACAATATCTTTATAACGCCGGAAAACGCGTGTTGTAATATACGTCGCGAGTAAGACGACACGAACGGCGCGAAACCTGCGAAACGTGTAATTTGACTTTGACTGCTTCTTCAACTACGCGAGCGCGCGTACTTTGAAACGCGTCTTGAAACGCGAGTGTCGGTCGAGTTTCAAGCGCGGCGTGGTATTAAATTTTAATAAACGGTCGTCGGCACTGTGCCGTACGCGTCACACGGAGATACTCAAAAAAAAAAAAACTGTAATCGCCTAGATACCGGGCAACTGGGCAACTTCAGTTTCCGGTTATACCAAATTGGTGTCACCTCACGATTTCCACGGCACAGCTTAGGTATTTCAGATTTTTCGTATACCTATATATATATATATTAAATATTTTTTTATTAATATTACGTATTATTTATCGTTAGTATATAAATATTCTTATGACGAGTGTTTCGTCTAGTAGGGATTCCAGTAGCGACGAAGATATGTCACGGTAGTTTCTCTTGCTGTAGCGTCGGAATCAAGAGGCGAACTATTATTATCACGAGTCAGAAGAACAGACTAATCGGTTAAAATAAAACTGAATCAAATGAAATAGACCGACCAACATGAATTATGATTTTTGGTTATTAACGTTTATTCGTGATCCGCACAAATATACCTATAATTATTTACAATATATAAAAAGAAAAGCCGTGACGTGTTCGGTCGCACAAGATGTCTTTCATAGACGGCCGTCTCACGACACAGGCCCTCCTTGATAATTACATACATCGGATAACCCGATGTTAATTAGTTGGGTTCGGTGTAGGGTCTTGGCTGTGGTGGAGTAGCGAGGAGGAGGTTGACACGAGTAGTCGCGGCGATTTCGGTAGCGCCGTCTGAATGCCGCCATTGAAACACACGCGCGCAGTTGCCCGGTGTCCTAGTATCCAGGCGATTTCTTTCGAGTATCCCCGTGTGAGGTGGGCCTTACAAGGTTCGCGACGAAATTCGAAAACATTGCCGTCCGCGACTAGTGTACGCCGTAGTAAGACGGTGCTCGATTTATGGTTGGGGGGGGGGGGGGGGGCGGATGCTCCTCCACTACGTTTAAAAAAAAAAATTCAGCGTCCCTCAACTGCAATTTTCAAACGAACGTCGGGTGCGCTTATGACCGGTATACCTGGGCGACCGAACCATAGATATAATGAATTCATCAACAAATCGTACGTTTGATATTATTATTATTTCTAATATTTTTGTCATTATTAAACACGCTACTTGATAACGGCGATGTTGTTCGACAATTATTTGTAGACTTATCCGCAGACGTACAATCTTCACGCGCACGGGGCGTAGCAAAATAACTTATTCCGTGATGGTGTTTCACTTAAATACCGTACGATTAAATCGTAAATAATTGTATGGTCCGTTGACCGCGTGGCGACTTCGGTGGTAACAATAATGTTCATAACGCGATCGTGACGCGTACAGCGGTTTCGTGGCCTAATCGATTCGGACGCGTCGTCGGGGGTTTTTTTTTTGTTTGTATTGAAAAATATTTTTTATTTGTCTGTACGAAACCCCCCCCCCCCCCGCCCCCACAGAAAAAAGAAAAAAAAAGTGTTTTCACGTCTGGTGCGGCGGCCTCGTGCGGTTTCGCGTGCACCGGATATTTAATTGCGTCGTCGTAACACGACCCCCCCCCCCCCACACACACCGTCGCCGCCGCCGCCGAGCTCTTTTCCGGTCTTGTCTCCGCGGCGGCACGCGGCAATATACATACGTACGTGTGTGTACGGCGTGCGCGCGCGCAGTCCGGTTTGCACATTACCGTGTAATTATGTCGTTCCGATGAAACGACGAATCCGAGAACGTGCGCGCCGCTGTTACACAACGTAGCGACGACGATAATAACAAATACTCGTTATTGTTAATAACGAGAAAACAAAAAAAACAGCGTATATATATATATATATAAATTTTGTGACGCTCGTTTTTTATATAAATTTTTTATTGTTTCCTACGATAACGACACGCGTCACGTAACGCACACGCGCGTGCGTGATCGACGGACCGACCGCGGTTGATGTACGAGCGAATCGCTCCCGACACGTTATCGAGTGAAACGTTATTACCGTTCGTTTGCCGACGCCGACGCCGACGACGACACAATAATAATAATACGTTTTTTCGGCCGAACGTTTTTTATTTCCCCCCTCACACACACACACACACACACACACACACACACACACATTCGTTTTATCGGTGTGACGACGAGCGCGCGCGCGTAGCACCAATTATCGACTGCCGCCGTCGCCCGGTCGCGCGCGCGGACGTACCAATTTAAAAAGCAAGACGACCGTATATTTTTTTTATGTTCGTGCGCGTACACGCCGGAACGTTTATTTTCATTAGAGAAACGGCGGCGACGTCATCCCTTCCGGCGTCGCAGCGAGACAATTTCCTGAGCGACGCGCGTTTATATACACACGGCGCGGATACGCACCGCGGTGCGCAATAGCCGAGGCCGCCGCCGACACCTCGTTGCCGCGACAAGGAAAAACAATAACGCGCTATTCGTCGTCGTCGGCGAAGACGAACGAATAAATAAAAAACGTCCTACGACACGCGTGTATATACGTATATAACGTGACAGACGTCGCGAAACGAAAATTAGAGACGGTCGTGTACGTGTATAGGTAAAGGACACGGAACTCGGCCGACGGTTTAAAAGCGAAAACACTTTCTGCGATTAAAAATGCGAAAGTCTTCGCACGGGTGAATCGTGTGTATCGTGTATATATATATATATATATTTGACGTCGAGACGTTAAACGGACCGATCGCCAACCGTACGACGTTCGAGTGCAAATTCAATACAGTTGAAAAATCGTTTAGACCGTATTTACGGACCACGTTTCGCGCCGTGAAGCTTTTTAAAAACGCATGCGAAAAACAAAAAATAACCCCCCCCCCCCGTACGTACGTACGTCGTAACGGAAATGTCGACGTCATACGATTTCCGTGCCCAGCCGTCCAAGACGACACTTGCAAACGTCGAACGTTTATCGAGAAAATCGCGTGCGTTTCGCGTGGTATTCGTCCACGGACAAAATCGTTCTACCAGCGGTCCGAAAGGCCGTGTTCGATTTGATGTTATCATTTTCACGTCGACGTCGAAACGGTGATTTTGGCATTATCACTAAACGACTAGTAAGTATTACCTGAGATTCGAGTTCTGAAGTCGATCTTCTCATCACATTGGACATGTTATAAATTGTTTTGTGAACCGTTCCGAGCAGCTTGTTCGAGTAACCTCACGGCAAACGGGTACAGTAAAATAATATCGGTTAAACTTTATTAAAAGCATGTTTTAAACCACGATTATAAGGTCTTTAATCGTGGTTTTAACTTACCGCGGTTATGTGCATTTTCAGTTAACATGGTAATGGTTATCATTATTAACCTTAATTCAAAGCATACATCCATGGCGGTTTCCACGTCGTGTTTAGGTCGTTTGAGAGCTGATCGCGTTTGATATTTTTTGTTTCGTTTTTTTTTTTTGTTCTTTGCACGTAAAAAGCGTGAAAACTAAAAATAAAAATATCGAAACGTAAAAGCGTAGCCAAGACTAGAGAGAGAGAGAGAGAGAGAGAAAAAAAATTAAACTCGAACAAGCCGCTCGGAGCCGTTGACAAAACTACTTGTAACATGTTTAATGTGACGAGAAGAGCGACTTCGAATCTCAGGTAATACTTACTAGTCGTTAGTGAATTTCTGTTATCATTTAAATTTCGTTAAATTGGCCGGTCAAAACGTTTGTCTTCCCATACTTTCAAAAACTGAAACGACGCCACCGTCCCTGAATAACATATGTTAAACCTGGTCACACTCGGCCACGTCGCAACACGTTCAAAACGAACACAAGATAAGTTGTTTTCAATGTCGCGTCGCCGAATATTTCGTTAAAAAAAAAAAAAAAAAAAAATAGGGAACTTACACGAGAAAACGCCCGTCGACGACGCGGACGCGGACGATTCCCGTGCGGAATATTTCGCGGTTTATTGAAATAAAACTGATACACGTTAAATATAATAATAACAACCACAACAACAACAACAACAACAACAACAACAACAATAATAATATATACGGTCGTCGCGCGTATAACGAAAATCGTCCGCAGGCTCGGTTTGATGAATATTTATCGTTATTGTTGCGATTCTCACGCATCGGATGATTTTCTCCGTACTCATCATGTCGTAGCGACCAGTGTTGTATATATCGGTCAATACAAACAGTACGTTATGTGCTTCGCGAAATCGATACGTCGTTAATGTATTGCGTAACCATGTCGTGGCGTACCCATTGTTTTCCGACAATTATTTCCATTGCGTTTAATTTCGTCGCTCGTACACAAACGTTTGCTGCGAGTTCGTCGCGACGTCGGAACGAACCTTAAAACTTCGGATTCGGTACCGCCGCGATCGTTTCCGGTTCGCGGCCGTCCGAAATTTCAAACTCGTCTTGTCGTACCGATATTTTTCCACCTCCCCCCCTCGTAATCGTTACGGACTCGAGAATCGTACCCCGTGAACTTTTGGTACGTTTCCGTTGGTGTTTCTTGTCGAATATCTTTTTGGTGCGCGCGACGATTCCCGTCCGTACGTGTTCGATCCAACCAGTGGCGCAATGTTGTGCTTCGAAAGCGGTGTTTTTATTCTACCTTCGAAACGGAATTTCGCCATTATACTATTTGAAATGTGTATGGTTTTACGAAATTAGCACGAGGAATTCCAAATCGTTCCATTAAATTACTGACATCAACGTGTTACGCGTTATATAAAAAGAAAAAACAATATTTTCAGACAAGTTTAATTGACGATTAAACTTGTATTTGTATTCTCGCAGGGAGGGGCAAGAGGGGCTATGCCCCCCCCCATTATTTTATTTGATATTTGTTTAAATTGACGATATAATTCCTTTTAAATGTCAAATAATTTTCAGTGTTTTCTTTTGTTTACGTGTGATAAAATAATCGATTATTATTTCTACTGATCCCGCCAGAAACAGTCACGAATAATAGAATGAATAGAACAGCTGTCGTAACATGTGATAATTTGTATTGCCGACTCCGTGATCCGTGATGTATAATTTTTAGTTTTTACACTGAGAGTGTACTAAAAAAAAAAATAAGGGTGTACATTTTTCGATGCCCCCCCCCCCCGGAAATATTTTTCCGCGAGCGGCCTTGCTTCGGGTGTCCGGTTTCAATTTTTTCAATCGACACAAACAAGACGCTAATTTCTAAGTTTGCCGGGGGCGTTGGCCAGTCTTCCTACGCGAGGTCGCGCGTATCCGTTTTGCAGACGGTCTGGTACGGTATCATGACTATTGATCGAACGCGTCGATCGGGTTTGAAATGCCGCCAAACCTAACGGCCGACATACACGATTTGACGCGCGTACGAGAACTCGACGGCACGTCGTACAATAAAATACGTGTACGATACCGATACCCGAACGCGTTTGAACATGTCTCGTTCGTACGTATAAAAACGGCGGTAAAAATCAACGATAATAAAGCGAGGTGGGAGGGGGGGCGCGTGCGAGTTTTTATGGGCGGGCCGTTAAAACGCAGACGTGATTAACGTCTAAACGGAAGTGCAACTAAATTCGAAGAAAACAAATTGTGCCCGTGTACGTACGCGATATAAAAACTTAATCGTATATATAAAAAAAAAAAAAAAAAACTATGTAGTGATTTTTACTGCCGTTCGTGTTACTACCGGCACAGGACGTAACTCTTCGAACACATCGGGGACGTTAGGTGGTGTTGCTTTTGCGAATAAACGACGGCGGACCTAACCGCGAGAAGAAAAACCGGTATTCGTTTAGTATGTGACCTACCGGGCGAGAATCGAGTTTGATATGTGACCTACCTGTATTATCTACCAAAACGATTATTTATATATAGAGACGGACAACCTATGCTTGCTATATATACCTATTTAAGTGGTTTTTACCAATAGATATTTTATCAACAATATTGTCAGTACGTGTTCAGGCGTTAATCCTAAATCGTCGATAGAACGATAAAACCGCGTCGGATTCGTCGAAAAATAAATAAAACGAAAAATAAAAATTTTTTTTTAAATTAGATAATACGTCCCTAACCTATTCAAACCGTCTTCAACCTGACCTAACTCGCGCGAACTGGGTAACATTTTTTTTATACATTTTTTTTTTACGGTAGGTCACGCATTTGGTAGATCACATACTAAACGAATACCGAAAAACCGAACGCGTCCCAGCGAACGCACAGCGTCTAATTGAAAACGATTTCGGAATCGTGTCCTCTTAGGAACTCGTCGCCGTGTCGTTGTATGTTTTCGAATTCTATCTAAAAAAAAAAAATCGTATTTTCAAAAAGAAAAACTAATATACCTACCTGCACGCGGGACACCCAATGATGATGTTTCGGATATTTTTGACTATTGTCGGTTCTCACGACGAGCGTTTTCAATCGTTCGGCTCTCATTTACGGGCGTCCGCCGTACATTTTCAAGTGTATTTCGCTGTTTTTAAATTATACCGCTCACGTGATTACACATTTATACCGAACCCGTCAATTTTAATTGCGAACCGTGTATAACGTGCGATACGAATGACACGACGGTAATGAACTGTTGAAATCCAACGTTTCGTGTTGTTCAGTATGTTTTTTATCATTACAAAGCAAATATGACGAGTCAATGCGACAATGCAATTATTAACTAGTGCAATATCACAACATCAGTGCGCAGGGGCAGACTGAGATCCTAAAGGCCTGGGGGGATAAGTTTTTAGGAGACATCAAACTAACGTAATCAACACAAACAAGCGACTTGATGTTACGATTTTCAGTTTTAAATAAAATAAATAACTTGATAATGTATAACATAAAAACAATTTTTGGAAAAAAATAAAATTGACTTCGAAAAAATGCACTAAAAAGTGTGAAATAATTCACAAAAATCTTGTCGCCGGATTCCAGATTGACACAGTATATTGCTTATATCACTCCCAAACCAAATATTAAAAATACTTTATGTTTCATTCTCGATTACGCATTACTTAAAAAGAACAACACGTTTTTACACAAGAAATACACAAATGTGTCCAAAGCCAAACGCACGTTAAAAATAAATACATTTAGTATTTACCTGTATACTTTTGCGTAGGTATTCGATTGTCTAAAAATTGTTCATTAATAAGCACAGCAACGTCACCAACGAGTCATGAAGAAATAGAATCGGAGTAATAAATAATAATAAGCTTTTTGTAAATACAAACAAGAATTTAGAAAATAATCAGAATGGACAATGATATATATAGGTCGTAGACAATAATAAATGTAGAACGCATGAAAATAAAACAGATAAGAATATAATATTTATCTATGCCATGACGTGTATCACGTAATTCCAAAAATGGATCTTATAATAATTTTCATAGCCACGGTGGCCTCGGTCTCAGTTGTTGTTTTATATTTGTATTGTTTCCTTCGATTTTGGCTATCGACATTTGGCAACAATTACGCGCAGGGCCGGACTGGGCCGCTGTGCTATTATTCTACAGCATAATTATATTATTTACGAAAATGGTAATGATTGGTTAATTTATTTTGGACGTGGGTTTTGGGACCGTTGTTTATCGAGAATAGTGGGCCGAAGACCTCCCAGTCCGGGCCTGATTACGCGGTGTGATATGTGGAAGATAACAAATATTAAAAATCTTTTAGAATATCGTAATCATTTTTCTATTAGGTATTATATTATTTTGTGTAGGCCAATTGGCCATAAAAAAGCATATAGTTTGAGGCCCGAGTACAAAATTTCTAGAGGACCTGAGCGGGTATGGCATTCTATCCGCCTTGCCAGTCCGCCCCTGTCGTGCATATTTCTATATAAAGAGTGATTCATCAAGTGCACAATTTTTGAAAACGCAATAAATTAACCGAAATCAAAACTAAATTCAACGTTTTTGTTTTATTACATTCAAAATACATTCCTAATTGAATGTTTAAAAATTATATCCACCATATGTCCACCTCCACTGCCTCTGCAGGTCGTCATCCGATCGTTGAAATTCGCTGTTACTCTGTAGCATACGTTTCTCTCGATTTCGTCAATATCACGTTTATGTTCAGCGATTGATCGATGTTTATTGACGTAAACTTGTGACTTCAAATATCCCCGTAAAAAGAGCTGTTCAAATGTCGTGCGAAGCTTACGGACAGTCGTAGCTGCGCTCTCACCGTTTTTGTAATGGGTTTTCAGTACGAGTATACGTCGATGGTTACTGAATCGCTCCACGACAACCGAGTTGAATGAAGACAAATTACCTTCCAATCGGAGTGTTAATAGATAACAAAAACAATTAATACAGTGTTGACAAATTTCAAATCAAACAAACCCACGTATTTCAAAAACTGCGCACTTTTATCCAACGCCCTTTATTGCTAACGCGTTTCCGAACTCTTACAAACTCATTCGTTATTAAGTGTACACAACGTCGTTGATTAAAAAACCCAACGATAATAATTCGAATTAAATGTCGGGAACGGGGTTTCCTTCGTCGCCGTTTGCCCGCAATGTTCCTACACACAATTTCGCCACTGTCGTATTATTATAAAACGTTGTAATCGAATCTCTTGCGAACTCTCGCGGGGTCGCGTAACCCGATAAACTTCTCTCCGCGCCACCCGGGCTCCCTTTCGCACGTGCGCGTACGTATACCCGATAAATATTACGTATAGCGACCGCCGCGGTTGTAAATAACGAACTACATTTCGGTTAGGTGTTTCCCCCTCCCCCCCACACCACACACACACACACACACACTCGGCACGCGCATTCAATCACTGCAGTTGTATTTTCATATTGTGCCGTCGACACATTATACAATTATATGGCATACGGTTGTTAAATAAAAAGCGCTTTTTTTTTCTGCAGCGACGTCAAATATCGTTTGAGAAAACAAACGGTTGTTGTTTTACGACTTCGGGTTACTTGTGCGCCGTCTCTTGTCCCTTGTCATTGCCCCGTTTGACTGCGTTACGCGTCGTCCCATCGAAAACCACGTGTACATTAAAATCCCTATTAACACGTTTTGTGACAAGCGATTGAACACAATAATATTTACCACGCATGACAGTATAAGAGAAACAGTGGCGCCGAACCCTATACTTAGGTAGGGCAACTGCCTTACCTCATCAAAGGGGTGGTAGGTGGGTCATGGGTTCGGTAAGTTCTAAAAACATAAATAATATTGTACTTTATCACTTATATAATTATATATAAAGTTGTATGGCTTATTCTGAATTGCTAAACACATTTAGTTGCTAGACGTTAACATTAAATTATGCGGATTTTGTTGGGAGACGTCCGTAAGGCCGCATGGGCATAACCGTGTCGTGGTACGCTATTTTTAATTTGCTTCGTGTCAAATAATAAAGTATAATATTTGAGGCTCAGAATCTTACACATGACCGAGGTCTAAGGCAATCGCTTCATATTAATTACTAAAATAATTGAGGGGTGGGCGGGTGGCCTCGAAATAAGTTTGCCCTATTTTAAATTTAATGTTTTGGCATCACTGAAGTGAACATACGTCGAAAAATTATATATATATATAAAAGAAAAACGATCGAGGTAGACGACCCGCCGTTTTATTAAGACTATTGTTTTGCGATTGAATTCACAAAAAGAAAAACAAACAGTATTTATTCGTCGCACTCATACCAATAATAGCAACATTAGCACCTCGACCAGTGGTAGGCCATGATATTTCCCAACGGATAATTTCCGTTCTGGAAATCGGTTATGTTTACTCTGGCCAGGTCGAGCGCGCGTGTCCGTACGAAGTTGGTACGTGTTTAATCAAGTCGATCGACGTTTGATCACGTTTGTATAATACGCGGGGTGAGGATTTGTTTTGCGGGACGCGTGTAACGTACACATTCGATAATCGACGGCTTTTGACGAAACACCGCGCGTTATGAACATCGCGGGGTTGTTTGCGCGGGCGATGGTAACTCCCGGAAGTCCTAACCGATACGTCGGAATCGTACAGTGTTGCTTCGGTCCGAAGAACTGCGTACAGACAGAGCCGTAGCATGGGTTAGGCCTCAGGCGCCATCGCGTCATCGGAGAACGTTAAACGTCGAGAAATTGTTTATACTAAAAATATTGGTCGACCTGATTGTCAGATCACACTTAAAGAAAATGAAGTTGCTAATAAATTCTGCGAATGTTATTGATGAATTTTCGGCAGTCAAATCGAGAAAAGTACAATTACGATTGTGAAAATTTTGTCTGTGTTTTTTGTACGGTGCTCATTCGTTTAATATTATTTGTTTTTTGTTTTTCATTCTGTATGTCTATAAAAACAAATATTAAAACATATAAATACATCTTTATCTGAAAACCCATTAAATAATAGTTTAGCATTTTCAAAAAGGATAAAAATATTTGCGGTTAGGGGCGCATATATATTTAAATTGCCTCTGGCGTCAGTAGAGCTTGCTCCTGTTCTGACTACGTGCTTAGCACATCCGCGATACATCGCGTAAGACGGAATGCGCACCAGAGCAGTTCACACGAACCGGTGGTTGTTGGTGGTGTTTTTGACTCAGCGCACATGTGGTGTTTTTATTTTGATAATTTGATGATTACATTGATAAATGATAAATGCGCAATTTACCGGTTAAAGTAGGAATTCCATTTATATACTTATTTATGGTCGAATTCTATATAGTATTTTTTTTTTTTTGTTAAATTATACTTATTTATTGTTTTAAATGTCTAAAGAAATGTTCATTAAACTCGTGGAAATTATAGAAGGGTATCCTTGCTTGTATGATCATACAAGCAAAGATTGCTCAAATGAAAGTGTTAATATAATATGAAGTTATATGCTATGGATACGGTCAGTGTCGACTAACGTTATCACAGGCTATCTCGACAACTGCACATAACACTGTACTTGCGCGTTGACGTGTTCTTTGCGTTATTCTCACTGCACCATTCTCTCGCCACACATCAACCACGCTACATTGGCGGGTGTTCTCCGTAAGACGAATTGTATATTAAATGGTATCTGTTCCGATCACGGTCATGATTAACGTCATCGACCGTGCGTATGTCATATGGCGTGTACGCGCCGTCAGCGACTGGCGAAAACGTCACCGGCAATGTAACCCGATCGATACAATACGTACACAATTAGCAGTGACGTTCACTCGTTTTAACGGTCGATTGGTGTGGCTTCGCTGTTATTCTTTAATTATCTACGATTGTAGATTGCCGTCGTTCAGACTGCAGCGACCTCGTTTACAAATTGGTTTTGGATTCCGTTCGAACTGAAGCCGGTGATGTGTAAGCAATACAATACACACATGTTGTATGTCCCGACATTTACGCGAGATCTGAATTAACTAGAAAACACGGGGGGGGGGGGGGTTACATATTGTTTTTTCTTTATTGAATCATAAAATACATAGCACAGGGTTATGTCACATCGGACAAATGGCCATCCGTGGAGGCTTTGCTGGCGAAATTTTCCGAACTGTGGCCGTCAAACTCTCATTATTTTTGAAATATTGTTCAACAATGAAAACGCGTTGTCCTCTCGTGTAGTGCTCCATTTTTACTAATCCTAAACTATTAGCTGTCAAACTGTGTTTTTATTTTTGGTCGTTAACACTTTATCACACAAATTCAAATCTTGCATTCATTTTGGGACACCCTTTATATGAAACAACGATTGGAATATTGTACCGTTTCGTAAAAACGTAAGCTTATTTGCAAATAAGTTTTAATTTCAAATTGAAATCACGTTTTCGAACAACAAAGATCGGTCGAAAATGTTTTGTCAAAGAATGTTAATATACGTCAACGTTAAGTCTTAAAACGTAAATTACAACGTATCATGATTTCGTTACTGACAACGATAATAATATTTATACAAATTGATTCGTATCGAATTTAATTCGCTATTGAAAATACGATTTTTTAAACACTGCTAAATTATTAATCAAACGAATTTCCTTATATTTTGTAAGAACTCTAAAAGAAAGAACAATTTAATCAAATGAAAAAAAAAACGTTCGTGTCTACAAGTTTTGATATTTTTTCTCTTTGTAGCTTAATTATTCCCAAGACTAAATCAAAATATTAATTATAAACATTTTCTTGTTTTGCCATTTTGGGTTCATATTTTATATTTCGCGTTAGTGCTCGGCTGCTCGTTGGAAATGTTGTTTATTAAATAAAATTATCTTTAGTTACAATACAAAGCCGCGTAATTAGATTGATGGTAGTGCCCCTAAAATTGCTTTATGTACGTATATATATATATATATACTCGTAAACTTTTGATGAAGTTAATTTTCAAATATTCCCGCTATATTAGGTTATATTAATTTGATAAAAAATCAATAATTAGGTATGTGTAAAAGTATACGTTTCTCCCCCACCCCCTCAAATAATCTTTTAGAGTGAACCGGTACACGAAATCGTACCTTTTAATTTTTTTTTTTGCAATTCATTTTAGTTGATTAAGTACTTTTGTTTTTTTTTTTACGATAATAATAAAATAGAAAAAAAACCAAATTTTAACAAAGCCTCTCGCCTTGCCGCGAACGTGCTAAATTCCCCCGTTTCCATTTTCGTATTTCGTTTGTAAACCAACGTACCGATCGGTGACCTACGGGCGAGGAATAAAACGAAGTTCCACCGTTTAGGCGATTCGGCGGCGTACGTTCTGCGTGAATAATGTGTCCGCCGAGTTTTTGTCTTATCGCGCAATACTTAGACACGTTGGTATTGTATGACTGACGTTATCCGGTTGGATAACACAGCAACGACAATAATAAATTGATTCCCCGAGCCGGTTCGAAACGATTTCGCGTAGTCGTGTGATGACGGTGTGGGAGCCCCGCACCGCCAGTTCGATTCGGCACGTTTGCCGGGCCGTGTCGAACGTAGCGATCGGATTTACGCGGGCGTTTGGAAAACAATAAATAATAAAATCATAAGCCGCGCGATCGCGATCGAAGAGTCCCCGGGCTGAGGAATACAAAATGATTTTCCGAGCGAAACGTAAATGGGAATCGTTCGACAGCGCGGACGGGAGAGGGGACCAGGACGTCGTGTACGTGCACGTGTTCGAACAAACGCGGCGTGATTAATTGTCGCGCGAAAACGATTGAACCAAAATGTACGGCACCGGTCCGCGTGTACGTGTCGCTCGCGGGGCTCCGACTATTGTTCGTTTCGTCGATTCGCGCGAAACGGAACGATAAGTGACGGCGAACAATGATTATTGAAATCGGAGAGATCGAAAACGAGATCGCGCCGAGACGTGTTGAATCCGTGCGTACCTACCGGCGGTCGAAGTTTGGATTGGAGTGATGACATCCCTCCACTTATTTTGAACAAAATATTACATACCCCTCGTAGTAGTTGTTATATACAAAGATTGTCGATTTATACTGGTGTTTTTACGATGATTTTTCAATTAGTCTTACAAGTATACAACGATGTTTATTATTATTATTTGATATGAAACAAGCATTTTTATCTCATTTGAATCGGACCATTCGATTAATTGTTTGCTATTTGTACAGTTTTACTGACTTAAAGGTACAGTATTAGTAAACATGTCTTTATTGAATTGGTCAACTAAATCGACTAAACTCGAGTACAAATAATATTACGACTTCGGAATAAAAATGTAGGCATCCCTTCACTTATTTTGGGCCACTTCGATCATTGATACCAATTGAACAGAACACGGTCGGGGTCTCGTCCGCGTCCGCGCGTTCGACCTAACCGGTAAAATAATTTAATCTATATCGGAACGTTACGTGTATTTTGTTCGTTTTTTTTTTTTTGGCGCGCGCGCGTTCAATATTTCGACAGTGGTCAACATTACATTTGAGATGTAACCAAGAAGTCATGGAAAAATATCAAGATAAGAAACTATGGAAAAAAAATATATATTAATAACATCTAGTTTCTAACATAACCTAACATTTCCTTTTTTCTTTTTCCCGCTCGCTAGTACGTGCTCGTATGTTTTTTTTATTTCAGTGTGGAATAGTATTATTTTTTTTGTGACAATAATATAATGAAATTACACAGTTATTGTGTATTCACAATACGCGTGATGAATTCCAGTATGGAGTAGACCTACGAAAGTGCAAATATACTCCTGTACCGGCTAGTGTCATATGCCATACAATCAAATACGGTAGTACGGCGACAGCGAAACCGAAGATCACGAAGAACAATGAATTAAAACCGTACGAATACTACAGACCTGGCTCATGTTATGGCAAGCATAGCATTGTGTAAACAAAAAAGAATATAATATATAAGGTAAGAACAGACATTTTGTAATAGGATAAAGTGAATAATAATCAGTAAGATGTTATATATTCGTCTTACTTAAGATTTGATTCATTCCACGATAAGTCATATGGTATTCCATTGTAATCGATAATGGTGGCGCCCGAAAACTTTTTTTTTATAAGCCACGAAATGAATGTTGCTCGTGAAAGGAGTAACGTCGCACGTTTGTACACCGTATTCGTTTCCGACGACCGCCATAACATGTACTTTTGACGTTGCGAACCGACAAGCATTACTTTGTACGTATACACCGCGGGAGTGGTCGTGTCGCACGCTATTTTTATCTGATAATCCCCGCGAACGGAATTCTCGCACGTTGTTCCGCGTATTCCTCTCGTCTCGGGGTCCGATTAATTTTCCGTGGCGCATATTATTTCGTTCAAACATTCGAAAACAGTGACGTTGTCCGCGTCGTTGCCACCGCGTACTCGTACATTTCACTCGAGATCAAATAATAATCGGTCTGGGACTTCGATAACGCGTTGCGTTCCCAAATTGTCCGTTCGATCGGCGTTTTGAAGTCGGACGTACCGGGACGATATTTCGAGCGCGCGGAATTCACCCAGCGCGGACCGTATCGTAATAACAATTACGGGACCTCGATTTACGCGGACAACAATCAACACGCCGTGGATTGTCTAGCGAATGAAAACCGACATAACTCTGTCGCAGTTCATTAAAAATATCGCGCGGGATAACGATTTGATATTATCGTTATTGCCGTGCGCAGAGCCGTAGCAAGGGTGAGACCACTGAGGCATTTGCCTCAGGCGTCACCGCAGTTGGGGCGCTAAACTTTGAGAAATTTTTTTGTATTAAAAATATTTTTTAGTATGATAAGTATAGAAAAATACCCATTTTCAAAAGCGTGAAAAAAATTTTACGGTTGGGGTGCGCATATATTGAAATTGCCTCAGGTGCCAAACAAAAGCTCTGCGCTTTGCATATCTGATTCTGAGCGGAGCGTGTATCGTTTTCGTATCGAAGTGTTTTTGAAAATGATTTTTTCTCCGCCAACACTCTTTCGCGTAGAAACAGTGGCCGTTGACATTTTATCAATAGTTTCCTTGTGCATAGGGAAGAGGAGTTACGGAAAATGACCGGAGCTCAAGACGTATACGAGGGTGGGGGGGACCCAAAAATAACCGGACTGATATTGCAGCGCTTGTAGTACGGGCTTTTTCCGCTAGGGACGTGTTAAATAACTCCTGAAGCAGTCAAGTACCAAGCGGCGTCGTTTCTAGGTTCTACGGCGGTTTTCGTGAGTTCAGTTTTCGTCCATCTTCGATTTTTTAGATTCCTGAAAATGGTTGATATTCGTCGCAGTGCATCAGACGCGGTTGTTATTAATCGTATGTTTGTCTACAGCTTATAAAGAGCCCAAGTTTTTGAGTGGTATTCGCGCTTTAAACGCGGCGACATTTCGCTCGGAATCGATCAACGCCCGGGACGACCTTCCACGTCCAGAACCATTGTTCCAGGACATGGTTCACTCGGAATACGGTCAATCGACCGTTTTATCTTGGCGTTTTGAGGCGTTTGCGCGAGTGTTGTTCGGTTGAAACGGCCCGATTTGTAGCGCACCGGTGAATGGTTCTTCCATCACGATAATAACGCTCCAGCTCACATTGCCGTCTGTGTGCGTGAATTTTTAGCTAAAAACTCAATGACACCGCTTTCTCTCTCCCTCCCAATCCCTACTCACTTGACTTGGCCGCCTGTGACTTCTTTTTGTTTCCTCGGATGAAAAAGACTTGAAGGGAAAACGGTTTGCGGACATATCAGAGGTGAAACGAAAATCGAATGAGACGCTCGAAGGCATACAAAAGGACGAGTATAAAAAACGTTTCCAGCAATGGAAAAACCATTCGAACAAGATTATTAGTGTTAATGGAGGGTACTTCAAAAGTGACTAAAAGTTATAAATCAAAAAAATTATTTTTTTATTGATGTAGTCAGGGTTTTTTTTTTTTTGGGCCCCCCTCGTAATCTCCGAACAGTATTAACCGTTCGTCAGTGTTTCGCTAAAGAAAATCGCTTTTCGAACGCGATTTGGGGTATTCGTCGTCGCGTTTTTCAGATTCAAAAGAAATAATGACGAACGGACATCCGCGGGTTATGGCTATCCGCCGTAATTTTTTTTTTTTGATTATCGTTATCATCATCATCATTATTATTGTTGTTATTCATATCGTTTGCCGTGCGTCTTTCGTACGATAATCGTTACGAACCGCGCGGCGTGGTTAATTTATCGACACGAGCGCGCACCGCACACACAGCCGATGGCGGACGGGCGGCAGGGATAAGACGTCACCCGGGGAAAAACGTGATAAGGGACATAGACCAAGCGGACCGGAAAATTAAACGTCATTTCCAGTTAAAATATTTATTATTATCGGGACTTTAAATGGATATTTTTGTTTTGGAAAACGTTTTACTGCGGCTGCCAATTGTAAAAATCAAATACTGTACGACGTATGCAAATGACGAAAGACGCACGACAATATATACGCGTAAACATTGCGTACATCTCAACTGTCCGTTATTATTATTATGATTATTATTTCGTTCGACGAGGACGTCTTAAACAATAAAAACGTTGACGGCACTTCGTAAAATCGATACGCGTGATATGCGTCCGACGGCCATTACCCCGCCGCAGAGTCGTGTGCTGGAGTCGCATGAACTCTGTTGTTGTACAACATATCTTTCTCGCTATAGTATTAGTTACCTGCTTGGTTTTTTAGTCTTTGTAACACGTCAACATACTTCGCGCCGTCTTGACCAGAAATCGTTGATACGTTTGTACGTTTACCGGTTGGACGTTAATGGTGTTTAATAAATTCAATAAATTCGTTTTCAATAATACCGCAGGAACGGACTTGAAACTAAAATTGTAGGTGTTCGCAACGACACCTAATCGTACCTAACCAACGGTACCTAACCGTTTTAGAGCATATTTTTATTCCCCCGAAATCGGGTACTTATTTGAAACGAAAAACTGGTCTCCCCGTGTATTGTATTTTTTGCTTATTGTCGATAACGAGAATCGAATAAATCGCCGTTTAAACGTAAAACGAGTGCGAGACGCTCGGATACAGATTTTCAGAGTTTTATCATTATTTTGAATTCGAAAGTAACGACAAAGCATTATGTTTAGACTCGTATTGCATTTCAATCTCTTAGAAAACCGTCCACGTCCAAAACGAACGCGTAAACAATTTTATTGGTTAGGTTAGGTAATTGCATTTTTGTTACGCTTCGAGTAGACTACTGGTAAAACCGAAAAACGTGTGAAACAAAGTTTGTTTTTAAACAAAAGATATCGTACCGTAAAACAATTTATAAATTTTTGTTACTGCAGTAATTTTTGTACACGATATATCAAACTGAACATTATTGTTATATTTTTATATAATACGTGTTATTTAAAGACAATTGCGAATTTCGGGATTTTCTATTTATAATTGGAATTCGGTTGATTTCTTATCGTCGCGATTTCTCGTCCCTGCGCGACGTCCCCTGCGTCTTGACGATCGGAAACGACGATGTGTTTGGCCGATTTAAAGACCTAAAAGACCTAAGTGATTTCTGAAAACAAAAGAAACGATCGGGAAAAACGGCCGACGTGAGTTCTCAAACCTTTTGTGCGAATATTATTCGTCTTGAGCGGTTCGACCGGCATTTAGATTTGCGTACAGTTATCGGACTGTTTCGATACGTCGTTTGGTCTGCTGGACACCAGCGATATTCGTTTACTTGTCACGCGACGACGACACAATCGCCTGTCCAAATATGGCCGCGGTGCGTTTCCGATCCCTTTGGCGACCGCGCCGCACGGAGGAAACGTCGACATCGCGCGTATACTTACGTATGGAGACTACGTGGATATTGTGTCCACCTTATCGTCGTCCAAGACGTGTTTTCATTATTTTCTTCACGCGTTGTAAAATTGTGTCTATTTTCGGACTCGTCGGACGTAAGTGTTCGGCGATACCGAGTGTTTGCGCCCCCCCCCCACTACTCCCGACGGAGATCCGACGAACGCGACCGACTTTAATATTTTCGAGTTTATTACGCGATATCGCGATCACGTTGAATTATTTTTTACGATATTATTATTTTGTTTCGTCAACGGGCGCCGTTCGAGAGACGTGTGTCGTCGTGCCGTGCAATTTCAAACGCATAAAATGTATTCGATTTTTTTATTCGTGTCATATACATTATCGTCTCTTAAAAACATTTTTAAATTAAAGTTTTACGTGGAGTATAAATATATTTCTACGAATCGGACGGAAAATAATAAACGCGTGTTCGTTTGAACGAACCGAGAAAAAAAAATAATATACAGTCGCGTTTACATCAGGTTCGCGGAACGTTTATTGTTGGAGAAAAAAAAAGTCAACGTTATTCGTCAATAATATATACGACGAGTATATATATAAATACGGTTTCCTACACTCGGCGGTACACATTTCCCGAACGATGTTGGTCTACTAGAGAATAATAATAATTATCGCGAATAAAATATATACCGATAGTCGACTAGAAAGACGAACGTGACGGACCGCGTGTGTTGAACAAGAAATAAATTTGAAATCGTTAAACGTTTAGAAAAAATTAAGTTTTTTTGCTTTTTGTCGCGCGATCCCGCCTTACAAAAACATGGGAAATAAATTATTACGAGCGCGTACGAATCGCACAGCGCACATAGGAGTATTTGAATGAAAAAAACCGGTCAAAATTATTTAATGATTTTTTTGGAATGTAATAAATAAAACACAATTTTTAATTAAAATTACGTGTTTATTCTAAAAAACATTCAATTTTGCCACGAAAAATTTTTTTGGTATAGGACGGCTAAAAGCATTGTGGCGCGGGTGTACACGGATCGATGCTGTCGACTCGCTCACCTGACTTTTTACTTTTTCTCTCTTTATTTACTGTGTGTATCACTACGCAAAGGCAATGCTTTACAGAATTCGTAGAACTATATATAAATACTGGTTTTTGAAAATTCTTTATTTTTGTGTTGTTTTTGCGAATTCAACTTAAAAGTGTAAAAACATAAATTGACGGGAAAAGGCGGACGGTATGATCGATGTGAAAAAAAACAAACTTTTATAGGTATTTTAATATTATCCATAAACCTATATTATGTAAGCTTAAAATCAATAAAATAATGTATACAATAAAGTACGTCCTCATACTTCCCATGTTCAAAAAAAGATTTTTTCTAAAAATTCAATCACACAAAAACAGTAGAAAAATAAATATGTACCGCCGTCTAAAGCGCCGAGGTAAAACACGTTCGGTTCCGATATTGACTGATTTTCGACTGACTGTCCACGATGGGACAAAACTTGAGCGTATTTTTATTGCTACTGTCTGACGGACCGGTTATCAAGCTTGACGGGAGTTAAGGTTTGGGAAGATTTTAACAAACTTGACAATATGCATTTTTGACCGGGGTTTTCATTCAAATACTCCTATGTGCGACGTTTCGGCGAATCGGCTGCGGGAATCGAGTAGACGCGACCGTTGAAGTCGACACGGCCGGTGTACACGCGATATCCGCGGACTGTGGTAATCCACCCGCGCGTGTATTATGTTAATCTCGTGATATATTTCGTATATCTTGTAAAATGGCAATTGGAGGAAACGATACGAATCGTCTAACGACGAAGAGAGAGAGAGAGCGAAAAAGACGAGTTTTCTACGAGATTTTATCCGTCCCTTGTTGTTTATTTGTTTCGCGTTTTTTTGTCTTTACTCCGTTTCAATTCGCAAACGTCTCTCGCTCTTTTCTCGCGTCCGAAAACCGTATGCGCGCGCCACGTACGCGGGCCGATTTTTTTTTTATCGTCGACCACGTCCGACAACAAATTGTATTTTACCACGTATTTCATTCGATTATTTATTACACGCCGTTCGGGCTACGTTTGTTTCGAAATTTTCAACAACTCCCTCGAGCAAACGTTTACTTTTGAAATTATTAACACCGTCGTTGAAACTTACGGAATTGACACATTGGTGGTAACGGGCAATACGTTCGTTACGATGGTACGTTTTCACTCGATAAGTTCGCAAACGTCTAGTAAAGCGACAGAGCACGTTTTCGATATTTTCTACGGTATTACTGACTTGAATGTTTTAAATTTCAAATGTATTAGTTTGTTATTTTCTTGTGCTTGATACTGCTGCTGCTGGGGAAATCGTTAAACAAATAAAAATGAATACCGTACGCGTACGAATGATTTCCAACCCGAAAACGACAAAATAAAAAATATATATATACTGTAAAACATTGTTCTCCGCTTCGCGTTTTCTTCGTCGTCGGTTTCATATCATTCGCAGTTTCACTCGGATCCGTTTTATTACCGTTTGTTCTCGCGCGACTCGTTCTTCCGGTTTTCACATTATTGCTACCTCTTCTCGTGTCTCTTCTTGGATTTTCGTTTTTTCTTCATGCTCCGGTCTCTCCGTTCGGTCCGAAAATTTGGACATTTCTCTCGAACGTCGCCAACGTGTCGTTCATCCGTCCTTCCGTCGTGTCTCGCTTGCATAATGTGTGCAACGAATCCACACGGCGTTTGTTCGTCTGCGATATCGTCTTGAACGCTGTTCGTAAACCGATTCAATCGCTTAAAAGTCTAGAACAGACACGCGGAGAACGGAACGGCGACGGCGAGGTCGCGTTTTTAATTCCGGGAGTGTCGGCTCCCCTAATTATTATTAATGTCGTCGTCGGGCTTTGTTCTACGCGTGTTATATATCGTTATGAGTACGTGCGTGTAAATGATGTTCGAGAGCGAGCGCGCGCGCGGTCGACGAAAAAACTTATCTCCGCGACGTTCACCGTCTCGTCGTCGCACGCCGTCACGCGTCTCGGGGAATATTGTTCCCTGCCGTCCGCCCCGCTACCCCCGAAACTTAAATCTCCTAATGGAGTGTATTTATCTTGCTTGCCCTCTCCGCCGTAGCGCGCGTCTATAGTGGTAACACCTTTTTTTTTCCCCGCGCCCGTACGACATACGCGATATATATATATATACTGATTTGAGTGCTTTTTTCCTTTTTTTCCTCTTCTTTTTCCCGTTTGTACACATACACGCACACGAAATATGTTCAAAATAGTATATTTTTAACGTTTGTTTAGGAACAATGAAACGATAATACATATATATATATATATACTGGATTCCGAACGAAGAATATATTGGTTTTACTACAACGTGCTCGGGTTTTTTGTCTGCGAACACTTTTTCTACAGAAAGCGTGCTCGGACGATCTTTTGACACGCGTCAACAGTAGCACAAATCGTATCTAGTCGGCACGTTTATTCGACGAGCTTTCCGATTTTCCCAGTTGTTTCCTTAAGCGTAACGGAAAACAACCGGGAAATTGAAGGGAAACCCGTATTCGCGTTTTGGACGTTGAGGATTTTCGTATTTTTCAAGAGCTCAACGTGTAAACATAGGATTTGACGAGTTTTTAGTATTTTTACGACACGTTATCATTAACTACAATAAACTGCTAACGTTCGAGTAACTCGGTTGATCCACTGCATCCGCGGCTCACTGTTACCACCTCATTATTATAAATATCATTGCGGTTATGCGACGTGTGCGGTTCGACAAAATCGATTCGGGTAAAGGATTAAAACGGCGTGTAAATATGTGTTTAGGGAAATACTATTTTCGACACACGCGCGCAGCTCGCATGGGGATTATTCCATTTAATGTTAACAACGGGTTAGGGACATATGACATATCTATTATCATCATTATTATGTTCACGCAATTTTCAGTTATAATCATTGTCGTTATTCGATAACATGTATTTTTCTATTACATTTTCCGGGCGATACGGTCTGTTGATCGGAAATCGTCCATAGAGTAACACTGTAATAAAATAGTTACCTCTATACGATTAAAAAGAAAAAAATGGTTAACGCTCATAAAATTTAAATACACGTATTCACAAATAAATAAATTTTGTTTAGAATCGTTCTTAATTTTTGTTAATATTTCAAATTTTAATAATAATAAAAATTCATATACTATAAACCAACTGTAATAATACAAAAAACAGGTGGCCTTATGATTAAATGAGAATAATAAAATGCGGGGTGTGGGTCCGAGAATAGTTTAAGAATGAAGTCATAAAAAATAAAATAAAACAAAAATGTAATAAAAATAAAGCAAAATAAATAGAACGTTTTTTTATCTTGTTGCTCGTACTTGATTTTTTATTATATCTCTGAATATAATTGACCATGCAAAGAGTATTGAGAAAATAGGTTGGGTCGGTGCCTTCACTTCAAAGTTAAATTCACCAACAAATTAAACAAGCCAATACGTTGATGTACAAAACTTTAAATCGTTTTACGGAAAACCAATTTCGTGGCGAGTAGCAGAAGTGTGGCACACGCACGGTTTGGAGAGAGCATACACACTGACGAGGTCATCAAAGGGTCTATGGTGTAATTATTTGTGTTTTTATGACAGTTTTCTGCTGTAGCAGACTATGTTCGTGGTCCGGCTAGCGAGTGGCTAATTTGTATTGAATTTTCCGTATCTTTCCTTTGCAGTAGGAGTGGTGTTCAGCGTTCTAATTGTTCGTCTTTGGTTCGTTCTCACGGATATTTTATTTTGTTTAAATTAAGTATAATGTGTTATATCTATGTGGCTAGTTTATATTTTTTGATGCCCCGATGGTCAATATCTCTCGTGTGTACTGGTTGTTTGTTATTTCGTTTTTATTCGGATAGTCCGTGGGAAAGTTATTTGATATTTATATTATAATTTAAGTATTTTTTTTACTCGTAAATTGAATCGGTGTTCCAGAAGCATAAGTATATTTTTATTTTGAAAAAAATGTACGAAATAATTTCGTATGGTGTTATATATGCATACACTAATACCTAAAATGTTTTTTACTAATAATGATTATAATAGTGATATGTGTGCATATCATTACACAACGTTTGATATGATAATCGTGCCTACTTGGAAGTTCGTACACTAAAGATACATATATATATATATATATATATATCACGTTATATGAATTATAATGTATTAATCACTAAAACAAATATGGTATTTCCTCTTAAAGTTAAAAATCACGAACATACAAAAAATGTATATTTATATTTTAATTGTAACCTTTATTCTATACTTTATTCAAATCTGAACATTATTACGGTGTAACAGGCGACTATTACCCCCTATACTTAATTATCGGGGGGGGGGGGAGTAATAATCGCCTAGTGTAATACCCAGTGGCATAGCCTGGGGGCTGATGGCGCTGCAGCTCCCCTCCAAAATTTAAGGAAAATTAAATAATGTTTACGTATATAACAGGTATTTTTCAGTAGTTTTTATTAATTTATAAGTTTATCAAGAAAACAAAAAAAATAGCAGCCTCAGCCTCCACTAAATAAAAATCCTAGCTATACCACTGGTAATGCCTATATGTATTTATAACAGGTGTAATAATCACCGGAGCCCTAAAATAATTATGTTATATGTATATATATATGTACTAAATATATTTCATGATAAATATTAGATATAATTATTATTAGTTATTTTATCTACTTATAATCTACAAATGTAGTTAATTAATATAATATAACTAATAACTACAATATTATAAGTGGATTTATTATTTATTACATTAGTATAAACCATTGACAATAATATAACTATGTATATGGCAATGACTAACGACTATTCATGATATAACATAAAAAAAAAAATTATAAATAATTACCTATAGTTTTTTTTTTTTATTTGGAGTAAATCTTTAAAATATAATAGTATTAAGTAAACTGTGTTAGTAATACACAGTTGCAAGTTTAAGCATAAATACGTTGTTATTCGAAAGAATAAAAACAATACATCTTATTAATTTATAATACAATATATATATAACTAATGCAATATAGTATACCACATATCTAAAACGTCATTATTCAACTTATATTGTATTTTATTATATATGAAAACGATATATATTAAATTGATATACTCGAATATAACTAATAAGTTTAAATAATAATAATAATACTCGTAATAAATACTAAATATTAATAATAATTTATATTTTTATAATAATAATAATAATTTTAAATATTAAAATACCTTAGGCGATTATTACCCGTGTTTACACGCTCATTATAAATATAATGAAATTTCGTAATTAATTTTCTGCTGAATCGATTGGAATTATTTATCATCGGTTTTAAATCGTGTGATGAGCTCGATTATTAGATGTTTATAATAAAAACGTTAAACATGTTGAAACGAACAGCGATTTCTCGGTTACAAATATCAAATCACGAGAACGTCTAAGGTATGCCTACGCGACGTATTTGTCTTTTCAAGTAATCACCGGAAGTAATTCGACGCATCTTGAACCCGCGCCCCCTCACACATTAAAAATATTGTCCGTAATAAATCAATAACAAGATGATTTTCCGGGTTTCCCGGCAAAATCCATATTATTCATCGCTGATCGAAGCGTTTCTCGTACGTTGAAATCACTACTATATATCTATGTATACATCGCACTTATCTACACGACGCACAAAGCCGCGGCCTATTGAACCGGAAAATAGGACGGGCTGTTAAACCTTTAAAAGATACTTCGCTTTACTCCGTGCCGAGTACCAATGTTTCTACCGTTTCGTTCGATTCTTTTTCGCGGCTCTATACGACGACAACAACAACATGTGAATACAAACAGTCGCTGGACTGCGCACGTTGCTGGGACGATTTTTCCGTCGGTAGCGGAGACGGAACTAGGATTTTTGACGCCCGGGGAAAATGTTAAAATGTATATGCCACCAAATTTTTACGCCCAGGGATCAATCCCCATCTCCCCCGCCCCCTCCTTTCTGGTTCCGCCACTGGTCGTGAGCCACGCTCAAATATTTCCACCCGTAATCGCTGTAACCGTATCGGTTTTCGACACGACTTTCAAATCATTAAGGAACTTAACAAAAATGATAGTATTAGAAAAAAATCCGATGAACGTTGTCCGAGTAATAAGCGTCTGCGTTTTGTCGGCTCGGACAAAACCGGTAAATGTTTACGGCCGGCGTTTCAAATGCCCGTTAAAATCGATATTTCATCGAGACTTATACGGTCTAATGTCCGTCGAACGGCGTTTTCATTTTGTTGGTTTTCGTTTAAAGTATATATATATATATATATACACACACGTACACGCGTTGCCATCTGGAAGTCAATAGTTCACGTTTGTTCAACGCGTAAAAAACGGGGTTATAATTTCGAAAACGGTTTGTAACGATGAAGATTCGTCTGAAAGCTTAGCGGCTCATAACGACGAAGAAAATAGGGCGGTGTACGCGATTCGGATTCGTTTCGTGTGATGAAGTTGATAAAATCGCGTGCGTTTTAAATAGATTATTACGTAGAAAATGTTTCTGCTGAACACGTATTTTTACAGACGACCTTTCGTCCAGTTCGTACACGTTAATTTGGTTATGAAACTCGGAGAAAATAAGCGGAAAACAACCGAGTACAACGAACCGACACGGTATAACGTTGCGTCGGACGCGATACGTATACGTGCGACGAGCACACGAGTATCACGACAAACAACAGGACGTGCGCTCGTGTATAATCATGTGAATACTGCATTGTTTTTGTTCTTTTAACGTACGATTTTTATACGAATTAATTCCACGTCCATATTATTATACTGCGTAACAGGGCTGGAGGGGTTTCCCTCCCACTCCCACTCGTAAAACGGTTCACAAAGGAAAACAAAACCTAATCACATGTGTTGAATTGTCCGGACGGGGACTCGCGTTATTATTATTTTATTCGTTAAACGAGACGGAAACTTTGTATTTTACAAACTACGCGGCGACTCATTATTTTTGCGAATTTTTATAAAGTTCAACGGGTTTTCGCGTATTCGATATTAAAAAAAAAAATCCCCGCTTTGTACGTTAATTATGTTAAACGCATCCGTTACGGGAAGACGTTATTTCCCATGGTATTAGTTTCAATCGAGTTTTCCGAGCGATAATCATCGCTGTTACGAACCACGTTAACAGAATCGACCCGTAATTTCGACGGAACCACGTCCATTCGACAATCGCGGTTCCTCTCACTTCGCGGCCCCGAACAACAACAACAACTACTACTACTACTACTACTACTACTATTATTCGTTTTCGATCGGCTACATAAAAAACGATCCGAAACACCCTATGTCGCGATCCTATCGACGTTGTTATTAGCCCGCGATCGTCGCTGAGACACGCGCATCTGTCGTGATTTGACTTACTCTGTCGCGTGACGATATCGCCTTACGTTTCGCAATCATCTAACGGCTATTTACCCGGTTCGTGTTTTCTGCAACATTTTTCTCCCAATCGTTCACGTCCGTTGCACAACCGGCTTATTTGGACGTCCTCCTAAATTATACGTCCAATGCGTTCGAAAATTTATTTTTTTTAACGTTCTACGCGTCCAACGAAAATCCGAACTGTAAACACGTGTGATACGATATTATGCACGCGAAACAAAACATTGAAAACAATTCGGAAAATACCGGAGAAGACCGACACAAAACACGACCATCACTACTCAGTGGTTGTTAGACAAAGAATTGTTCAGACTGGTTTTCAAACGTCGGACGCGTATTTTAGGACCACAAGAGCCGCGCGTGCAACCGCCGATCTACCGTTATCATCGCGGTCGGGTGAAAACTTTTTTTGTATAAACGAACAAAATGTGTTATCGTTTACGACCAGAGACAAGACTAGTGCGTTTCTACAAGAATCTAACTGTTGGACGACAGACGACGGAACCCTTAAAGTACGTCCAAGAATATTTGATCGACTTTCTATGCTGTCCATAACTGGACATTTGAACGAGACGCTTAACACGGTTTGCGTACGGGGCATAACCGTCGTTTGATGAACACGGTGAAGATTTGTTCGGAGTGTAAGAACCCATCGGTTTTTTATTCGTAACGCTCACACATTTTATAGACGAATAGTACGCATTGGGTCTGTGCGTATGTATGTATGCACAGTCATATTTTTACTTGAAACATTTAATTTCTAGTGATATTTCAATTAATCATAGTCATCATCGATTTTACGGATTTGAAAAACAATTATGTCTGTTTGTACTGATTACATGATTGAAATGTACGGTTCTGTTAATATTTAAAACGCGTCTCGTGTTCAATATGGTTTTTAATTTATTTGCACGACTCGCGAAAAGAAGGAACGGGGTGAAATCTTCTCGTGTCCCCATAAACACGACACTGTACCCGTTCGCTACAAAATCCATGAAATGTATAATATTTCAAATGAATTACATTAAATTGGAAAACGACATCCATATATATTTCATAATGACGTTACACGGAAACAATTTGAACACCTAATAATTAAATAGTTGAAATATCACGACGACTGTTTATATTGTATCGTGATGTTATATATTTCAACGTAACCGGTACGGCCGAATGCTTATGGTATGATTTAAAATTAATAACGACGATAAGCTGCTTGCATAAAGTTTGGCATTTCGTACAAAACTGTCGGTACGCGGAGTAAAATTCGTAAGATTTTCCGAATCGCGCGACGTTTTGTCGTGAGCTGCAGAGATATTTTTTTTGTAATGTCGCTCTGGGAAAACGACTGAAAAATGTCAAACGTTTAATACGAAAACAAAACCAAAAACAAACGATGGCGTTGAAACGAGTACGGGGAATATTTCTTTTCTTATCGCGTTGGGCGACAACGCAGGTTGCGCAACTCACGACGGAATCGACACGAGTAAAAACAGATGGAAACAAAATATCAACATGTGTCGTACACACGATAATAACAGTTACCGGTGACTTCTCCTTTTTTCAATTCGTCGTAAAATATTCGACCGCCGCCCGGGTCTTCACAGCGTGTTCTCCGGTTTGCACGTGCGACGAGATCCTCTTCGGCGGCTTCTCCGCCCGCTCGTCATTCTTCCACGCGTTTCGTCCGTCCCGGAAAAAACGAAGCCGACGTGTATACCTTTGTCTGCCCGAGTGCTTTTCGGGTGTCGACGTGTCTCGTTATACGTCTCGGCACAGCAAAAGCTACAGTGCTCCGTCGTGTTCTCGGGTTCGATTTTTGAACGCGCAAAATAAATCGGTACGCCGTTTCAACTTACCGAGTCACGCCGGATTTATAATCCCATTTACCACTGCCGAGCGTGATGGACGTGTTAAATTATGGACGAAAGGAATTTCGCGAACGTTGGATTTCCAGTGGACGAAGAACGTTTTTTGCTGATTTCCCGCGGACGATTTTTCAATTCAGACGTAAAGAGTCGTATCGATTTTTCAAGTACCGTCGTTAAAAAACCGTGTATAAAAAAAATGAAAACAATTCAACGTACGTAACTCTGGCAAACGTTTAGCGCGTATTTTTAAAAAGTTTATGAAATTTCGATTCTAACGAAAGATTCTAACCATCTTGGTTCAAAACACGAGAAATTCGATTTTGAACGTGACGGTTTTTGTTTCCATTTCAATTGACTTTTTTCGTTTTTCGTGATTATCCGAACGATTAACAAAACGATTTCCTACAATAACGATCGTTATGTTACGTCGTACCGTTGAATGCAATAGACTAGTAGCCATAGGAAATACGTCGCGCGAGAACGAACGGTCGAAAAAGTGCGACAAGACGCTGGACAGCGTTTTGAATTCATGTACATTCGATTTCGGCGATTGAATATTATTAGTTGGGAATTCCCGACCACAGTCATCCTCCGCGGGCGGCGTAATCGATTTCGCTACGACTCGTATGATCTGAACGATCCGAAATTGTTTGTACGTTTTCCGAACCGTTTATAGTCCACAACGTCGGACCAGTTGGTAGAAAGACGAGATATTATTGATTTTACGTACTACGTAATACATAACGCGAATATAACGAACGTACGCAAGACAGTAGCCGTAGTAAAGTTATTGAGAGACCTAACCGTGTACGTTTGGTTTTGTTCGACATCGATGCCGGCGTGATGCCAGAAATTACGTATCGCCGTTATTGTAATCATTTGTGGACGTGTCGGATCAATATTAGCGCCGATAAGACGAAACCCGACGTTGACGCTGATGACCAGGGCCGGATTTAGAGGGGAGGGGTGTAGCTTTCCCGCCTCACTTTAAATATTTAACACGTCTTAGTCGGCAAATTTGAAATTTTGACGTCTAAATGATCAAGTCGGTAATTATTGCTTAAAACAATGACATTTTGTCATGGAATAAAATAGATTTTGACTTTGATAATTATTTTGATCAACAACTACCTTCGAAGACATAATTTTTTACCTTCATAAAAACATAATTTTTCGTCGTATAGTATTTATAGAATTTATGGTATTTCGTTTATTATCTGCAACCGCGTTTATTATTCACAACAAATAATTTAAAGTAGTAATAACCGATATTGATAATACACGACGCTGATTCGGTTGACTTTGCGTTTTGAAGTTTTAATTAATTATTAATTAATACTTAAAATATGGATAAAAGTGAAAAAAAATAACAAAGTGTTTGACTTGCGGTGGTGTATTCGATAACGATTATAAGACGTTTTAAACGTAAAAAAGTTTTGGTCAAGCATTTTGGAGTTCTCGAAAATTAATTTGTAGCCGTAGCCAACAAAAAAAATGGCTGAGTACAAACACTGATACAGTAACATTTTAGTAGTATTAATTTTTTTTTTCTACGTTTAGATTCATATTTGAATACACGGAAATTATTATTTTTTAACCATTATGAGTATTTAAATAGTTGTTTAAATTACAAATCTCTTAAATATATATATATATATACATATCTTAAATGGAGATGGCGGCTACTGATTTTAGTGCATTTTATTAATAATCGGTGGGCAAACTATGCTTATAACGCCGCCCTGCCCCCTCTAAAAATATGTATAGCCGTGCCGACGACATGACGGGAAACGAGCGAGACAGAGAGAGAGAGAGAAGGGTAGGTTAGGTCTCGAAAAATAGTAAAACCCATTTCGGGCGGCGGACGTGTTAAATCGCGTAGCATATGGACACCGCCGAGCGGCAGGCGACGGCGCCAATCCTCGGCCGCGGACGCGCGTCACGTTCCGTCTCGCGTGCGGCGCGCGTGTCGTCGGCGGCCCGTTCGGCCGGCGACGGGTGAAAAAGCGTACGCGCGCACGTGGACCGATCGATTTTTTTTATTCGTCCCGTCGAGTCGCGCGCGCGTACGTATTTTCGTTCTTGTCGACTGCAAGAGAGTTGTTGGGCGGGACGACTTTGAACGGCCACCGCGCGACCGTACGGATTTCGTGAGGGAAACGACGACGGGGGTGTTTTGTTTTTCCGGTTTATTCTTCGTCCCGTACGAATATGTTCCCGGGAACTCTTTGACCTCGCGCGACGCCGTGTCCGGAGAATTCGTCTCGGCGTGTTTTGAACGGGAAGGTGGGTGGTGGTGGACGATCTTGTTTGGGACTTACTTTCGCTAATAATATGGCCCTTTTTCCCGCCGGCAAAAAATAAAAAACCCAGGCGTCTCCGTTCGCTGCGAACACACATATTTCAAACGCATAACTAAAATATTTACGTCGGCTCCAGCGGATTGTTGACGTCTGTCAAATGTTTTGAACAAGTCGTCGTGTCGCGCAGCATATTAATTCCGACTTTGTACACAAGTGTACCCGTTCTGCACGGTCGAATCGAAACTACGACGTTACTTGCGAAAGATTTTTTCGTTTCGAGCGTCAGATGAAGTACGATTATAAACACGTCGCGTCGTCGTCAATCGACGCTTTTGAATCGTATACTATATATTTTTGAAATTTAAAATTGTAAATTACCGTAACGAGTTGTTATTCGAAATTACGAAATTACTTAGCGGAGTATGAAATCACGTTTTTCGAAATTGCCCGTATGTTTTCCGTGTTCGTTATAATTGTGTATGGGGAAATATTTTTTTTTTTTTGAATTTCAAAAATAACTTTTTAACACAATTAAATATATTATTATGAATCAACTTGACTTGTGCCCGGCCTTGACAGTCTGACCGCGATCGCACCGCGCGTAACAATAAAAAAACAAAACTCGATATACCCGACTACTTCTATCTCGGATTGTTGTTCCGTTGGTAAAAGAAACGAGAAACAAACGCGCGCGCGCGCGCGCGCACACACACACCTACCGATAAGTGAAAAATCGCCTTCTCGTGAGATATCGCTCGCCTCGTATCCGTTTCGGGTCATCGGACGATTTGAGAAATCTCCCGTCACAAACATAACAAAACGATACGTCCTCGCGTTGTGTCATTATTGCGTCGTGCACACCACGCGTAACGGGATCGGCGACGGCCTCCGGTCTGCGAAACGCGCGCACAATGCGGACAAAGCGCACCGCTGCTAGGTGTGGCGCGCCGGGTTTCGAATTTCCGAATCCATTAGGGAATAGTCCGCGGGGCAACGTATTCGCGCGGATATCCCGTCGGCTTGTACTTTCGAACAAGTCCTCCGGAAACTCGACACCTTTGTGTTCGTTAGATTCAATATTTACAACACACGCGCAAAACATGATACTGTCGAGGGTAATTCATAATAAAAGTCAATCTGCTCGCTATACATACACGTATATATATATATATCTTTAGTGTAGTCGACCGAATCGAACTTGAAACGTTACGTTTGTTAATTATTTACAGGGCCGTGGTACGTACAATTAATACGACGAGATTAGTTTTTCGCGCGGTCGGCGTGGGACGACGCCGGCGAAAAACCACCTGAAAACGCCACGAACGACGATTCGCTCGTTGCCGAGGACCGTTTTTACGAAATCTTTTACAACGTATATCGACATACTTAAGCAGTACATAATATGTAAGTACGTTAAAACAACTTCGAAACCCGAGGAGTAGTTTTGTTGAACGCACGTGTCGCTTCAACTCGAGAGTTTTAATCACAACTATCTTATACCCGTCAAAATGTCAACAATGTTTCGTAGAAAAAATGCAAAACCGAGTTTGGAAAGAGAAATCCTTTTAATAACCCAGTGTTATTGACTTGCGTAATCATTTGTGCGCAAACATGGATAGTTTTCAAAAACGGGTTTAAAATATGTTTTATCGACAACAGATGACATTATTAAATTTTTACTCTTCTCTCGGTATAAATCTCACGTGTACGTACAAATGTTTTAACTAAACATTTTTACGGTTTTTCATTTATAATAGAACTCGGCCGTGTCTAAGCTTTTGGTGACATTGTTTTAAACAATTTCTGTAATTTCTTATGTATATGATATATATATTGTTAAAATTAAAAATACATTGTCACACCAACATCATTTCCGTACAACAATATACGTGATACATTACACAAACAATACTGTTGATTACGAAAGAAAAACGACAACAATGTAATTTAACGAAATTTTAAAACTGTATGTACACGTATGTGTCATTGTTCTAAGCGAAATTTCGTAGTTAAAAAAAAAAAATCGCAAAAATCGCAAAACTTCATTTATATATTACATATATTAAACGGTTCCACTTGACATATATATTTCGTAGAGAAATCGTTCAGATTAAAACGCGCAATTCTAATAGTCTTTTTAACTCTTTTTTTTTTTTTTTAATCTTATCTCAGAATCTGGTAACAGTGGAAATTAACCATTGCGGTGAGATAATCGGTTTTCTTTTCTTTTTTTTAATTACGAAACCCGTTTATTATTAATATGCAAAAAAAGAAAAAGAAAAGCGGAATGTCGATAATCGGACGTAGTTTTTATACTAACATCACGACTATCGACTTACCGTCGTGGATTTACGCGCGTGTACTGCTTTTTGTTGTTGCAATCGACCTAAAATGTTGCGGACGTACCGGCTACTATTCCGTACATTACGTAATCGGTCACTGGAAATTTATCGGAATGTACGATATTAAAGGGTTCCCCGTCGGAATGTACGCGGCACGGTCCCTCCTAAATGCGTTCGACGTGGGGCCGAAGCACCGACGACCCGATGTGTATTAAGGTCGTTTTATAACGCGGGAAAAAAGAATAATAAAAAAAAAAAAAACACACTGGCAACACCCTTATATATGTGTTTTATTTTAAGTACGTAAACGGGAGGCAACATTTAGCCAATCCCTTTAAAACTGTTTCGATGTCGATTCAATTTGCACAAGAGGCAAACCTAATCAAATTTGCCCCCAACGCCCTAACCAAATGAACCCGTCTTATTTACCGCTCTATCGGTTCGTAATGTCTTTTGAAAAACGAAGAAAAAGTTCTAATTTTATTTGTAATGGAAATTTCCACCGGAACGTCGCAATGTACGCGTGTATATATATATATGTGTGTGTGTGCGCGCGCGCGTGTGTGTATTAGGGTTACCTTTCGCAGGCGTATGACTTTTTAAAAATGGTTATAATCAATAATACCGTTTTCTATAGTTTCGCGAATAACCCCATTCGTCAACATTGAAATATAATACAATCTCGTTGTTAACAGCTTCGCGAGTATCTCATTTTACGAACTGAACGTTAGGCATTGCATTTGGACGATTCGCGAGGAATTTGATTCGTCCTCGTCCGCGGTCACGATCGTCACGCGGCCCCGCCACCGCGTTTAGCGTTTTCGGTCGGTTGCCGGACACGGTCTGGTCAGAGTCGTCCGATCAGGGGTGCGATCTGAGACTCTGAAGGCCCAGGCCGGTAAGTTTTTAGGAGGCCTTAAACTAACGTGATCAACACAAAAAAAAAAATTGAGTTAGTCTTGAAAAACCAAAGTAAGTGCCATCGCCAACCACCTATAAAGAGCGCTAAAATGCCACGACCATAATAGTAGCGTGTACAAGGCACGAAAATCGACGTGAGGGCTATGTGCCGGGGCCGCTGTTGAGGTTATAACTCAAAATAAATCAAAACCAACTTTTCGGCACTCGGCCCGTTATTGATTTCCAGTCTTCGATTTAGCAGCGATCGCGCCCGATCTTCTTGTTGCGCGACCGCAAAAATACGTGCTCACGAATCGTACGGGCCGGGGACAACGAATTTCCGTCGATATCGACATGGCGATCACGCGTAAATTTTTTCTGTACGCGAAGTAATGTCCATATTTGTATTTGAGAATTTTTTCCAAAAAAACTTTAGAGCTATAATTGGCAAACATTTCATTACGACACCAGTTCGGTACAACAAAACGTACACCGGAACAACGACTTCCCTACACGCTCCCAACAAACAATATGTATAAAAAAAAACGTGTATGAAATTATTATTTTACTTGATCCAATTTTAATATTATTCATACATTTTTTTTTTTTTAATTAAAAACATTATTTATTTATTGAAAATTTACAATTTATTCAATGAGTACAAATAGTAAATGTTTTTTTTTTCTGTTCAATTAGACATAAAAAGAACGTTGGTTTTACGAAGGCTTGACCAGGAGGGCGCACAGCTGCGAAACTCGGGTATGCATACGTTTAAAAATAAAATTTTAATTTGTCCGGTCCTTTAACTTTGAAATCGTCCTGTCGTCCAAGCCACGAGCCGCCACTGCACGTATGTATATTATATCCAAATAATATCAACTTACACTCGTACATTGTGATGGCTAAATTTAACCAGGTTTGTTACAAAACAAATGCGTTATCGGCCGTAACACGATACGTAGTGTATACGACGAAGTACGACGAGCCGCGCGTTTGTTTAGAGCTCAGATTTTGAGATTGAAATTGTCTACTAGCAACTAGTGAGTGAATTTCGGCTCATTTTTTTTTCTCGGTAATAATCCTATGGAAAAATCATTGTGATAATTACAGTTATAAATGTATTTAACGAAAAAAAAAAATCGTTTTTCTTACATTCTAATTGAAATCGGTACAAAAACGTTTTTCGAATTATCTCAATACAAATAACGGAAACAGTTGTACAACTCCTTTATAACTTTCGAAGTCCAAATACAAGAAGTTCATAATTATTGATTTACGTAATTAATAAACCGGCGTCGCGTGTCGTGCCGTTGTCGTCTTGTTTTATTGTTACAATTCCTGAAACTTCGACATCGGTTATTCGATGGAACAAGGACAATTTTAGGCTGGGGGTGGTTTATTACGCATAGTTCGAACCGCACAGTATTCAACATTTTAATAATTTTAACTCTCTGACATTTTTCGATCTGTTCGCTCGTTTTCCCGTGTTCGATGGTGTTATCTATTTACCAATACTCGTGTTCTCACACATTCTCACGTACCCGTTTTGACACATTATTATTCATCTTGATTTCCGTATTTTGAAATATTTTGTACAGACGTTTGATTTTTTAATAAATCAATAAGTAACCGACGGCGATGTTTTCAAATGTCGAATATTCCGATCAGAGGTGTTGAACGAAACATGTATATTTTTAAACGCGTGTGATTTCCGTCCGGCCGTAATCAATTGTTACACGCCAAATACGACGACGAACATCAATTACTCGGGAGATCTGCCGCTGTATTGGGATAAAAAGTGTAATTCAGTCGGCTCAGCTCTGCACGTTTATGCGGCGCGCGCGTTGCCGAGTGAATTCGTTTCTTTGTGAAAATGTTCAAAAAGGATTCGCACGGAAACACGACGTCGACCGTTTTAAACGCGGAATGCATAATAACAGCGGCGGCGGTGGCAGCAGTAGCAGCAGCAGCAGCAGAAACAGCGAAACACTCCTTTTATATATGGTCGTTTTCGTTTCACCGAGTTAATTTCAAAAGGAAACTGCGAGAGATTTAACTTGAGCCCTTGCATTGTGTCAGGTCGCGTTTATTAAATTTTTGACGGGAAAATCGATTATCTTTTCGGTTTTTTTTTCGTTTTTTTTTTCGCGACGACGTTTTTTGTGATAAAAGTTTTTGATATGCGTACCACCGTTCCGTCGATCTCCGCGCGTGTTGATGAATATCACGGACAAAATGTTCCGGTCATATACGTATTCTGCGATTTGCAGCTTTCTATCTTAGTCCTAACTGTTGTTGTATGCGTGGAACGCTGTAGACCGGACTTAGGTTATGAGCTGATTACAGTCTGATCAATGTCCACGGTAAAGTTAAAATCGATTTCAAAAATTAACTTGTCGAGCAACGTTTATTAAAATACGATATATTACTTTTTTCAATAGGAGTAATGTTACGAGAAGTTAACTATAACACGAGTTAGCATATTAAAGTTACAACCTAGAAAAAAAAACGACCAAAAAAAAACTGTTTATTGTCTGTGTGTTATTACAAAACGTATGAAACGCACGACCAAACGTTTTCGAAATTCACCCGCGCACGTTCCATATCCGTTAGCCCGTGTGTAATTGCGATTTTGGATATTCGATTTAATATCAGGTAACTGCACAAATAAGCCCAGTCGTACGTTTGTGCGTTGCTTTGTCGTGTTCCTCCCTCCCCCCACTCAAAATCGCTCGTTGTTTTGTCTGTTTTTCGCAGTGGCGCGCCCAGGGGGGCTTCGGGACTAAAGCCTCCTCCAAATTTTTTTTATAAGCTTATACGTTATTCTGGAAAAATATGTTATTAAAAATTACTGTTTGTTGTGTTTACTTGTGTGTGAGGGAAAGTAGGAAAATTTGAAGGTTATTCCCTCCCCCCCCAAAAAAAAATCCTGTGTGCGCCACTAGTCTTATAAACCGAACTAGTTGAAAATGTCTTTCGTTATAACTATTAACTTTTAACTGCGAGACATATCATTAATTCATATTCTTTGCGAATGCCTTACCTATATATATATATAAATACAAGTATATTATTTATCGTTATCATTTTAATAAATATAAATAGAATAATTCGTTTACCGAATCGTTTAGTAATATGACAAATGCAAATAACGTTCGTGTCCATTCATTATATAACCGTATAACATGACTATTTTTATCAGTTTCCGACGTTCTCACCATGTAAAACATAATTATTTTTGAACGTGTATAGTGATAAATTAATAATATTATATATGATAGATTATGATGTGAATAATAAATTGCGATAAAAAAATAAAACACTAAGAGATAATATAAAAACAAAATATTATATACGCTAAAAGTTTAAGTATAATATTTGTATATATATATATATGATTAAATTTTAATTAATTATGATAAAAAGTTTAAAAAATCGAATTCTTAAAGAGTTTACAAGCTAAACAAAATAATAAAAAAAAGGAACGTACTATAGTTTTTACGTGATTTTATAGTACTCAAACTTTAAGTATTTTTTTTTTATCGAATGGGCAAAGAATTTCACTTTAAAACATATAAGACAACTTAATAAAGTCTGATAATTTCTCTGCCGATAATGTATATTATTTTTCCGAATATAAAAACACCGACTTATTGCACAGTCGAAATTGGCTGCTCGACGAAAAAGAAAAGAAAAAGATACCCCAAATAAAATAACGTTTTAATGGTTAAAGATTATTTTTTCAACAAAAAAGAAAAAAAAGAGAGTTTTATATACGATCCAATAAGTTTTCGTATGTTCAGAAAAAATACGAATCATATTTTGAACTATACGATGACGAACTATTTTCGTCCGAATCAATTTTTGTTTTTAAAAAAACTTTATAGTTTTCAATGTTTGTACACTCAATAATTTTTTAATTAAAGCACATTCATTAATTTTATTGAAAACTGACCGCACATAATTTGAATCCGACAATTAGAAAATATTAAATTCCAGCAAAATGATATTTATTTGAAGTGAAATTAGTTTAACTTAATTCAGAAATACTATGTGTTACACCGACGGCTGACTGACCGTACCGTACTGTAACGACCAGTACTTACAATTCTGTGCCGTATCATCAATAAATCGTGCGATTGTTGATGTGGGCACGAAAATATTATGGTCGAAAGAAAAAAACGTTTTTTTGAAAGAAGTCGACGTGATACAGTGTACCGTTGGAATTTTCGAATCGCCTAATTTTTAAGATATAAATAGATTGGGGGATACAGAGTCGACTCGATTGTTGTGCCCTGAATCGATCAGGGACAGGAATCTCCGGATTATAAGGCTCTGTAACTGGATACGGACACTCGTGCCCCCAGCTCGGTCAGGGTTCGGAAATACGTACCGGCGGTGGCCTTTGGGTACCACCGTTTCGGGTTCCGGTGTGTGCTGAAAACAAAACAAAAAGCGGTAGCACTTTGTGCGCGTAAAATTGTTCGAAACCGTTTGGAATTCACACGACACGCGGACAGTCGGCCGGGGGGACACGCGTTCGCTTACGACGACGCCGATCCGCGTTTGGGGCTTCTAGCACTCCACGCTTCCGGAAATCACCTACATCCCTTCCCCCTCCTCACCGGATACTCATTAGAGTTAACTTGCGTTCCCGACGCGTTTTTTTTTTTTTTTGGTATGTTATGTATTTTACACGGCGACGCGACAAACTCGGGTGACGACGCGGTTTTGTTTAACAACCGTGAAAACAAAGTCGTCCGCGTACAAGATTTATCGGTCGAAACCAGAAGCCTGTTCCACGCGGTTAATTAAAGGGGTTATTAATTATTATTATTATTATTATATAATGTAAAAAAGACGAAAAAAAAAAAAATAATAAAACGATTGTTTTACACGATCTCGCTCGTGTACACGTGTTAACGGCGTTATGATTACGTGTACCGTGCACGTTGTTTGTATACCGTCCGTCTGACTGTGTGATGGAAACGCACCGTTCGCGTGACGTACAACTTTCGCAAACAATAAATACTGCTAATTCACCAAACCGTTTTTTATGTAAAAAAAAAAAAAGAAAAAGAAATACGCGTATACACACCCGTCTATATTAAAACGCGAACTACGGGTAAGAAGAAACTACTGAACTGCGGACAGAGAAATAGTTCAATGAATTTCCACCCACGTTGATTAAAAAAAAAAAAAAACACTTAAATGACGTAAAACGTGGAAAAGAAAAAGAACTCTACCCCGGGAGCTACGCTCTTGAAACCGACAGCAGAACGAGTGGCCGTCTTGTTCTAAATATATTTGACATACCTTTTTTACCTTTTTCGTGTTTGCGTTTAGCGTTTTTATTTGAAAACGACCCGGCTCGCGTGTACGTGTTTTCTCTGAACGAACCCAAGGTCCTTGGATGTGTTCCGCTGGTATTTGATTTTGTCCGCGCCGGTCTTAGAACTAAACAAAATCACTAATCGGCTCGTTTCCGACGGCATTTGACCGAAATTTGTATACGTGTATTGATAATAATAAACGATTTTGAAAGGTTATATATATATATGGAGCTCGTTCTTATTAAGAAAATTGCTACGTTCTTCATAAGCCGTCGTCAAAGGGAAATCGGGCTTTTCCTCCGAGAAGTAATTGTAGACGAACCGGGCGGTAACGAAAAAAAAACTCCCCGTCCCTCTCCTCCACTATTTCATCGTCGATTCTCGTTAGGCTCTGATTTTGCTCGCTAAATATATATATATATATAATATATATTTCACCCACAGCCCGTCGTCGTCGTCGTCGTCGAAAGGGGGAAAATAACAGATTCAACAGATCAGTTTTCCCGGGGCGATTGTTGACAAATGATTTGGTCGGTATATATATATATATAATATTCTCGGTGTGGTTTTTTTTTTTTTTTTTTACGTCTTTCCACTAACTGAATTGCACTTCACTCGTGTGCGTGTAATAATAATAAAACGTATACACGAAACTGGCCACCAGGGATCGCGGCGTCCCGTAGCTTCGGGGAAAGATCGAACACGAAAACCGTCCGCGCGATGTTGCAGTTATGAGTTGAAAACTCGACGCAAGTATAAAAACAAAAAAAAAAAAAATTGTACATTTGTATTCGTCCGTTTGGCGTGAGTCGAAACGGAAAATTGAGTACGCTTTGAACGATTGCAACCGTACAAAAATATATACGTGCACACGTTCGTTACGGTATATCCGAATTATAAACGGATAGTACGAAGCGTGCAGCAAGTCATACGACATAAACCGATTTAAACGTGTAACGTTTGCACACGCGGCCGTCTTACACGTGTAAACGGGCACGAGTAAAAAAAAAAAAAAGAAAAAAAATAGTTAAGAACAAACAGACCGAGTTCGCGGATAACGTTTCCTATGCACATGTGTATTTGTACACACTCGTATACGCCGAACACAACGTTTCGCGTTCGAGTAAAGTACGTTGGTGTCTTTTTTTTTATATATATAACGACGACGACGACGTCCGTATACTCGACAAGTCTTAAATAATCATTAACTAAGACGTTTACAATGTAATTCGTATAAACTACTAATAGTTAACGCGTGAAAGAATCCGAACCAAAAAACGAAAATACGCGTTTCCACAAAATGGTGTACGTTAATGAGAGTTACGTGTGCGAACAAGAAAAGCCTTTTACAAATATTGAGTCGAGAAGTCTATAAATATTCCGAACAACGCCTTTTTTTTTTCTTTTTTAAACAAAGACGATATCAATATCAATTATATACAATCGGGGCCGGCGCACAAGACAAAACTTGAGGACAGGCAACTATTGCAATTTGTCGGCTCTTGTACTAGTTTATTTATTTTTTTTTTTTAATTTTACAGTACACACAAAAAATACAACGTTATGACGAAAACTACTCTTGGATTTTATTAACGTGAATTGTGTTATTGATTTAAATGTTGAAAACCCTACCACTAGTGTGTTTTTCCATATCTAATTGGTCGGATATACTTTTTTTCAGTTAAAATCATTGCTAGTCCAACCATACGAGTCTGCGAAATTTGAGATCGGAGATAGTTTTTAATTATTTTAAGTTTTAAAAAACTTCCTATATTAATTTCGTATTTCATGCTACTTAAAATTGTAGTAAATGCCTCCTAAATAATCTAAAAGGCCAATTTCTTTCTAAAGGATTACAAATTTGTATTTTGTCTCGTATTTTGTACCCGAAATGCCGCCTCAGGCAAGTGCCTACCCGTTGCACCTGCCCTGTATACAATGTGACGCAATACGGTCGTTATTCGATACATAATAGTCACACACACGATGCTATAAAATTATTAACCGGCCTGCAATTCATGATCAATATAGTGAAAATCGTTATTATTATTATTTTTTTTTTTTGATTAAATACATTTAAGGATACTTGTTCTTTCGACAAATATAAGTTCTGTACGTTTGAATTAGATGCGATTATTTTCGGTGAAATTATTTAAAACACTGTGTATTGATTTTCATTGTATTTTTTATAAATAAGAAGTATAATCATGAAAAAAAAAATACTTATTTGTTAGACCGATCGCGTGATTGAAATATGATGAAATTAACCGTTATAATAGCATATCTAACGTAAATACCAAACTTTCGATAAAAAAAAAACTTTCCTTCGACAGTACTGTATTTATTCCACGAAAACTTTTTTTTTTGGAATTCTTTAGACGTCGGACAAACAAAAATAAAATAAAAAATAAAATGGCTTTAAAATCATAATTCGTGAGATATAATATTTTCCGTTTATTTATAAACTAATAAAAAAGAGAGAAAAAGAGAAAATATCGATACATACATACATATATATATATATATATATATATATATATATATATATATATTTAATATTACTTTACATTTAATATTGTTCGTGTCGAAACCGGCCGGTTTGAACGTGGTTTGTTATCAACGATAACGCCGTGTGGATTATTTATTTATTCGGGGGAAAACGCATCGAAGGCGGTGGATTCGGGAAACGGATAAACAAATAATGATAAAACGGGGCCAGACGTTTCCGGTCATCAATCCCGTCTTGGGCAACGCGCCGGGTCTCTCGGCGTAGGAATTATGACGCGGGAAACGACAAGTACCGAGATCGGCCCCGGGGCCCGTGGCAAGGCGAGACGCGACCGAGGGGGCGCTGCTAAACGTTGAGAAATTTTTCACGCCAAAAATATCGGTCGGTCTCGTTTTTCTTGTCGCCAATTTGATTTTGAGAGTGTTATCGATGGACCCGCCGGCAGTCGAATCGAAAAAAGCACAAAATCACGACGATCGTTTGATTTTTATTTTGTTTGTTTTGTTTTTATTATTATTATTATTATTCTGTACGTCTGTAACACAAAATCCTAAAAACGAATACGTACAAATCTCTGTCCGGAAACCCGATGAACAACAGTTAAACATTCTCGAAAGGGGGTGAAAAAAAATTTGCGGTTGGTGGGAGTGGGGCGCATACAATCTAATTGCCTCGGGCGCCAGACGAGCTCGTCTGCCCCGGGGGTCGGGCGGTTAGGTACACGACATCAGTGTTTCTTTCAGGCCATTTTCTCCGAGGGTGAGTTATTTGGGAGGTCACATTTATTGACAATAATTACCTTTGTCCGTTATTATGATTGTGAAACAGTATGATTAAATACGGAAAATTTCGCAAGCCTAACTAATATAATAAACTAAATAGTGATATTCACCGTGGTATCAAAATTACATTTATGTGATATTTGATGTTTCTTTGCTATACTTCAAATTTTCTCTCCCTCCCTCGGAGAAATGCCCGAAAGAAACACTGCACGACACGCGTCCTTGAAAACGATTTTCTGCCGCGTCGACGAACGCCGCGGTGTTGTGGTTAGTTTTGAGTTGTGATTGTCGTCGATTGCTTTGCCCCGAACGACGACGGGTTTACATGATCGTAATATATAATACGCGTACACGTTAAATCAACCGTAAAACAATTAAATTATGTAAATCGCATTTTGGCGCCCACGACGACACGTTTTATTATTGTCATTATTATTATTATTATTATTATTATACACATGCTAAAAAAAACTATTCCGAACGTGTACGCGATTATCGGACAACGCGTGACTTAAAACTAATACGTCAACAAACAGATTACAAAACAAAAAAAAAAAAAATATATATATATTTATATACAGTGTGTTCGCCCCGTGTTGTGCAGCAGACGCGGTCCCGTAAGTTTAAACTTGTCAACTACGTGTATTCTCAAGCAATAACAGTCTTAAATATGTGTTATGTCCCAAGAATACGCGGGGCCAACCAAGTTAGTCTACTGCGGTGCCTTTTCGTTCGCTTCGAGTTGTTTCAACGGGGGTTTTTTTTTCTCTATTTCTCTCACCCCGTTTTCCGTCATCTTAAACATTCATAAACATTACACAGATTATTACACATACACGTCGAATGTACACACGGTTACGTTTACGTCTCGGCTGGTTAGACGCCTCCATCTGCGTCGTCCGGTGCCGGCCGTTTCACGCCGTTTTTCCGGTAAACAAGCGGATCCAGGGGCCGGGTATCGTTGGGTTAGGTTGCGTTGTGTTACGGACAGAAGAATTACACCAGTTACACTTAATAAAGGTAATGATAACCTAACGGTTTTTCGACAATTACGCCTTCTTTTTCCCCGTCCGCTCGGTTATCGTCGAGTGCCGCTGCGCGGCTTTTTACTGTCTTCGTACCGCCTGTCCCACGGCCACCACGTTTGCGGCGGCGGGGTGGGTGGGCTCCGTCGCACACCGGTCGGCCGAACCAGTAGTCATTCGTAGTTTTTCGCGACCGTCGTTTCAATCGATTCAACGACAACATTAGAACCACGTGGTTTCAAGTCCGCCTGTTCGAAACGAGGCACGCGTTTTTGAAAAATAACGAAAAAAAAATAATAATCTTAAATTTCCGGAACAATCCGAGCAAACTGACTCCGTTGCTGAAAATCGTAAAAAATTAATATTCCCACAACAAACGCCTAAAAACGGTCTCGTTGGATTTAGCCTCGAGGTTCGCCCGAAAATTTTTGTCCCCCCGTCCCCCCCGGAAGGTATAAATATTCTCCGGCCGCGTGTGCCGTACGCAACAATAAATCCGAGCCGAACGCGAAAACAAACATCGGAAACGCCGTCCGTACGTCGTATAATATACGTGTGTATGTGCACGCGCGTTCTGCTCCCGGATCTCGGCCGCCGTTTTTCGTTTTTATTAAATATACATATTCAACTCTCTTCTTTGCGTTTTTAATATATATATATATATATATATGTATATTAAACGAGAGAGAGAGCGAAAACAAAAGCTCCCCTCCCCTCTGCCCGGACGGTATATTAGAATACGTACGCGGCGTCGTCGCCGAAACGGTTATTTACGAGTTTCTCGCCGGAGAATCTATTTACTTCCGAGACGTTATCGTGAGCCCGCGGGCGCGGGTTATAATAAACATGTGTACATATATATATACTCGCAAACTCAAAACTCGGTTTGGCCGACGGACGGGACCCGTAGACGAGGTCGTTCGGAGTTTGCAATTTTTTTTTGAAACGAAACTTTTTTTTTACAGACGGCGTACGAGGAAAAAAACAACGAAGACTATTGCGCGTCGCGGCCGTCGTGTCGTCCGCGTCGACCGCTTTTTGTGTGTTGTTTTTGCTTGAGAAGCTGGCCGGACCGACTTCAGCACCGGTAAACCGGGTAAGCGTTAGGTTCCTACATTTGTGTTTACCTAGCGTGAATCGAACGGCGAACGTCGTCGGGGAGACCGTACCCGCGGGGGTATACATAACCTCCTAACCAATGAATCTGAAGAAAGTTTCAATTTTTTTTTTTTTTTTTACATTTAGTACGTAACTTGTACCGGGGGCCCGTTACCGGAATTCGTACGGAACCATAAAACCAAAAAAAAATGCATTTCAGTGCGAGGAAACGTTTTTTACGTGGTACAAATTACGTACAGAATGTTGGCATAAAAAATATCGGAAAGTCCAAATGAGGGGATGGGGTCCCGATCGAACTTCACCGCAGAACTTGTCGATTAGGAGCCGGCGCGTCGTTTTCGACGATGATTCTTGTTGTTTCGGCGGCGGGGCACACACGGAACAACGATAATTTCATATTTCATCCCGTCCCGGGACGGGGCGGGGGCGAGAAAAACGAGAGAAACAAAGACGAGAAAAGTTATTCGAGACTGCGCGAAGTTAAAACGAGGGGAAAAAATAATAAAGCTTCGAACGCGGATTTTTTCATTTTTTTTTTTTTTTCATCAAAAGCGCGAAACAAACGCTTCTCCGGAGTGCGCAAATTATTCACTAAAGAGGACTTAATGTAATTTAACTCCGGTTTAATTCGTCGACTTCATAATCCTTTGTTGTCTTACGTAATTGCTCTTAGGACACGATCGTATTTTTTTTTTTTTTTCATTTATTTATTCGAAAATATTATATCAGTGCGTTACTTCGTCGAAACGGATATAACGTCTCGCGCGAGATTCGTTCAGACGCGGTCCGAATGTTGTCGTCCCGGTTTTCTCGAAACAATGTCTTCGTGTACATCAAAACGAACAAACCCGATATCACGATGTTTTGAAACCAAGAACTCCGCGTGTCTGAAAACGGATCCAAAACAAATAATTATCGTTTCGAAAAACGCATTCGTTGTGGTTGGCTGACGAAATACACGACGTGTCGACGGTTTTCGCCCGGGAACTTCCAACGCGCGCCGAGTTATGTTTTTATTGAGAAAAACGCAAAAACGCGTGTTGAATACGATTCGCTGTGCTGCAAAGTCCCGGTCTGGTTTTGTACGCGTGTCGTTCTCGCAGACGTAAAAGGAACACACCGTTGTACAACCCAGTGGCGTATTCATGGGGGAGAGTGCAATTGCCCCGGGCATCACGGGGGTGGGGGGGGGGCAGCGAATTCTCAAAGGTTTTTGTTTGAACGAATGCTACTTGTTTTTGAAATGTTTGGTGTTCGACACGTTTTATTTCACGGCTTGGAGAATAAATATTGTAAACATTTATAAACCGTCGACATAATATCGATTTATATAATTTATTTGTTATTACTTCTTACGTAAAACATCGTCTTACAATGGTAGGGGTCGTGTATGTCTCAGGAAATTGCTTGGTAAATTGTATTGTTATCCGCGTCGACCGCTTTTTGTGTGTTGGTTTTTGCTTAAAAAAACTGGCCGGACGACTTCAGCACCGGGTAAGCGTTAGGTCCCTACATTTGTGTTTACCTAGCGTGAATCGAACGTCGACGACAACAATTCCGACACGACGTACCGGCCGAATTTACTCTGAAACAGTAGTTTCACTTTGTCACGAATAACGTGCGCGGAAGGGACACGAACCCGTGGTTTCGAGGCCGTACCTAGTCTTACAAAACATTTCGACAATGAAGAGATGTAAGTAAATCTATCGTTTGTAACACACGTTTGGTTCAAACGAAATGTTTTGAAATCGAATTCCAAAAGAATACACGCAGCACGCACCGATCGGCTGGCGAGACCGGATAACGTGGTCCGAGTACGACCGCTGTGTCCGGTCCGACAAGTTGTGTGTACGCGAACGCCGCCGGCCACGGGATCTTGAAACTTCTTCCGTACGGTCTGAAACTTCGCCCGGCGTCGAGAAACGCTCCGGCGACGACGGCGACGACAATCACTCCCGGGGCGCGGTGGTGCCCATTTACGTTTTGCGTTTCACGCGTCGGCGAATCGTCTTGGCCGCCGATGTATATAACATTGTTTACGTTTCGATTACGAGTCGAAACGCCGCGAGTGTTTTCTGCGCTTAATGAAACTCCACACCGTTTTGGTGACGACGATGATAATATATATATATATATGTCATTGCGACACCACCCCGTGGCAATTAATCCGATTAAAAAAGGCGTGACCGATCTAAATTGTAACGCGGTCTCGACGAACGTATTTTACGATTATTATTCGTTTCCGTCACGATAATATTTTATTTACGTTCGCGGGGAACGCGGTCCGAACGGAAACCAAGAGGAATACTGGAAATCGATATACGTGTGTAGGGCGGGGCGGGGGTGTTTCTTTTTCATTTTTTTTCACGAACATTTTCAGCGGACGTTTTTTATTATTACTCATATTATGTGACATGTCTTGTTATTATAATGCTGATTTCAATAGGAATCGATGGAAATGTGATCTAATAACCTTGGGCGTGTAATGGTTAGGCCATAGTAACATTTGTGATTAAGATTGTTATCAAATAATACAGGACTGATGAGAAAAAAAAACGGATTTTTCGAAAATGGCCTGATATCAGATATGAGATCCGGAACACGGTTAAGTGTGTAAAAAACCAAAATATATTTTCAAACGTCAACGGGGAGATTCCGTACAAAAAAAGCGAACGGACGAGACGTTAATAAATGTTCGTCGGTAAAGCGAACCCAGTTCAGAATCACGTGCATATTTTACGTTATAAAAAATTTCGTGGAGGCGGTTGACCGCGCGTGCCGTGTGCAACTCGAACACACCCGTCCGGAGGAGGAATCGTTAGACAGACAACGGACGACGAGTCGCGTCTGACGGAAAACGATCGCGAGCTGGGTCGGGTCGATCCGTCGTGATCCGTGTACGTTTTTTTGAACGCGCCGCACGTGTAACGACGGTGGCCAACGCCCTGACCCGCAAACACACCGTCGGACCCCCGCCGGTCGTGGCGACGTCACGTTATGTCGCGCGGCGCGCACGTGAATATACAGATAGTTAATTTTTTTTTTTTTATTTTCGTTTTTTATACCTAACCTAACCGTGTACGCACGCGTATATAGAAATATATATATATATATTCGCAGCAACCCGGCAGCGCACGTTACGGGTTATGTTGTTGGCCCGCCGCGCCAATCACATTACCGTCGGCCGTCCGTAAAACGGCGGCGGTGTTCGGTTACCGAATTAATGAATTGGGTTCGCGTCTTTTTTTTTTTTTTATATGTGTGTGTGTTTCTCGGCCGGGGAACCTCGTTTTAATTTTTTGGGTTTTTTTTTTGTTCGGCACCGTCTTCGTTCCGTCCGGGTTCCGACGTACCCGGCAAGTGCTCGAATTGGAATATATAAAATACCGGAGCTCGGTTGGAAATTTAAAAAACACCGTTCCATATAAAAACGTTCTATAATATTTACCCAGTTTACCACTAATATATATATATATAACCTAATTTCTAACCGTATTCGTTGTTTTCCAATTAAATTTAAGTAAGAACGATAATCGTGTATTCGCGATGATCGCTAATAAAATAGAATTTTCAAAACGGTTCGCCAATTAACGACGTTGTTTATCGACGATTTGTCCTGCCGCAGATATACGGTTTTACAGTACATATCTGCGGGTAAACCTACAAATAATATATGAATAATATGCTGTGATAAGTGATATACAACGTGATGAATTGCCATTATCAAAACAGGTACTTGAATCATAAAAATAATAACATCAAATATACGATTTTTTTATGATTTTTTATCTACGGTCCCCAGGTATAGCGGTTATAAGCGCTGCCCCCCAGCGTTCCTTTGAAAACCGTAGTAAAGGAACGCTGATTTTTTTTAAAAATGTAGTAGAGAAGCTCCGTCCCCTATCGTACCACTCCAATTCGAGTCTCGACGTGCCAACGTTATTTATTCTTTTAATGTACCGTCCGACACGTCGACATCGAGAAAATACTTTTTTTTTTCAGATTCCGAAATCGTGTATTGGCCGAAAAACGCACAGTTTTTTTCCGTCTACCCACACATGATAATATCATTGTATACATGTCGGATGTGAAATTCAAACATCGCGGCGCGGTAAGTAAAAGCTATTCAGAAAAATACGATAAATTAATATGATTTGTGACGTGAGACCGGGGCAGAGCAGAACGATTAACATAAAAACCAAAAAAAAAAAAAAACCGTTTAGCATAATGTCCGAATTTAAACGAGAAATTATTTGTCGCGCAACGATATTATTATTCGTTTGACATAAATATGTATTGTATTCGTTATAATTGAACGTAACGCTCGGTGTGTGTGTGTGTGTGTGTGTGTGTGGGGGGGGGGCGGACATTGGTACGGAGTTGGAATTATTATCATTCGCGTTTTAATAATAATCTACGGACAAGTATTCTTTTTTTTTTTCCTTCTAAAAGTTTATGCAAATCGGTTCGACGAAATTCATACGTTTTGCTCGCGCGCCAAACGGATTGTCAAACCGTGGTGGTGGTGGTGGGGGTTGGGCGGACGACACCCTTTTGAACAAAACGTTCACGTATAAACTACTCCATAAAACAGCGTTCTCCGCGGCCTGCCCGTCGGCACGAATATTTGAAATTTCGAACAATGCGACGCGCGAACGATGGTCGTCGTCGTCCTCGTTTCGGCGTTGGCGACGCTCGAAAACACCGCGACAGTCGGTTCTTATCGTTTACGGGGACTTTGCTCCGTCGTACGTGTTCGTTTCGCTGTTTATTTTCGGTGCCGGCGGATCCGCGAAATCGATAACGACGACGTTTGACTTGACGACACGTCCCTATCGACGAACGCGCGACGTTCACGTTGATTCGATCCGGTTCGGGCGATTGATTTCGTCGCACAAACACGCGTTTCCGAAACACTACGCAGCAAACAAATCGTTTCGGTCGGACGAGGGACGGTTTGGAAACGAGCGCCGCTGTGACGTTTGTCGCGAACGACTGGGACAATCGTACGCTTATTTTTGAACGGCGCGTCGCGTAGGCAATTCAGATACACGCGTCGGCGGACGGTTGAACAGTAACGGGTTTGTATTCGATTCTCAAAACCCCCCGACAGTTGTAAACGTGATTTCATCGTTGATCCGCGAACGTGTCGGAAACAACAGAAAATATGACATTCCGACGTCGGGTGCTTTCGGCCGATGCGAAACCAATACGTTATTCGTCGATGACGAATGCAGACGAACTGCAGACGTTTCCGTGACCAGTCACATGGTCTGGAGTTCATTTGTCTTTAGAGTTCCAACCCGTTGTTTCGAAAATTAACTCGCCTGTGTTTTCCGGGAGACGGACCCAAACAACATCGTTATGTTATCATTACGACGTTTACACGCCGGATACAAATATCGTAACGGCAAGGTGGCTTTTAACTCGGTTTTAGCCGGAAAACGTTCGACTGAACCCACGCGAATAACGATATTTTATTAGCAAAGTGGTTGGGCAACGGCTCGTTTTCGGCGTAGCCGTAATTCATACTTAACACGCCGCCGTATGTGGGTACACAATGTGAAATACAAGCGACAATTGGTTGAAAGCCTCGCAACGCGTTACCGGGGAAATCAAAACGTGAACGGACGTGTGGGGGCTAAAACGACGTCTGTTGTTACGGATTAATCACTAATTTAGCCAATTCGATCGTCTTGTTTTCGATCCGGTTACCGAGATCAAACGATAAATCAGCGGCAGGGTGAAAACTGCCCGGTGTTCTCGATTCGTCGGGTGTCAGTGATGTTGCAAAGACATCGGAGACCAACAAGAAGTGAATAAATACACATAATGTATATACAGAGAGAGAGAAAACCAGAAGGGACCAAAGCACTTTTAACAGCAATCCGTTTTAGAAATCGCCGAGCGTTTTATCCCGTGACAACAATGGGTTGCCGCGCGTACGTATTTATCTACAAAACGCTGAAACCGACGAAAAGACTCGCGGGCGGACGAGAGAAGAAGAGATCGAAGTCAATCGAATGAACTTATGACCGGAGCGACTTGGGCTACGTGTCGAGTTTCTTATTATTATTGACTGGTGGGGGGGGGGGGAGGAGGAAATAAGTATTTTCTAATAAGAGTGTTCGCACAAAAGAAAAACGCCGTTTGACGTCGGCGGCGGTGCTCAAGCGGTACGCGAGGGAAGTCGGTAATAAAGCACACGCGACGCGGAATGGTCCGGAAACGAGCGCTCGTGTACGTTCCGAGTCGGAATTCGAATATTAATATACAAAAAGGCCTATTCCTCCTAACCTACCGATCCCTCTCACTCTCTGTCTGTCTTTCTTTCTTGTCCCGTCGCTTACCCGCAACACAACTTCGCTTCGCGTTTACGACGACGACGACGACATAATAATAAATATGAGCGTGTGCATAGGTCGTGTGTGTTACGTGTTGTAAGCTCCGACCAAGCCGTCCGACGGGAGTCATTAATAAACGTTAAAAATAAAGTTTTCTAGACCGAGATGAATGAAACAAAATAAAACGAAAAAACGACGACGTGTTTTTTTTTTTTTTGTTTGTTCTTCGGTAAAATACGGGGCATCGCGTTTAGAAAACAAAAAACACGCCAACCATCCGGTAGATGAATACGTTAAAAAGTTTGGTGGAAAATTACGCGTTCCCGTACCATTTGTCACGGAACACGGAAATATGTCGCATCGAATAAAAAGAATTTAAAAAAAAAAAAAAAAATACTTACAAAAACGGTTTTAGTTTAGTTAGGGTGATCAACATTGTAGAATGATCGTTTGCGCCGGATGAAAAACGATCGCGGTTCAGTTACTGGCCAATAAACGCGTACGCTATTCGATCCGTGTTCATGATACACGACTATAGGCATACGAGTATATATATATACGTATAGATCATTTATCACGTCGCAATGGAAAACGAAAAATACTGTATACTGTCCACCGATGATTGTATTTGGTCGAAGTCGAAACACGAAATAATTTCGACATCGTCTTTTGCTGCGGCTTTACCGCCGAGTTCGATCCCGCCGCCGGAGCAACACGCTTACGGGTCGATTCGCGGACCCCGTAGTACCCCGTCGGACACGTCGTGTTGGAAACCGAAGGCACGACGCGCCACGGAGTCGTTAAAATTAATTGATTGGCCATTCGGGTCCGACATGAAAACTAATCGGTTTTTTTTGTTTTTTGTTCGTTCGTAACGTTATGTCTTTGCGCGTTTATGTTTCGGTGATCAGCCGTCGTCACAATGTCGAACGCTTGATTATACGGAACGGCGTTTAATCGATTTCGTTTAGGAGGAGGCTAACGTGAACCCCCGTTTAATTTTTTTCCATTTGAAATTAAATTACTCCGTCGCGTTTTCCTTGACGTTGTCCGCGTTGTCGTCGTAAACGTGTTGACAACGAACGTGCAAATCACGAAGCATAATTTAAATCGCCGCGAATTGTATTTGACAAACAAAACAGCTCCGCAGTCAGCCGACGGAATTTTATTTTATCCGAAGCGTACAAAAAAATTTACTAATTGCTGCGCGCGTTCAGGAATTTCAGAACGTCTCAGACATCTGCCGGCCGTTTTCATTCGGCACGTTCTTCCCGTCCGCTGTCTCCTGTATCCGAAAGGTAATAACAACGAGTATCAACAGAACAACGTTGAGATTTTCCTCTGCTCGACGATTCGGTTTTATTATGTAAAACTCACGTCCGACGAACGTAAACGTTTCAAATCTAAATAAATTATATTATTATTACGACAATTGTTATTTCACATGGATTGTACGTTTAAACGTTTTGACGTTCGCGAAACTGTGTTGTACCGAAGTCGAATCGTATCGTATTTTATCATACCAAGCGCGAGTCCGACCGGATGTACTCGGTCCGTCGTCTTAAATCCGATCCCTAGCCACGTTCTTATTAACGACGCGCGTTGTACACAAGAATACATGTTCTCTTTGTCAGAATTAAAAACGTGCGATCGGCACAAACGACAGTCCGGAGCGCGCGAACATCGACGACAATAGCCGAACGTCAAACGCACGATTTTATGAAGCGCGAAAAATTTGTAAACGCGCACACGTTTGAAAATACGTTTGTTATGATTGGCGCGATTCGACTTTCGAATAAGGGCGTTAGCTAAGGGTCGACTTACACGTATGTATGTCGTATAGATAAAATAATACGAAAAGAAAAAAAAATGTAATATATTGTAAGACCTATACGTGGCCATTAGAAATTATAATGCGACGACAACGGGGTAGAACATTTTACAAAAAGTATCGGCCGATCAGAATAAAATCACAAAAAATAGAAGAAAAAAAACCGTGTTGTGATTCGCGTATGAATAATAAACACGTTAAAAACGTATTCAGAATTGTATTCCAAAAACAAAAAGATATATTGACATATTTGTATTTGAACAAAAAAAAAAAAATATTCGAACACGTTACCGCGGGTCTGAGTGTATGTAGGCGTACGTATGTCGGAAGTCGAACGTGTACCTGTATACGTGCACGTTTTTCATAGGTATTTTTTAAATCTTACCGACTTTAGGTGCGAACGCGATGGTGAGATGACGTGAAATCCACAACGTTCGACATAGCATTATCGCGTGTTTCGAAATATCCGTCTGGCCGATATCGCGAGAAATGCGTGTTCGCATGTGCTCGACGTCTGAATTCCAAACACCGCGCGCACGAGTATTATTAGCATATGCGTGTGTGTGTCGATAGGAAGAAACGCGGATAACAACAGCGTTTGTACGTGCAAAACGATGAAAAAAAATAAATACCGACTTATTATTATTGTTGTTTATAACACGTTCGAACTTCATCGAATGGTCACGCGATACGGATTAGATGTATTCTCGTTTGTTACAACGCCGGTGCGGACACGTCTTCCGATCGATGTTTACGCGCGTTGGCTTGGCGGACGCGGCGGTTCGACGTAAGGTCGAAGAAAGCGCAACGTGTTTGTTTTTATATCCGGTTTTCCGTCAGACGGGATACAACGGAAAGTCGATTTTTAATTCAGTTATTTATTTATTATGTTTTTTTTTTTTTTGCGAACATCGGCTTTGGTCTCGAGTAGTTTTTATTGGAGATAAATGTGATTCGTGTTTACTCGTCGTGCGCCTATTGTTTCCCCGCTTATGTCGGTTTTGAAAACTTACGTTTTAACACTCGGAAGCTTGTAATAAAGCAAATACGATAATAGTATTTATTCGCCATGGACGACGATATCTCGATAATTACTGTGTATCTCGTATCTCGAAAACATACGGTTATTGTTGAACGGGCTTATTCGCCGAACACAATCCATCGCCTTTAATAACACGCGTCTAATGTTTTCGAATTACAAACGAAATATAAAATTAACGTGGTTAAATGTACAATACAACGAGGTATTTAAGCATAAACCGTTGCGGCTGAACAAAATCGTTTAACAATCCAGATCCGATTCGGGAACCATCCCTTTTGTGTCGACAGTATTACAAATAATAGACACGTACGAGTTTAAATATATAACTCGTCGTGCATCAATATTCAATCGGGTACTAATATTACGATAATGTTTAGCTACAAAAGCTTTTTTTTTTTTTTAGCAGTATTGTAAACTGTTAATTATTATTTTTTTATCTATGCCCTTTTAAAACTCTTCCGAACTATAATTATTTATTAATAATTGAAATTTTTATAAATTTTCAAAAAAAAAAATAAATGAATAAATGTACACATTTCATCGTGAAGATGAAACTCGATAACAATCTATATTATTCTCGATACAAACTAATTTTATATGAACATGCTATTATCAGTTAGTAAAGTCTAGAAATCATGTTTTAAAACAAAATGAAAAAATACAGAAACTATCAATAACATTACCTATATACAATATATATATATAGTAACCTGTAAGGTATATTATAAGGCTCAGGTCTGGACAAAAGTCTACGAAAATGATCTCCCCTGAGAATATAAACAACCCCTTTGTTGTCAAAATGTCATATAATATTATGAGGTATAATAATATTTAATCAAATAATACGGTCTGTCGACATAAGCCAAAATAAGTATATATAGGCTTGGTTTTTAAGATCTTACATACTGCGTAGAATGAGCTTATAGTTTTAACAATTAATTTTATTATTATTATTATTAATATTATTTTCGATCGCGATGAAAAAAGTTTATCGAAACGTAAAATGTTTAATACAAGAGAATAAAGCGAAAATGAGAAAAAAAAAATTATTGCCGTTTGTTTTATAACCTGTCAAATCTCATTTCAATTTTATGTCAGGAAACAATACCTATTCTTTGTATGTTTTAACTTCAGTCAAACAATGTATTGCAGTACAACAGAAACGGTTAAGTAAGCATGAAAGCTAGCGGATCTTATAAAAAGGACTATAAAGAACCTACTACTCTCAAGAATTAAATTATTCGTCTGCGGCTTTTTTTTCGTGTATTAAAGTTTTTAATAAAACTTTCGAAAACCTTAAGATGAGTTTAGTAACTCATGTCTAACATCTTTCGTAAACATAATTTAGAATAAAACGAAATCGTTTTGTATTTAAACGGTTAAAAATATATGACTTGTATGCACAAAATATAATCGGAACAGTGATATTAGATAAAATAATTCTCTGATCAACAATTTCGGAACAATCATAAGTTTCATTAGTTTATAAGAATTCAAATTGGATTCGACTGGGCGAACGACTTCCAATCGAGTAAAATGCGGTAATTATTGATTATTTTGACTTCATAACAAATATCATACTGACAAAATTAGTTTAGGCTGTTTATAATATAAAATATAAATAGTAGTATTCTTTACATGTATTGAAAATGAAGTCATTAACCGCTAAAAACATGACAATTAGTCAATTAATATGACGGGAGCAATCATCAATTTTCGGACTATCGTTTTGGCATAAATTAATAATGATAATTGATTTAGTATTTAGCAATTACAGTGGAATCACCATTCTCAAGATACTCGATTTAATTAACCTGTTTTACACGAACAAGAAATACACAAATAAAATTTTTTTTTTTTAAAGCGCACAAAAACATTCGTCACAGGCGCGGATCCGTAAGGCGGGTCGGGTCCGCCCAAAAAATAACAATGATTTGAGTTACTGTTTTAGAACTTTTATTGTAAGTGTAGATAAACTTGTACACTAGTACAACGACGGCGTTGGGGAAATCGTAAATAATAGTATTAATTTTTTTTTCTTATTGTTGTATGTTAGAAATCAGTCAGTCAGCGGTACGACACCATTATAGTGTAGACGACGACTTAATAAAACATTGTTTTCGTTCGATATGTTTGGTTTGATTTTATTTTAAAAGAGTTATTAAAAATTCTAAATGAATTTGCATGTGATAAGTCAAGTAGATTCAATTTTTCAATATAACTTTATTTGAATATATATATATAAATAAATATAAAAAAATTGTCGTATTCAATTTAGATTTTCCTGTGTCATCTATATTTTTTGCGGTTAAATTTATGGGCCCGTCCGAAAAAATAATCCACTGTTGTGTCGATTGATTTGTTCCTGTAAATTACTGTTTAAACTTAATCCGGTCGGATATCATGTGTGCCGGTATGAATAACAATCGTTTTCATATCACGCCGTACGTATATATTTTTTTTTAAATATTCGAATACCTAATAAAGTACCTTTACCGTTTACGAATTCCAATAATAATAATAAGGATATGCCACGAACAAAAACAAAAAAACAAAAAGAAACTACGTCCACGTTTATTTTTTTCTTCGAGAAAAGAAAACAATCGTTTTTCTAAATAAAAACTTCGCCGTAGTAATAAACCGTTGTTTGTGCGCCGCACGGAGTTGTTTAAGTTTTTCGAGTGACCTATCGCGAATCATTATATTTAATGTTTTTGTGTAAACAGAAAAAATAAGACAAACCGTGATTTCCCGATGTGATCATACGGAAAATGTTTTCGGGACGAGGCTTTTCCTGCGGGGGAACCGCCGAAAACCGTCGCGCCGGGAAAATGTTTTATCTCGAACATCTTTTATTCATATGATTATTCGGAACGGTCTTTTTCGTTTTTTTGTTCTTGCCCGCCTATTACCATTCCGTCGTACATATATATATATATAAACGCGTTTTCTTTCTGTTGCGAAACCGTTGGGCGCGCGCGAATACGACGACCGAATCTAATTAGAACAACTGCCGTCGTACACGTGCGCTTTTCGTACGTAAACCGGCGTATGCTTCAGACGTGAACGAAACTACAAAAACAGCGTCCTAGGTACCAGCTGTTCGCGTAAATACGAGATTTCGCGTTTCCGAACGGTTTCGGGCTTCTCTCGTGGGTTTGCGCGTGTACGCGATAACGGATCTATCGACTATGGGTTTGAAAATTGTGGTGTTTTTTTTTTTATGGTAAAACGTTAAAATCGAAGTCCGGTTAGGTGGGCGGGGAAAAAAAACCACAACAAAAAACGTACGTTACCTCCGTTCGGTTCGGATCGATTCGATTGACATAAAATCGAATAAACGTTTCGTTGACGTTGCTCGAATGTTCGAATAAATCATTTCTAACTGGCGCCCGTAAAGAACGTATACTCGTCAAGAGGTTGTTTTCCGTCAAAAAATTACGTTACGTCACGATTTTAATCGCGGAAAAATATGATAAACCGTTCGAAATCGACACGGGAAACGATTCAACAGACAACGTCTAAACATCATAATTTGGCCTCACCCCGAGTGTTTACGCGACTAACAACAACAGTAATAATAATAATAATAATCACGATTGCAAAATATTCGGTACCGTTGAATATCGGGTTCGGGTCAGTCGCTCAGACGGACGTTCCGATTTGAATCGCCGAACGACAAAATACAACCCCACCACCACCACAAAAAGAAACGCTTATCGTGTCGGTCGAAAAACGTAATGATAACGCGTGATTACCGGGAGTGTAGACGTAAAACAAACAAAAAACAATAACGTACCGTTTGCGACGACGACTGACGACCGTGTGATGACGACGTGTGCGGGGTACGGGAACGCCTCGGCTAAGGTCCCCGGCGGCGCGCAAAGTCGTCGTGAACCGTCGGCGGCGGACGTGCGCGCTCGCGCGTCGCGCGGACGCGAATGGTCCGACGACGGGAAAAGCTCCTCTTTCGGGGCGGCGGGCGACGGAGAGACGGAGCGTGCGTGCGAACGGGATCCTGCGCGACGGCGCGCATAAATAATTCGCGTCCCGTCGGCGCATGCCGGTCCACGTGACCCCGCCGCCGTCCTGCCTTTCGCCGCCTCCGGAAAACCGACGGGATAATTAAACCGTTGGTGTTGTCGTACCTAACCCCGTCCGACACGCGTTTAAAAATCCGGTGGCCGTCTGCGAAGTAACAACACATGAGGTTAGGTTCGTCATCTGTCGCGCCCCCTCCGCCGGCCGCCAGACCGTTGTTTTTTTGGTTAATCCGTCCGAAGACGTCGTGATTTTCGTCGACAACAAACCGACCGTTCGTTAACTCGAGAGTAAAGAAAAAAACGTTAACGATTTACGTTACGGACGGTAACAGACCGCACTCGAGCGAACGTTTTTCGCCGGTCAGAAAAAAATGACCGAACGCAACGTGACGAGCGGCTCGTGCCGTTAGTACGCGGGTGCGAAATCGCACGAAATGTTCGATCGAAACGGTCGTTGTGCGAAAATCGATGCGACGGTTACGTTTTAGATTTCATTTCCACGGAAACAGCGATGCACGTTATTTGCGTTTCGTTTAAAACGCCGATTACGCGTTTGATCGTCGAGATTGTTACGACCGGACGGACGACTTCTCCACGCGAGCTCGCGTCTCACTCGGATTGTGTGCGACTACTAACTTCGGTCCACGAGGAGTGTCCGGGGTGGACCGCGATTTCGAAACGTCACCTGCCGGCGTTGATTATTATTGTTATTAAACAGCACGTTTCGCTCGTTGTAACGTCGGTCGTGCGAGTTACGCGATGACAACGCCTAACCCGGGGACGATTTCAGCACGCGCGCAACGTAATTTTTTTATCGTCCTTCTTTTGAAAAACGCTATTTTTCCGTGCTCGAGTTAATTTTTTTTTCATCATTTTTTTCTCACTCGCCATCGCCGCTACGGAATATTGACCGGACGAGACCGAATCGACGTGACGGTAAAAACGAACGACCGGGTTGTCGAACGAGGAACGGCACCGGATTACACGCGGCCGACGGGGCGAATTGGACGTTAACCCCGTCCGTCAGGAGCGCGGAGGGCCCGCGGTTGTGGACCGGCTATTTATAAATAACTTGTGGTACGGTCACGCTGTGATAGCTATTTTGCTCGTCTATCGTTGTGCGTAATCAGTGCCCGCCATGATTGTGTGTCGACCGGTGTCGCAGACCAACTGTGTAAAAACAAAAATATTATGGGTAAATGTTTGCACGAAAAAATGGAACGCGTCGAGTCTACGCTCGTATAATTTATTAATTTTTTTTTTTTAGTAAACGTTATGTAATATTTCGTAAATGAAAGTAAAAATATAATTGATTACAGTAATCGTTTTGTTCGCGTCTCTTTAGACAATAGCGTTCACATATTATGTTGTATTGTTATGATCGTCGATTTACCCCGAGTAATGATTGTATTTCGTTTCGTATAAACTGAAAAATCCGTTCGTAATCCTTTATTATACCGACGACGCACATGGAAAGAGTAGAGTACACGTGTTCGCCTGACCGATAACTTCCAAGAAAATATAAATATACGTTGTATTTTTGTATCCCGTCGTCCGTAAACACGTCAGTTGAAAATATTTATCGTTTCAGTCCGGTCGGAGTAAAATTGGATAACTAGTCGCGAAAATAGAAATGCCGTGAAACGAAAATATTGTTTTTTTCGAATACGTATTTTTCAACGTTTCGGTACTCACACGAGGGGGGGGGCGGGGTGGCAAGATCATGGAATTTAGTCAAAACCCGTCTGTACGGGTGTCATATAAATTATTGAAATACATGGAAAATACTGTTGTTATCAACGTTTTCTGATAAAATACAATCAATTTCGAAATCAAATTAAATGGCGGTGTATTATCTAAACCAGCGGTTCCCAACCTATGGTCCGCGAGGCATACCTATAAAATTTTAAAATATTTCAATTTTCCTTTGGGCGTGTTACAAATATTACGTACCGACAATCGTTACCTAAATTTCTAATATCTGTGAAAAAATTGATTCTTATTAATGAGAAAAAATAATGTCTAAAAATGATGATGGTCCGTGACGTATTGAAAGTCATCCAAGTGGTCCGTAGTGTCAAAAAGGTTGGGAACCGCTGATCTAAACGAATGCGCATGAAAAAAAAATACGACGACGAGTTACACAGCAAACATATAAGTGCTTGAAATTTAAATTTCCGTTTGTTCATCGACGGGTAGGTCGCTTGCCCCACCTTGCCCCCCTCTAGCGCCGCCACTGCTTACGTTTACACCGAAACGCCAGATCGTTAAATTCGAACGAGAATACGATCACTCGCGTTCGGACAACGAGAACGAGAAATCGCCGGCCCGGACGAAAGCCCAAGTCGGACTTGTATCTCGACGCCGCAGACCTAAGTCGGGAGGAGGAGGCGGCGCGGCATTGTTACAAGTCCCGGGCTAGTAAACCGTTCCCGGTCGGTCGGTCGGGTGTGTCACGCGATAAGTAATAATGATAACAATGATAATAATAAATACGTTTTGGACGGTTCGCCGTTGTTAACCCCGTGTCGGCGGGCAATAACAAACGGACGAAAATCAAAATCGTCTGTTTACTGAAATATTATTGACGGTAATAATGTTTTCGGTAATGCAAACACGCCGGGACTTTCGAGCTTCTGACGGCGTACCGGTAAACATCAAATAAATGTCGACATCCTTGCCGGGACGAACGTGCGCGACGATTCAAACACGATTACTGTACGTTTCGAAATTAAAATCTCGTGTTTGCGTCGACGTGGATTGTGAACGCGAGCTTTTTTTTTTCATTTGCTTTTTTTGCTTTTTTTCCTTCGGCAGGTCTAATCTCTAACTGTTATCCGCGCGTGTATGTTGACCGCCCGGTAAAGAACGCGAACGGCTGGGCCTTGCCGGTGCTACCCCGGGGGCTGTATTTGTTTGATGGAACACGACGTTTCACCGATCCTCTCCGATATGATATTTTATTCATGACGATTTAAACGTACGGACGAATAAAGTACATCGAATCGTTACGTTTATTTGTAGCCGTTATGGTGTTTAAACGTTATGTTTTCATGTTTTCAAACTAGGTGAAATCGAACAATGTTGAGCAATTCGTTCAAAACATTATTGAACGGTTACGATCAGTGGCGGCACCAGACATTTTTTCTAGGGGGGGCTAGATCATGGCAAATTGATCATGGAATTTAGTGAAAATCCGTCTATACGGGTTTAATATAAATTATTGAAATACATGGAAAATACTGTATTATTAGCGTTTTCTGATAAAATATAATCAATTTCGAAATCAAATTAAATGGTGATGTATTCTGCGGTGTGTTATCTAAACGAATGCACATAAAAAAAATACGACGAGTTACACAGCGAAACATATGAAACGCAGCAAATCAAATACGTAAATACTTGAAATTTAAATTTTCGTTTGTTCTTCAACAGGTAGGGCAAAGGTGGGGCAAAACCAAATTTGGGTAGGGCACTTGCCCTACCTTGCCCCCCTCTAGCGCCGCCACTGGTTACGATCGAGTTTCGAATCGAAAACTTTTGTTTTTGTGATTTGTCAAACAAACAAAAAAAAAAATACGCGGTTATCTGCCGTCGTAACAGACATTTGTTTAGTTTTATTCGGTGCAAAGTAAATCTTAACTTATCATTATCGTTTGGATCAAGCCGAAATTAAACTCGACGCGTTATTACGTAACGCGCCGAACACTCCATTAAGCATGTAAACATTTGCTTTGTACAGGTTTCCGTACCATTATACAAATTAAACTAGATTTCTTTGGTACCGCAATACTGTTATCAACCCACGCGCTGTTATTTGTAATTTCATGCCAAACACTGAAACACTGGTTTGCAGGCGTATAATGTTTCATAACGTATATTATCAAAAGTGACACTTTTATTATTATTATTGTTGTCGTTGTTGTTGTTGACCTTCTCTTGGCCGACGAAAAACTACAACACATCACTCTTTTTCCCTTGACTGCTTTTGCCATATTCAGATGTGGTCATACGTTTTTTTTTTTTTTTTATTTATTAACTGTAATACGACCAAGTAATCAGAATAAATATCACTACGTTGCGCAGTTTTAATGGTGAAATACTTATTAAATTGGACGTTTCGGTTTACAAAATATACGTTTCGATATAAATACAGATCATAAATCCTATATAAAGTCGTACTCTCGGTAAACTGTTAACATGTTTTATTTGCATTATTCGGTTGAACATGTTTTTGGAGTTTTAAAAATCAAGACATTTCAATAATGTGATCATAACATACGGAACTACATAGACATATTCATGTTATAAAATAATAATAATAATTATTATTATAATTATACTGGCGACAAACACGCAACGATAAAATAAAATAATTTTGTTTGACGCGATTTTAATTTGAAAAATAATGTCGTTCACTGGCCGTAAATAATCTATGACAACGCGTACATCGTCAATGCGTATTGTCAATTCGAATATTCAAACAATCGCTAATTATTCGAAGTCCGAAACATGGAGCGAACTCCTCAGACCGAGAAAACCGAGCGGGCGGATCGTTGTGCGATGGCCAGTTGTGAGGGCACGATGATAAAATTGACGTGGTTGAACGGCTGTATGAAACGGTGTGTCCAATGTGACGCTCGTCGGCCGTTCACGAGGACAGTGAAGTGTTCGAGTGAGATATATGGATGATAAATTGCGTTTTGGCGCACTCAAACGTCGGTGGAATCGATGTTCAATTCGGGCGCGTGCGTGTCCGTAGAATGTAAAACCGTGTACCACCGTCGTTGCTGGAAGGAGCTGACGGCGGTGACCGGCGGAGTCGACGGATGCGAGCGCGACGTCTGCCCGACGGCGATACGGCACCAAGCCATCGCCGCGACGGCGACAGACGGATCCGCGAACGCAGACGCGACGCACTTGGTCGTCCGAGGACCCGACCTGCCGGCTGCGCGTGACGCGGTCGTGAGAACGGACGAACGCGGCACGCAGACGCCACGCACGCTGCCGCGGGTACGAGCGACGTTAATCTCGTCGTCGGGTAATTACCACAATCGCTTGATAATAACTGTGTGCCGTGCGTGACCGAGATCGCGCGTCACCGGTCTGTTGTGGGGTCGTTCGGTGTTCCAGAATATTTCCAATACTTGTTGGAGACGACCGATACGGAACGCCCGGAGTCGGCGCGATCGTCTGTCCCGCGGCCGGCAGAACCGGCGAAGAGTCGACTCACGCGAGCCGGTAAACGATCTACCATAATACATATACCATTGTACCGTACACGTTATAGATCGAACGTCAATGAACGCAATACGTACGTTTACAGATTATTTGGAAATGAGCGCGTCCTGGGACCCGGCGACGTTTCAGAAAATCGAAACGAACCGAGCGCAGAGTACGGTGAACACCACGATATTCGTCAACAGAATATTCGTGAGAAGAACCGTCGACATTTTGGTCAATCGTTCGCGAGCTCGTTGAGAACGTCAGCACGTCCGTGTCGTCAGCCCCTCCCCTTATTTGAAATCCATTACAACCTTTTTTGTTCGTTTGGATTGTATGGATTTGGACGACCGGTTTCTGAATTTCTATGACATTATTTTTTAATAAAAATAATTGCTTTACGCTGGAAAGAACACTTGAAGGCTACAGTCATACTTTAGACCTGAACTTTGACTTTAGTCTGGAGTATGACTGTAACCTTCCGAGTTCTTTACAGCGTGAAGCATTTATTTTGATGAAAAACATAGTAATGTAACGTTTTCTTAAACAAAATAATTGAATAAAATAGTTGAAAACTCGTCCGTGCATTATATTATTCGATAAAATGGTGTATTGAACTTTTGAGGTTCAAGTTGCGCTCCACCGTATTACATACTTTGATTTAAAAAATGAATTACTAGAACAATCAAGAGTGTGAGAATCCTGGATTTGGACCCCACTCGCTCATGAACTATGTAATACCTAAATATAAAAACCGTTTTTTTAATCTAAAATTTATTGTGTTAATTTTGTCCTGATATAAGTGACATGTTAATATATACTTGTTATTATTGAACTGTATATTTCTGCTCAAAAAATTGAAAAAAAATAATTATTCAAATAAAATTATAGTGTCTTCAATCCTAGGAAATTATCTTGCATTACAAATAATTATTTAATTCGTTTGGATATTAAATTATCATGTGTCACCAAACTTGGAGGCTTGTTTTTTACGAATACGCTTAACATGAAAATTTTACACATTTTTTGGTTGTAAACTGAATGTTTGATGTTCTTCTTATTACATACTAACTACGGGATTTGAAAACTCGAATTCAAATAAGAAGATTTCGTTTTGTTGTTGTTGACCTTTCCTTGGCCGACGAAAAACTACAACACATCACTCTTTTATCTTTGACTGTTTTTGCCATATTCAGATGTGATCAATCGTTTTTTTTTTTTTTATTAACCTTCGGGCGGGCGCTCCAGCGTCATTTACGTCGCCTATTAGAAAGAATTGAGCTCAGTCGTTAATACGTCCATTTACCTTATCGGTATTTCTAGGTATTCTCTAATTCTTCATTAAATTGTTTTATTATAAATTGGCATTATATTAATGAATAATATTGAGAAAACTTAAATGTATAGGAAAACAAACAATTATATGCGCAAAATGTGGCCGAAAACAAGGGCGCCGCTAACGATAGCCGATTTCACACGTCCGCCCGAAGGTTAACTGTAATACGACCAAGTAATCAGAATAAATATCACTACGTTGCGCAGTTTTAATGGTGAAATACTTATTAAATTAGACGTTTCGGTTTATAAAATATACGTTTCGATATAAATACAGATCATATATCCTATATAAAGGCGTACTCTCGGTAAAATGTTAACATGTTTTATGTGCGTTATTCGGTTGAACATGTTTTTGGAGTTTTAAAAATTAAGACATTTCAATAAAGTGATTATAACATACGAAACTACATAGACATATTCATGTCATAAAATAATAATAGTAAAATAATGTAACGTCCTCTCTCTCTATACCTCCAAACTGGGAGTTTTGTTTATTTTATCGAGGTCTCGAGGACTCGACCTCGGTGTGTGATACTTATAATTATGGATTAGGGTTGCCTTATGTAAATAAATCAAGAAACAAGTAAATTAATGCAATTGTATTTTTAATACTACCAAACGCTGAGGGTCTTTAAACGAGGTGATAGATGAGGTACTCTGGTGGTCTCTTCACTTGACGTCGTCTGCCGTTCGACTCTTTACTCTACGTCGTCTTCCGTTCGACTCTTTGTCTTGTTCCATACACACACCTTCGTACCGTCTAGTTATGTAGGTCACGCCCCAAAAACCCTTAATCAACACTTCTCTCGCCCCACCAAATTAGTAGTACATGATGTCTCGTGACTCATCGTTACAATAATAATAATAATAATAATAATAATAATAATTATTATTATTATTATTATTATTATTATTATTATTAGTATTATTAGTATTAGTATACAGGCGACAAACACGCAATGATAAAATAAAATAATTTTGTTTGACGCGATTTTAATTTGAAAAATAATGTTGTTTACTGGCCGTAAATAATCTATGACAACGCGTACATCGTCAATACGTATTGTCAATTCGAATATTAAAACAATCGTAAATTATTCGAAGTCTGAAACATGGAGCGAACTCAGACCGAGAAAACCGAGTGGGCGGATCGTTGTGCGATGGCCAGTTGTGAGGGCACGATGAGAAAATTGACGTGGTTGAACGGCTGTATGAAACGGTGTGTCCAATGTGACGCTCGTCGGCCGTTCACGAGGACAGTGAAGTGTTCGAGTGAGATATATGGATGATAAATTGCGTTTTGGCGCACTCAAACGTCGGTGGAATCGATGTTCAATTCGGGCGCGTGCGTGTCCGTAGAATGTAAAACCGTGTACCACCGTCGTTGCTGGAAGGAGCTGACGGCGGTGACCGGCGGAGTCGACGGATGCGAGCGCGACGTCTGCCCGACGGCGATACGGCACCAAGCCATCGCCGCGACGGCGACAGACGGATCCGCGAACGCAGACGCGACGCACTTGGTCGTCCGAGGACCCGACCTGCCGGCTGCGCGTGACGCGGTCGTGAGAACGGACGAACGCGGGACGCAGACGCCACGCACGCTGCCGCGGGTACGAGCGACGTTAATCTCGTCGTCGGGTAATTACCACAATCGCTTGATAATAACTGTGTGCCGTGCGTGACCGAGATCGCGCGTCACCGGTCTGTTGTGGGGTCGTTCGGTGTTCCAGAATATTTCCAATACTTGTTGGAGACGACCGATACGGAACGCCCGGAGTCGGCGCGATCGTCTGTCCCGCGGCCGGCAGAACCGGCGAAGAGTCGACTCACGCGAGCCGGTAAACGATCTACCATAATACATATACCATTGTACCGTACACATTATATATCGAACGTCAATGAACGCAATACGTACGTTTACAGATTATTTAAAAATGAGCGCGTCCTGGGACCCGGCGACGTTTCAGAAAATCGAAACAAACCTAGCGCAGAGTACGGTGAACACCACGATATTCGTCAACAGAATATTCGTGAGAAGAACCGTCGACATTTTGGTCAATCGTTCGCGAGCTCGTTGAGAACGTCAGCACGTCCGTGTCGTCAGCCCCTCCCCCTTATTTGAAATCCATTACAACCTTTTTTGTACGTTTGGATTGTATGGATTTGGACGACCGGTTTCTGAATTTCTACGACATTATATTTTAGTAAAAATATTTAATGAAATATTAATATACAAATTTACTTGTTATTATTGAATTGTATATTTCTGCTAAAAAAATCGAATTATACTGTCTTCAATCCTAGGAAATTAACATTAGCATTACAAATAATTATTTGATTAGTTTGAGTTAAAAATTATCATGTGTCACCAAACTTGGCGGCTTGTTTTTTACGAATACACTTAATATGAAAATTTTACATATTTTTTGGTTGTAAACTGAATGTTTAATGTTATTCTTATTACATACTAACTACGGGATTTGAAAACTCCAATTCAAATAAGAAGATTTCGTTTTACTCGATTGTATATTATTCTCAATAATAAATACATGTTTATAATTTACAAAGTATGAATGGATTTTTGTTTGAAACCCGAACAATGGAATAAAAATCCGCTTAAATTGGAATATTAATACTTTGATTTCTTTAAATAATTGTACCACCACTATATAAAATACAACTCCCAAGATATTTATAGGGTTTTAAGTATGAAAAAAAAAACGTTTCGGCCTGTTGTAAAAATGTTATGACAATGGTTTGATTTATTTGCTTATTTTTACTTCATATTCTTAAAATTTGTACACAATATACACGTTAGATAAGCACACGTATAATTTATAATATGTATAAAATATCAAAAGGTAGCGAGGTTCGGTGATGTGTTTATGTGAGTTACTTAGCAACGGTCTATTTATAAAAAAAAAAAAAATAATGGAGAAGGGTATAATCATAATAAAATAATTTGGGTTTTATACAAGTTTAAAAACAGTATGAAGTATTTTAGAATAGTATTATTAATTTGAATTCGAAAGCAATCGTTACATTCGAAAAACATGGTCAGTACGTTATTATAATTAATGAACATTATAAATATTGTTAAGATATATTAAACTCGTATTACATTTCGAGTTTTTGAAATACACACAAATTTTCAATGTCCAAAACGAATATATCGACGATTCTGCCAGATTTTTCGTGATTCAGGATTTTTTTTTCAAATTATACATGAGAAAACTATTGGAAACATCGGAAAACGCGTCAAATAAAGTGTACCGACTTAAGATAGAATTTACTACCGGAACGTAGCGTACATATCATATCATCGTCCACGCACTCATTCGACGCGAAAAAAATCGTTCGTGGACAAAATAAATTAAAAAAAATAACACGAATCGTTTCACTCGTTTTCCAAAACGACGTAAATTCATTGAACGCGTTATTCCAGTGCACTCGACATATTTACCTGCATGGTATATGGTTTTGATATTGTGCCCGGGGAAATCGTTCTTGTATTTATTATAGACCGACAACAAACATATTTCTTATCCACTCAAACGGCTGATACGAATGGCGTTCGTTTCTGTCGGTACACATCATTATAATTTATAATGTGCGCCTAACGTGTCGAATGTTTACTCTTGCCGGCAAGCTTATCCGGGCAGCTGATATCGTACATAAAATATTAATGTTTTATTTAGATTAGATAACGGACGAACGGCAACTTGGTCATCGCGTGGTAAAAATAAAATCGACCGTCGACACCGCTACATCACGGTCCCAATGATTTATACGCGATGATAAATGATGACATTTCGATGTGATGTTGAACGTGTGTAACCGAATATGATTCATACAATTACAACAAACGTCTTATCGAAAAGCTTATAACAATAAACAATCGACACTGGCTATAATATAATTGTATCGACTATAAATGATAAAAAATTGATTACGATTATATATACTTTAATGACATAATAAAACGTTTAAATTAGTTTACTCGAATATTTTTTTTTTTTTTTTTACAAGTAGTTAACACTCGAAACATTTAAATATTTATGTATTAAACACAATATATTTTTTAACTTTAAATATGTCTGTAATTTATCGTAACGCAAACTGTATTATCACATGTCATAAGTCATACTGTGTCATACTCGTTGAACGTAAGAAATTATCAAACCGGATACACCGATCGGAAATGACAGGGCACATTAAACACCTGCTCTTTTTTTACCAGGTCATTCGTTTTTTTAACCTTTTTTTTTTTTTTTAATGGGAATTAAGTATGACTATATCCAGCGACGTTCGGTTTATTGTAAACATTATTTTTAAATTACACAGTTATTCGTGTTTTAACTGAAACTCGTATAAGAGATTAATCGTATGAAAAACGATTACATACGGTTAAACAAAAGCAAATTTGAATTATATAATTAATATAATATTAGAATGAAATAACCGTATAAAAACATTTTAATGACGGGTTAATTTCAATTTTAAAAATCATCGGAATATTGCGCGATTCATTCGTTTCTTACTCGTTTCAATATGCCGTATTTGTTGTTATTCATTTATCACGCGTACGCGTGTAGTTATCGCGTGCGAATCCAATCGTTTTCATGTTTAGTGTATTTAAACGACGAACACGTATTTATTGCTTATCGAAATGTTTATGAAATTAGAAAATCGTTTAATGTGTATAATAACGCACAAAGATATGTGTTATCGGTGTTGTCAGTTGTAGTTGTTTCGAACGCATCGTACGTAAATCGTACGACAAAACGTTTAAACAGCTCCGCCGTCGTTTATTCAAAAGAAACGATTACAAACGTGAAAACGTATGCAAATGACTGGTTGCGGTACGGGACAAACAGGTCATCATCGGGCCATCACGTCAAACCCATTTAAGGCAAACGCCTAATCTAAGAGTTAAATCTGTTTTCGTATCTATTTGCCGAAACATTCGGTCGCGCGTCCAAATGTATAAAGTCACAGCCCCGCGACAATTCTCATACATTTCAACGACATGTGTCAGAATGATTCGGATCCGACCTTGGCGTTTAAATTCAATACATTATTCGTCCGTGCGTCGTATTCGTATGTCGGTTATTATAACACACGAACACGCGATCCCGCGCAGAGTGCCGCCATATGCATTACTGCGTAAGGTTAGGTTAGGTTTATTATAATATCTCATAGTCGTACGGATACAATACGTGTTTGAACTTGATCGCTTTAAATCAGCGGCGTCATTTCAGTTTTTGAAAGTGGCAGGGCAGCAAACGTTTTGACCGGCCAATTTAACGAAATTTAAATTATGATAGAAATTCGTTACTTTTTCAGCCAAAATCACTAATGACCAGCGAGTATTACCTGAAATACCGAAGTCGCTCTTCTCATCATTTATATAAACTTGTTATAAATGTTTTGTGAACGGCTCTGAGCAGCTTTTGTTCGAGTTTAATTTGTTGTTCTCTCTCGTCGTGGCTGCACCACCTTTCGATTTTTTCATTTTAATTATTACGCACCAGAAAAAAAACCGAACCAAAAACTACCGAATGTGATCGGCTCTCAAACGGCCCAAACAATAAACGTAAAAACCATCATGGATATATACTTTGAATTAAGGTTAATAATTTACGCACTGCCTTTAATGATAACCATTACCGTGTTAATTGATAAAAGCACATAACCGCGGTTGTATTATAACCAGTGACGTAGTGGAGGGTATGTGCCGCGTACCCACTTCCTAAATTTTAAGAAGTGCGTATACCAAAGAAAAAAAAACTTAAGACTTAAGCGGATATACGGTAGAAAACTACCCGTTGAAAAAAAAAAAAATTCAGTAATGAAATATGTTAAACGTAATAAACATTTAACAAATAATGTGTTGATGAAAAATTAATAATAATAAATCAATTTTTTAATTCGGTACAATAAATTAATGATAATGCGAGTTTTATGTTCCATGAGATTACCATTTTGAATGTTACTGAGAACCACGGTGGTTCTTGGTCACTTGGCGGTTTGACATTTCTGTAGAATAGTTGTCGACAGCCATATCTATTTTTAGAACTGTTTTTATGGGAATTTAAAACTGTTTAATAACAAGTGATAATAATGATGTTAGTATTGTTACGTCTTTCGTGTTATAGGTTTGATTTTTATATTTAATTCCGTACAGAACTGTGTATTGTCGTTTATCGTATTGAATATTATGATAATTGAAAATTGTTTATAAGTTAAAACGTTAGAAACAAATGAATAAATTTGTTATACGAAGAATACGATCTGAAAAGGTGAGTCAATAATATACTTTATTAACTGTTGGATAGGTAATTATTTAAAAGTAAAAATATTATAATATATACGTAAATAATTATGCGTTTGATTATAACTGTGGTTTTAAGCTGTAGAAATATTTTGACATAAATCATCGAAAATTAATTGTTTTCGTGTGTTGTGTATTGAATTTAAGTATAATTCCTAAGTGTATATATATATATTTTAAACTTTATTTTTAATTTTATAGGATAAAAACTACTTAATGATATACCAGATCCGGATGAGACCAAGGCACTGGCTAAAAAAGTAAAATTGGTAAGTCTTATTAAAAAAAAAATTCTTTAATGTAGGTACCTAAATATTTATCTAAACAATTAATTTATTTTAATTTATTTATCGTAGTTATGTTACATGCAAATATGTTTAAGATATTGAAGGGGGTGTGAGGGCAAAGCCCCCGGCTTCTTATATATTTTTTAGGATTTCGCGCAAATCCATAAATTATTTTAGGACTACATCACTGGTTATGACCAGAGCCGTAGTAAGGGGGGTCGAAAGGTGCCTGCGCCCCGGGCTCAAAATTTTAGAAATTAAAAAATTAATAGTTATTAGTTATATTACTTTTGTTAATAACTTAAGTTTAATTTTTAAATAAAGTATTATTTGGTATTATTTACTTTGGCGTTTTATTATTTTTGATTTTTTTTAACGATAATTTATTCAAATTAAAAAAAAAAAAATATTTATAAAATTAATAATCTATTAGTTATATGTCGAAACCAAAAGGGCACAATTTTAAGTTTTGCCCCGGGCGCAATATTCAGTTGCTACATCACTGGTTATGACCACGGTTTAAGACATAATCGTGGTTTTAATCATACTTTTGATAAAATTAATTATCCTAACTTTGAATATACCTAACTGATATTATTTTATTTGACATCCACCGTTCGCCATGAATTAGGATAACTTATACCTATTTAGTATTTACCTATAAACACGAATCGTATCGGCGGCCCATCGATAATAATGGGTGGGAAACGCTCCCTCCCCCCCCCCAAAGACGCCACTGCTTTATATAGAATGTCATTGTTTTTGAAGAAATCAATAAAACGATTGTTTACAACTAAATTTAATATGAAATGGTGAGTTTATCGGTTACAATGGTTGATTGTATATATTCGAATATAGTAATATGTCGTAATTGTATCGTTATTTATATATATATATATATTTTAATCTCATAATGGCGTTAAATGTTTGAGGTAAACATTTTGCCATTTACACGGTGGTAATCATTAAAATATCGTTCGTCGAGAGCTATCTCTAAATATAGATACAGCCGAATGTAGAATTGATTGGGAAAAAACCCTAATTTAAACGATTTGTATCGTTTCGTCGGTAAGCATAGAATATTGTCGAAGTAATATATAACAGTAGTGCCTATTCAAAATCAATATTGTGTACTCGCACCGTCTAAAAAAATGCGTATAAAATACGTTGACGACTACGACAACGCATACATATTATTATTATTATTATTATTATTATTATTATTATTATTATGAGTGTGCCTATAATAGTATACACACACGCGCGCGTACGGTAATGTTTTCGTTATAAACTCGTATTCTCCCCCGCACGCGATTCGCGAGCGTACGTATAATATATATATAAGTCCCTTGTTTGCAGCCCGAGACACGTTTCGCGTCTTATACCGATCTTTTCTGCCGTTACCACGGTGTATATAATATACACTTTGACATATTTCCAAACCGACCACTTCAAAGGTGAGAGAGGAGACGACGGAGAGAGACGGTAACAGAGTGACGGAAACGACAGAGTGTAAGGAGAGAGACCAAACAACTCGGGGGGGGGAGAAGCAAAGCAGAGGAAAGAAAGCTCAAACGAATGTATATATATATATGTATACAGCTTCCACCGGTGGCAGGGCGTTGCAGGGCTTTATGTTATTGGTTATACGTACACACGTACACACGTATATATATCGTAGTCGTCGTAGTTTTGAGAGAAAAAAGTAATTTCCTTTACCCCGGCGACCGTCGTCAGCGCCACAGCCCCGCCGCCGGTCCAATTTCCAGACGAAACTCCGACGCGCGCACAAATATATACGTATTTGTCCGGTTTCGGTTGTGCGTGTATGCGCGTGTGTACGCGTGTAACGATAATAATAATGTTAATAACGACCGTGACACGAAAACGGGGTTACGCGAGCGGCCCGGGACCGCGTAAGTCTTCGCGCGGGGCGGACGCGGAGGTGTCGCCGGCCGTAATTAATTAAACGTTCGCGGCGGCGGGGAGGGTTTTTTTAAATTTTTTTTGTCGGAAATCGTTTTTCCAGACGCGGCGACCGGTCAGGCCCGTCCGTCGGTGGTGGTCGACCACAGCTTCGCTTCGATTTCGGTGCTCACTCTTCCCGGGCGCGGCGTCTTCCACGTCGTCCGGTATGCGTCGTGCACGCGATCGTGTCCGTATTTTACGGTTGGGTTCAAACCGCCCAAATTTTTTTTTTATAATGATTCAAAACACGCGCCACACGTCAACTCGCGTTCAGACACGATTTTATCACGAACACGACGTAATCCAGCGGTTGGAAGTGTATGATTCGGTTTTAAACCCCCACCACCACCTCCCCCCCCAAAAAAAAAACCCCCCTTACACACGATAACGGATTTCCGTATCGTCGATATTCCCTCGGCCACCCGTTGTCCTCGTTGACGGTGACAAGACAATACCGACCCGTCCGTAATGAACCTGGAAGTATTTTTATTCGGAAAAATGACCCGACCGAATGTTTATCGATTGCGTAATAACACACCGGTCGCTACGAAAACGGAAACCAGACGTATAATTTGAAATCGGACCACTAGATTACTCTACTCGGGCAAACGTTTGAAACCTATTCTCCGTCCGTTTTCTACCCGAGATTACATACCGGTTTGTTCGAAACGTTTTACTTCGCTGCACATACGTTATAAAAATTTCAACGAGACGTCCCAAATTATTTTCTTTTATAGTTTATAGTTAAAAACGCCATTTGATATACACACGCAAAACGATTAAAAACGATTACCGGTATATCACAATAAATGTGTCTACTGTACAATTTATAACGAGTTTGACGCATACATTTTTCGTATTTTAATGAAAAAAAAAATAACCAGATTTTTATGATTGTTTGTACTGCGTGGTGTATGTGTATTATCTAACCATATTAAACTCATTATTCATTAACGGTATACATGGTCGCGTGCAAACTTTAACATCGGCCCGCGTAGTATAACATTAAATCGACCCACTGTTTAATGATTAATGGAGACTTACAGAAGTCGGCATGTTTTCCAATAATCGTTCGAAACACAGCCAAATGATATGGAAATTTGTTTCGTAATACGTGGAGGTTATAGTAAATTTTTTTTTTTTGTGTGCATATTTAAGTTTTTTGCACGCGTTAGTGCGAATTTTTGTTATGTTCGCATTTCAAGTGCATGTTTCACGTATATTTTGAATTGAATTTTCCTTTAATTTGGTAGAAAAAAAAACGAATAAAATATACACGTTTATATGTGCAAAAATATTATTTGATGAAATGAGTGTGTGGGCCGTGTGTTTTCCCCGTTTATTGAGTCGAGATTATTAAAAGCCGATAATATTTTATCTGCACACAGACAACGTTTATGAGTACGAGATACTTTAGTATCAGTCGGTGGTGGTTCGTCGTATACACATTTCCGTTTTGCGTGTTTTATTGTCGACGTAGTATTGTCGTAGTAAGGTTAGGCATAACCTTCTAAAACCGTACAAACATCCGTTTTAACGAATTTCAAATTTCATTTCAATTTTTTGTTTTCGTATACTTATTTTGAGACTTATGGATTACACGATAATAATAATAAAAATAAACATGTACACACGTTTTATCAATTTGTTTCGTAAACGTTAATTTTCAGTGGTCAGGCCAGGTCAGGTACATATGGACACTGTCTGCGACTGTTCTACGGATACCTCGTGTTCAACAATGAGCGGCCGTCCAAGGTTTGAGTATTTACGGGCCGACAAGGACAGATGCAAAAACCCGACACAATCACCAGCCCAACCTCAGTGCGTCTCACTGCTCGTGGATTGGATCCGAGCACGAATTAATAACGAAAACCTTTTCCGCGCATCGACAGGTACGATTCAAACAATGCAAAATAAAATTACGTTTCGTATTATTTAGGATATCGTTTTCGAAAACTTTTTTTTCGGAAAAAAGAAAATATTCTTACTAGACTATTTATATTATTTGTGTGTACGTCACTTTGACCGAATCGTATCGATCGGCGCAGTGAGTATTGTCGTCAGCTGTTTTTTTTTTAAATTTTTCCGTACTGTTCAAATCGTGAGATGTCGCCTTCTCGTCTATGGCCCTGCTTATTGTTTAACGACTAATCGAACAAGCGACCGGTTTCCATCGGTGACTTGCTGATGATGAGTCATTGATTATTAAGCTCCTGAACCGAACACTGTGGGAAGACACATCACACACACACACACGTATATATATATATTTAACGACGTCGATTTTTTTCACGTTTCAACGAGTATTTAATCCGATCCGATCTAATCGAACTCCGCGGCACGAGCAATATCGATCTGAGCCCAAAGACAATGGACTAACGTACACGGTACGGAAATTGTCGACCGAAACGATTTTAACGAACACCACGGGGAACACGATCCTACGTGCGCGTCGTCCGAACGACGTTATTAAAAACCGATTCGCAACGTGCGAGCCGCTGTCCGTACGACCGGTACAATCGGAATCATAATCCGAACGCTATTGTCCGGAGCGCGCGATCGGCTCCGACTTCGATACTTCCCTCGGGGTATCCGGCCGGGGGCGGCTTTCCGCGATTTCGCCAACGTCCCCGACCGACGACTTCCTGTTTTCGGAAACACTTCCGGCCCGTGACGAAAAGCGTACTGACCCGTACGGCGTCGTCGCGATAATTGTCACGAGCACGCGGGGGCAACGGAGTGGAGTGGGATATTTGTGCGAAACCGATAAAATCGTGGTATAAGGTGAGCGCGATCCCGCGTTTCGATTCGTCATCCGTCCGTATACAATACGGCGATAAAATGAAACGTCCCGTTCGACCGTTATTCGGACGTACGTCTAATCTAGTAGTCGAGCGCTCGCGAAACTTCATACGGACTTTTACACGACTGCGCAGAACGGAAGTATGATAATTACCGGATCGACCGCAAGTACGAAGCAAGACTGAACGGACATGTTTTTGTTGACGGTGTCGACGATAATGTTGTAAAAACGCGTTTTTCGTCAACAACTAACGAACGCGAAACGACCGCGTGTAGATCTCGTCGTCGTTTCCATTTTTTCCGACGACAATCAATAAAATATCAACGTCGGTGACAGAGTCAAAAACACCGCGCTCCCACGCACACCTTTTCATTATTTTTTTCGTGGGTTTATTTTAGCTCGACAGACCCGACGTGGAAATGTCGGCATTCGATGATGGTTTAAGACACGGCGAAGTCGTCGTCTCGCTGAGATATTTATATATAATATATATAAATTTTTTTTAAACGTTTCTCGCATTTAATCGTGTCGAAACGAATTATTTTCTCTTGCGTGACACACACACAGTATACACGGGTATTTAAATTACGTATTAACACGCGTATTTCAAGCAATCTTAATGCATCGAGTTCCGAGCCCTCTAATTACTTTGGAGCTGATTTTTTTCTTTTTGCTTTTTCACGGGATACGGTGAGATTAATCCGAAAACCCTGTCCGCAAGTACGCCTAAGTCCGTACCGTTCAATTTTCATAAATTGAAGTTTTCGTCGTTTATTACGAAATATGCTTATTAAAAAATCATTATGAAAATAATATCATTACGCCCCATACACGTTTACTTTTTAATTATTTTGCCGCAACTCCGTTTAACGCTATAATGTGCCGCAGCCTCCCGCAAACATCGCATTTATTATACGGATTTAAGTGACACTTGAAAGTTGAAGTCGAGTTCCCCCTTTAACACGGTTCACACTCGATACTACATGTTATAAATTGCACTCGGAGCCGGTTACGCCGCCGTGTACAGCGAACTCGTTCTAAATAAACTTTCGTGTAATTATTTTATTTTCCGCGTGCGTTTGATATTGACGGAGTTTTTAATTACGCTGTCACTTGGCCTTCGTTTAAGTAGTCGATAACAATTCCCCACACAATGCGCGACTGTAAACCGCTCTACGCGAATATATTTAAATTGTCGTGCGTCTTACGCGAGTTTAGTATCGTGGCGATATGGTTTTTAACAATACCGACGTAAAGTGGATTGACACGGTTAATTTTTCCTTCACAAACATAATTTTTAAAGAGGTGTAGCTAACAAGTGCCAACGCCGTTCCGTGTTATTTTTCTTCGACGGCGCAAACTCGGTCAGCTTAGGTACTAATCATTTTCTTGGACTAATTTCGTTTCAATATCGACACAAAAAAAAAACGCGATGTCCATAATAATTTCGAATACCATATTTACGATGGCGTAACGGTATCCGAAATATAATGTCTAAGCTGTTCGATTATACGAAGTCGTCCTATACGCGTAAAGCGATTTTTTTTTTTTAAAGTAAATATTAATACAACAGATGTAGACAATACGAAGCAAGCAAAAATATCCATAAACAAAATCATGATTGCAGCAAAAGCGCGCTTTTTTTTTTTTGGTTGGGCGGAGGGCACATCATTTTATCACGTGGCATAGGTTTTTTAATTTCTGAAGGTGCAAAATAAATCAATTTCGTTACCGTTTCACAAAGTCGCTTGAAAATTATAATCGTGCTTGTTTCTACCGAGTATAACGACGTATTAAATTATCCACGATAAAAAAACGTTTTTAGTGAAGGGAAAACGTGTTTTCAACACGATAAATCGTATCGGATTTACACTGATCGTGTAAAGAATATTTATATGAAATTTCGATGTACTTAATAAATAACTCGTCCGTAACCCTGGAAAACTTCTAATTTAAAAAAACACTCCGGTTCCAACGATACCATGTTGTTTGGAAATTATATTTTTACTTCCGGAGAATTCGAATTTGAATGTGCCGATGTTTCAATCAAAAGGAATTCGCGATATGAAATTGGGTGACTGATACCCTCCCATGAGATTAACGTATATATTACGGTCTGTACGACGTACGCGCGAAATAGCGTTTGCGGAATACGACGTGTTGTAACGAGTTCGTTGGCGTTTACTTTAATGTTGTAAAATATCTTTATTTTTTTTTTCTTATCACGTCGCGTATACGATTGTGTTGTACCGGCAAGGCGTTCGTTTTCTAACGTCCTGTCAAAACGTGACCTGTCGTAATCTCGGACACGCGGAGTTTGGAAACGTTACAAGGCCAATATGTCGAACATCGTCCGTACCGCTGTACTCGTACAGAGCGTTCTCATTTTCTATAGTCGCACCGGAAATACATTTCGAAACACCTTCGTACGCGATGGTATATCAAATACATATATTTTGTTACAAAGAATACGGTAATTGAATTGGCGGAAGGGATTGTGACCGATTGTTTTTTTTTTTTTTTTAACTACTTCAGCGCCCTTCTTCCAATTTTTCTGAAAGGAACGCGTTTTCACGTTCTTAAATTTCGTTATCAAAGCGACAGTCTACTAGGTTTAGTGAAAAACATAACCACATCTAGACGAAACGTTCCAACTTCTAAGCGTGCACCGTGAATCGTGTCGGAACTCCTGTTCAATTATTTTCGACAGGCCAATACAGTCTGTTTAGAAAATTGTCTAAACCAAGATTAACGAGACTGCGATCGTTCGTATAATCGTGTTTATAAATATATTTAGATATGTGTGTGTGTTTGGTTGTATTATGTAAATTATTGTGTCGATTAGGGGAACAAAACGAATTTACAAGACGTTTCAGTATTGTTTTTGATATACTTTTGCGTGCCTCCGCCAATTGTTTCCTCGAGTGCACCAGTGGGTATAATCCCATAAAACCGATACAATCCCGTAGACGGTAGCACATCAGAACATACAGACGTGTATTGTGTAGTCGATATTTTCGAACAAAACGAAATCGTTCGTCAAATAAACCGTTAATTTTATCGTGCAAAACGTCAACAGGCCCGCTTTACAGAAAACCTCGACTAGGCGCGTTTATTTGTCTTGTACCGGATGTTTTTCGTCCGCGGAAAAAAAACGAACATTCTCCTCCCCCCTCAGCGCACCGTCGGATTTTTTTACCCAGATACATATATATATTCATTCGAGTGTTGATTGCACGATTTGATCTTCGTTCGTATAAATCATAAGATTTAAAACGCCGTTGTCTACAATTTTCGTATATTGCGTATGTTTCCGTTGTTTAAATAATAATAATAATAATTTTAAAAAAAAAGTTTATAAAATAAAAAGTAGAATGACCATAACTTATCAATATTATACCGAATCGATTTTTTTCCGTGTTGTTAAATAAAAACAAACAAACCATACAGAACTTGTAACGTTATTTTTTGGAATATTTTTTATTACTTTACAATTAGGTCAAATAATGTTTATAAAAACCACGAAACTCATTTCGATCATAAGAACGATCGTCATTACGACGAATAAACATTTTATTTTATAATAAACGCATAAAATTCTCGTTTAATTCACATAGAAAATCGTATATTTTTCCGGGTTGAATATGCTTGATATTGTAAATTCTAATACACGCGAAAGCCCGTTCGACTGTTTCGGAAATGTTTTTTTTTTTTTATCACATATAGATATTTCATTCCGGATCAAATCGATAAAGGTTTGAATAAAAGAAACATATATATATATATATAAACCACTTAAGACCTGGTCGAACGCAGATATATATATATATATACAGTTTCGCGAGCTCAATAAATACGAATTTCGATTATTTACGTGTGGCGACCATCACATACAGTTATATTGTGTTCCGGCGAAACAAAACAACACGTTTTTTTTTTTTCTCTCTTCTAGGCTATAAAATGTTATTCAAGTCGTCCGAATAAAAACGTAAAACATACGTGTGCGCGTAATGCACCGTACCTAAACCGTACACTCGTTGTAGCCGTTTTACTCGCCCGAGCGTATTACGTTCCACGCGCGATATGTTTGTGTACGTGCACGCTGTGCACGTTTATATATAATGTTTACACGGTCTTCGGTGTGTTTATATTCTCGGCGATGCCAGTCGATTAAACCGGAATAACGTTTCGTCCGATTGTTTCCGGGCCGTCCGCCGAATCGCGTGCACGTTACCAATGTGTCTCGGTTAACCGACTCCGCGCCAACCCGCACACCCGTGTTTACCGATATTTTACCGATCTTGGTCGTCGTAAACACCGTGTATGTATATAAAATTATACACGTGTTCACGCGAGACGTACGGCCTGTGCTATATCCAAATTAATACGCTAGATTTCACACGTTTCAAGTCGATTCGGTACCATTCGCAAACGGGTTGACTAACGCGTATTATTATTTTGTTTTTTTTTGTTTTTTTTTTTTTTTGTTAACCGACACAAAACGTAAACCATCGTAGACAAATCTATCAATCGGTTTTTATTTTTACGCAATAATATAACTATAGAACACGTACGCACGTGTTGTACTGACGATTCATTGAATGAAACGTCACTGTACGCACACACGAAAACGATATCAGACCAATAACATCTTTGATCAAGAACGACTCGCGGATACATTCCAATCGTGGTATTTACGGTTTCCTTGACTGTAGAGAGGTGATAAACAGTTGTTTTTTTTTTCAAAGAAATCACGCTAATGGATCTCAGACGAATTCGTTCGACCGTAACGGATCGGTTAATAGACATACTCTATACGTAAGGTAGCGTACGATAAATAAATGTTATGCTAGTGTCATTGTGTATATGAGCTCATTATTTTTAAATATATATATATATTAATGTGTGCATAATAGCCAAAGTTTTGAATTCTATGTCGCGTTACGAACCACTGATTAAGATAGTATTAGTATATATGTGATTGTACAATATTATATTTTTACATTATATTACAATATTACTTATTGTGAACCACCGTCGGCCTAAAAGAATGTGCTGAACAAACCATTTAGACCGGACGGTAGGACTGCTCGCTGCGTATGAACACCAGCGGGGGCAGTGCTGGTTAACACACAGAGCATTAAACATTTAATTCAATAATTGCATTAGTTTTCTTTTACGCCAAATATTGTTTAAATACTTTTTAATCGTCTCGTGTAGTGATTTATTTTATTTGCTTTCGGATACCTAAGCGTATTCGTAACAGTCGTATCAATAATAATGCTTAATCACGAGATTAATTTATTCTACGATTAATCTTGTTTACCTAAAAAAAATCGATATTATTCAATCACATCGTGCGATATTATAAAACCTTTTTTTTTTTTAGTTAATTCGCATTTTAGGTCCTATAAACGAGAAACCAAAGAATAACATTTGCGAGCAGGTACTTATAGTTTTTATAACAACAATAATATATACGTGGCGGTCGAGCTCGCATTAATCCGAGAACGAGAATTATTACCTGTGTAGGTTTTTAACGTCGGGCAGGTACACGGTTATTGCGCCGAAACCGTATTGTACTGCAGTCAGGACAGGTGTTATGGATTCTACTACCGTGTGTCCGTCACGTCTACTATTTAACTTCCGCCGTTTGTTACGATCGATTATTGAACCCCGTGCAATAACCTTTAACCGGTATCGTTTTCGACGGCACATTTAATCCTTAGAGGTGACTGGCAACGAACAACGGCCAGACACTCTAAACATATATATATATATATACAATGAAGTGTGTGCACGGACGTTAGGCCCGCCGACAGTATTTTTTATTTATTTTTTTTTAACGAATTCAACGACTCGATTCTGATAACACCGAGGACACTTAAAACGCCACATATTCGTCGTGCGTTTACACGTTCTTTCCGTTTTGTAATCGTTCATTCGAACGCCCTATACGCCGTTATCCCACACGCGTTTGTATATTTGCATAATGGTCTCGTAATCCAAACCGCGCACGGATAGCGTCTTAACTACAATACGGTATGTGTGGGCAACAAAATCGAACGTATCGGGTTCACGGTCGCGTCGGTCCGTACGACGTACGAGGGTCAATCAAATAGCAAATTGCATTGGATCGTAAGTCAAAAAGTACTGCTATTTTTGGACAAATTTGTTTTTATTGAAAAGCACACATAATAACCGGTTTTTTATCACATAACGCCGAACATGTTCCTACAGTTTTCATATCTCCGTACGAATCTGGAAATGCTTAGTTGGCAAAATGCACGTCCAGATTGTAAATCTGCTGGGAAAGTGATGCTGACGGTTTTTTTTCTTTTGTTTTTTTTTTTTGATAATCAAAGCGTTGATTATTCAGAATTTATGCCAAGAGGTTGAACAATTAATCCTAAAAACTCGAGAGAGGCGAATAAAAATCGGCTGGATTTTCGTTCGGTCCGGTGAAACGTTTTATTGCCGCCCGTTAAATCCGCTGCACGCGGACGACTTATCGTACACATTTTCCGTTGTTTGCGCACAAAGAAAATAGGAACATAAAAATAACACACTAGTCGAAAGTCGCTCATATTTGTTTTGTCGACTTCAAACGTTCGAAACTCAACATCGAGACGAAAGTCTCCCGAAACGGTTAAAACGTTCTAAATGAAACTAAAAAGCGTGGCGGGGAATTAAAAAACCTTTTTCGCGTAACCTGCGAAATCGGATGTAAATTGTTGTATTTACGTGCGTGCCCATCGAAATAATAACGGCGGCTTATTTGACGGCTGACGTTTATGAATTATTTACGTCTACACAAATCGCCTGTGATAGAAAGTAAACATCGCACCATGATCGTTAATAAAGTCGATGAGTCAAAAACAAAACAAAAAGCGTGACAACTTAATTGAAATCGATTTTAATATCGTCGTTGAGATAATATATTTCACATCACATCCGACGGCGACGCAACAAATCAAACTGTTGTTCCGCGTTCGGTGTAATCACTGCGGACCGACAGCGTTGGCATTTCAACACGGACTGTTATGAAAAACGCTGTCGAAACTGTACCAAAACCGCATCAGGTGATGAGACGTGTTATCGCCGGCCGATTTCAAATCTAATCCAAACGGGTTTTTTAGTGTCTGAAAATTCCGATTCCATCCGATAATCGTTACGCGGGGGGGTCGGCGATAAGCGATTTCCACGTTTATTTTACGGGACTTCGCAATAAGCAATGTCAGATGGTCTGATTATTAAGTTCGTTATATTTGTTATCGGTTCACGTACAACTCGAGAACGGTTTCACGATTCAGCTATCGCTCGTACGTGTTTGCGTATCGATTTTATTTGTACCCGTTCGATGTACAACCCCTTAACTCCCGCGCCACCTCTGGATACGCCGCCGGTTCTTGTTATTAATATCAAAAAAAAAAAAACGTGAACCGCTGTTGTGGACGACATACAAGATATGTGTACATGACGTTTACGATTAACGATTCGTAACCGCGGAGTCTGTCCCCCGGTAAGGTCAGTGGGTGAACAACGATATAATTATACGAGCCGTCGTCGGCGGTGGTGGTGGTGGGGAATATAATAAAATCGCGTGGGACGCGTCGTCGCGCGGCGGCAAAATAATAATAATAATAATAATAGTTTTGAACGCGCACGGCGTGCGTGGTAGGGAAACGGCCGCGCGAACGTTCGGAGACGCGTGCGTCGTGTTCGCGGTCAGCAGTCGTTTACCGAGCGAGGTTCGGACGCGCGCGCGCGTGCGTTTGTCACGAAACCGGTACCGCGCGCGCACACAACGAAGTGATCTGACGTGTGTCTCCGTTCCGCGCCGTCCGCCGTCGCGAGGGGTGAGTTTTCTGCGTTGTTTGTGTTCTTGTACCGGGGAAGACCGAATGCCGAACCCAGACGCGTGACGTTCGTCTTTCGAACGTAAAAAACCTATTTCGCGACGTCGCCGACGATACGGTGCGCGTCGCGTGATAAACCGTCTTTCGGGGCCTTCCGACCAGAAATTCGTTTTCGTTACCAAAAAAATACAATAACGTTGATAATATCACGCGTAAGTTCTGCCGAAATCAATGCGTTCCATACGGAAACGTCGAAGTTTCAAGTTAATCGAAATAAGTAATTTAACGTAAACACGACCCGCCGTTTATGACGTCTCTCGAAACTCGCGATATTCTCAAACGTTATCCGAAACAAGGTCTATAAGAATGTCGACGACAATGCTGCGATTACTTTAACTAAAATCGTGATGAAACATCGCGTTGAAAACGTAAACGTATTCAAATATTGTTTAACGGTGCGAGATAAATAATTTCTAATGAAAAAGTATGTACGTTTTTAGTGGATTTTATTTATTTTTTAACACGTGTTTATGCACAGCCCCGAGCGGTGATCAAAATGCCTACGTTTTTTATTGTTCGTACTTTTAGTTAACCAATTTAATAAAGACATGTTTACTGATACTGTAACTTTACGTCAGTAAAACTGTACAAATAGCAAACGATTAATCGTATTACGCACGGTACACAATAAATCACTAAAAACTATCTATTTAATATCTTGGTAAATTAAATACTAATGCATTAATAAACGTACTAAAAAAAAAAAAATACGATATCAGAATTATTCATAAGTTATAACGTTATAAATTGTATATTGTTTAAATTTATTGTATTCGTATTTACATTTAGGCGTCGAGCGGTGTCCAATTTAAATGAGATGAAAACTCTTGTTTCATATCAAAAAATCAAAAATAAATAAACACCAATACAAATCGATAACCTTTCTACATAATTATAAGGGGGATGTATTATTTCGGACAAAATAAGCGTTGGGATGCCACCCCCCTTACCCCCCTACGCTTCGACCACTGGCCCCGAGAACACGATGAGCGACGTTAAACATGAGCTTGTAGCGCGAACCACACGAAACGAATTACCGTTTGTTCCGAGCTGCAATTCGTTTTGGTGTTTCCAGGACTGAAAATGGTACTGTTCCGGAGTAGGAACTCGGCGCGCGACGAGGACGTCATACCGGACATATCGGCTCCGAGACTGTTGCGAATGACGGCCATCAGAAACAGTATGCGCGTCGAACATCGTCACGATCATCACAACGTCGGCGGCGACAAGCACGGCGGTCTGTGCGGCGTGCAAGCGGGTACGTTGACGGGTCACGCGCGGTCCGATGTTTTCGACTGTCGGATTTCCATGGAAAACGTTGAAACCGTTGACGGCCGCTTAGGACGGGGCACCGTCTAACGTTTCGTCAGGCTCTCGGAACGCGGCCGATAATAACAGTGTCTCGTGGCGTTTTACGGAAATTCCCGTAGTGCGCGTGCGTTTTATTCATTTATTATTATTATTTTCGCTCGTCAAGGTCGAAAACCGCGAAACGTCACGTTCGTCATAATCGTATGCGCGCAACAAACCCCCCCCCCTTCTCATCGCGGGATCGTAATACCGTTCAAATGTTACACGCGCCTCGGGCGGCGGCGGTCGACGACGACGGGGTTGAACGGGACGCGCGAGCTCTCTCCGCCGTTCTCGATGGCGTGCCACGTGCCGCTAAAGGCGAACTTATTTGAACACAATTATTACGCTCTTTGTGCGCACGTTCGCCGTACGCGCAATTGAATGTGAACAGATCAAAAGGACGGAGAATAATATCGACGACAAGTGTTGAAACTCCGATTCCGTAATTGTTACGTTTTCGCGCCGCAGCCGTCTGGCGATGGCGAACAAACACGTCCACGAATATTTATTATCAAATAATAATGATAATAATAATAATTATTATTATCATATGGTTTCGGTATTTCAGATACGCGTACGTACCATCACGTTTCGAACGATTGTTCGTTTACAATAAATTCCCTAAAATATATTACAGCAAATGTCTCCGTCGCCAAAAAATCATCCGCGATTCCTCCTCGAGCCTAATAAGTTACGGTTAAGCATGGTACACGTTCGTGTGCTGCGAAAACCATACTTTTAACGCTAATAACACGTGATTATTAAACGACGTTGTCGCTGTACATGACGTGCGTCCAATAATCGACGTATCGGTTTTTTTCTCTCTTTTAAACGTGGCGATTATCATGTTTAATTCAAAAGTCGTTGTGAATAATTTGTCCGGACGTATTTCTCCGACAATCGAGATAAATAATTGAAAATAATTAACTCGAAAATTGATCCATGATTGAAAAAATCAAATCATAGACGTGTCTATTATTTATGGCTAAAGGGCGATTCATATTCGACTTCTCTCTTACGTAATAATTCAATACGTTAATCAACTCGATAATTATTCTCTATTATGAACAGTACAAATATTTTTATCTATTCATTCGATTACGTTGAATTGTTCGTGCCTAGTATTGCGTGGATTCGAATTTAAAACGAACAACACAATAGTAAAATCAATTCCATAACGGGAAATATATCGGCGACATTTTAAACTGATCGATTTTTGTTTTCTGCATATGCGACCTCTTTTCCGGATATATGTAATCTATTTTCGGGAAACGCCGAAGATCGGTATATTAGACACGGTTAACACAAGCAAGACCGTATTTGGGGGTTTCAACCCCCCCCCCAAATCTTTTTAAAAGTTATAATAAATTGAATTTCTCAAACTAAATTATTAAGGTGGAGACACACTATTTACACGCCACATGTTAGCCCGCATTTAGACACAATTTTATCGTACACAACATAGTCTAGTATTTAAATCTAGTAGTTGAAAATACGATTTTAAACCCCCCTCCCCCTCCCTCGAAAATGTGTTCCTGCTACGGCCTTGAACACAAGCACAAACCGACATCGCCTATCGATTATTAAAACGTTACACTGCACGTACATACATAGATGATATTCGCAATGTAAACGTTATCGTGAACCCTCAACTCTGGATAAAATGTAAATAATTCTACGTGTACAACGGTTTCGATGACGTTATCTCAGGTGTTCTGCCTATTTTAAAATTTGAATCTGTTTTTTTCCTTTTCCGCAAGTCCCTCCCCGTACGAGTACACCGCGGTCAAGAGAGTTCGCGTTTGCCGTTTTCGTCCACTGTTCGCGGATTACCTGCGGCAAAATCACGCTTGAATTGTCGTGTACGGATCGAACATGAGAACGTGAACACTTTTTTATATGAATTTCATAAACGAGAGCGATTATCTTTGCCGGCTTATTACAAAATAATAACTTTAAAGTGAGTTACGTTGTATTTAAAAATACGGAGATCGCCAAAATGGATAGATTTTATTCTATAAATATAATCAGTTTTATTTTATCAAAACTAGAAAATATGGACATTTCTTGGACTAGGAAAAAAACATGTTCGTTTATTATTTTTCCGACCAGCCGTTTTAACAACAATAGTTCGGTACACGATATGCGGAATTTGTGGGATGGCGGGAGTAACACTCGTTCTCGTTATTCACGTCGTCTGCAGACGCGTATAGGCAAATCGTTGAACGCTTTCCATAATTAATACGTATACCCGTATTGTTTTTTGCATAAAATCTGCAGTAGACATAATATCTGTTTGTCTGTACGTATACACGCAGTTCATTCAAAGAGATCCGAGATTTTTTTTTTTTTTTACAAAAGAAAAGAAGAGTTTAGAAAAAAGTTTTTATTTAGTTTTCGACATAATACCCTCCTCGTTCTATACAGAGTTTGATGCGCTCGTACAGGCGCTTGACCGACCTGAAGAACTCCTTTTCTGGAATGGCTTTTAGTGCTCTTTGTCACGTTCCTTTGAATCGCCACAACGTCTTCAAAACGTTCTCCCTTCATCGCGAAATTCGCTCTGTAGGGAATGAAAATAGAGTCCCTTTGGGTCGAAAATTGTGTGACTGACGAGTATCGAGGCTGGCGCATTGGTCGTGCAAAAGGAACCGGTCACCAGTGCGGTACAGTTCTCCGGTGTCGCGCGTCGAATGCGCCGCAACGGTCGTTCCAGGACATCTTTGTAGAATGGTTTCGTTCGCTGTTGTGGCACGGATTCGTGATGGATAATCTCGCGAGAATCGAAAAAAAGCATCGTTTTGATTTTCGATTTTGTCGCTCGCACTGAAAACACCGTGATTCGTCACCGGTTACAATTCCATTTAAAAAGCGCGCTTGCGCGTCTGCCCGTTCAACACGTTTTCGACATTCTCGTCGGCGAAGGGCGCCACTCTCGCTGTTCGTCTTCCAGCGAATGTCGGCCGTTCTTGAACCGCGACATGATACCACTCCGCAAAACCTTGCTTCGGCTTGAACAATCATCGCCATACGCGGTTTTCAACAAGTTCCTAATGTTTCCGAACCGCTTTTTCCCGACTCGACACATAGTCTAATTGCTCCGTTAGTCGCTCGACCGCGAAAATTATGACGCAGCGACAAAAACGCGTCTACATCAAAACGAACGCAGCCGGCCGCTGAATGACGTTACGGCGATGACACTACGTAGTTCCGCCGTCGGATAACATTCGTGGCTAGTTGTAGGTTTCATAGACAATTGGTCCCGGAATTTTTTTGAATCGCCCGTGTATATTGTACGCTGCGAATGGATTAAAAGCGTTTGTAAAATTACAATAAATATGTGTATCGATGTTCAAATGTCGATTTGTTTTCTAATTTACATAATTTGTATTGAAATGTATCTGCCGTCCATAAACGACGAGGATAAATCTGATTTAACAATTTAAGCGGTTTAAACATCTTGCGATTCGTTATTATCGAAATTTCAACCGAAATTCAAGAGATCCGATTACAGTATAATACGTTTCATCATCATAAAAACAAATAATAATAATAATAATAAAACAATGTTAAACAAATGAGAAGAACTGCGAATACGACCGCCAGAGTGGGTTGTGCGTACGTCACAACAGACGGCCGAACCAGTCAACCACGCCGGCAACACTCCCATTTGTAACCGGTCCCGTTTCAGTGGTTTCCGTGTTCATAACCGCGCCGGTCCAGCGTCGGTTTTTTCATTGTTATTTGTTCGTGCGTGTGCCGCGGAGACTTTGCGCACGTCGCCCGGAGTCGTGCGTTTCTCTTACTCGTATGCCTACGGCGGTGTTCACAGCGTACGTGAGATGTTCAGCACGTTTCGTTCAATCACGTTCTGAGCGGGTATCGGACGATTATGTTATGTGCGGCTTGTGATTTTGGTAAGTTACGAAACGGTCGTTTTGTTGCCGTCCGAACGGGCGCCTGTCGTTCGTCGCAGCAGCGTCAGATAATCGTAATCCGGAGGGTCGGGTGTCAATCGTTTTTTACGTTTATCGGCGGCGATAAGGCACGCGTAAAACGTATATTTATCATACTCATGTTGTCCGCGAAACGTACGCGCGCGTCCGACTTCTCCTTCTTCGTCCTCGTGGATGAAATCATTCATCCCGGGGTCTCGACGATGCGGTCCGTTCCGTTTTAGGACGCCCTGCAACGTAGACCGACGTAACGCAACGAAAACAATAGCGATTACCCCACCGCCCCCGGGTGATTACACGATTTCCTTATGCTGTTGCCCGACCGGTAACAACAATCTTTCCGTTCCGTTTGGCCGGCCATGCGCCGCCGCGATGCGTGTTTCGACGGATCCTGCGCGTAAAACGACGTCCGACAGCTATGGGGCAACACGAGTTCGTGAATAAAAACCGGAGAATCGTTCACGCGACTCGCGTTCTCGGCAGACGTTCGCCAATTCACGTCGTCGTACGTGTTTGACATTGCACGAGAAACACGCGCGGCCCCCGTGCGCAGGGAGTGGTACGTTATAAACAATCGCGCAGTTACGAAACGAAAGATCGAACACAATGAACGGAAATCAAGCGTTTCGGAACAAACCCGTGTGCGTAAAAATCTCTGTGAAATTTTCGTTTATTTTTTTAAAAAAAAACACGCACATATATATTTTTTTTTTCCAAACAAATTCGCAAATATTATGGTTTTTCGACGATAAACGTGTGTAATCTCGTTATTATTCTGCTCGTGGACGTGTGCCGTTCAGCGTGGACAAAACGTGTCGAACGGAGTATACCCCGGTCCAGTTATGTATGTCCACCCTCTGACCACCTTACTGCACGTAAAAACCTAACCTAACCATTTTAAGACGTATATTTTACGTAAAAGCAACCGTAACTAAATTGTGTATGAATCGATATTGTTATTGGTAATGTTTATAAGTGTCTATTATTTACAAAAAACGAGTAGTGACGTTGTTCAAACCAAAACCCTTTAGAAATTTGCCGCCCTGTCATCACCCCGGACGACGTGTCTCGGTACGCGCAAATCGTTCCGGTAACGCGCGACAACGTGTGCGAATCGCAAACGGCGGGACGACCGCGCGGAAGAACACTCGCCGCGTGCCCGGCACGACTTCCGGCGGCGCGTCCAGTGATGCCCAAACGTGCCGCGTGGAGAGGTGGGTGACGGTGACCCGTTGGCCGATCCGTTCTGTTCGTCGAAAACGTTTTCTGCCGACGCCGTACGGGGGTCCGAACCGGGGCCCCCGGATGACCGTTTTTTTTTTTTTTTGTTGTTCGCCGCGATCGTTCCGCGAGAACGGAAATCGAACGTCCCTCCGGACACGCCTCCCCGCCCCCCGAAGGGACGCTTCTTCGGCCGTGTCTCGCGCGATCCTTCCGTTCCCGACGGCGTCCGGCACGAACACGCCCGTGACGGGCGCGCATCCGTTTTCAGAGCGTCCCGCCCCGCCCCGCGGATAACAGCCGGAAACGTCGTGGAAAAATATTATTGTTCTTGTTGTTTCCAAACATTTGTCGCGCGTCACGATACGCGTTCACGTGATATGCGGTAACCCGAACACGGTAAGCGACCACTTCGTCGCGAAGTGTTTGACCGTGTGCGCGCCCGAAGACACTTCTGACACTCGTCAGACGCGCGCAGGGACGGGGACGACCGCGATCGTTATCGTCGGCGAACAGGTTCAAAAAACGTCCCGTGCGTCACGGCATTCCACATTCCGTCGACGACACCCGGTGAAACTGCACCCCGTCGCGTGCGGTGCGTGCGTGCGTGCGCGTGGGGGAGAAACGTCGGCGGGACCACATGTCGCCGGCGGCCGTCGTGTCGTTTTTTACGTATTATGGTTTTTCTTTTTCTTTTAATTTTCAAAAGAAACCCACTTGTTTTCGGCTGCTGGTCTCCGTTGTCTTTTGTGCGCGCACATAAACGAGGATACCGAAATCCGAACAATCGGCCGATTCGAAACGGACGGCGGATTGTTAAGCGTTATTCGTTAATACGTCACGTACCGCCCCGCGCACAATGTGGGGTGTGGTGGTTGGGGGAGAGGACGCGCACCCTCTCGTGAAGTTCTCACGCGCGACGGCCACCGTGTCGCCGCATCCTTTCTCGACGTATTGTTTTCGTTTTTCGTCCCGCAGACGTGCATATATATTTTCCTTGGTTTTTTGTAGTAGTAGTAGTAGTAGTAGTAGTATTCGCGGCCACGAACAACACGAAACGGATAAGTCTGTGTGTCGAAGAAAGAAAAAACCCCGACGAAATGCGTGCTCGTCGTCATTTTTCATTAGTCGGTTCGGCCCGAAAATATATTTCGCCGTCGACGAGATGACGACGTTACGAAAAAGAAACACGATCGTTCATTCCGATATACAATACGTTTACATTATATAATCGCGAAACAATTCGATATTTATGGATAACGATATATATATACACGTATGCGTAATGAGTACGAAACTGTATAAATGTTTTCATCTCCGTTTGTCGGCCGAGACGCGTATTATAAACACGTCGTTTGGGCGCGTACCACGCGTAACACAATATCGTGCGCGCCGGTGACACCGCATCCCGGTTACCGCAGATACCGAGGCGCGCGATACGAACGCATACGGATTTTTTTTGTTTTGCGCCGTAGTGGTAACACATTTTGAACGTAGGTTTACTACGCCGGATAATCGATAAAATCGTGTCTGAACGCGGCTTCAACGTGTTAATAATTCTAACTCGACGAATTCGACCGGCGTCGGTTTTCGCGTCGTCGTCGTCCGGGCGGGATAAAAATCGGAAGTCGACAACTGCACGCGCGGCGAGAGCGATACGGATTAGTTAAATCGTGTGCCGGCCGAGCAAAAAAATTGATCCGACGATTGAGTTCAATTGAGCCCGCTCGGTCGCCTGGTCGGGTTCATTTGTCTCGCCGCGCTCGTGTCGGACGGTATTTCCGACGCCGGCATAGTCGGGAACTGTTGACTTTCAGCGGCGACCGGATCGATTTCCGAAATTCACCAACACCCCCCCGTGATGTCGGCCACCGGCGGTTTCGCGTCTGCCTCAAAAGCCTCGGGGAACCGCGCGACGCGTGACGTAAATCGAATATCCGGGGCCGCGGCAGGACAGGCTTTCCGGACCGTCGCCGGATATTTGTCGTCGTCCCCGACGGAACAAATCGACGTGTTCGAGTTCGTGTGTGTATCTATTGATTAGACGTCGGCGCGTTTAACGACAGGAAATATCCGCCTCGAACCCCGTCAGTCTCCGTAGCCCGCGACACCGGAGAAGCTTTTTAATCGTTTTGCTCGATGCACGTTCAGTCGATGACTCGATTAACCTCAGGACAGAGGCGACAGCCGGTGTCGTCCATCTCGTTATCTAAACGCCATTAAAATTTTTACATTTTAACGGTTTCGGCGGAACGAGGTGTTCGCGTATCCGTCGTGCGTCTGAAGTCCAAATCGAGTCCACGTTTTGTTTCTCGCGCGCTCGCTGGCCCTTCCTCTCCGGGTTCCCGCGAACGACGCCGATACACGCTCGGGGGGGTTTTTCGTCACGACGTTGTCGGGGGCGTGCGCGCTCAGTCGACCCCGTCACGCGATCCCGACGAAAATCGCGGTACGCGCGCCCGTTAGCGCACACAAACGAACTGATTGGACACGATGGGTTTTGTTTAACCGAAAGGCGAACGGGTGAAAACCCTCCGCGGAATACGGCGCCGCGTGTCCGTCGACGAGACGAGTTCGGACGAGAAATAATAATAATAATAATAATAATAAAATCACCGTACATTGAAATGATTTCGGTTTTTTTTTTCTCGTCCGCCGCGCGGTAATTGTACGCGATTCGTTTTTTATTTTTTCATACGACGTAGACGTCCGTCCCCGCGGTACCGCATTCGGTGAATAAACCGCTAACTAGCACGTCGGCGCGTATCACGCGGCGTATTATTTCGTGGTAACAGACTCGACGAAAATCATCCGACCGTCGTCGCGAGGTCGTATCAAAAGCCTTGATGGGGGAAGGGGGCAGACGAACCCAGGCTCAATGGTGTGCTAACGGCCTCCACCCTCTCGATCGTGTCCCTCCGCCACCTCCGCATTATCGGCGTTGGAAGTTTATGCGAGCTTTCAAACACACCTAGGCGAAATTAAGATCCGCCACGATATCAGGTCCATGTCGATATCAATATCATTAGCAAAGTAATTTTTAGATTACGTCATTTTCACGATACGATAATATGTGATCATTTCTATACAAATCATTTCCGAATCTCGAAACGCCGGCCTAGGCGTGTAAGTATTATTCCATCCCATTAACACTTTGCGAGCAAAGTGCTACTTTGCCAATGCAACGTTCGTACACGCGTTTTTTCGGAAAAATACCGGTTTAGATCAGAGAAAGAGGTCTTAGAAACGAATGCGAACGTGCCTGTCGTTTGATAAACACGCAGGACCAATAAGGACCTTTGTTCTTATTGCAAACAGCTGGTTTCCGTCGACGACGACCGAAACACAAACACGTGGTTTGACGCCCAAGCCCCGAAAACGACGCGGATCGATGAATGGTCAGCAGCCGGCGACGGGTTTTTGCGGAATCATGACGAACGGACGTTGTTGTTGTTAGCGTGCCGTCAACTAACGTACACAAGTCGGGAAACTCAACACGCGGACGCGGATTGTAATCGGTTTCCAAACACAACGCGGTACGACGATCGCGCGAAAACGGACGATAAACGTGCGAAACGAGTATTGCGTCCAAAATGCGGCCAAAAACAGTCTTGTTTTAACCGTTGCGTCCGAGTGCCGCGCATCGCCAGAAGACGACAAGCCTGCGTAACGCGTTTAATCCCAATCACTAATATGAGACGCCGCGGATTTTCGTTGTTTCGCGCCGTCGATTCTCGCCCGATTATCTCGAGTTACGACCCCGGAATCGGTTTTGGACCGCGGTGTCCCGGCGGTTTCGACCGACTCCGCTGGCCGTCGCTTGGACGTTTCGGTCTTCTAGTCCGTTCCTCCCGTCGTAATGGTCGGTCCGCCCGTTGAACCGATTCGCGTGCTTCTCGAAACCGTTTTGATACGATCTCGTTTCCGTTCGTTACACGTGTACGAGACCAAGTAGGTGTTTTGAAACCGACCGCAAACATTATCGTCGACCTTAACGTCCGAAAAAATATCCACAACCGGACGGTAGCGAATAAGTTTCCTGGGACGTTGAAACGCCGTAACACGAATTGTTCAACTGCTAAGGTATTGTAAATAACACGCCGGGAGCCCCCCTCGTTGTTACGTTAAGTGTTTTTTGTTGACAAAAGGTACTTTTAAAAACATCTCTGTAAAATATCGGCTATTCGAATTGCCCCGAAACAAGTCTGAAACACGAGTACCGTATATAGTAATAAATCGATTAAAAAGATATACGGTCGTTACCGCGGCGGCACGACCGTTTTTATAATTTGAATTATGTATGTGTTTTTTCTCCCCCCGGGACCGTAGCACTCGCCGATAACACGTCGGGGCGTCTAGTCGAAAAACGCGTGTGAATCAATTGATACGACGGGGGACACGCGCGCGCGCGTAAATATCACGCGGTAGTTCATTTCGATCAGTCGTTCGTTAACGCGTTGATAACGGCACAATAACCGAATGAAAGCGGACGGATGCGCACCCCCGTCATCTTGGAACGTTCGACGCGGCGGTCCTTTTTTTTTTATTTTTTTTTAACAACGATAATGAGATAACGATCACGAAACGCGTCCGTGTCGATCCAATCCGAGCCGACGGTTCGAAACGCGTTCGTCCGGCTTTGCGTTAAAAACCGTCGGAGCGTTAAATTATTGTTTCGTATTTGTTGTAATTGCTGTGCGGAACGACGTCCGAAAAAAAAAACGGTTGAGAAACCGATTATAAACGATATCGACGCGCGCGGTTTACGGACACACGCGGTCGCGTTAACGCCGACCGACGTGTCGAGCTCGGCGAAGAGGTGCCCGAGGGGCGACTGAAAGAGACGAACGACACGATTGTTTGGACGAATTCTCGGGTTATCACACGCTCGTTTTATGCTCGTTGATGTTCGACGTCGTGCGCTTTCAAAGTTAACGCCGTTGAAAAAAATAAATAAATAAACGTCTCCTCGCTCGGTCTCCGGGGCCTTTACCAGTGGTCGTGTCCGTCGTCTGTGTTGTTCAAGTGAATCACTTACTGTGCTTGGACAAAGTGTCTCGAGACCATTCGTTTTGGACGCGCGTCCTCCGCTCGCCAGACCTTGGCTCGGTCTTCTCCGTTCTCTTCCTGGTTTCTATCGGGACCCCAGCGTCTATTCGTTAAACGACTGGGTAGGCGGATTTCCGACAGTTAGTCTAAAGGACGGATCTAAATGTCAAAAGTTTAGATTTAGGTTCAAAGCTAGTATAAAAATGATTAACGCATACGAGTCCGCGTTAAGCGAGACATTTTATGTCTTGTGTGTGAAATTTTTTCATTCAAATTTAAATTTTTTCAAAACCGAAACAATGGTTGCCATGCAAAACAAACCATAAGGGAGACTTAGGTTTTTTTTTCTGTAACGCTTTTTGGTGGACACTTTTTCGTGACGTTTTTTTATTCTAATGTGCCAAAGTAAAGACATAAAACGTCAAAAGCATTTCGGTATTTCCGGCACGTGAATAACGGCGTGCGTCGTGTGCGTTTCAGCGGACGTCGGCCTGTGGAACGGGAACATGGGACAAAAGTGGCGGGACATCCGTCGGCGGTGCTCGTCGTTCAACGCGGGCTCCGGCAAGGCCGCCGGCGGCAAAACGGTCGGCGGCGGCGGCCAAGACCGCGGGCCGCTGATACCGCCGTCGTCGGACGACTCGACCGCCTCGCTGTCGGCCGCCACCGCGGTCTCGGCCGCGGCCACCGCGGTGCACGACATGCTGCGCGGCCGACTGAACGCGTTCCACTTGGGCAACAGCAAGCGCCGGCCGCGGCTGCAGCAGCAGCCCGGCCGCCGGACCGCCGCGCCGGACACGTCCACGTTCTACGTGCCGTCGCCGTTGCTGCGGACGGACGACGGCGCGGCGGCCGCGGGCCCGTGTCCCGTGCCCCCCGTCGCCGCGTTCGACCTGTGCCCCGACCGCCGGGTCCCGCAGCGCGCGTCGTCCCTGTGCCGCCGTCACACGCCGCCGCCGTCGTGCGGCTCGTCCGGACGCGGCACCGCCGACGACGGCAGCGACAGATCGTCCGTGTCGTACAGCGACCACGGGTACAACAGCATCGTCAGCGGCTGCGCCGCCGGACACGACGCCGCCGACCGCCGGTGAGTGATAGTTGCGAATAGTTGACGTGATAACGTGACGAACAACAGCGTGCCGTGAAAACGTTTCGGACGGACACACCTCTCCAAGAACGCGCAGGTTAGGTTAGGTTTTGGGTGGTTTTTTTTTTGTTTTTTGGTCGGTCCTTTCCGTTCGACGGATACGATACAATCATAAACACGAGGTCTGACGACAAAAACGGCCGAGGACGACGCGTCCCCACGTAACTCGAATCGCAAAAAAAAATCATCAATATATCGTTTAACTAATGACAAAAACATTGTTTATAACCTTTAAACGTAATACGGCGCCACTGGGTTTAGCAGTAGATTATGACCATAATGGTTTTCATTATTTCTCGTTCTACGACGACTTGGAATATCAGTTTATTGCGGTGGAACGAATTCCGGTTCACACGTATCCGCTGTCCTCGTTGTCCGTTCGGATTCGAACCGACTATCGTTGTTCCGTTGTTCCGTTGTTCCGTCCGAACCGAAAGCCCAGAAAAACGGGAAATAAACACGTCCGCGCGCACCGAATAAACGACGGTTTGTTTTCAGACTCGGCGGCCGACCCCGTTCGTTCGTGGTCGCGCGGCCGTCCGTAAATAGCGCGCGGCGACCGACGCGACGTGCAGGCGGCGGCGACCACGTTACCGACCACGACGACGACTACGACGACGACGACGGTTACAACGACGACGACGACGACGACGACGATTACAATTGCAGTCTGTTGTTGCAGAACAAGCCCAAAATGCGATCGTGCCGCCGGTGGTCGCAAGCGGACTCGCTGGCGCTGGACGCGGCCGCTCTACCGCCGGCGCCGGGCGCGTTCGTGATCGGCGGGCCGGTGTCCGTGACGTCGTCGTCGCCGCCGCCGCCGCCGCCCGCGAGAACCGGTCGTTCGCGTTTCGGCGGCGGCCCGTCGTCCCTGCCGGCGCCCGTCTCGTCGTCGCCGTCGTCGTCGTCGTCGTCGTCGTCGTCGTCGTCGTCAGCGTCGTCGGCGCCACCGCCGCCGCCGCCTTTGCCGCCGCGGCAAGACGCGAACGACGCCGCGTGCACCACCAGACGGACGCCGCAGCCGGCCGCCGCCGCCGACCTGCCGGTCATACCCGAATCGTCACGGTGGGACGACCGCCGCGGCCGACCGACGCCGTCCGACAGGCTGGAGAGGAACTGTTCGACGAGGGTCAGCGGCGGAAACGCGTACCGTCCGTTCAACAGGAACGGCGTTGCGACGGTCGCCGCCACCGACACCGACACCGCGACGGGACACCGTCGCCGCGACAATCAGGTACGTCGAATTCATTACACAACGTGCGTTTCGATTGGTCTGCGCGCGTGCCGGACGACACCGAAGCACTACCGGTGTTCTCGAGGTTGTCGGTCGAGTACGATTTCAATGTTCGGAACACACATGAATTCGTCGACGTGTGTCTGCTTTGCATCTACCCGATGATTTCCTGAAATACCGATCGAAAAATTCTAACCGTTAATTAAATGAATTAACAGTTATTATCATTTGAATATGACAACGTGCTGTTTGTACGCGGCGAAATGTTTGCGGTTTTTTATGTTCTCTGTGTGAACGGATTCGACGTGTTTTTTCACGCGCGGCACGCGGACCGGAAGGTTCTAAAAACACACGCCGTTGATCAACGTTCGAGATGTCGTCGGGAAAATAATTAAATAACGACCAAAAAAACAAACACCGTCTGTCGATTCGCCGCGGGTCTAATCTCGAATAATTGGTACGTCATAAATACAAGAGTAACGTTGGTTGCCCGTTACCACGATACCGCGCACTCATCAATAACCATTTATAGTTTCATCGCAATGGAAACGGCGCGCAATCAATTAGTGTTAACGCCGACGGGACCGTTCACGCGGCGCGAGTCTATTTCGAAGCTGTTTCATCGACATCGCCGAGTGAGTGGGGGGGGGGTCAACGATAATTAATGGAACACCACGGGTCCGACGTCTCCCTTACCGGCGAACGTCGTACGACGCCGATGACGCACGCGTTTAAAAAACACTAACCGCCCATCGATTAAGTCCGAACTTAGTGTAAACATGTCGTCGTTTTATCGCACGAGTCAACGGTTACGATCTCCGGCTTAGATAGAGATAACTATTTGAGACTGACTTATGTTATTTAATCACCGGCCGTTGTCGAATTATTATTCACTGTAGAGTCATTAACAGGACATGATGTTTCGTGGTCGCAACGGGGGGCGCTAAGGTTTGAGACATTTTTTATACTGAAAATATTTTTTCGTATAATAAGTATAGGAAAATACCATTTTCAAAGAGGGTAAAAAAGATTTTGCGCGTTCAAACGACCTCGGGCGCCGGAACGGCTTGCAGCTTCGTCGGTACGTGTTATCACAGAACTGATACGAGTACGGATTTTTCTCGTAAACACATGGACTGCGGGTAAAATCCGTAGCACGCGTTACCGACCGAAATGCACTACGACGAACCGTTTTAACGTTTTAAAAATCGTTTTAAACACCCGAACGTTTCGCGTGCCGGTCAATAGCGTATCAATAGCGAATAGCGCGGTCGTCATCGAATCGATCGATTTCGTTTCACGTGCCGAATGGATGAAGATCGTTAGCGAAAATCGATCAACACATACGTGCACTACCATATACGCATTAGTCGGATGATATCAAATCACGTTTTCGCCCGATCGCGCGATTGTCGATCCCCGTCGTGTGTCGGATAGCACTTGCTGCTGACGTCGGTACGTGACGTCTCTAAACCGTTCGGCGAACGTTGCACAAAACCACGTCGTCCGATTGTGTTGTCCGTGTACTTGTTCTCGTGTTGGTTGGTGTTAGGTTAGGTTTCGAAAGCGTAATGGCGTCGGTCCGTTTTCGAGCACGCACGAATTCAACGTGTTCAAAAGTCAATTGTTCGGGGGGTTTTTTTTTTTTTTTTAAAAAAACCGAATACGTTCTCTGTTGGTTTTTTCACGCGTGTTTGTGACATAACACGCTGTCACGGTCTGGACGTTTTCGATTTCGCCAGTTCCATCGTTTTCCAGCGCGCGCGCACAAACCGTTAAAGCAAACAATACTCTGAAAACAAAGAAGACCAACAAAAAAAAAAAAAACACTTTGTCGCAGATTTTTGTATACTCGACACCCGTATTATGTAACTCGTATTCCCAGTGGAAAACTTCGGAAACACGGCGGTCTTTAACGGTCATAACCGTTCGTCCGGTTACCTCTAATCCGTACGGCCCGAAACGGTGTCGCGTCGTGCGTACTTTTATTCGCTCGTACGCGACATATTAAAACGGCGAGGTTTCCGAACGAAAATGGGTAAAAACCGTTCCGCCCCCCGTTAGTTTGAACGAAATATTTTACGACGCACGTCGCGTTTATCTGTACCGGTTCTTGTTGCACAACTCGCGATTTTAACGTTGACGAATTCGCATTGTTCGTACCGCGCCCCTCGTGAATGGTTTGCGCGTTCAAAACCTACGACGAGACCTAGGTACTCTGCCTCCGTAGGAATCGAATGACAGAAAAACAAAAACCGCCCATAACGGCGCACAAACGCGGCGTCACAGTCCGGCGCATACACGTTTATCGTACTCGATCCGTCCGCAATAGTTAGGTTATTATAGTCGCCGCCTCCGACGATAACGACACGAATTCAGGTGCGCTGCGCCCACTCGCGCGAATCGCCCGTCGTCACCTTGGCACTCGTCCTCGGCCTGATAACGCGCGTACGTCCGTTCGGCAGACGATCAAACGGTTTGTAATCACCTGCTTGTGTAACGCATATTGTTCATGAGATTTCGCGCGAAACGGCGAGAAGTTTTTCGTGTTTTTTTTTTTTTTTAAATTAATTTCGTTAATAATTTGCGTACGAAGGAAACAAAAATTTAATGTGGAAAAAAATCGAAATTGTTCGTTGGGTTTGCCGAAATCAACGTGCTGTGTCGATCGGCGCGAATGGGTGAAACGGGTAAAAGTAAATCGGGGCTGAGAACTCGGTGGATTCGTGTAGGTCCTAAAAAACGTTATGGTTTTTTTTTGTTTTTTTTTAAACTTTTGTGTCCCGTAAATGTAAAACCATCGGAAAAGACCGACGTCCATCCGGTGGTAATCGCCTACGGTGATGCGCGCGAACGCCATAAAAAGCCCGTGTTTGTACGACGTGTGTGTTTTAAACGCGTGCCGCAGGTGGCCGAAGACGAGCACAGCAACACACGTTTCTACACGTTACCGCGCGGCGGCGGCGGCGGCAAGGACGCGTGTTTCACGATAACCACGGTCAGGTTCCAGAAGGGCCCGGGCCACAAGTGCTTGGGCTTCAGCATCGTAGGCGGCACGGACTCGCCGAAAGGCACGATGGGCATCTACGTGAAGACGGTGTTCCCGAACGGACAAGCGGCCGACGCGGGATCGCTGAGAGAAGGTAAAAAAAAAAAAACGGCTCGACCTACGGGTCGTCTGTCCCGTGACAATACGTCCTCGACGTTGATATAAACGCGTTTGCCGGTCGGATTTGCGAAACGACGCGATCGTCAGAACGTTTGCAAACCGTGTTAGGTTTCTCGACGTGTTCGCACGAAAAAAAATCACCGTGTACGCGCGTTTACGTATAAAAAAGTGAACGAAAACGCGTAACTCATTACGATCGCGACCCGAACGTGTTTGGAGGCCGGTCAAAAACTATTACGAGACCTTGGGCGGTCGTCGTTCTCGCGATCTTTTCCTACTGGGCCTCGCGCGGTTTAATGTCCAAACACATTTTGCGGACGTGCGCAACACGGTTTGTTCGATTTGACGACCGGTCCCCGTTTTTGTGTTTTGTGTGCCGTCACCGTGTCGCGTACGTGTTTTTTGCGATACCAAAAATCGAAAAAATAAATTATCGCGTCTGGCGTTTGGACCAATTATCATCGCGAGTATTCACGGCCGACATTCACATCGTGCACGTGTCTAACAATACTGTCCGGACGCAACGCGTAAATGATTGTTCGTAGATGTACGTGTGTACAACGTCGTCGTTATGTACTGTGCCGGGGTCTGACGCGAATCAAAAAACGATCGCGTCACGAGACGTCGACCGGGTTTAATTTTCTCGCGGTGCTATTTTCTTTTGTTTTATAGTTTTCAACAAATCCGGCGAAGCGCGCGCACACCGTCCGAATTCAATGTTTTGGTTTTTCGTGATATTTTTTTCCTCGATAATCGATCGGTAAACACGAAATCCCCGCCGGCCAGTGCGTACGTGTCGTCCGGTACGCGGCGGTGCGACTCGAGCACACACGCCACACGCACACCCGGGGTTTAGGGGGTGTTTGATTTTTCCGCCGGATTCGACGATCGATGAAACGGCGGGGTTGTGTGTCGACTAGACTGTCGGAGCCGTAGAACGTACAAAAAACGTGCAAACGTATTACATGCCGCGGATGCATTGCCAATGTGTGTGGATACGTTCGCGACGGATTAAGTTTGCCGGCGAAACGTCACGAATGAAATGAAAAGAAAAAAACACACGTAAAAATGAGTCGATGACGTATTTTTATCGCCCCGAGACTAAAAACATAGTAAATTTTTTTCATGAACTCGGCCCCCCCCCCATCCCCCCGTAATGTCCTAAAGCGGGCACCGGTTTGCGCGTACACACAACGATCGTATTGTTTCGTCCGATTGCCGGGAACAAATACGAGACGTGTTTTGCTGCGATCACGTAGACGGCTCGTCGGAACGCATTCGTAATTGAGGTGCAACGCGCGTGAACTAAAAACTATTTAAACGCACCCATTTCTCTCACTCACTCTTTCTTTTCGATATGACCCGCGTTCGTATATTATTGTCACGTGTATACGTTATACGGTACAACAATACGATAATCGTAATGAAACACTTGGTGTGTCGCCGGAGTTCGTTGCGCCCCTTCCGCGTAGGTACGTACGCGCACACGCATAAAATATAAACGCGCACGGTCGACACGTCCTGTTTGCTGCGCTGGTGGCCGCCGTCGTGCAAGGCGTCCGGAAAATATGAGTCACGATCGAAACACGACTCGCGCGCCTAACCTTTGCCTAGGGGGGGGGGGGGCAATATTTTTTGATATACATATATATATATATGTATGTACTTATATAAGTTTTCACGTTCCGATGCCGTTTTCTGGGGAACGCCATATCCTTTTTATGAAATATTGTTTAACAAACAAGTTATAACGTTTTCGTTCTTTTTTAAACAATATTTTACAAAAAGGATATGACGTTCCGTAAAAAATATTATTTTATTAAATATAATAGGTGTTTCAACTCTAATTCTGCCGTAGACCCCACATTGACCGTTTCGCGTACTGTAATTTTTTCTATATTTCCTATAAGACAGACGGACACGACAAATACGGGCGAGACGCCTCTTAAATATATATATATATATGAATACGTACATAAAATATGAACATTTACCATTTATTACTTCAAATAATATATAACCAAATAATTATAGTAAAAATTGCAAAAAAAAAACATTAATTTCTACTACAGTTGAACTTATTATTTAACTTATTTAGACTTCAAACTAACCGAAAAACGACAACGCGTACGGTCAAAAATTAAAATGTAAAATGTCTAGGGGGGCCCCTGGGTCGCACACACTCTCTCAATGTCTCTCTCTCTATTTGCGCGTGTCTCGCACGTTCCGTTCCGGAAATATCGAAAAAAAAGAAACAAAATGCTTTGACGTCCGCGTACTTCGTGGTTCGGTCGGACCACGTTTCGAATTCGTTTGGTTTCGTTTGAGGATGTAAGTTCACTTTGTCAAATAGTTTTATTGTTATTAAATTATTAAATCCCGGTTTTTTTATCTCTTTTCTGTGGCAGAGCCCCTTTTTATCGTTTGAATGATTTAGATAATAAACGGGAGCATGCCGTTGAAACTAATACACAATAACAAAAACGGTCAAATATATCCCCCCCCGTTCGATCGGAAGAGCGGTCGACTCGGGACTACTTTCAGAGTAGTTAGCCGAACAATTAACGCTGATCGGTTATTACAAGTTTGCTTGTTGCAGTACAATGTTTAGATATTTTTATTGTACGCGCGTTGTCGACCTGCGGCAGCGCCGCCTAAAAACGAACGTTACTGACGACTTATGCCGTTTCAGCGTTTCAAAAAACGCCACTCGCGATTTTCTCGATCACCGACGTGTACGAAACGAAGCGTTTTTTTCGTTTCGTTTTGTTTTTCCGTCCACGGTTGTGTTTGGATAATGTTGACGCCGTTCGCGCGAACGATTTGGACGACGAAACGGACGGAGCCGACGGTCCACGTCAAAACGGTGTTCGTTCAGCGCCGTGTTTCGTTTTACGTTCCTTTGGTCGACACGCGGGTCTGGGAGGACGGACCGTCCGCTCAAACTTCAAACTGTGCATAACGTCATCGTCCGTCGTGATCCGGTCCGGGCAAACGTGACACGACCGAGCCCTCGAAGCCCAGCAGTTCGTATGTCAACGTCATCGTAATCGTCCGATCGACGGCGTTTCATTCATTCGCATTTCGTCGTGGACGCTATCCGACGTACGCGAACGTCACATATACATACATTTTAATATTTAACGCTGACGTTGACCCGCGGGGGGGGGGGGATTTTAACCGTACGCGTTGCACAATCGGAAACGTTTTTTTTTAAACATCGTGTTCTCGTAAAATTACGATCCGCGGTACGACGTTCCAACGTTAGTTAGTACATCACACGCACCGTATACAGTGAACGGATCAGTGGCGTAATCGTGGGGATAGGTACCCCCCCCCCAGGTTTTTGTAAAATTATTAAACTAATTTGTTGATATTATATGTGTATACAAGGCCGTATTTGAGGGGAGGTTGGGGTTCAATCCCCACCCGAGTCTTTTTAATATTTATCATAAATTGAATTTGTTAAACTAAATTATTAAGGTACACGACATGATCTAGTATTTGAATCTAGTAGTTATATGTTTAATATATATATAACATAATAAAAGTTAACCTAACCTAACCTGTGTGGGTGACGAAGCCAGATTATCTATCCCCGCCTCCCCAGAACATAATCATAACTACGCCACCGGAACGCGGGAGTCATGTCGATAAACGACAGAGGGTGGCGAACACTCGTCGTCGCGAAATAACTCGTACGCGCTCGTTTTTGTAAGCATTTCGCGGCGTTCGGGTTCCGAAAGCGGGAGAAACGTAACCGTGCGCGAAAAGTCAAAACGTAATAACTATACACACACACACAATACGACTTAAGACGGACGACGACATTCCCGCCGGCCGTTAAAACGCGTTTAAAGCGGACAGCAATATGCGTGCGTGTTTTATACGACACGTCGTAAAACCGCACGCCGTCCGTGTTAACAACGGGCCGCCGCGATAACGGCTCGGCTTTTCTTTATTTCCCGTTTGCCCGCGGCTCGGTCGGACCGGGCGAACGGAAAGTGTGCGATTCGTCTCGCCCGCCGCCGCGCGTTTAAATAGAAAACCCGTCCCGTACTTCCGCTAGTAAAAAATCGTAGCCGTACACTCCGCAGGGGCTTGCAAAACGGTCGCCCCCCAACCCCCCCGACATTGTTAATCGTAAATGTATTTCTAATAATTTCGACCGTGCGCGTGTAACACGTAATTTTTTTAACCGTACAACAGGTCTGATGTACGTTCGAAACACGAGCACACTATAATTCACTGCAGTTTAACGAAATCAAAATTATCTGCGGACGTCCGCGGCCGTCTATCTTGTGAAATAAATTGTAGGTTATGCACATAGGTTTGTGCAAAACAATCTTATTGTAGTAAGAAATCAAACTATTTCTATACCGATTCATTGTACAAATAGATACCGCGACTCGTTTTCTAATTTCAATTAACGATACGCGTGTGTCGTGTTTTTTCCACGGGTACTCATCACCGACCCACGTTTCGTGGTGTGGGGGGGGGTCCTCACTTCGTAGAAAAGACGTGCCGTGGAAAAGCGAACACCGTTCCCCCGGGTTCCTCTTTAGAACAAAAATAGTAGAGCTACGGTCAAATGGTGACTCAGGGTGACAACCGCCGCGTGTACACCGCCTCGTGGACCGCAAGGGTCGTCGAGGGGTGTCCGCAGACGATAAGACCCGCGCGCGTTTTCGTTGCAGGCGACGAGATCTTGGCGGTCAACGACAAACCGTTGCACGGGCTGAGCCACAGAGAAGCGATCCAGGCGTTCAAGGAGATCAAACTGGGCGTCATGACGCTTCACGTGGGCAGGAGGGTGACGAGGAGGGCGCGCGAGCCAGCGCCGAGTCCTCGTTGACGGTCGCCGCCGGTCCAGCACGTCCGAAAATCGACGTGTCCGTTTACGTGTTTGTTGTCGTGTGTGTATATAAAATGCTATTAAAATGCCCGTCGTCGTCGTCGTTGTTACCAACAATTCGACGCGGTGTCGGAAAAATGAAAATATACGTGCTGACCGGCTTCGTTTTTACGTAACGCCCGTATTTCCGTCTGACGGACTCGTTGTCGCGCCGGCCGGCCGGTGGGGGGGCATTCGTCGACACTTCCGGATTTACGGATGCTTCCGGTTTCCGCGACGATACGGCGTTTACGCCGGACGAAAAACGTGATTGGCGAACCGACGTCGGTTTTCCGACCGTTCTCGGGAACCGCGCCACGCTTCGCAACAGTGTCCCCGTGTCTACGACAATCGGAATCGTTGCCGCGGTGCGACGGCATAACAATAAAAATAATATTTTAGTGTTTTTGGCACTCCAAAGTAGTAGACTAATTACAAAAGACAATAATTACATTTTAGCCGCGTACGATTTAAGTACGATACCGAGTATCGTCCGTGTAAGTGAACGTCAATTCACCCGTTTGGATCTCAACAAATTCTAAAACCCTAGCGACGATAACTGAAGCTGATAACGTTGCGTTCAACGAGTACGCCAGACCACTGGACACGTACAACAATTGTAGGATATATCTGTGCACTACCGCCACCAGGCGCAGAACGAGCGTCTTATGATATTATCACAGAAACAAACTGTAAAAAAAAATTTCGATTAAGAAACATTCAAAACTGTAAAACCGACAACGGTTTAAATGTACGTTTTAAGGCAAATTATGTCGGACGTAATTTCTACCGATCCTGTCCTCCTCTTTGGTAGGCCACCGACACGAATTTCAGTCCCGGCCGTCGCGTACTTTACGTATTTCGTTTTAACGGTCACATTTGGACCAGCGGTTCTCGATCGACTCAGGACCGCGAACGGTCTTACATTTACAGGACGAAACAAAACAGATTTCACAGAAACCCATGAAATCGGAAGAAAAAAATCGACTCGGTTAGGACGATATACCATATGCACGGACGCGACTATGGGCGGGTAGGAGGTGGGCTTCGGCTCGACAACGTTTCCCCGCGATCGCGTTTGGAACGTTTCTTCGTCAAACGACTGTTTATTGTCCACGTCGTTTTCGTCCGGACACATTGCCCGCGTTATGGATTAAAAACTCCGACGTCGACTTCGGCCGAATGTCGCAATCGGGACACTCGCACCGAATCCGCTGCGAAGTGTCCGAGAAAAGGAAATAATATTTTCAGTCCGCGAAAGTTTTGACGAAACCATGTGACTACTGTCGGTTCCGTCGTACTATTTATGTAAGGTGTTCGAATTTGGTGGTGATGGGTGGGTGGGGGGGGGGGTGGATTACGTGTTCTCGTTTTTTCTCCCTTCTAACTTTACTTGACGAGACGCCGTTAATTTTTTCCCCTCTTTCACTACGCGCGTCGGACTTGGAATACAATAAAACATGTTTACACCTCCACTACGCGAGTCGGACTTGAGCTATAATAAAAGAAGTTTTTTCCCTCCATTATGCGTGTCAGGTTTTGAAAAAAAAATTGTTTTACATTCCGTTAGAGATTCGGATTTTAAAAGAAATTTTTTTTTCACCACTACGCGAATCGATTTTGAAAAAAAAATTTTATTACATTATTCAAGAGATTCGGATTTTAAAAGAAATTTTTTTTCACCTACATAACGCGTGTCGGGCTTTGAAAAAAAAATTGTTTTACATTTCGTTAGAGATTCGGATTTTAAAAGAAATTTTTTTTTCACCACTACGCGAATCGATTTTGAAAAAAAAATTTTATTACATTATTCAAGAGATTCGGATTTCAAAAGAATTTTTTTTCACCTACATCACGTGTGTCGGGCTTTGAAAAAAAAATTGTTTTACATTTCGTTAGAGATTCGGATTTTAAAAGAAATTTTTTTTTCACCATTACGCGAGTCGATTTTGAAAAAAAAATTTTATTACATTATTCAAGATATTCGGATTTCAAAAGAAATTTTTTTTTCACCTACATCACGTGTGTCGGGCTTTGAAAAAAAAATTGTTTTACATTTCGTTAGAGATTCGGATTTTAAAAGAAATTTTTTTTTCACCACTACGTGAATCGATTTTGAAAAAAAAATTTATTACATTATTCAAAAGATTCGGATTTTAAAAGAAATTTTTTTTTCACCACTACGTGAATCGATTTTGAAAAAAAAATTTTATTACATTATTCAAAAGATTTGGATTTTAAAAGAAATTTTTTTCACGTTCCGATGACGATTCGGATAAGACGTTTTTTTTACATCCCTTTTCCGATTCGTTTCCAATTCGAGCACTGTACGGTAATTTCTCGTTACTATAGGACCGCCTCATGTAATTTGTTTTAGATAATTTTAGACAATTTTTGTTATGTCGTTACATCAGTGGCGCAACTAGGATTTTTTCATGTGGAGGAGGAGAGGAGTCCGACAAAATAAACTACCTTCATCTTAATTGTAGCGAATCAAGCACTACAAATTGCTTGTGAGTGTGAGTAAGAATATATTGAATCTTTATCCTTCCACCGTTATGTTCCTACGCGTTTTAAAATATTATCCCGATTAGTGTTAACGAGTATTAATGGATAACATTGATTGGATTTATTTACAGAATTAATTTAACTTGACTCAGTTGAAAACCCTAATTTTAATATCCCTTTAAAAATAAATATGCAGCATTTGTCTTTCAATAATCTTTTATTCTATTCAAGTAGTTTAATTTCAATAGACAATATTTGAAATATACTAGGTACCTAAACTTTAAATTACCTAGTTTGTTTCAAAACTTTTATTAAAAATTCAGTTTTTATGATTACCAAAATAGCAATAAAATGCCATAAATAAAAGAAAGTAATTTGAACATTTTTTTTTTTTTGCAACTGTATAATTGCAAATTGGCAAATTAGTAATCGAATATTATAACTTGATTGTTGAATAGTGAGTATTAAATATTATATTTTTAATTAAATAAAAAAATTTAATTTTTAACAGTATATTGTATATTGTAACTAGCATACATTAGTTTAACCGTAAAGGCAATTGATTCTAACATTTTTAATGTAATTTCAACTAGAAACTCAGAAAATTTGATTACATTTTAATACAAAATCACTCAATTACCAATTTTATTACCTTAAATTTAAAATTTAAACTTTTTTTACTTTTATAATAATTTTAAATATTTATATTCATATTATTTAGGAATTCAAATTGATATAGGTTTAAAAATTTAAATCACGAATACATTAAAATTAAATCGTATTAAAATTATTAATTATGGTTTTAAATTAAAAGAGAGTTGGTACAAGTAAGACTATAAATTTAATTTCACTACAAATATGTTGTAGTTGTTTGGGATTTTTTCCAGCAAATTTGGCAAAAATTTTAAAAATTAACCTAAATTACAACCAGTGCTTTATTTCTAACAATTTAAAGTACCGCATGGTTTTTATATGGTAAAAAACTTGTTTACGCCCGTATAATACAAACAAAAATTGAAATACCGTATATTAACAACTTTACCATTAAATTTAGAACTAATACGTTTATTACTACAACATAATATTATGTTTGTTTGTATGTTACTTTTTAATATCAACACAAATAATCAAATTAAAATTTAATTCAAGCCATCAATAGGTCGGGAGGTGTAAAACAGGGTAATTTGCAAATGTGTCTACTTTATCAGTGTAAAATCCCCGTGGATCTTACGACTTCAGCGCTACGCTGAATTAGTACAGCGATTTAATATAATGTGTCTTATTCTTTGATAATTCATCGACATATTGTTTTAATTTCCGCCAATTTACAAATTTAAAATCAAAAAGTCATAACCGCGGAATCAAATATTTATACAAGTTTTATGAGAATGTTATGATATCAATTTATTATTCACCCTCTTCGGCGCGCCACTGACTCCCAGTATAAAAACCAAACGTTATAAATAATAGATCACGGAATCAGAAGTACAAATTATCACATATTACAACAGCTGTCCAATAAAGTTGTTTCCACGGATATGGTTACCTATAGCCGTGACTGTTTCGGGCGGGATTAGTAGAAAAAATAATAATCGATTGTTTTATCAGTAAAAAAAAAAATACACTGAAAATTATTTGACGTTTAAAATGAATTATATCGCCAATTCAAATATAAAAAAAAAAAAACAGCAGAGGACCTTGGCTCTTCTCGTCACCACCCCCCCTGCGGACGGCCTTGGATCGGAGTCGTCTGATATTTGAAATGACGAATAGATTTCTGTTCGCGATACAATTAGCGACCACAACCGCAAAATACAGTTCAAGTCGGCGTCACAAACGTGTATTATCATCATATTTTTTTTATTGTTTTTTGGTCTTATAAAAAATGTTCGTTCTTCAATCAAATGTCGTCGCTGTGTCGTGTCGCTTGCGACCAATCGACAAAAGGCAACGCGTGTCTCCGACGCACGCCGTAGAGTCGGATCACGGGTATTGTCGGCAAGCGCGGATAGCGACGACGTTTCACGAGAGAAACGTCTCGCCAACGGGCGCGCATACCGTTTTGTCCGATTGAGACGACGATCCCGGTCGGATCGTTCGGTGGTGAGGTCGTCCGGACGCACGCTCACGCCGGATTTTCTCGATCCAAAGAATTATAATATATAGGCGTGCCCCCCCCCCCAAACGTAGAGTAAGCTTTCGAGATGCGATTTATTGTAATTATTTCAGAGAAAAGCTCGCACGGCCGTAAAAGAAACAAAAAAAAATGTATATTAATCAATGTTCTCTATGACAACAAAACCTCCGGAGGGAGTGTCCCACGCTCGTGGACGGAGACAACGACGTTATTATTATACATCTCGAACGTATCGTATCTTTTTACTCAGTGTATGTGATACGAACGGGGTGAGTGAAGGAAACGAAAAACAAAACAAAAAAATTGTAAATAATATTAATTACGATTAACTGTTGGCCGAGTGTCGCCAAACGGGCACGCGACCGAAAGCCGCTCAACGAGTGGTAAACACGGACGTTTTACAAAACAAAAAAACCCTACAAAAGTGGCGTGGAACAAGAGAGTTTCATTTTGAATGAGACCGACGCGTTTACACAGCGTTTCAGTTCAGTTTCAGATAACGAACGCAGGCCGACCGGCGGACACCGGGCGTGGCAGGCTTCGGTTTCGATCAACGGTGTTGTTACATTTTTTTCGTTTGATTCGGACGTCGCGCGACTGCGGTCAAACCGTCCAAGGTGAATAAAACACGGTTGGTACGGTGGGCCCCAGAAGTGCCCGCGACAAAAATAAAAAAACCGGCGGAAAAGGCCGACGGGTCGTTTTGAAAACGACGGCCGAACAAACAAAACGTTTCCTACTTCGCCGCCGACGTACTCTACCCGAAGAACCCGGCTTGACGAGGACAAGTGTTTGCAGACGATTAGAGTCGGCCCGGGTCGTTTGTCGCGCACGAATACGATAAATAAACGCGCAACGATTCGCGTGTGGTGTCCACCACCTATTACGACGACAAACTCGAACGCCGTCGCCGGACAAGGGCCCCCGCCGTTTCACAACGAAATCTAAAGGTGTTCACGTTTTGGCGGCGCACACTCGTACCGGCTCCGGTCTGGGAGCTCTTCGGCCCGCCATTCCCGACGAAAAACGACAAATCGACCAATCGTTGGATTTTCGTGAACGATTACATAACACTTTGGACTCGTCGTGTGACGTAAAATCATTGAATTTGTAAATCGCAACTTATTTCCCGGACGGCCACGTTTTCGACACGGATAGCGACGCTCGAACGTCGGCCCGTTGACGTCTCGCTGGAATGGTTCCGGTGATTCGTCAAATGGATTGACGTACCGAAACAATTGAACGTAGTCTGTAAAAACCGTTCTTAGTTGTGTACACAAAAATTGCCTTCTTCTTTGTTGTTTTCTTCGTCCGCGAATCACTTTAATCGTGCGGATGGATAAACGCTTCACCGTGCGAGCTGAATTTCGATTTGAATAAACGACGCGTCTCGAGCACTTCTGGAAATTTCTTTTTACGCGTGATGTAAACCGGTCAGGGGCGGACTGGCAGGGCGGGTAAGAGGCCATACCCGTCCAGGCCCTTTAGACATTTTGTACTCGGGCCTTAAGCTATTTATTTTATTATGGCCTATTGGCTTACACAAAATAATATACCTAATAGAAAAATTATTACGATATTCTAAACGATTTTTAACACGAGTATTTGTTATCTTTCACATATCACACCGTAATCGTTGCCAAATCGAAAAATCAACATTTTTGTGAATTATTTCACACTTTTTAGTTCATTTTTTTCCAAGTCGGTTTTATTTTGATCCGATAATTTTTTTTATGTGATACATTATCGAGTTATTAATTTTATCAAGGCGCTTGTTTGTATTAATTACGTTAGTTTAAGGCCTCTTAAAAACTTACCCACCTGGGCCTTCAGAGTCTCAGTCCACCCCTGAAACCGGTAATTCGATAATCCGTCGCAATGGCGGCACCGGACATTTTTTCTAGAGGGGGGGGGGCAAGATCATGGAATTTAGTGAAAATACGAGTGTAATATAAATTATTGAAATACACGGAAAACACTGTTATTATTAGCGTTTTCTGATAAAATATAATCAATTTCGAAATCAAATCAAATGGCGGTGTATTATCTAAACGAATGCACATAAAAATAAAAAAAATACGACGAGTTACACGGCGAAACATATGAAACACAGCAAATATACAAGTACTTGAAATTTAAAGTTTCGTTTGTTCTTCAACGGGTAGGGCAAAACTAAATTTGGGTAGGGCGCTTGCCCTACCCTGCCCCCCTCTAGCGCCGCCACTGTTTTCCGTCGTGTTTTACGCGGCGACGGACGGTCAATTTTCAAGTTAATAATAAATGACGTCGTTGGCTATATTTTTGGTGGCCGTTGCCGTCGAAAACGTGATAACGAAACTCTACGCCCCCCCCCCCCCCGGGCTAAGTCTCCGTGACTGGCGACTCAAATGTCACGGTGACTTTTAACGGTCAGCACTCGAATTGATAACAGTCACTTGAAAATAATCAAAGTAGTACACATCACGTTGTCGCGTAAGACGTGATTCTTGGCTAAGACGACCGGAGTACGTCCCATTTGTCCCCGCATTTACGAAAATTAAATTTTACTCGCATTTCATCATTTTACACATTTCCTTTCATGAATTTGAAAAATTAAATTATTAATAACCAAGTTAAACTTCTAGTGTTTATGAATTATTTTAGAATTTTATGAATTATTAAAAAAATAATTTGTTACTAAAAAAAAAAAAAAAACAAAAATTGTTCAACTAAGGATTAGTATTAAAATTGTTAAAATAAATACATGAACATTTTAAAATGTATACAATGTTCAGTATTTGTCTATTTTGTTTATTAAAAGAACATGTCCACCTTTACAAAGGACATTTGACATTCTATACTACCTAAAAAAATATTTGCATCCTTATGTATTTATGTACCCCCTTTAGGATAAAATAATTATGGTCACACTATTCTTGGCTCATCATTATCCGTAACCTTAACGTTTATATAATACGGAACTTTTTCTAATTTAACGATTTTCGTAAAAATGAAAAAACAATCAAACAATAATGTTTTGAATTATTTTTCAATAAAACCGAAGTTATGGTCGAACAAACGAAGTTCCTTAATAAGAGTTATGGCTAAATATTCAATTGTCATTCGTCATTTTCAAAATCACATACAAACATATGTGTAGGCAAATACAATGAGTTGATGTATTTTAGAACAACTAAAATAGTGATACAAAATCCAGTGCCCCCTCCCCCAAAAAAAATTAATTTCTGGCTACAACACTGGATAAGTGTCAACACTTGTAACATTTGTACAAACGAACAGAAACAATTTATATTACATCGTGGGTGAATAATTATTATTATACAATATTAAATAAAAGAGGCATAAAAAAAAATTGTTTACAATATTATTGTTTCGTGTTTAATTTGCATTAAATATTATTCAACCGGTTAACGCGAGAAAAGTAAGTTGCTGCGACCATAAAAAGTATGTATTAATAACCAATAGAACATTTTCAATTTACACCCAAGAGAATAATAAAACGAATCGTTCACATCGTTATATATATATTTTTTTAGAACACTTTAAAGTGAAAATGTAATTTTATTCTCATCATTATGTATATTTCCAGTCAACCAAAATTGAATACTCTAATAATTTAATACAAATTATGAAAAACAACGACAATATTAAGTACATTAGGCGGCGTTTCAAAAAAAACCAAACCCAACACGAAATTTAATAATTATAATAACATATTATGGGAAGATATCAAATGAACACAACGCATATCATAAAATTTGGACATACGTGTTCAACTATGACAATAATTGATTTAGTTATTAATAATACGCTTGTTTTTATTCTTTTAATAACTAAAATACATTAAAATATCAAACGAATTAACATTTATAAACACAAACGTAGAACAACAATAGTTTTAAACTCAAAGTAACATAAATGCTAAGACTCGAAACCAAAAAAAAATTAAGATGAAGAGAGATCGTGTATTTTTGGCATAAAAAATTTAACGATTTACTTCATAAACTACCAAAACCAAATGAATTTTGTAATGATTTCATAGGAGATAAGTACCTAATTATTTCTACAAGAAAAAAATGTGAATACAAATAATGATATAAAAAAAATATATATTAAATCAAATTTAACTTAAGAATTCTTAATTTTAATTTTAGAGGTTCTATTTCAATCTTTAGACACTTTTTCACGTTTTTGTTTCAATATTAATTCGTACTTGCTCTTGCTAACCCACCACAAAATGAACGGAGCTACTACGGCTGGTAAAGACATGATTGCGAATGCGAACCAATCAAGCTGAAAAATAAATATAACAAAATCAATATTCAAAACATATAAAATACATATATATATTAGAGTAATAATAATTTAATATTATTATTATAAATCGTATCGATCAAATTGAAACGATATAAACTACACAAAATATTTTTAAACACTTTTCAAATTATATTTTAATTGTATTGATTTCTGGCATTAGATGATAGAATGATGTTATTGTTGCACTATTATGTGCGTTACGTGCATAAAATCTTATACCTTGAAATTAGTACATAAAAATATTTTTAAAAAAAATTTATAAATTTACACGTAAGCAAATATCAACTGAAGAATAATTACCAAATGAGGCGAGAATTTTTTATCATATTCGGCATAACTAATGATGTATCCTTCACCGGGTTCGCTGCTGATGGCAAATTGTGGCTGCTCGACACCTTCAGACGGTTTGTACTGTACCACTGCTGCGGAGAAATTGAACCGACCGTACGTTAGGGGTTTGACGACAACAGCATGAGTAACATTCGTTCCTGACGGTATTCTGTTGAAACGTATGTTCAGATTTCCTTTGACCGTAGCGAAAGCTTCAGCTGGAAATCCTGAATCTTGTAGTATCACATTTGTGGCCGGCACGCTTCCCACATTGTAAATGGTATACTACAAAAAAAAAAATTATTTTTTTAAATTATTTGCATCAAATTTAATTACATGTTAGGTACATAAAGTGTACACACTTTAACTAAGATGTCAGAGTCTTGAACCAGCAATTTGTTTAGAACTTGTTTGGACACCAATAGGCGAGCCTGCTGGTCGTCGGCACTTTGACAGCACGCACTTAGCGCGCAAATTAATGCTACGATTGCAAATGACTTTAACGAATGCATCCTGCAAAAAATAAAAACATCACATGTTTGGTTAAAATCGATTACCACATGGTTATTTCCTTCAAGATATTGAGTTGTTATTATTATTATAAATGTTAAACGTCTGATGTCCATTGTGTTTTGTTCCATGATATTGTTTGTAGTGACCATTTTTAGCAAACACGACAGCATTAATGATTGGATAATACTTCAAATTGTTTTTTCCAAACAAACGTTTAAAAAATCAATTCTATGCATACGAGCAGACAACTTCTAACGGTCTTCCAAACCGTTATAATTCATTTATTGAACACATTATACATAACATATGATATGTACATATGCGCGTACATAAGGATAAGAAGGCCACACATACAAATCAGTTACAAATCAAATCGTTTTGTTACAATATCAATCTGATGTGTATTTCAATTTTCAATTAAATATTACAAAGAAAACTTACATTCATTACTATACCTATACCGTGGAAACGGACTATACTTTCGAATTATCACTTAAGTATAAATATATGTGTAAATTTAAATCTGTTATGAAAAGGTTTTAGTATTTATCAAATAATTAATATTATAAAAAGTAATAAATGTTTACACAAAATTAAATTCTCATAGAAATCAAAAAGCAAATGAAGAAATATAAAGCATAAGGCGTTGTTAAGCAAACAAAAGTAATTTCATCACTGACAAATATATACATATAACTAAATTATTTCAGTTAAATGCAAACAATTTTTTGAGTAACAGTAGATGGTCAATATTGCAAAAAAAATTATATATATGTATATAGCAAATAATACTTGAAGTTTTGTACCCGTCTATACATGATTACACAACATTATTATGTCAAATCGAAATATGTAATCAATTCATTAACATTAATATAATAAGCAGTATAAATTAATTATTATTACTTACAACTATCACACGGTTTTGTTTCTGTTTTATTGTTATTATTATTGTTATTATTATTATTATTATTATTATTATTATTATTATTATACACAAGCTTTCAAAAATATTTAAAATTTTGAAACTAAAATACAATCAATAGCTGATTATTTGAAAACCGTAACAACAACAACAACAACAAAAATTCACTCTACAATGGTTTCACATTTTCCAGTAAAATTCAGAATTTCCTCGCATATCTTTTTGTACATCCAAGAGTCGCCCTTAAGTCGTTTCCTTTTTATGGCAACGACCGGCTTGTTTTCACCGTCCATCGAAGGCACCAAACAAATCTCCAGTTCAAAAGACAATTTCAATTTTTCCTTATCAGTCGTGTCGCTCTTTAATTTGCCTCTAAGCACAAAGCCTTTTCTCGAACAAATAACATTTTTCATGGCCAACGCTTTCTCTAATCGGTTCATTACATTCTCCGGATCCTTACAAACAGTGGTCGATATATTACATAGATCCTTTTTGATATTCAATATTTCGGGTTTTTTCAACACTGGAGTACAGATACGGCGTCTGGGTGTCAACGCTTTTCGAACGCGTTCCAGTCCTGAAAATATTTTACCGGCAGGACTGTTTTGACTAGACGAACACTGTTGGCGCGGTGTCTCGACCACGTTATCGTTAGCGTTCCTTTTGATTTTCGCAGGTATGGTAGGTGTGACTTCTTCAATTTTCCTTCTGACTGCACGTCCAACCACCCTCCTGTTCTCATGACCCGGAGTGTACAGGGCAATCGGCTTTCTGATCACGAGTTCAGGCTGTTGTTTGGGCGGTACTTCTTTTTTCTTTAAAACTACCGGACAGCCAGATTTCTTTAAATTCAACAACAACAAGTACGTAGCAGTCTCGCTGTCATACTTCCACTTTGAAAGACGCGACCAAAGAATTTCTTTGTCGACCTCACAGTATTGACTCATCGCTTCGAGACACTCCTCGTCCTTGCAACGGCCCGTATTATTAGACCTGGTTAACGGCGGACAACCGAATCCGAGTCTAATCCACGGGTCATCAATCAACTCGCCAATCCGAATGCGCTTTAAAGGATTGACGCAAAGCATGCGTCTCAGCAAACGTTTGCTGCCCGACGACAGCCAACCTGGTTCAACATATTTGCCACGCAAGATCTTCCTGAAGAGTTCGTCAATGTTCTCGCTCTCGAACGGCAAGCAGCCACACAACAGCGCATACAATATGACGCCCATGCTCCAGATGTCCACTTCGGAACCGTGGTACTCGACACCTTGGATGAGTTCGGGCGCTGCGTAAGTGGGCGAGCCGCACGAAGTCAACAGCAGACTGTCCATGCCGCCACACGGCTTGGCGCACAAGCCGAAATCGATGATCTTCAGGTTCTGCTCCTTGTCCAGCAATACGTTCTCCGGCTTGAGGTCGCGGTGCGCGTAGCCGTTGTCGTGCAAGTACGACACGGCCGACACGATCTGCCTGAAAAACATCCTGGACTCCATTTCGCCGAGGCGACTCTTCTCGACGATGTGATCGAACAGCTCGCCACCCGCGCAGTACTCCATGACGACGTAACAGTGGGTCTCGGTCTCGACCACCTGGTACAGCTCGCAGATGTTGGGGTGCGCGAGGTTCTTGAGCGCGGTGACCTCGAGCTTGACGCGCGGCAGGTCCTTGCCCAGCTTCGTCTTGTCCATGATCTTGACGGCCACCTTCTCGCCGGTCAGCGCGTGCGTGGCCAGTTTGACTTTGCCGAAGCCGCCGGTGCCGATGGTCCGGCCCAGCTCGTAGCCGCAGGCGCGCAACGTCGGGTAACGCGACATGACAGCCGCCGGCGCGCTACGTGTGAAAACTCCTACGCCTCCTCCACCTCCTCGTCGACGACGACCATACAAACCGCAAGTGACACGACCAAAACAAGAGGTTATCGTGTTATGTACGCGGAACGGTTTTTTATAACACCGAAGCGGTCGGGCAAGCGAGAAAAAAAAAACAGAACCAAAAGACCAAACACACCAGCAGAAAAGAGCGTTGGGCCCACCGCGGGCGAAACGTAACGACAATAAAACACAACGACTTACCTATATCCGTACTATTGTTAGTATTATGTACGGACGCGGGTTTTACGCGGCAGGAGGTGGGGAGCGGCGAACAGGGAAAACAACGCGAGAAAACGACGGCGACACGACGGCCGCGGTCTCGTTTGGAACAGCGAACACGAGTAACGTACGACGGACCGGACGGGGCTTCAATATCGAAATCGCCTCCGTTTCGCCTAACCGCTGTACGCGCGTGTGCGTGCGTGTCGGTTCGGAACCGTTCACGTCACCGGCAAGCGCGGAGGACGGGGCGGACACGTAAACAAAAACGTCCGTTACGACGCGCGCCGCGATAGTAACAAATGATAACGGGCGGACCGCGCCGTTGCGTTTGTCGCGGAGTGGCCGAAAACGGGGAATGGTCGCGGCAGTACCGACGGCCGCGGGCAGATCGCGCCGCGTTTTCCACGCGACATCCCGGAATATCGTCCGGACGGATGAACTCTTAAGGAAAATAGTGTTTTTTGCCTCTCCTACGATCGTCGTCCCGTAAAACCCACGATTTTTTTTTCGACTGGCAGACGTTGTTCGTGTTACGTTTAATTGTATAAACGATATGAATGAACGCAATTTTCCGACTTGGGTGTCCTCTTAGTTTCGTAAAATATACTGATGTACAGCCTGACAAATAATGATTTATTCGGTAATTTACGACTTCAAATTTACACGCATGTTGAATTATTATTAAAACACACACAATCAAAATGACACGCACAAAACCGAAATGACGCTTGGACACGTGGTGAATATTCGCTAACTACAATCCGTTCTCCTCGTCGACTTTGCTGCGTCGCACGGCTTTCGCTGAAAAAAATACAAATATTTTGGGAAATTGGTTTTACGTTTTGTACGTTCAACGCTGTGCTCGAGAGACAGAATAGGTTACCAGTCCGTTGTAATTATTTAAGTTTTTTTACAGTTTTTTTTTTTTTTTATGAAAATATTAAAGCGTTTCCAATAACGGCGAGGAAAACAGTTTGATCGAGCACCCAAATTTAATACGCGCACCAATTATTGAAAAAAGATCCAAGTCCAAATGGCCCGGACCATTCGTCAACACGACTCGTCGGGAGCTTGTTAACATCTTTGTTAATGTCGGACCTGCCATTTATCCAAACCGGGGTCCCGTCGCGGCGATACTTACACAACCATATCGCACACAGAATGACGAACACGACGGCCATACCGATGAGGATCGGTACCCCTACGTACAACACCACAATTGCCCAGCTGGTATCGAACTTATCATTACGATTCCAGTCGACATTCATAAACTTCTCCCAGGATACCGTCTTAATGTGACGGCGACTGGCGGCCGGCAAGTCTGTTTTATTTACGTCGTTATAGAGTGATTGTTTTGTTTATGGTTTGGCTAACGAGACGCAAGCGCGCGCGCGCGAAAAAAATTTATCGTTTTATATACCTCTCGCTGAGCGCGTGCTGTCGGCCAGATCGGTAATTTGATGGTTCGCGTGGCGGGCCGTTGTTGCTGAAAAAAAATAACAATCGAATGTCCTACACGTACACGCGACCACGATTACGAATATTGATTTCAACTAATCTATCATGAACTTCCGTCGGCTTTGTGAGTGCACTTGTTTTCACATACGAGTCGTAATATTTGTCGCGTTTAAAAAAACCATTGTTAAATGAAATTCACCGACTTTCTCGTGAAACTCTGTTACTGTCCGCGAACGTCATACTCACGTGCGTTGTTACGTCCATCGTACAAAATGCAACTTGTGTACAGAATCGTTCCCACCGTCATGACGATAAGGCATACTTCGACGGCGGGAACGATCAGATCCCACGGGAATTTCGGACACATTTTGCAAACATCAAAATTAAACAAACGATATAAATGGTAATCGATTAATGTAAACGCGCTTGTTCAGACGGTTACTACTAGCGATGATAGAAAAGTAACACCGATTTGTAACAGTTATTAGACGAGCAACAATAACAAACTGTTACTTGGAAGAAACGATAACGGTCACTGTTCTATTTTTTTAAAACGTATCGTTAATAAACAGTCTATACCGTAATGGTTATTGATTGCTTATCAATGTTAATAACAGCGACCGTCATCGACGTAACCACAAATTTCCCGGGAACAAACATCTTATTATTGGGATTATTTGTTGGAAAATACGCGTAGGTATTATAACTTTTCAGGCAGAAGCCAAGCCCGGGGATCCGTCCATTCGACGAGGCCTACTCGCCGCCAGCCTAAAAAAACCAACGTAACCTAACACAACCGGTGGAACGACCATGGGGCCCCCCGGACGAATGAATCGACGACGCGCGCCGATATCCGTCGTCGTCCGGTTGAAAAATAATTCCCGGTGCGGCGAAAAGTCGAAGGTTTGGTGGACCGCCGTTCGTGGCCTCCTCATTGGCTGCTTTTTTTTTTCAGTGGTATATGTTAAATGATATTATGACGAGGATACGTGATAAACAATATATCTGATACCTTAAGTAACTATCTACAACCGTAATTACAATACAATACAAAACAATATTATTGACGATATAGACTTTGAAGTCCAAGAAGGATACAAACATTGGACTGGACGAAGTAAAAATATTATAAAAAAAATTTTTTTTCGGCCCCCCCCCCACTTGAAAAAATCCTGGCTACGCCACTGTCCGAAACCGTCGAGATCCCAATCGAATTCAGTCGGGCGTTTAACGATTTACTTCGGCGTGCACGATCGCGGACATTTGTCGACGTTCGGGATATGGTTCGGTAACGTGCGGTAACGTGCGGTACGGTGTGCGCGGTGATTGCGGACGGTCGTAAACACGATATTCGATGGAACGGTTCAACATTCAAACGGAACCCCCCGCCTCGCACAAGGTCTTTCGCATATCTTTCCGTGGAAACGGCTCACGACGATAGTTTACGACGTCTGGAAGACTGTGGATGTTGTTTTCAATCCCGCACCCGCGGTGGTATGATTGTCTCCGCGCGTCTGGTCGAAAGACGAAAGAACACGTGGGCGATTCCGTTGCGTCGTGGCACGAACATCACGAGATCCAGCGAGAACGCGGCCGTGGTCGTTCAAACGATTGGAAAACGCAAGTCATAATTTAAGGACATCGGTTCGTTTTATCGTCACGTTCATTATTATTATTAAATCTATTCGTTTTTACCCGTACACGCGCACGCGCTCGACATTGTGGTACTCGAACGAAAAAAGATTACGGTAAGTTCTCGCGGACAAATCTCCCGAAAGCTGCCCGACCGCGTTATACCGCGAAAAAGCCGCCCGTAACGGTTGTAACCGGTCGGTCGGTCGGTCGATCTACCCGCCGACGCGCGCGCGCACATAAATATCCGATATCGATCCGCGTAGGCGCGTCAGACAGGCGCGACGTCGTTCGTTCCGGACGCCCAGACTCGCGGTAGGAGTCCCCGAGTGCGAGAGGACCCTTCTGTACAGTTCCTGTTTCCGTTGTACGACGTAACGTCGTTGTGCTGTTGCCGCGGCCGGCCGGATTATTAATCGTCGACGACCGGCCCTTTGCCGCGCTCCGTCACGCCGCCGCGTCAAACGAGATGCGCCGTTTGGTTTGGACCGCGCGCGGTTCCTCTCCCCGGGACAACGCGGAGCTAAACGGTCGCGTACTCCCTACCTAACGTCAGTCCGACCGATCCGGTAATGTTTGTACGTGTCCGTTTTCCGAAAACGCACAAATACACACACCGCGTTTCGCCATCCCGACTCCAAACGCTTTCGCCAGATCAACGTTATTCGTCCGATACATTTTTAATACATACGTGTATATTTTTTTCTAAATAATCAATTATAAACACTCGTCCGACAAGAGCGTATATTTATTAACGGTGATTTTCGATTTTACGTATACTCGTGTGAAGATACAAACGACGTTCTCGACGAACGATTTTGTCTGTAGATAATTGATTTTGTCTCGAAACCGCCGCCACCGCCGCCGTTATGTTACGAATTATTATTATTATTGTTGTTGTTGTTGTTGTAAGCGCCATGCACTTGATTCAAAAAAAAAAAAGCCATTATCGAGGTATGTCGCGTCCCCCGTCCCCAGAACAGTGGCGCCGAACTATTTTCAAGTATGCGGTGCAAACACAAATTTTCACCGGCAACCCGCATTCCTTCCCCCGACAATTCGTGTAACCGTTTAGTTACAGTCTGAAATACGAAATATTGTCGTAACGCAATTGTATAAATCTATTTTTAAATGTGAAAAAAACGTCAGCGGTTGTTCGTTGCAGTTGTCGGTGGTAATCAGTGTTCCAAGAGTACGGCCCCATAACTCCATAACGGTTTGATAATAATAGTCGATTACATCGATCCGAGACGAATTGACCGACTGAGGCAGGCGGTAGCTACATAGTGCTCTAGTTTGTGCTGTTTAAAACACTTTACGCTCAAACCATCGGTTTTTTTAAATAATTTTTACCATACTACCCAAACAAAATATTTATGTACAAATTATATACCACCAGCCTGAACCCAACATCCGTCAGAAACGACCAACTGAAAATATGTTGACCCACCCATAATGTTTTGGTGGTGCAAATGCACTATCTTAAGTATGTATTCGGCGCCACTGGTCCGGAACGAATATTATCGCCGCCAAACGAGTGTTTTATTATTATTATTATTTTATTGATACAACATGCGGCAAAGATATAAAGATTTCAAGATCCATAAAAAAGCGATCTAACAAAATCATAGTTCATTTTCGATTATATTTAACTGAATAATTGTATTAAAATTTACACATAACAACATTATGCACTGCGGTCTGGTCTTATACGCATACGTATGTAAATGTGTTATAGGTTCATTTTTTTTTTTTTAATACTCTTTTTTACTATCGTGTAACATTTTTATTTAATTAATAAATTATAGAAATTAAAAATACAACTTAAATGAATGACCATGTCGAATGCATTTTAATTCCGTAAGGCGTACGCGTTCATTATACGTTACACTATATGACGATTTTAATTGCATCTGGTTTATTATAATATCCATTAATGCATTGTAATATTTAGTTGTTTATTTGCGTTCGTCCGAATCGACGGACACATTACTATATTTAAATCATATTACCTAAAAATACTTCGTTATTTTAGAGATCGACACGTACAATAACACTCAAGCACAACACGTAGGTAAAAAATTTAAAATGTAATTCACAATGGTTTTTCTAAAGACAAATTTGTAAATATTTTTTTCTACAAATACATGTCTGTATGGTTATCGTTAATATTTCATCACAGCGCTTGTAATAAAAGATGCTACTTTTACACACAATATTTAACCAGTTTCTTATACATCTTATCTTCTTATAGGTAATTGAAAATATAGTAGCGAACTGGCCCGGTGTTTTATAACACGGCGTGTTATTGTTATTGTTCTCTAGGTGTACTCGCCTGTACTTACTACAATACTACTTCTACGAATTCATACAAGTTTATAGTAATTTTAGATTGGATTGTAGATAGCGAAGAATTCGTATTGTTTCACAGTAGCATGTATTTTTTTAATTTACTTTTTTTGTCTGTGAACGGTTTTTGGACAGCACAAATGCTCCGATTTTTACGCTAGAAAATCGTAAACAGACGCCTGTTTTATATTTATCGTGTTTTTCAGTTTTATAGGTACTTCTCTGAAATGTGAGGGAAAACTATCTAAAAATCGTAAAACACTGTTAAATAGTCGACACGTCGAATTTCGTCATTTTGTATTTTCATTCCAAAAATAATAATGCGAAACACTCAAACAATGTCGATTGATTTCGAACTAAATACACGATTTTAACGATTCCAATATTTTCCAGTATTTTTTATGTTTATGGTTTAATAAAAATTTGATATTTAAAAAAATAAAGCTTGACAATTAAATACAATTCTAAGAATAGGTGAAAAATCGACGTAATCAATAATGTTTAAAACATTTGAATCGCGGGATTTCAGTTAAATGTTTTCGATTTTTCCACGCACAATGAGCGAGGACAATTATTTAAGAACTTTGGATGGATGGGCTGAACTCCAGTCTGCTAAAAATAATCACTTCGAATTTCTCGTTCGGATGTCCTTCTCTCCGGAAGGATCTCTGTGACAACATTTATGTGTTATATATCGTATATATCGTCCAGCGAACAGTCTCGTCGATATACGATTGCATAAAATACATACATCAAAATTAACGGAATCGCGTGATCGATCGAAAACCGTGGTGCGTACTCGCGCGTCGTAAATAAATCCACTACGATTAATGTTCAAACGAGCGGATTAAGTGTATTCACATAATTTTGTCGTAAACGCGTATATATTGTACGGTCTGACGTCTCGGACTAATGACTTTAACGGCGAAAACAACACCGAGATTATAACATACGCACGTTGAAATTCCGGTTTAAAATTTTTTTTTTTTTTTACTTATTATTTCACGTTTCTTTATTATTTCAATCGTACCGCGCGAAAGGGGGCTACGCGCGCTCGTCGTAGCCATGGGGCACTTTACAAGTTACGGTATACACAACGTACAAGAAGTGTGAAACACGATCAAAGCAAGACGACCGCACTCGTATAATGGGCTACATCACCGTAGGCAGGTAGATAGGTGTGGTGGGGTGGGCAGACGGCGGCGGCCGTGCGAGCGCGTTCACACACACACGTGTACGACGTGAACGTTCGGCCGAAGCCACCTGCTTTTCCGACGTACACGGGGAAAAAATAATATTCAAGAACTGTAACCACCAAGGCCGTATCTGTGGTGGGAGGGGGGCCATGGGGTTTGGACCTCCCCCCTCCCCACACATCCGAAATTTTTTCACTATTATACGAGACATTTAATCATTTTTTCGTATAAAAAAATACTTATTCAATAAACAAATGTTAACATATAAATTCAGTATAATGAAGACTGAAAAGTTATAAAATATATTGCGGAAGACCCCGAAAAAAAAAATCTAGTTACGGCCTTGGTGACCACTTACAATACTGTCATCGATCCAATGTATCAAACCAGACGATTATCTTGGTTTTAAAAACGTTACGCGATGTCTAATATGATTTTGTCACGTGTGTAAAAGTATAAATGTATACGTATATGTTACGTACGCACACTCACGCACGGCTATATTTCCTGGTGACGACGAGTCGTCGAAAATTGTTCGTCGTTAGGTTTTCATTTATTTTATTTTCACGGTTTATTTCAAAAATTATTAAAACGTCGTTACACACCGTGGCATACTGTCGCACTGTTATAAACCGTTTTACTGTTTGGTATCGGTTGCAAATTATAACGTGTGCACATTGTGTACACGTAACGTGCTGAGTTGCCAGTTGTACACAATGTTTGAAAATTTGATGAATTATAAAAAGACCTATAATGCTCCCATTGATAAAAATGTTTGAATAAATAGTTTATCGTTATTATCAAAAATAATTTCTATTTTATTTATCATTCTTTTTACGATATATAATATGGCGATAAAGGCGTGCAAAAATATATTTTTTATGTAACGATAAGATTACTATTAATATTATACACGTTGTGCATACAAATGTAATTATGTATTACTTATACATTTATAATTGTCTGTTTGTTTTGTTTTCGTTCTTTTTTTGCTGAACCTCGTTTATATCATTGCACAGTAATTATCATTATTTTTTTCAAATCTTTTTCGCCATTCATACTGTACCTCATTAATTCGTCATAAACATTATAAATAAATAAAGAGTCATACCGTGTTTTTGTTTCATTATATCGTTCGTTCGATTAATTAACGTGACGTATTGATAAAATTATATTATTATTATTATTATTATTATTATTAACAACAAAAGTGTACCTGCTTATTGAGTTGCGGTAAATATCAAAGGGTTCATATTATAATATATAGAAATATCTATTATATTATCGTAAGTATACCATAAACATTATAATTCATAGACTATATTTAATATTTATGTTATCGGTTATTACATAACACGCACACTTTATTGTATTATTTTATAAAACGTATTTTATTATGGCCATATTACGTTGAGAAAAAAAAATAATTATGTTTTATACTAATTTTTTACGCGTGACACATCATAATACGATATGTGTATAGACTACACGGTGTACACAAATAAGTATATAAGTATTTCAATAAAAATGTTGGCTAATACATATAGAACAATTATAAAACGAAAATTTATTATATGTTAGTATATTGTTTCAATATGTCACCAACAATTTATTTGTATACAATACCACGTCGTATGTCAATACAATACACGTTCTAATGATATTACTTAGAGTGTTATTGACCATAAACACGTTTAAAAAATTTTATACAAAGCATATTTTTTTTTAACACGTCGTACTTCTTTACACAACTAACGCGGGTTTTATAACATTTTTATTAAATAATTTGTATACGTACAACATTATTGATTACAACGACTGCATCTATTTCTAAGGTATTATTTACACTCTTTCTCTCTCATCCACAAAATATAATATATTTTAATAGTTTTTTATATTTAATGATACAGTGCTTGAATTGGGGAAAAAAATTAAAAGAAAAATACAAAAGGGTATAACAAATGTGCGTTTCTGAAGAATTAAATGTCTTATTGACTTGTGGGAGCTACGGGAGCTGCCAATTCAAGCACTGTTTACATAAATATTTATTTATTTATTCCTATGACACCACAGAAATAATTATGCGTATATATACGAAAAAAAAAAAAAAATACGTGCAATTATCACATCGAGGCTTTGCCATATGTTTATAATGCGAATCTCGGCATAGAATTCGCGCGGTTAGATTTATATATATACGTTCAAAATAATGTTGAAAACGAAGGACGCGTAGATCTACATCATAGAAGATACCATAACGGATAGGTTAGACGGTGTGCGTGATATTATATTATACAGAGATAGAGTGAAAGAGAGAGAGACACGCGCGGAGACAGAGAGGGAGCAAAAAAAAAATTAAAAAAAAAAAATTTTTTTTGATTGTAATATGTAAAACGGGTGTGGAGAAAAATCAGCTGCGCGCACCGCACACACAACACCGTCACCGTCAGCCGCCGGGCCGGGCGCACATCAAAAGGACCGACGACGACCACCGTTGCCGCGCGCCGCGTCACAATCGGATAATAATAATTGTCGACGGCGGCGGCGGCGGCGGCAGCACTCTGACGGTCACGCGGCAAATCGTCGTACAACAATATTAATGTATACCGAACGATTGTTATTTGTGAAATAAAAAAAAATTAAGCGCGTGTGCGTGTGACGATTCGCCGTGTCACGTGTCGTACGTATTGTCGTGTATAAAAAAAAAAAACCATAATAATTTTCTTTGTCGTTTCCCGAAAATCCCCTCTGCGCGCGAGTTACGATAAAACGACGTGCATGTTCCGTGTTTATAGTCGGGTCGACTCACGCGCCGTTGCACTGGCAGTCGGATGTCGATACGCCGCCGGCATTGTAAATAGACGGGCTCTCGTTAATAAGCCCGCGCGGCCCGGCGTCAAGTAACGTCGTGATATTTGTCCGGAAAGCCACGTGAAGTACAAGTGACAAAAAAAAAAAAAAAAACCCCGTGACGTAGTGGACAAACGCGAATTCGTCTCAACGTCTATTTATTTTTTTATTGTTTGTCGAAGAAACTTTCTTCTCGTCTTCCGAAGTCGTATATACTAACTTGTATATATATATTTTGTTTTGTTTTTTGTCTGTTAATTAACCCGGACAAACCGAACCGTTTTCAAACGGGTTTTGTATCGGAAAACGTTTTCTTCTGTTTTCTGTACGGGGCGGGAAAGGATAGAACCGTCGAGATGGCGGGTCGGGGGGGGAAAGGCCAGGTGTATACGCCCGTATATAATATTATGTATAATGTATTTAATGTATATATATATACACGTGATACGTACACGCGCGCGCGGCGTCTTTTGTTGTTACGCCGCTCTGTAATTACCGGGGCAATAATGAAAACATCACACGCGCACCAAGTCAAAAGAAAAAAAAAAAAAAAAATGGAAAAGCGCGTCGCGGCCGGTGGTTTCTGTCGCGGACGTGCGGGTGAACGCCGACAAACACGGGGGGACTCGTTGAATCCAGTCGAGCCGCCAATTTCAATCGGCGGACGATTAGCGGCGAAAGGCGTACCGCGTTACATAAGGGCGTTTCGTGGACCGCGTTCCGCGGCGATAAATCTTCGGCGGCGTAACGCAACGGACGGGGCTAAAAAGTCTGCGCCGCTCGCGTCCAAACGCCTACGGCGCGAACTATATAGAAAAAAAAATATATATAAATACGTTATTCTTCCGTACCGTTACGAAAGACGTCCGAAGACGCGCGCGGTGACTACTATATATATATATCACAATTATAATTATCATTACGGTTCGCGTGGAACGAGGAACATTCGGGGGTACTCGAATCGGCTACAAACGTTCGACCGGTCAAAAAACTTGTCCGTAGACGTTGATTGATCGTGCGTGTACGTCGTCGGAACGCGTTGATTAGACAACGAATTCGTCCGCGACGGGCCTTTCGCGCACTTACGCCGCATTATACGTGACGACCACGGGCGCCCATTGGGGGGTGGGGAGGGGGGCAAGGGCGGTTAAATATAAGTTGCTAAAATTGATATTTTCACGTTGCCATTGTAAAGGTCGACGTTTTATTTCTGTTTTATTTTTTTAACATAAATAAAAATATTTCAAGTAATTTTATATATATATTAATATATTTGTTTATTGAACAAATTTCCCTTCTGTTTCTTCTGTGATAATACAACAGTTAAATGGTTTAATTTGGTATGATTATTGGAAATTAAAATCAATATCATACATTGATGAAATAACACAAGACTACATTAAATTATTGAACCTAACATTTTTTTTTTGCTTATCAAAAATAATAAATTATTTTGTCCCCCCCCCCTAAATATTATCCTATGGGCGCCCATGGTGACGACATTACATAGCCGGGTCATTGTGATTGTTATCGATGTGCAAATTATCCGGTTTTGGAATCGCGTAATTGTCGAAAACGTTTTGAATTCACGGAAATGAAAATAACGTTCTCTGTAATCGTTTGGAATTTTCATAGAATTCGGCGGGGAGAAAAAGAACGTAAAAACTTGAACGTATCGTTGTAATCATTTGGAAAACTGTAATTAAATTTTCAATTGTACTAAAATTATAGTTTCCCGCCGTTTTACACAACATTTTAACAAACAAACATTTGTTAAAAAACGTAAACGATTCGTATTTTCGTAACGTTCGGTTTAAGAATTTAACATTTCTAACCAGTCTTACTGAAATATTTGTCCACCTCCCTTAACATGTCGCCCCTCCTAGACAAGTGCTCGCCTGCACCCGTCCTAAACACGTCTAATTAATGTTTACAAGACATTGTTTTGCTAAATAATTTACGCTAATCTGCTTTTGATCCTGTGCTTTTTCGTACCGTCCTACAAATATACGTTGATTGTTATCGATATGTAAATATATATATGCGTGTATTTTATTTATTTAAAAAATGCTTGTTTCGTGGTGGTCAAACGTCTCGAAAAAGCACACCCGATTATTGTTACCCCCTTCCTTTTTTTCAAAAAAAAACGAATTATTTATTACATTTAGATCCACGTTTATTAATTATTAACCAGTGGTGTTTTTATGGAATAGAATAATAACAATGATAATAATAATGATAATTGCTAAACAGAAAATGTGATCGATGAGACACGCTTTTTTTCCTAACGGACTAATCCAGTTCGTAGAATATAACGATCCGATTAAAGCGTGCATTCGATTCCCCCCCCCCGGATGCCGACATCGATACCCCGCGAGACCATTCCGTTTTCGTCGGAAACTGTACCGCGCGAAACGCCCCGTCGCGAGGTCCGTCCGGCTCGGGACGAATCGTTATAAATGCTTGGGCGCGGCCGTGTGTTTTCTCCTCGATGAATAGGTTACGGGTAACCTACGGGTAGGTAATGTTATCATTAACACGTTTCGGTATCAGACGACGTGTCGTCGATTTACGTTGACGGTCCGAAACTCGCGCCCGTTATTCACTGAAAAACGCATTACAATAACGTACACAATCGCGGCGGTCGTGTCACGCGCGGACCGACGGCCGACAGAACAATAAGACGGACAAGAAATGAAAACAAACAAAAAATACGCACGCACGAAAATATCGCGTACGAGCGAGTAGATATTAATTGGAATGTTTGACGATAACTATTAATAATGACATTAGAACGGACGTGCGATACACACGACGTCGCTCTGTTGGGTTCTCAAAAACTGTCCGTTTCTCGTTCTGCGACGTGAATACAAAACACGATGTTTCGTCGCCGTTTGGTAGATCGTGGATTCGTTCTGTATTCGTTGGCCGCACATGACATACGAAACAAATCGTCCGTCATGAGCACCTAACCTGACCTGTAGACAAATGCAATCAATACACATTGTTATCGTTTTGAATTGTACGACGCGACCAAACGTATGTCGCTACGACCAATACGCGTGTAACACCGTACTCGCGCGATTTATTTACGGTTAATCGTAAAACTAAACCAAAACTTTTTGACCGGGTGTATTACTATTCCGCTATTGTACGCAATACCGTACGTTTTCCAAACGGACGAGTCGCGTGATTGTCTGAATACGTTACGATTCACGTTTACGTCGTTAAAAAATATACGTATACGCTCGCGTGTATCTATTTTGTTGTTCGTAGTTTTCGACATTTGAACAATAAGTACGCGCCGAATCGATAACGATATATATCACAACAACAAATCTAAATATACAGTCGAACGTTCTGGGACGATGACGATATGAGATAAGTCTTACCTTAACCAGTCGATTTTTTTCCCCCTTTTCTCGTCATAATATCCTTCATGAATCACGTGTATCCTCCGTCTGTCACGTTATTATTATAATTGAACCGGGGATACGTATGCGTGGCAGGCAACGCGGTGACGGCGGCGTAACCCGTAATTTAAGACAATGTTGCTAACCCTTTTCGAATTAGCTACTACCGCCTTGCCCCGGACTGCCAACGATTTCGTTCGATAATAGCCTCCGTCCTTTTTCTACTCTTCTACTCACTTCTACCGGGTGCCTCCCCGTCCCCCGTCCCCCGCGTTCTCTCCCGGCGTTTCGGTCCTAACCAGTCGCCCCTGCCGCGAGTGACGCCGCACCCGTTAATTTCGTAATCGTGCATCGAATTAAGACGGACATTATACAAGAAAATTACAGTTCCCGTGCGATACATAAGTATTGAGGCGCTGGTTCACGTGAAAAAAAATATATATACGAAAATATTATATCATACACGTATACAACATAACGCTGCAGTATCGGATACGATTGAAAACGGGAAAAAAAAATATTGTTTTCGTATCCTCGACAGCACGCCACGAAAAACGCGTGTACGTATCGTCGTCGTCGTGTTTTAAAGAAATCGACAGAGACACAATATAAATCACTACGTATTTTGTTGTTCGTTACGTCGTCTGGCAACAGGTATTATTCGGTTAAGTAAAATCGAATTTAAGAACATTACTTTGTTCATTAACCTTGCTTGGTTCGTATAAATGGATACGAAACGTCTTTTCCCGGATATTTTCCCCGGACCTGTTGACAACAACGAGCACCAATCTGAAACGATAAGCGGAACCATAAACGACGTCCGTGCTATCATGTCGGCCGATCTGAACCAGCGACCTACAGCTATCGCTGTATTATGTATCTATGAATCCATTCACGTAGAAAAGATGTGTTCAAAAGATTTCGTCAGTGGACAGGAAAGAAATTGACTGCCATGTCTGGCCCGGCAGCCGACGGACCAACAACAGCGGTGTAGAAAACATAAGTTGTTACGTACAAAGCTTGTTAAATTTTGTTCTATGAATAATGCATATTGAACGCGTTTTCAGTGTAGATAATTTTTTTAGTTTATACCTTAAATAGTATGGGACTCGTATTTAGAGAGATGAATTACAAATGTGTAACATAAAAATCCATATGATTAATTTGAATGTCCTGAGTGTTTTATTGGTAAAATCTAACATACAAGTATTATTCATTCGTGTTGCTTGGTAAATAGAAATGGATACGAATCCTAATTCGTCGGTTTACTTTCGTCCGGACTCGATGACGACAACGACCATCAAATCGATACGGTAACCGGAAAAATAAACGTTACCGCTATTGATGTCGATCGATTTGAGTGAGCGATCTACAACAGATCGGCACCGTCCACGTCGAAAAGGCGAGTTCAAAAGATTTCGGCGGTGGGCAGGAAACGGGTCGAGAGCTAACGGGCCTCGTCGTCAACGGACCGAGAACCGTCTAGAAGTTATTGGCAAATCGATAATCGTGCTTATCGAATACATTGCCGTCTGTCTTATGTAACTGTGTCGAGACATTGTTTGGTATTGAGTTTTCGTTCAACTTAAAAAAGACCCGCGTTTCAAACGTTCGTTGCAAAATTTAAGTACACAAAAACCTAGAATTGATCGTTCGTTGTAATTAATAATCAAGACGGATAGTTTCGTATTTTTGAATGTGTTTTTTTTTTAGACAGCAATGAAAATAAACCGTCGAATAACGATATTATGGAAAACACGTAAATTATATATTTATATAACGATAGTTATTATGTAAATGTAATTTTTGTTAATTCGTTGAATGGTTTTTCTTTTTTTTGTATTTCAAGAATAATGAATATGTAAGCGAGATCATAGAAGTGACTAAAGGACCCGGTCACTTGCCGCAAACGAACCGGAGACTGTAATAAATAGCATTCCCACCGATCAACAGCTCGCAAACGTGGAAAACGTGTGCGATAGTAATGTTGAAGCGATATCTTTTACTTGGCCTGAAATGATACCATAATGGTTGAGACAACCGTAAACAGTTGTCGGTTCAACAAAAGAAATAACAGAACAGGAAGCGGACTTCCCTAAAATACATTTGTTTATGTTGCGTAGGAAAGATGTTATGCGGCTTATCGGTGCCGACCTTCGTAATTTCATTTAAGTTATTAAATATTGAACGATAACGATAATTGGGTCGGCACCGCGTACGCTCGTACGTCTTTCCTACGCAGTCGCGTACGGTCGCGATTAAAGAATACGGTCCGCGACGAAGGAATGAAACAACGTAATATTTGGATGAAACAAAATTAACCGTGTAATTTTTTGTAGCTACCGAGACAGTTCATTTATACCTAATATTATATATTTGTTATTGACCAACGATGTATGGAAACAGTGACGATATGTAATGTTACAAACAAAATATCAGTTATTTAACCATAACCATAGACTTATCTCGTGATATATATTTATTTTGTATTTTATACATTTTTTTTTTTTAAGTGTTTTTATTTTATTATTTTATCCCACTTTGATTTACGTATTAACATTCTATAATTTCTGTATAGTCATCCGGAAAAAAATTAAACCGTATTATTTTTCACGCCATATAAGTATAAAATTGAATGGTTTATGAATTTAATACAATATGATAATCTTAACGATACTTAAAAATAGTTTACGGCACGTTTTTTATCGTTTTCTTTATTTATGTATATTGTCTACTTTTACACTCGTATAGTCATTATTATTGATCTAGGTTTTTGATTTATTAGTACAACACGACTTCGAGTTAAGCCCAACACTCGTGTTGATAATCCAAATCTTTTACTTATCCGAATCAACGAACGATAATTATTATTCTTGTACGTATTAGACGAACGACAAACACGAGTCGTTAATTCCTTATCGTTTCAAATGATTATAATATTTTTTAAGTGGTTCTGTGAAGTGGACGTTTCCTGAGTAAAATCAACCCGTATGTGATAAACAATAACTGTGACCGTATCAATTATATACCTACGAGAACATCATGCCTATGAACGTGCGTGTGTCGTTCGAATTCCGCGTGACGGTGTACAGGTGTATTGATAAATGAAAAAACAAAAAAAAATAGAAACCTTCAGTAGGAGACATTATACCGCGTGCGTGGATACCCGGATTGAATGTGGCACGTGAACATGGTTATACGTATGTACACGCGAAAAGTTTTCGATTTTTGTGTCGTTTTCGTTTTGCGCGGGCGGACCGGACGACGGACACGAACTTCGACCGCGTCCCGCGCCGTACGTGCCCCGCGGGGTTGAAAATTTTGCTCGATCGCTGATTTTGCTACGGTCGTGCAGTTTTGTCCACGTCGGACGTTTTGCGACGGTGCGAACACGACGACGACCGAGTCCGGAACGGCAATCGAATCACATTATGAAACGAAAACGAAATTGTACATTTATTGCCGGCGATCGTGAGGAATAGGTCGCGGCGAAACGGTCCGCGGTGGCGTCGGATCCGGACGGGGGACCGTAAAACACGCGCTAAAAACGTTTTTGATTTCGAAAATCCGCACTCGTACGAGATTTCCCCGACGAAATATAAAGTCCCCCCCCACCGAGCACCGGCCCGACATAACATCGTGCCGTCGGTGGTACATAATACGTTACACGCGCGCGCGCGCCGCACGGCTATCACATGCCCAGCGGTATACCGAATATAGTGTGTGCGTGTGTGTGCGTTTGTGTGAGCCGCGCGCGCGCTCGCCGCGGTGCGTGTGCGTGCCGAGCGTAACGTATAATAATAAAAATAATAATAATGGTAAAAGTGAAGAAAAGAATGGGTATGAAACGTGCTGGGTAATAATAATGGACCGAGAAAATAACACACGCGCACACGCACAGGTATACGGACTCTCGCGCGGGTATATACATATATACGTGTGCGCGCGCGCGCGCCGCGCGGTATCGTTTCAAAGAACGCGGGCGCGGGGTCCGGAACAGCGAGCGGCCGTCCGTCCGTCCGTACGCGCGCGGCGGCGGGCATTCCGTACGACGACGACGACGACGGGGCCCCAAGGATGAGCGAGTGTGTGTCATGCCGTACTAGGCGGTCGCCTTGCCGCCGCCGATGTGCCGACGCCACCGCCGCCGCCGCCGTCGCCGTCGCAACGGCAGTCGCCCGTCAGCGTTCGTTCCGGTGAGGCGCGTATCGTTCGCGTTCTGTCGCCCGTACCGTGTGACGTGCGCGCGCCACGGTTAACGTTCTTTTTTTTTTTGTTCCAAACTCTCGACGACGTTCGCGTTTTTTTCTTTCTTTTCCTTTATTTCGCTAACGCGTCGGCAATGTGCGGTTTGCCCACGGACTCTTAACCGTCGTTTAACCGGGTTCACGGCACACACGGTTTCTCCATGGGACTCCCGAAGAAGATGGAATGGCTGAAGTGGATACGGAAATACTCTACGGGTAAATGCGTTAATTAACACGACGTGATGGCTCGAAACCCTACGCGCGTTTCACGATTATTAGCGGCCTGACGGTTCATCCGTCTCGTCAACGCGCTGCGTTGCAATAATAACGATAACGATAACGGGACGCCGCCGCGCACAATCACCCTGCCCGGCTCCAGCCGTCGGTCCCGGTCCCGTTTTAACCATCGTCCACGAGTACAAAACATATTGACTCCATGACGAGCGTCGTGTTTATATTCGGCGCGCACGATTGTGTTGTGACACGCAATCTCCGCGAACGATCGGGCGGCAAATTGCCGTCGTGGGTCGATGAACCAGTACGCACGGCGTGCGCTGTGTGCGTGTGCGCGTGCTCGTGCCGGCGGAAGATTCGTTGCGTGCGACGGACGACTAAGAAATCCCGTCGTCGCGCACGCCCGCGCGTCTGTTTTTCGCTCGAAACGCGAGACGCTCTGAGAACGGAAAGCGAGAGAAAAAGTAAACGCTGCGTCTTTCGACTTCGTTATTCCGACACAACACCGCCGCGGCACGTTACGATGTTCAATAGGGTCCATCTACACACAAATCAAATCGGTTATCGATTCCGTTGTGCGTGTAAGCGCGCGCGTCCTTTTGTATCGTGTGTCGCATGTGTTATGCGTTATATTATTGTTATAACGTCGCGAGCGAGAGGGAGCGAGAGACGGCTCCGCACACAGAGTACAACACGACACGGTCCTGCGGTTATTTTTTTCTCCGGCAAAGGAATTCCAAGGGTCCCGCGGGTTTCCTTGGAAATGGGATTTTTTTCTCTCTCTCTCTCTGTCTAACATCGCGCTCGCTGCCCTTCGTCGTCGTCGTCGTCGCCGCCGCCGCCGCCGCCGCCGCCGTCGTCCACCGTCCGATGCACAATAACAACAACAACAACAACAATATAATGTTTTTCATTGCTCTCTGGCAGTATCCAGCTGGCGCGCACCATTGTAATGCTCCGCAATGCACCGGGTCTCCCGTGAATCACAGGGTCCCGGTAGATTATTACACACACACACACACACACGCGCGCGCCGAGAAGGAAAACACGGAATGTTTGTGGGTGGTGCAGTGCGCAGTGTGTGTGCGTGTCGGGTCCCCTTGTGCTAACGGACGAACCCACGCCTTTTTGTTTACATGTTTTAGATTATATAGCGTTTCCCCTCACCCGCCCGCACACTCGTCCGACCGACTCTCACGCGCGTACGCACTCTGTCACTCCCCCGGAAGTCTGCCGTCGCCGCTTTCGTGTGTTTGTGTAATTTCTTCACTATTCGTACGGACCATTGTTCGCCGGCGTCGTCGTCGTCGTCGTCGTGTATGTGTAAGATAAGACCGTAAAAAGGGCTAAAAAAAAAAAAAATGTAAAATAAAAAACCGCCGCGTGAGGAATATCGTTTATTATGTAATGTACGCGCGCAAGTTTCGGAGGGAACGTTTTTGTTTTGTCAGTAGGTACTTACCTAGTTTATATACGTACGCGTGTGTACGTGAACGTGAACCGTCGGTCATCGTCGGGTCGAGCTTCGTGGAACGCGCACGCCGTTCGGTTTTTATCTGCCGACGTTCCGAGAACTGGCCCAATAAACAACATTACAACGGTCATCGTCTCGCCGCCGCCGCCGTCGTACACAGTCGTTGCGTGTGTTCGCGCATGCGTGCGTGTGTGTTATTAGGAGGGCACCCACCACGCGCACGGGTATCGGGTTCCCGAAATCGTTTCGCGCGGGCCCATTTCGCGTTGTCCGCGCACGTATTCCTCGCGTCGTTTTTGTTATTTGATTTCTCTCCCACCACCCCCACCACTATGTGTATCGGTCGCGGAATGAATTATTATTATTCTGTCGTCGCCACCCGCGTTCTCCGCGCCGACGAACAATAACCAATTAAATATATCTGTCACGAGTTCAAGGACGCCGCCAAAGACGACGACGCGTTTCCGTGCCAATTTTTATCGGCCCGCGGTGTGTTCTTCCGCCCGCGCACCCGTCGCAAACACGCCGGTTAGCGCTAAAATTATTAATCGCCACCGTGTTTACACGCGGCAGAGTGGACGATCGTTTTCCCGAACGGGGTCACGGGAGAGACGTTTTTCCCGAGTAAACGGGTCGGGCGGCTCGTCGCAACGAAGGCGTCGGAGCAATGGTGACGCGTGTGTGTTACGGTGGACGCTCAATTTTTTTTTTTTTGTTTTTTAATTGGTCGGCACAAATATATCAACAGGTATACACGCGTTGTGTACGGTCTCCGGAGATTGACGACGATAAGTCGTCCGATGGAACGGTTTTTATCCCAGAAGAAATGTATATATAATATAAAATAATGACGTGTCATGTGTTATGCGCGCGCTCGAATATACAAGGAGGGAATATATATATGTGTGTGTGTGTGTATGGAAGGAAAAAAAAAAAAGAAAGAAAGAATATTACCGACCAGCCGGCCGGCGACTAATGTTATGTCGGCGGCTCCGCCTTGTCGGTACTCTTTGTAGCCAAGAGTCAAGGCCAAGATTATATATCTCAACCAAGGATCTCCTCTGAAACGTTGTTGCCGCACGTTGTTCCGTCTCGCTCTCTCACTCTCACACACACACACTCTCTAGTCCTCTACCCTCTCTCTTTCATTCTCTCATTCACTCTATCTCTCTCACTCTCTCTCACTCTTTCTCACACGCTCGCATTCGGTCCGTTGCCCGCAGATGATTGTAACGCGTCCGTTCGGGCACACAAAGAACAATACTACGAAAACGTGTTATTAACATAGAAATCCGGTTCCAAAAAAAAAAAAAATCGTAATAATAATAATAATAATAATCCAGATCGAATGTATATTTTTTTTTTTGTTTTTTTTTTTCACTCTTCTGTTCTCAATAGTACATACCGTATTATAATATGTGTTATAAGTCGACGAACCCGTTAGTAACGTTGTCCTACGTAATCTCGACGTATAAATGTCATCCGCGCGGGTCAAAATGTAAAAATCGAGTATGTTATTATGTAACACGCACGGACCGTCGTAGTCGTCGTCATTTCGACCTACAGCGGAATAGGTGAAAAAAAAAAGAAAGAAAAAAATTATACACGCGCGCGCATAATATTCTACAGTTTGCGTGGTGGTACGTCTATTGTTCTGTTGTTTTTTTATTCGGTTTTTACGATGAGTGTGCGTGTGCGTGTGTGATGCGAGTTGAATCGACGGAGGCGGCCGAGGGATAGAAGATGGATGGATGTGCTTAGCGGTACGTATCAAACGTTCGCCGCTCTCGCCTCCTCCGGCCTACGTCGCCGACAACCGAAACCGGTTTCGTTTCCTCGACCGTGTGTGTGTGTTGTTGTTGGTTCGTTCTTTCGTTCGTTCGTGCGTTCGTGCGTGCACCTCTATAATATTATCGTGGCCGTCGCGCTCTCTCCGCGTGTCCACCTCCATCCCGCCGCCAACCGCGTTACACGCTGCCTCCTCAGCACACCTCATATTTTGACCGTGCGCCGCACCGACGTCGTTGCACGCGACGACGGGGACGTCTAACACGGAAGGTTTTTCCAGACGAATCTTTATCCGTACGGTTACGCTCGGTTAGGTTCGATCGTAAAAACGATCGTTCACATTTCTTTTTCTCTCGATTCGTGACGATTTTCCGTCTGGCCAGAACGCGTGTTGGATGAATCGAAATGTTGTTACACCCGTGTTGGAGTGTACGGATTATTCACGGACAATTCACGTATGGCGGATGAACCCCGCGTGGCTAACGAACAATACACTTAACCCGTAACACGTGTAATCGTCGGTCACGATATCGGTCGCTCGGTCTCCGGGACCGGATATTGTACGATACATTCCTCCCAAACGCACCGCGACCGACGACGACACAGTGCTGTACGAGCCGCGATACGATAAGAAAATGGCGGACGGTCAGAAAGAATTCGTTAAAAATCACGGTTTCGTCGTATTCCGGGCGTTGCCCGTGCGGCGGGACGGTCCTCGTTCCGGTAATAATATACCTATCCCCGGCGGCCATGATACGCGCGCGCGCGCGTTCATTAAAGTCGTATTGTTCGTGCGCGACGTCGTTCACCCCCGTCGCCGCGCCCACACCCCGCGCGTGATTTTTTATTACGCGCATAGGTCGAATAGACCGAAAACTGGTTCTTACCCTATTAGTCCTTTCCCCGTCATCTCCAAAGCGTTCGAAGTGAAACGACGAGGAAAAAAAAAACCCGAAAACCTAAAACCGTTTTTTTTTTTGACGGTGCGTTTGCCGCGTGCAACACAAAATTCCAGTTATTATTTATTATTTTCAATTAAAAACACTACACCATTATACGGTACTTTTTAAACGACGCGCGTGAAACTGTGAGTTATGTTAATCCACGTCTTTAAGTGGATTTTAATTGACATTTTTTTTTTTATACGCCTCATACCTCCGCTTTTGCAGGCATTCTGCTGGACACGAAAACTGGTAGCATGGAAACGTTAATTGATCCGGGGAGTTCGAAACCCATCAATTACGCTTATACGTCTTCGGTGATTTCTGACGATGAGTTCGTTAACGCCGTCGCCGTAGCGACCCCGCAACAACGGCCGATGTTACCGCCGCCGCAGACTTCGGACACTTTGCCGTCGCCTCCGTCGCCGCAGCTACCCAACGACGTGAGTCTGACCGCCAGGCATACAAACATAGATTGTCGGGTTTAATAAAAAAATATACAAAAACCAAAATAGTTTAAAACTGACTCTAATGAGACGCTGTCATATTTATATGGTAATCGTGGACGAACATTACACGCGCACCCAATGTAGAAATAGTTGATTAATTGGAAAGGCAGTAGCATCTGGTTTGAGGAAGAATAATATCGAAAACAGGTAGCGACTAGAGCGAGCCGCGGGTACAAACAACATGGATAACAATTGTTTTTAATATCGTTGGAATATCATATGATTATAAAATATATATATATTAAATCAATACATCGGTTATTATTTTAAATAATTTTAAGTTTTAAAATACGTTTTAACGTGCAAAATAATATATTTTAAATAAATTTGTTAATCGAACCTTGCCGTAATGTGTTCAAGAATAATTGAATTGTACGTAGTGGGTTACATAATAAATTATCTAACAACGACCATTTTCTGAGGGGGTCATTATTTAAATAGGGACTCCTATGCCCCTTTCCTTTTTGTACCCGCTCCAAGTCCATACCGACGACGACAATATTTTTAATTTGTGACCAACCCTAAAAATCGTTTTCCCCTTCAATGTGTGTACACAGGTGTATGACTGTTGCGTGTCACTGGACGGAATACCCATTAAACACGAGTTTCAGTACACTTTGTCCGACGCAGAAGGATATGGGAAAATCACCAAACACGTAAGTCGTCCATCCATTATATATCCCCCTCGACGTGCGCGCGCGATTGATATATATTCTAAATACGGTAACGACTATCGAAAGATTTATTATTTATATACGCACCCGTTTCTTTTTTTTTTTTTTTTGTCTTACTCGTGAAATAATAATACATTACAATATAAAGCCAGTCGAGTTAAAAGATTTAAATGAAACGCATTTAAAAATAACAAATTGCCTCTTCTGATGTTTGGCAACGCAATCAAAGTAATACTCTTCTCAAACCGTCTGTGAAACTTCTCATATATAGGCTCAACACAACAACGTGGTTTCTTTGTTTAACCCCACTCCCCGCGGGTCGCCTTTGATGTTCCAATTAAGACACGTTTCACTGTTTCACAGACACATTGTCAGTTAATAGAATATATTATACTTCCACGGAATCCCAATCGGGACCGCCGCGCCGCACTTGGCAGACCGTCAAATCCATTATTTTTTTATATATATATTATTTTTTTTTCGACGTGGCGTTTTATTTGATTTCGTATGTACTAATGTCGTGTAGGATATCGAAGGGCTGGCTTCGAAAATACTCGAGTCCATGTACGGGACAACGGCGAAATTGTCGTCGCGCGGCCGGCGGACCGTCAAAGTAACGCTCAACATCAGACCGCCGCCGTCGTCCACGGTCGCGGACCGTACGTCGTCTCCTCTGACTAACCACCATCTGTCGGACGGGCGCGATCGCGAGCGCAGGTACAGATCGTCGTTGATGTCGAACAGACAACGCGGTGGTACGAAAGCCGCCGTCCTCGCCGAATCCATGTACACGGACACCGGTTGTCCGATTTACGTGGTCAGCGGTTCGGAGTCGCAGTACAGAGGCAAGACGGGCGCGCAACGGTACAGGCACGATCAGCTCATCGAGTTGGTACAGAGGAGTCTGGCGGAAAACTTGAGTTTCCAAAATCAAAGGTAAACGCACCGCGTGTATATGTTATCGGTTTTACTTATGTTTGCTAAAGATGACGATAAAGTTACCTGCCTATTCTATATTCAAATGAAGTACCGAAATTCACTTGTGGTGGTAGCTTATACCGTCCACATAAATTCCGTGTGTGTATGGGCATAGCTTGTTTCCGTCAAAATCCCCTTTTGGCTAGATCTAAAAAAAAAACGACTGATTCGTTTTAAATTAGTCTGAAAATAATCTGCGAATCCTAAATTGTGCATAGTAATAATTCGTGATAGCTACCTATTAACAACAACTGAATATAACAAAATTCAAAATTGAGTATTCCAGTTTGGTCGATCTTGGATAACGTTTATTATTATTATTATTATTATATTGTTATTTACTGTCCAAATGTATAGAATATCATTGAAAAGTAAATATGTTGGTCTTTTGAATTATAAACAACCACGTATATAATATACCAGTATGGTAAATCGTTTTGAAATCAATCGAATATTGCAGTAGAAATGGTACCATTTAATAGGTCGTTTTTAGTTCTGGTGGAAAAAACAAAAATTAATCCGCGTAAAAGGGTAAGATACGAGTTTGGCGGAAAAAGATCTATACACATACATACGCCAGTGTACAGTGGCGTATTTAAGATTTTGTCAAGGGGGGGGGGGATATATATATTGAAAAATATACTATTGACCTGAAGAGAGCTCCGCTCCTTCACCCTCTCCCATCACCACATTTCTTAAAAATGTGGCGATTAATATTATTAAACTCATTATTTTTCCAAACAAATAATAGTGACTAATAAAGCAAAAAAAAAAATCATGGGAGGGAGATCTATCCCCCATATCCCCCCCCCCCGTAAATACGCCACTGCCAGTGTAACTAGGTACTCGGCGCTCGCCGCTAAAGCGCGTCAAACAACGCGCGCGCGCAAACGATAAACCACGCGGCGGCGGTTCTAATGGAAACGGAAAAAAAAAAACAAATGAATAACGTGCCGCCGTTACAGTTATAACATACGGTCGCGCGGCGAGGCCGACCGGGTGTGTGAACCGTTCGTCAGACGGCGAAAAGAAATTCCTCGCCCCACGTGCGTGTTGGTATCGCGTGTCGTCGTACGGGATCCGCTGGCGATTATGATACACATGATGTCGGTTAAACGTTTTGCCGCGTGCACGCGTCTTCTGGACGCCGTCCAAATCCTCGTCCACTCTCGCGCCAGTCGTTGCACACGTGACGACGGCGACGAGAGATTATGACTGCGCGAGAACGTAAAAATATTATTTATAGAGACGTCCGGTACGCGGATACGGTATCGCGGCGGCGGACGGGTAGGGATGTCGCTCCAGAACTCCGTAGGGTCCCGTCTGTATTCCAGAGAGTCGAGTTGAAACGGTTAACGGCGCGTTTAACCCGCCCAAAATAAAAATTAAAAAACCGTACGACGAACACACGATTGCACGGAATGTTCAAGCACGGGCTTGAAGCAAAACGTGCTTTTATTAAAAAAAAATCGTGTTTAACCGCACGCGATTATAACGTTCGGCAATATTATCGTACGATTTAAAAATTAACACCATGTCGTATTTTGTTTTGTATAACCAATTGTTTTAATTAAATCATACCGCGTAATCGTTCCACGCCGATATGTATACATATTGTTTCTTTTGTTCTTCAACATGCGTATAGTAAAACTTCTCGTTTCCGTGTACGTTTCGTTTGTTTCGTAATTCTTTCAAAACATTTACAAATAAATTAACGTTAGGACGTGAACGGTAAGAATCGCCGTTAAATTTCGAATGAAATGATTTTTGTCGCCGCGCGTGTTGTCCGTCATTTTGACGGAAGAGAACACGTGGAACGTATATCATAGCCAGGTAATCGCAATAGTGCGTGTTTGCACGCTTCCATTGTTAGTCATTTCAACATTTTGAAACGTTATGAAATGTTTGACACCTCTATAGTACGGTAAATATACGTTCGGAAAGAATTCCCTGTTTAGACGTAGATCTGCACTGGCACGTTAACGTTTACTGTATATCGAACAGTGACGGTCAAATGATTTAGTCATGGGGGGGGGAGGGATGTGGCTGATTTTTCAACTTGAAAACATCGAAAACACAAGTCATAATTTAAAGATATAAGTTCACTTTATTAAATAATTTTATTATTATTAAATCTACTTTTTTGTTTGCCAATTCATCCAATACTTCATCTGTGGCAGGGGCGAACGCAGGACCTCTTTTTATTATTTAATAATATAATTTTTTTTTATAATTAATAAATAGGTAATAAACGGCATGCTGTTAAAATTAATACATAATAACAAAAAGGGATGTACATTTCTTTCACCCTCCCCCCCCCATCCCACCATTGTTTGACCGCCACTGATGTCGAATAGGATATTTCGATCGATCACGTCAAACAATAAATCAAGTTGTACCAACAATGTTGTACGGACCGTATAAAATAAATCCGAAATTTAAAAACGTGTTTTAGGAAATCCGACATGCCGGAAGCCTGTGAAGACTATTACAGGCCGCGTACCAAGCGCCGTCAGGCCGTCGTCGCGTCCGCGTCCGTGGGCGCGATGCAAGCAACGCCACTGCCGTCGCCGCCGACGTCCAAGTCCAGACCGCAGCCGGCCAAGGTGGCGTGGAGCCCGTACGACTTCGAGCCGGTGGCGCACGTCCCGTCCAACAACCATCACTTCCACGAACAGCTCAAGAACCTCAGAAACCAACAGCAGCAGAAACTGTTGTACGGCCGAAACCACGTGGAGCAGCGCGCGGCGATCAAGTCGTCGTCGCGCGGACACGGTGGCGGCGGCGGCGGACACGGCGGTGGCGGCGGCGGCGGACACGGCGGCGGTGGACACGGCGGCGGCCGGCACCGTCAACACCGGAACGCCGGGACGGCCGTCGTCAGCGGCAACAACGCAAAACAGCCGAAAGACGTCGCGGACGAACAGCATACCAAAAACACGGACCATCAGAGGTACAAACGCGCCAAACTGGCGTCCAAGAAGATTCATCATCACATACACGAACATCATCATTATCATCATTACGACTACTATATCGTATAATTTTTTTTTTTTTAAATCGTCCGAAATGATTAAACAAATTGTCGATTTTTTTTATATTTTTTTATAATTAATATTTTAACATTATAACAATAATAATAATAATAATAATAATAATAATATCGTTATTATTATGTTTGTGTTTTGCAAGCGTGCGTTGCGACCGGGTCGGCAAAATCGATACAATTTTTCGTTTGTTTTTCTTTACTCCATCCGGTACGGGAGACGACGTTCGTTTCACGTTTTTCTCAAAACAGTACAACAAAACACCGATTTTCCGAAGAAAAAACGTATTCCACCAAAACCCGTTCGCGATTATGTTTTGCCGCCCGTCGTAGTGTACGCCAACTATAATTTATTTATCATTATCATTATTATTATTATCATTATTATTATTATTATTATTAATTTTTTTTTTAACGCGTTTGTTCAGCGTGCTCCTATATTAGGATTTCGATTAATGTCTGCAAAGTTTGATTCACGCGTCTCCGCCCCGCCAAAAAATCGAAAACGCTACGGCGTCGCTTCCCCCCCCCCCCCACACACACACACGAATAACACGTTTGACTGCGACCTAACTCACCAACGGCCAACGGCGTCTCATGATCAAACTTTGTCCAGCCATGTGACTGTCTGAAGTATTCGTCGATGTGTTAAACAGTCCTAAGTTCCTTTTTTTTTTTATTTTTTTTTATTTTTATTTATATATACTGTACCTTCTTTTTTTTATGTATCGTATTTTTATTTTATTTTTTCGCATAAGATAGGTTTTTGTGCAGAACGTTCGTATTATTGTCGAATAGAAGAACAAAACACGTTAATGTTAGTGATGACGACAACGGTATTATTATGTTTATTATTCGTGTTGTAGTACGCAACGTCGTTTGGGCATTAGCGTGTGGTTCACGTGCGCGCGCATACCTCTCCGCGCGGACGTCATTTCGTTGGGGAGGCGAATATGAATTGCTAGACGGCCGGTTTCCTCGTTCGTTATCATTGTGCACCGCGCGTGCCAAACGTCGTACGCGTCATTGTTGTCAGGCCGACGTCGGAAAACGTACGGGTTAAGTCGCGCTCGACAACCGTGGTAGGTCAACACGCTGTTTTACGTTTACCCGGACCAGTTTCGGTTGTTCGTTCCCGGTGCACGACACGAGAAGACCGTCGTCGTTTCGTACGGCGGTGAGCGGAAAGGCAAAACCGTTACGGTCTAATCAACCGCCTCGAATGACGTCCCTGCGGAGCGTAACGCGAACATGATGCCTCATAGAAAACTGTATAGAAACCGTTTCGAAACGATCATTGATTATAAAATCGTGATAATCATAAATATACATAACATTCAAACTTCCGAACAACACAAAAAATTGGTTTTTTCTTTTTTTTTTGTAATCGTATTTCTAATTTGATCCTTTTAAATCCTAGTGATTCAAATCGATGCCGATGATATTCTCGCACGATTTCAAATTAAACTCGTGTACTCAAATGCATAGTTGCATATTTGTGTAAAATCTATAAAAAAAAACAATAGCTTTGAAAATATAAATCGCCAATTGTTATTACCGGACTGGATGGAACCTTTTGGTTTCCTGTAAGTCTCTTTCGCAATCACGAAAAAATAATCAAATCACAATGTCGAAATCTCTGTAGGAATCGATTTGATAACTGATCGTTTTTACACGCGGACAATAATATTACGGTTGAAATGTGCCTGAAAGTGTTTGGAATCGTGTATTTTCGTATCTCGTTACGGTACTCGACGAATTAATTTGGAACGATTAAGAGTTGGAAAAACGTATGCACGTGACGACGTCGACGGATCGTAATCGAACTGTAGAAACATTATTACTACGTGTAATTTGTATAATTACAAGAGCGCGTTGAAGAATAACGGTCGTGGCCGGCAAATATTCACAATGTTATGTACACGATATTAGCGCTAAACAATGTACAGTTTTTGTTTGCAAAATGCGTAATCAGTTGGAACGAGTGAGCGAGACGATAAATGTACATAACAAAAAAAAAAAAAAGGAAGAAGAAGAAACTATTTACAAAAAAAAAAAAATGAAAATGAAAAGAGGAAAACGTAAGCGCGCTCAGGGTATCTGAAGCTTGGCGGACTTGCCGCGGCGCTTGCGCGACTTGAACCCGTCGGTGATCTCGTTCAGGGTCTTGCCGGTAGTCTCCGGCAGGACGAACGCGCCGAACAGGGCGGTGACGAAACACGCGACGGCGCAACCGGACCACACGGCGCGGATGCCGAACGCGGCCACCAGCGGCGGGTACGCCTTGAGCGCGGCGAACATCAGCTCGTAACCGCACGAGTAGAGCACGCCGTTCATGGTGCCCTTGACGGACATCGGGAACATCTCGCCGCACACGCTCCACGGCAACGGCAGCACGGCGAACATGGCGAAGAACACGTAGAACATGAACGCGGCGAGCAGCAGCTGATCGTACGGCGGCGGGTCGGCCGCGTCGCCGTACGCGTGCGCGTAGCCGACGACGACGCACAGCGAGACGCACATACCCAGCCCGGAGAACGCGGTGAGCGTGCGCTTGGGCACGGACTGGAACACCAGGCTGGCCACGGTGCCGACCAGCCGGGCGGCGCTCAGGCACACCGCGGCCGTCCTGCCGTCCACGGACGACACGCGAAAGCCGCGCAACACGTCCACCGAGTAGAACAGCAGCAGGTAGAAGCCGGACGCGTGCTGGCAGCAGAAGAACGCGAGGGCGGCCAGCGCCGGCTTCCACACGGTCGGCCCCGTGTACGCGGCCCAGCAGCCCAGGCCCGTCTCCGCGACCGCGCCCACCGTCGAGTCGGCCCGGTTCAGCGTGGCGATGGCGGCCGCGGCGCACGGCGGCGGCGGCAGCGCGGGCAGGTCGTCGGTGCGCGGCAGCTCGAACCCGAACCACCGTTCGGCCAGCCGCGCTTCGTCGTCCCGGCCGCGGGACCGCAGCCACATCGGCGTGGCCGGCACCAGGAACGGCGCCGCGGCGCCGACCGCGCACGACACGCCGAACACCGCGGCCACGGCGCGCCAGTGCATCAGCGCGCCCAGCACCGAGGCGGTCATCACGCCCAGGCCCACGTACAGCGTGTAGATCAGCAGGTAGAACGAACGGCTGCCCGTCGGGCTCGTCTCGGCGATGTACACGTATATCACGCCGCCGGTACCTGTTTTCCAACGTTTTTCCCGGTGTATTTGGTTTTGTTCGCGTGCGAAAACGCCGGTTCCCGGTTTCGGTCGCGCGCGGTGCGCCCGAATCGGACGGACGCGGGAATACACCACCCGCCCGGACCCTCTAGGAATTTTGTACTCGGGCCTCAAGCAGGCGCGGATCCAAGGGGCGATCGCCCCCCCCCCCCGTAGACTTGTTAAATTTTTTTATTAGTATCGTTTTATAATTCTAACTCTTATCTATGATACTATAGAAAGACAATTTAAAATGAAGTTGTAGCTATGGGATTTTTCGGTGTATCGCAAACGATTTCCAATAAAACGTTTTGGAAAATATTTTATTATTCGATGCGACAAAATGAGGATTAAAGTTGTTTTGATTAAGATGCGCCCCCCCCCCCCCCCGTAAATAAGTTTGGATCCGCGTCTGGCCTCAAGCTACATTATATTATCGTTGCACAAGTTGCAAAAGTCTTGTCGAAGTCGGCGTTATTTTTTAAGTAATGCGTAATCGAATGTACGCCGTATCATTAATATTTGGTCCGGGAATGATATGAGCAAGGTACCGTATGTCGATTGGCAATCCGACGCCGACCGTTGACAATTGTTTCGCGCTTTTTAGTACATTTTTTCCAAAAACGTTTGTTACGTTAAAACATTATCAGGTTGGTCAATTTGTTCAAAACTGATAATCGAAACGTCAAGTCGCTTTGTTCGCGTTAGTTTAAGGCATCCTAAGAACGTACCCGCCCGGGCCTTCGGGGTCTCGGCACGGGCCCCGGTTCACGTTTACGTTGACCGGGACGTATCGCGCGAAACGGTTAGGTTAGTTTACATTTAACAGCCGACAACAACGGATCGTATTCCATGTCGCGGTCGCAGAACGAGTAAAAACAGTGGCACGAAACTGTCACGATCCGTCCTCCCGGTTCGGCCCGTCTATTGTTAAGCGCGGCACGGTGTCAACTGACCCCATTCGTTTTCGTACGTCACGGCGACGAGAACGGGCAATACGCATTTTACCAAAGTGGCCCAAAGCAAGACCGTCTGGGTCGGCCGTCCTCCCGGTTCGGTCCGAGTCGTTTTCGTCGTTTGGATTGAGTGCGCGCGCGTGTTCTGGTTGATTGGTTTTTTTTTTTTTGCTTTAATACGCGCCTACTTAAAACGTTTCGATAAACGATTAAAATTTGGTTCTAAAATAGGTACCGTTATCTTAGAGCGCGTTCGAATGATTTCTACGGCGTGTCTGCATGCGCGCGCGATCAATCGATTTTTTATGGCCACTCGATCGTCCGCGTGTTGTCGCGCGCAACAGAAATCGGTCGGCACGGGACGGTCTCGATCCGCCACTGTTTGTCATGTATTTTATGTCGACTGGTTTACCGAACGCGACCGCCGCGGTGCGACAATATGGCGAAATTGACTTTTTCCGCCGAAGAAGACGAGAGATTCGTTGAAATAATTTAAAAAAAAAAAACATAGTTATTTACGACCTGAGGATCCCTCTGTTTTCCCGTTGATGAATAAGTCATCCACTTTTTGTCTCTTTCTATAACGTGTAGTTAATAATTCAAGCAAGAGTAAAATAATTTTATTATCATTAGCTGTTATATCGGCGATACTCATATTGAAACCAAAAAATAATAAAACACAAAATACGCCTCCGCGGCGAGAAAACTGAGACGATACAAAATGTAATGTGGACCGAAGTTTTTGGGGTTAGACTCTGAAGCCTGTCGCGTCTAGGAAACCGTATCTTAAGTACGGTGTTCTGTTTTGTTGTTTTTCTACTCGGTCTTATCGCGTATATATTTTCGTTTTCGTCGCGTGTTAGGCGCGCGGCCGGGGAAGTACTCCAGAACGGAACCGTTTCACTCTTTCGACGGGATAGAACACGTCGGCGGATGCTGGACATCCGCAGTCCTACGGAGTTCATCTATTCATTCGTTACACGCGTATATTATAATATCTCCTATACTCGTAGGTAGGTAGGGGGGGGGGGAAAGAAACGAATGATATTTGTTGACCGGGATTTTTTCGTTTTGATCATTATATCTTATCGTGTAATAATACACATTTCACAAACGACAAGTCGCGACGCACGCAACGCCTATTTACACGCGCGACGCACTGTTTACCGTTTATTATTCCGTTTCGTGTTATTGAAGTATACGGTAGGAATTATGTTTAATCACGGTTGCTCAGGATAACGTTTAAACTTTAAGCTGACGACGGACGACAAAAGGACGCCTGCACGCGAAACGGTTATCGAACACTAGAAGTTGTGAGTTTTCATTAATCTCATACGTATGTATATATACTCATATATTGTTTGTGATAATTTCGATTTAAAAAACACTCGGTCGTCGAACAACACGTATCGATGTAAATAAATGACCGTAGTTCGGTATTTCGAAAACAATAATAATAATAATAATAATGCTCACCGGTAGAGAATCCGGCCAAAAGTCTTCCGAGGTAAATGTCGTCCAGACACCGAGCGTTGATGAGCAGAGCCCAGCTGACGAGCAGAGGGATGTACGTCAGCTGCAGCGAGTTCTTCCGTCCGAATCTGTCGGACATGTAGCCGAACAGCAGCGATCCGATGGGCGACAACAGGAGCGGAAGACTCGCTGCGGGATGAAATAAAAAAGTCGGTTTTAATTACGATAAAAAAAAATAACCCGCTCGAACGCGTGTGCGCGCGCGCGCGCGCGCGTACCTATCCAGGACGCCTGGTCGACGTCGACTTGGACGAATGAGTCGGGCTGCTCGAGCTGCGGCAGAATGACGGCGGTGAACCCGTACACGCCCCCGATGATGAACTGCTGGAACGACATGACGCTGGTCGTGAAGAACTGCGAAACGTACCGTCAGCGAAATGTACCGTGTGGGCGCCCGCCGTCGTTACGCGCGCGCGCGCTTACCAGTTTCAGATGGACGACGTGCTTCTTGTCGAACATGTCGAACGGCGCCCCCGCGGATCGAAACCGAAAACAAAAACGACAACGGAACGACGCGTGCTCTCCGAGAACGGTTGCCCAGAAGAGTGCGAAACGATCACGGGGCGCGGCCCATTTTTTATAACGATTTCGCGTCGGCCCGGCGAGCCGAGAAAACACGCGCGATAAGCGCGCGCGTTAATCTCCGTCGCGTCGCCGTTGACGTTCGTGGTAGTTTACCGCGGCGAGCGAGCGCGCGAACGCGCATCCAACACGTTTCGTCGGGGACATAACCGCGTTAATTATCTAGCGCACTTGTGCTTGACGTCGTCGTCGTCGTCGTCGTGTGACGTGTTTTCTATCCACCCGTTACCGTTGTTTGTTTTACCGATTAACGCCAACTTGTGAAATCCAAGTCTGAGCGCGATTAAATGTTGGAAATATACGTCAATCAGACATTGAAAAAAATCCATTGATAATCGTTTCGAACCGGACGAACCGCGGCGGTTTCGTTCGCACACAAACGGACGTCGAACGAACGTTCGCGGAAATCAACGGCCGCGCCACGATCCGGAACTACGTCGTCTTCCGATTTCGTTATTATACGATGCGTGACGTTGGACGTTACTCATACGTAGGCTGCCTTTGAAGTTTTGCGGAAAAAAAAAACAGAAAAAAACAGCATAATTTTTATCATTTAAAATGGCTTTATTGTTTTTTGGAAATATTCGCCGTGAAGATCAATACACTTAAGCGTGCGTTCCGACCAATTTTCGAAGCACTTTTTCCACTCCGATTGAGGTACCTCCAAAACGTGAACTCTGCACGCATCGACTGCTTCTTCAGGCGTCGAAAAACGTTTACCGCGCAAATTATTTTTGATGTGCGGGAATAAAAAAAAGTCGTTGGGTGCCAAATCTGGGCTGTATGGCGGATGACTTCACGTAAATTCGATGTTTTATGCTGATAACATAAGGCGTTTTTATTGAGTCGACGCGTGAGGGCTCGCATTGTCGTGGTGAAGAATGATTCGTCTTCGGCGATTCGTTTCCTGATTTCTCTGAATATTTTTGGCAAACGAATGGTTGGGTACCATTTAGAATCGATCGTCCTGCGTTGTTCTAATGGTGTAGTTGCCACGTGTCCGGTTATTCCAAAGAAACAGGCAACCACCGTTTGCTTCGAAGAGTTGCGCGCGCGAACAACTCTGGTTGGATTTGGCTCACCATTGAAAGACCCATATACGGTCGACTGCTGTTTACTTCCCGGATCATAGGCATAAATCCACGATTCGTCACCTGTTACGATTTTATAGATATCTTTTGAAGTGCCGCGATTGTATTTTTTCAAAATTTCTGTACACCAATCAACCACGAGCTTGTTTTTGAGCGACTGTCAAATTTTCTGGGATCCAACGCGAACAAATTTTCTTGACGGCCAAATGTTCATACAATATTGAATGTACACTGGTGGAACTTATGCCTAGGGACGCCTCAATCTCACGATAAGTTAGACGTGACGGTCTAAGTTTATCATATCGCGTACAGCACCAATGTTAACTGGCGAAACCACCGATTTTTGACGACATTCACGAAATTCGTCATTGAGCGAACGACGACCACGATTAAATTCAGCAAACCAGCGAAATACGGTGGCCCGGTGTGATGCTTCATCACCAAAAGTTGAAACAAGTTAATCAGTACTCTGTTGTTGAGTTAATCCACATCGAAAATCATGGCTCGGACATTTTCACGATTTAATTCCATTTTTTGACCGAGTTTAATTTTTCAAGTCACTGTAAATCACACAACAGCGCTCGTATCGCAAAATGTACTGACAGCGTATGCTATTAAACACGTGAATTATCACGTCCTAATATTAGATTTTATGTGGTAAGACGGGTTGTAATCTTATCGCAAAATTTAAAAGGCGACCTACGTAGATACGTACGTTACTCGAATGTTATTGTGTAATATGATCTTGTGATTGAATGATCCAACGATAAATCATACGGATCTGAACGATCCGTATGACACGATATTCTACACAACACGCCACTCGCGTTTTCACGTAAAAAAAAAAAATATATATATATAGATCGTATTTCAATTAAAGTTATTGTGAATCACTTAAACGAAAATCGCATACACCGATTTTTTAGTACGATCGATGTATTTGTACGATAGCCGTTTTAGTACATACAAGCGATTACAACTCAATACAAATCATAATATTATCAACAAACAAATTCGTCCACAAATTACAAGAAACTTGCAAGATGGCAACGCCATGTTCAAATTTTATATTATTTTATTCTACTCTCCTCTAAATTACACTACTAACTGACCGTTCTGGTTATTCCGTATAGTTCCATAAATAATTCATTGCATTTCTGAATATGTATTTATATAATCAAGTCATCAAAAAGTATTGAAATAAACTATGTGTATTAAAAATGTGAAACGTCTTCGTTAATGTTTTTTTCATCCTATTTAAGACTACTAATATTTTTTATCTACAATTTATATATATATATTAATTATACCTGATACGAATTTCGAACGCAAATAATCCGTATCAATAAGCCAATAATAAAAAAATTCATTACATCCTAAAATGTTGGCACTCTTAAATAGTTGGACACATCAAAGAAACCGTTCAAATGAGTATACATATGCATATTATAGAGTTGTTTAAATCGAAAACAAAATGATTGAAAATTTACTAAAATCATAATAATTGACAGAAAATATAAATATTATACAAACATTTGATTGAATTACTATCATATAAACATCGGTTTGAGCGTTGGTTAGAATATTATAAATTATCGATAAAATTAATTTGTTTTCTCAACTGGTCGATCCCGTTCGATAAATCGTACACGATGGTAAATTAAATACATCGAATACCACGAGGTATATAATTACCGTAGGTAAAAAATATAAATTTATAACAAACAAAAAAAAAAAAAAGAGAAAAAAAGCGAGACGCAAACTACCCAAATGACATTTTTCGTCGGAACTTATTTTTAAACCCAGACGAGCCAGACGCACGTCATACGAAAAAAAAAAAATACGACGCGACGATATAGTCATTCTCGTTGTCTATGCGGACACGAACGATTTTCTTTATTTTTATCGTCCGTCTTGCGTGTTAATTATCGTCATCTATTTCGCACGATACCGATGTGTATATATATATATATATGTTTGTATGTGTACAAGACCGTAGCAGGAACACATTTCCGCAGGGGGGAGGGGAGGGGGTCAATAACGAATCATATATTTTCAGCTACTAGATTTAAATACTAGATTATGTAGTGTACGATAAAATTGTGTCCAAACGCGGGTTAACGTGTCGCCACAATAAATAATGTGTCTCCACCTTAAAAATTTAGTTTAATGAATTCAATTTATTACAACTGTTAAACGGATTCGGGAGGTTAGAACCCGCGAACCCCATCCTCCACCCCCCCCCTCCCAAAATACGGGGCCCGGTCCGTAGTATTGTGCGTGGAAAACGCCGGTTTAAAACGTGCTATACCGATCTGTCGTGAAATAATAGTCTTTTATTTAGTTGGGTTATGCACATTACGCGCGTTCCATACGCATTCACGTGTAATTGACGTTCGGAGAGAACAATACCCGCGGTGGTCGTAAGTGCGCTCTCGTCGAAGCGTAAAAAAATAAAAAAAACACGGAAAACTCGACGAGGTGTGCATGCGATTAATGTAATTTGCGCGTGTGTCAACAAATCGTATCGTTCGAGTGCGTCAGACGTACGCCGAAAAACAAACAACAAAACGAAACGGGGATTCCGGTCAACCCGCCGAAACGTGTTCGGAATCTGTGGCACGTGTTTTCGACGTACAGCGACGTATCCGGAATTTTTTTTGCTGGAGGATGTACGGAGGGGGGGTTAAATAAATCAAATCGAATCGTTGTTACGCGTTCGATATCCGTTATCGAAATAAAATTTACTTGTAAATTTTTGATATTTATTTTATTTCGTTTGTACATATTCGACGTGTACAAATCCACCCCTGGATACGCCACTGCTTCGTGTGGTCGGATCGAGACGACGTTCTGCGCAACGGTTTTTTAATCGCGACGTGTGTTTGACGTTCTTTAGATCGCCGAGCGTATGCCGCGGCATGAGACCGTATTGCCGGAAACGGTCGTTGGTTTGGACCAGTTCACAGGCCCGCGCGGGGTGTAACGGCAATGTAATTCGACGGCTGAAAAACGTTCGAACTACTTACGGGACGTTCGATCAGTAATAGGAATGTCGATTAATCACGCGACTTCGGTTTTCAAATTCGCAAGTGGGGCGCGTTCGAGATAAGGGGCGGCGTGTTCACGAATTTCTACGACGACGACGACGACCGTTGATTCGTAAACAATCGCGAAGACAGGCTTACACGGTACGTTATCGTCGAGCACGGCCGTACGAGTGCCGTGACATCGTGGAATCGGATTATCGCGAAACGCGTTCAGGCGATTACACCGAACGCGCCTCGTGCTTACCGCGTGCGAAGCGTACGCGACCGTCGAGTGCAGACTTACGTACCCGGTATTATAGCGGACTTACGCGTACGCGCAATCGACAACCGTCCGTTTGTCCCACTGGGTCGCGCCCGTAAATCGTCTCCACGCGGACACACCGGACTCAGGCGCCGTATTTGGCGGATCGTCGCCGACGGGGACGTTGACATTTGTCGCGAACCGTTTCGTGACGGTTGAACGGCGTCGGGCGTATGTCAACGGAGATGCGGACGTAATTATGAATGGAAACGACGATCAGTCCCCGTGAACGATACATTAATTATTATGACCAACGCCCGTCGACAGTGGCGGCACTAGAGGGGGGCAAGCGCCCTACCCAAATTTGGTTTCGCCCCACCTTTGCCCTACCCGTTGAAGAACAAAACGAAAATTTAAATTTCAAGTATTTATGTGTTTCGCCGTATTTTTTTTTTATTCGTTTAGACAATACACACCACGCGGAATACACTATCATTTAATTTCATTTCGAAATCGATTATATTTCATCGGAGTTTCCACTAAATCCCACGATTAATCCGCCATGATCTTGCCCCCCCCCCTCTAGAAAAAATGTCATAGACATTTTGTACTCGGGCCTTAAGCTATTTATTTTATTATGGCCTATTGGCTTACACAAAATAATATACATAATAGAAAAATTATTACGATATTCTAAACGATTTTTAACACGAGTATTTGTTATCTTTCACATATCACACCGTAATCGTTGCCAAATGTCGATAACCGAAATCGAAAAAATCAAAATTTTTGTGAATTATTTCACACTTTTTAGTTCATTTTTTTCGAAGTCGGTTTTATTTTGATCCAATAATTTTTTTTATGCGATACGTTATCGAGTTATTTGTTTTATCAAGTCGCTTGTTTGTATTAATTACGTTAGTCTAAGGCCTCCTAAAAACTTACCCACCTGGGCCTTCAAAATCTCAGTCCGCCCTTGCCGCCACTGCCCGTTGACAATTGGACGGTCGGTTAGGTTAGGTTAGCGCGTGCTAATTGTAATTTAATGTCCGGCCGAGTCCAGATTACGTACGTCTCTTCCTAAACCGCCGTCGAACGTTTGACCTCGGGTGCGGATTCAGATTTATATTACGATGGGAGGGAGGGATAGGGTAGGGGGCGGCGAATATTGCACAATAAAATGTGTGTGTGTGTGTGTGATAATTCATGTTTAATTAAGTCCGTTCAATCGATCGTCCGATATCATTGATCTCATCCACGTTTTTGGATCCGCCGTAGACATGAAAAATTGCGTTCTGCCGATGCAGTAGTCGCCAGTAATGTTTACAAGTGTATTTAACAGAATGTTTATTAGCAATTTTTCCCGAGTTTTACACAGCCTACGGGGAGACTTCTACGTAAGAAAACCGTTCGGTTAGTAACGATCGCGCGTACCGCACGAGCCTTTTTAATAACCGGGTTTTAATTTCATGGGTTTGTTTATTACAACGAACATTTTCGGGAAAATATCCGTGTTTGTTTTTTGTAAACAGTCAACGTTCAAGACACGTTCCGGTGTCCGTTTTCGGATATTTTTGTTTTGGATGTCTTCCGTACGACTGTGGACACGTTTAAATTGTATATACCATACGAAAATTCGACATTGGAAAATCGTTAGTTCAATAGACAACACGGTTCTCTATGACGAAAATCTCCGGTTAAAGATTTTTATTTGGACACACGCAGGTATCGAAAAATCATAAGGGAGTACCACTCTTACGACTTCTAAAGTCCTAACTACTGTTTATTTATAAAACAGAAACCTAATACTGAAACTACCGTTACACTTTTCCTTACGCCAATAGAATATTTTAAAATATTGTCGTCGTTATAATATTTTTCCATTTAGACCAACTACTTTAACCTGTGGTAATTACATTTTTTTTTTTTTTTTTTGAGTAACTGTTGGTTAAACAATTAAAAATTTAAAAAATGGTAAAAAATTACCTTTCGAAAGTATTCTAAGTATATTTTTAATGTTTAATTGTTTTTTAGGAATATATTTTGAATACCTAATAAGAATTTTTAGTTTTTTAAATATCTGCTCTTAAAATTACAAATTTTCCAACAAAAAATATCACTATCTCATATTGTACCGATTGTAGACACAATTATATAAATGTATTAGACAAAAAACATATATATATATATATATTTTTTTTACAATTCAACACAATGCATATTATTACAAAAACAGCTGCCGTATAAACGTTTACAATAATTCTTGTATTTATTATTGGATTCAAACAGTCTTTAAATAATTAATTATCTATAAGTCTAAACTATTGTTCTAGATTAACTAAGCTTCAATATAGGAAAGTAAGAATTAGTTGTGAAGTCAAAATCTAATGATACTTCCGGTCCTCTCATGTATCCACTAGCTAATAATTTCATGGTTACAAAATTTGTTTTACAAACTTTTATTAGATCCGAGTACCTAAAACATAAACACATAACATAATATAATTGTTAACACATTTATACAGAAAATACATTTTTTTTTTTGGTGTTTACTTGTTGAGAGTGTGGTTGTGGAATTGTATCTAACAAACACCTTGCTTGATGAAATAGTTCACAGCTATTCAAATACAACAATCCTGAATCTCCAGACACAGTATCACGTGTTTGGCATCTGGTCATTTGAAATTCATTATAAGAAAAAGGCGGCGGTACGGCTACTGCGGAGAACGCAGAAAATCTATGCTCGTACCGAACTCTTTCATTATCAAACTTCGCATGTTTTGGCGTACGAATTTTCCCTTCCAATTGAAATCCTATCAAAGTCTACAATGAAATAAGTATTCATATTAACATATTTCCCGAAATAAACTTTTAGACCAATAAATAAATACAAATTTCAATTAAAGTTAATATTATTATTTTAAAGCTTCAGCATTATTGTTATAAATTAAATTTGGTTACCTTGAAATAGGCGCCTGTTAAACTCTGCATTGCATGACACATGATAATTTCATGACTATACGGATGAGGTTTTTTCTTTTTAGGCTTATTCCGTTTTGTTCGATTCTTTTGAGAATCGACAGGAGAATCACTGCCAAGTAATACAGTATCGGCTCTATTTAAAGTAGACACCAACCAACCATACAAAAATTGATACAAATACCTATACAGAATTTAATAATTAAATGACAACCAATGAATAGAATTTCTAGGACAGTTTTATTACCAATAAATATATTGATATTCGTGCGGACTATACAGTTCTAATTCAAAACCAGATAATAAGTACATGATCATAATTCTAATTGTATGATAAATTATCCATGTGCTGTAACTGGCTAAATGCTCTCTTGGAGGATCCAATTTTGATGAGAATGTATGCAAAAATGCATCGATTCTTTGAGACTGTATAAACAGTATATTATTATTATTGTTCTTAATCAAACATTTTAACTACTGTATACATTAAATTTACAACTTACTAAAAATGTATTAACAAAAAAATATATACCTCATCTTGCAACGCTGAAAAATCTTCCATAAGATGGGCTAATTTATCTCGCTGTCTAGCCTTATTGTGTCCACAAATCTGAATTAGCCCAGCAAATGGACGAGTACAATGGTCAAAAAAATTATATATGCAGTCCTTTGCCTAAAAACAAAAAAAATCAACTTTTTAAATTGGATTACGTTATAAATAATAATTTTCATTTTACTTGAGAATTAGACAAGATATTTAAACGTGATATAAGTGATGGTGGAGCTATAAACGATTTTGCCCATTCTCGAAGGCAATCATCCAAATCTTGAGTACCAAACACTTTGTTAGGTTGAGGAAAATAAAGTGTTTGCATTATTGATCTTGACACAATACATAAATGATTGTTATGACCAAGTTCAATAAAACATTCCTAAAAAAATAATGATAAAATATGTTGTACAAAAAGAAAATTATATTCAAAGGTAACGCAAAACATATTATAAAATAAAAATAAAACAAACCAAAGCACTAATAAAAGTTACACAATTTGTTAATTTACAAATTTGTTTCAGTCTTGTTAACAATGAATCAAAATACAGATATGCTTCAGAAGCAGGTTTGATTTTTGTGTATCGAGGAAATGTTGGTGGTAGTAATTTTTGGTTAATAAGAGGGTCAAAACCCAAATTATAACACCAGTCTGAAAAATAAAAAACAATTAAATTCATATATTTTGACTTTATTATTTTTAATCATCCTCACAGTCAACTTTAGGCACTCCTTTATCAACAGTCTTTATTAGAGATGGAATTAATAAACCACAAGTAGTTAATAATTTCTGAGTTTCTCCCATTGAACTCGAATGATTTTCACGTCGATTAAAAGAAAGTAAAATTTGAAGGAAAAGTCTAACAAACTTTATGCGTATATTTAATGCATCATATGATTCATTCTAAAAAAAAAAAATTTTAATTAATGTGTGACTTGCTAAAAACATTTAACCTATTGCGCTTACATCATTATTCGCATTTGATTGTAACAAATGATTTATTGACTCGTCAACCTCTCTCATCATGCCAATCACGCGTTGGTCAGAAATTTCATTAAAATAATGATAGCTATATAACGCAGGTTGAAAATCCTCTTCTTCAAAAACTTGTGCTCTGTTTAATAATATATCAAACACGTATTTGTATTATTACCAAAATATTATTTACAAATTAAAAACACATTTTACTAACCTGTTAGCAAAATCTCTAATGGCTTCAATGATTTTATAAATACATATACAAAAACCTTTCAACGGGGCTACTTCGATTTCATAAGGCTTTTGAAAATACAAATTTGTAAATACAGTTTGTGCTAATGAATGTCCTTCGAGCCAGGATACAAGACAAGCTAATGTAACATCTATTATCGATATTTGTTCAGATACGGTTAGCCCACTCAATTTCAAATCTTCTAACTGCAATTTTATTTTATTATTCATTTTGATATAAATGTATAAATTAATATATGTATCATAAGAAACTAATAAATTAATCTGCCTAGGATTTTATTTTATACAAGATTATTGTACCATTTTTTAGCCAATTGTGATTAGGTAAAACCATTTAATTTTCCAAAATCTGATTGTTTACTATATTAATATTTTTTTTTATATGATCATTTAAAGTGTAAAATTAAATAAATTTACTTTTATTGCTTTTGATTCTCGATTACACATCATGCCAGCATCCATTTTCGGATCCATTATTTCAATAGCTGACATTGCTTCAAATAAACCAAAAAAGTAGCTATGCATAAGTTCACCCAGTTCTAAGTCTGAAAAAGATAAAATAAAATAAAATTACATTTTACATATATAATAACTTAAACATATATTTGTATGAAAAAAATAAAAATATTATTAGGTATTGTATTCCTATACACTACTTTAAATTAATTTTCAAATTACAATATTAATAAATATTATCACAGGTTTTAAAAAAAAAAAAATTATTTGGACTAATTAATACTATACATACTATACTATATTTTTATATATAAAATAAAAACATACATTTTTTTATGAATATACAATTCAAGAATATCAAATAAATACGTTTATCAATTAATAATATTAATAATTATATTCTTACCTTTGATTGATTCAAAAAATTCAGGAGTTATATCCTGCCAATTATAATTCGGATTAGATGCTGATTCATTTGTTTGATTTGAAATTGACTTATAATCAGTTTCCATTCTGAAAATTAATAAGAAATTATTAATTGACAACGAACACTAACCACTGGTACACGTAAATAAATTCATGTAACATTTAACATGCATCGTCATTAACACATACGAAATGTTTACAATTTCATAAATAAGTATTATTCAAATCCATGTGTAAAGAACTCAAGAGATTTCTCATGTAGCATGCGTGTAAATTAAATACACATATTAATTCAACAGGGAAACAAAATATCTGCTTATACAGTGTGTTGTAAACGGTGGTCCATGGCCCGCCGCCGATAGACAAACGATCGGCTAATGAGAAAACGACAACCAGTGCTCACCTGATAATGGTGCGTGTTAAGTATTGCGATTTACGAATTTGTGCGCCGATTCGAACGCGAGTAAAACTTTGGATCTGGACGTTGTCAGAGGACCGGCCGAGAGGGCGTTACGGCGCGAAAAACGGTGTTCCGAGCTGACTGCCGATCGGCGAAACAAAAGAAACGAAAAGAAATTAACGTCGATATAGCTACGAGACTCGCGTGCGTTATTTTCGGACGAACGTACACGACGATGGCTACGGCGGCGGTTGGGCGTGCAGCAGACGGTAGTGCCGTTATTTGTACCTCATTTTATTCACTGGTGAACGAAAACTAAAAAGCGGAAAATAGAATACGATCGGAGCCTTTTATAATAATATAACATCTTGTGTGTGTATGTGTGTGTGTGTGTGTGTTTGTGTGTGTGTGTATGGGTTTGTGTGTAAACCGCAAAAAAATGATGAAATGTGTAAGCGCGCGTGTGCGTGTGTACGCGAATACGTATGATAATAATGCAATACGAGAACTGATTGTGTGTTATCAATGGCGTTATCACCGTTATGGTGTTTAGTGAACGGTCACGTTCGAGTCTGCCGCAAATGTGTTATAATGATCGAACGCGATGTTTTAATGAAATCCGAAATTCAGGCGCATGCGCCCTAACCGATTATTCGGATGATAACAGCAAAATGATATCGTCGGGTGTTATTTGACGGCGTACAACGGTGACACCGTAAACGTAATCCAATAAGCTCGCGGGCCGGCGAGACGTTGTCACCGGTCGCCGCCTTTGCCCATTGGTCGCGCGGCCCAGAGGTCATTATCGGGTGCAGATACGTTACCACTTGCCGGTTACCGCGTTACGGTTAAATACCTCACGTGCAAGAACAACACGATCCCGCGACGACCGGCCGTCCCGTCCAGAGACCACGGTCTTATCTATCGCGTTTCTTCTTTTTTTCTTTACGAACCTATTTTAATTTACCCAACAATCATTTCGCTCGATGGTGTGCTGAATTTTTTAACTTTGTTTTGGTTTTTACTATATTTCAAGTTTATTATGTAATTTGGTCGAAATCCGAAAACGCCATGTCCTACAGTAAGGTACTGAACAAGAGTCGGATACTTTCCATTTTGCTCCAACAGCCCAGAGCAAGTATTTTTTTTCTTCACTGCATTGTTTTGTAAATTATATTACGTGTATTTTATCTTTGTCCTGTTGTACTTTTTGTATAGATTGGGCAAACATGTAATTTTCATCGACTTTCAATCCCCAAAACTGTTGCGCCAAACAAGTTCTTAACACCAGATCTTAAGCATTTAACAGCAGCAAATTTTACATTTTTACGGCACAGCAGCAATGAAGGTGTTGGACCGTTGGAACAATCTTCTTCAGTCGTAGATTTGACTGAAGATGTTATACCCGAAGCACCAGAAGTGCCCATAGATACATCAGATGTTGAACAGGTCGTCGAAAAAGTCTTGGTACCTACTTATATTATTTTATTTTATAGCATTGAAAATTTGTTGTTTTTAATAATAATTGAGTTTGTAATATTTGATTAGAATATTTTGGGAGAAGAGACTTTGAAAAGCGCAGGACTCGGTTCTATGACTCCAGTTGGACTGATTCAAAATGCTTTAGAATTTATGCATGTCTCTTGTGGTTTACCATGGTGGGGTGCGATAATAGCAGGTAAGCATAAAATATACCGTTTTACAAAAATGATAAATATAGTGTACTTATTATATTATTGCCCTGTCACCGAATATAAATATTGCATTATTTATTTTTAGTTGTATAAATTGTTTCCTTTATTCTTATTAAATCAACTTTTATAATTTTTGCAGGTACTACCATATTACGGTTATTAGTTTTTCCTTTAGTTGTTGTATCTCAACGCCATACGGTAAAAATGAATAATAATATGCCACAGATTCAAGCATACCAAGAAAAAATGACAGACGCTCGATTACATGGAAATCCATATGAAAGTAAATTTGAATTGTCTATTTAAACTTTACATTAGTTATTAAAGTTACTCTAAAATTGCATGTTATAATACTATGTATAACAAATATTATTTGAGAAATAATAATAATACTATGACTATTTAAATATTTTTTTTACTAATATTAATATTAAAACAAATTTTAAATATTATATTTCGATTTTAGTGGCAAGAGCTTCACAAGAATTAATGTTATTTATGAAAACACATCAAGTAAATCCACTGAAAGGATTTATATTACCTGCTGTTCAAGTAAATTGCATCTAGTATTTTTATTCTACAACTTAATTTATACAAGGAATTAATATTTATATTTATACATTTTTTTTTTTTTAGTTTCCTATATTTCTAAGTATGTTTTTGAGCTTAAGAAGTATGTCAATGTTACCATTAGAAAGTTTTAAATATGGTGGTCTCTGGTGGTTTACTGATATTACAATGCCTGACCAGTTCTTCATATTACCTATTGTAACTGTCATCACTCTCGGTGTCACGTTAGAGGTAGTGTTTTAATTTAAATAAAATATTTTATATATTTTTGTGAACTTGTTATTTATAATATAGCTTGGTGCAGATATTGGTAAACTTGCTTCAACAAATGCTGGATTTTCAAAATATTTAAAATATGGAGTTCGCGTATTACCACTTGTTGTGTTTCCATTTATTGTGAATTTTCCATGTGTAAGTAATGTATCATAATTATATTAAATTTAAGTGTAAATATAGTCTAAAGTGATTTTGATACTACTTGGATTGTGTTAATTTACTAGATAATACAAATTGACAATAAATAACTGGGTAAATTATTCAAATAAGATATGTTTAATTTATTAAATGATTATGAATTTAAATAGTTTTGTTTTAAAATTTATTATTTATTGTATCCAGATTTTTTTTAAATATGGCTTTTGTATAATAAGATAGTAAATAGTTTATGAAAATAAATTCAATATAATTAAGCTTTTATGATTTTTTTGTTTTTTAACGATTTGGCAATTTACATAAATTTCAAAATTACAAATTACCAAATAGTTTTGCCTAAATTGAATTTCATTGTTTTCTTAAAACATATGTTGAATTAATCTAATTGTATTAATATGACTTTATTTACCCTTAATTTTTTTCTATTAATGTATGCTATTTTTGATTTTAGGTATTTAAATAATAATATGTGTATTTGAATTATCTATATTATTATTTTTGTTTAAAAACTCTTAAAAAGAATATAATTATAACATATTTGATGAGTTGACATTTGACCTTTTTATTTATATATATTTTTAAATTAAATTTATCAATTACATACTTTTAATATTAAGGTATTAACAACAATTATAATTTATCTTTTATTGTTTTTGTCTGTTTTAGGCAGTATGTTTATATTGGGCATCTACAAATTTCATTTCACTAGGACAAGTATTGTTTTTAAAAATACCTAGTGTAAGAAATTATTTTAATATTGAAGAAAAAAGGACTATAAAACAAGAAAAAAATAAAAAGAAAGGAGTGATTGGAGAATTTAAAGATTGTAAGATTGTTTATCAATTTTTGGAATTTATATTTATACTTAAGAATAACTTTGTGCATTTTTATTTATAGCATGGAAAAATATGCAAGTGGTAAAAGAAATTGAAGAAAGAGAGCGTTTAGATCACATGAAGTTTATACAAGCTGGTCGAGCAGCGCCTGTTAGAACTTTTAAATATAATCCAAAAGTTGTTGGCGGATTAAAAAAAGAAAATTAATACAAATCATAGTAGTATAGTTAATGTTTATTTTAATATAATAAATTACATGTATTAACAACTATATTATATACATGTTATCTTTTATTAGAAAGACTAAATGTATAAAAGGCCCTACGCAGTAGCAATGCATTTGTTTAAAACTGTTGATAAATGTATATTCTCTAAAGCGGCAGCCACTCTTTCTTTATCATCTAATTGTTTGTTGATAGCGTGTTCTGACGCATGAGTACCCGGTGTTATGGTAACAGATATTTTAAAGCGTGATGGTAGACTCCATAAAAGTCTAACTTTGATGGATAATCCAATTAATGTGGCCATACTGCAATGAGGTATCGTTGGTGTGAACAAAACTTTCACAATATTAGCATTGTCATCAACCTATATATTCAAATACATCAAAGTTAAATAATCGAAAAGTATTAAACATGCTAAAATTATTATTAAAACCTATACAACCAAACTAAAAATATAGAACACATATTTGACATGTTCATTTTGCTGTTTTCAGGTTTGCATTAGAAGGAATGCATTAAGGATACTTGCCTGGCATTTTTGGGATACCCCAGGCCATTTAATAATCAAAAAGATTTAATTCCTAAAAAATAACAAACTATAAAGAAAAATATTTCTAAATAATAATTTTCAATCTTCTGGAAGTTATTGTAATATTAAAATGTTAAATTTTTTAAGAAACCTACCATAATAATAATGGTATTAGTATATACAAGTAAGTAATTTAAAAAAAGTTTGCTCCAAGTTTAATATCAATTGTAATTGTCTAATGCTAATAATATTAGATTTTAAAATTTGAATTAAAATGGATTATTGAACAATAATACATCATCAAATCGATGATCGAATCGCCAAGTTTATATTACGTAGAAAACTATGATTGAAACTTGGAATATATTTTACAAATGGTAAGTTAGCTAACCAAAAGTCTCAACATAACCCTAGCTGTTTTTTTATTTGTGCGGTTGGCTGTATCATGAATAAAAAATATATGAAACATATACAATTATAAATATTTATTAGATTGAGTATTAGTATTTTTTCATATTTACAGGATTATATTCTTCAGGCGTGGCAAACGTTTTTAATCTATTATTTACATCTCTACAGAAATTAACATGATTCAAGAATAGTCTTTCTACTGATTATAATACATTAAATATTGTGTTATTTATTATACATTAACTATTTTCAAGTTATAATTTCCTATTTATAATAGACATTACAAATGGTAATGGATGAAATTACAAGGAATACACAGGACCAGATATATGTTGTTTACGAATGATATGGTGTTGGTAGGTGAGAGTTTGGAAGAAGTTAACAATAGATTTGAAAAACGGAGAGCATCACTTGAAGGTTAAGGATTGGTGATAATAAAACAGAATTTATAGAGCATGATTTTGGTCTAAAGTAGATAAGAATATTAAGTTGGTTAAAAACAAATAAATGAATATATAAGAGGTAGCATAGGAGTGGCTCCTATAATTGTAAAATACCAGGGAGATTGAAATGGTTAGAGCATGTTTCGAGGAGAGAAGAGACAGAAGCAGTAAAACTGACAGGAAATGGAGGTGATAGGTAGGAGAAGAAGAGGAAGACAATAACAGTTGATGTAATATGATACAGAAAAATATGAGGAAAGCTGATGCACATGAATAAACTGACGGCGATAGAGTGAAAGTGGAGGCAACGATAAGAGTGGCCGACTTCATATAATTGAGATTGAAATATGAATACTATTTTGTATTGAGATGTTTTATTTTACTAAAACCTTACACTTCATAGTTACCTCAATTAAACTTTGATCGACGACCCGTAATTCTTCGAGTGACAGTGGGTGTTCTGGATCAGTGATTCCTCTAATCAAATCTGATATTAAAATTTAAAAAAAGATGGTTTTCATAAAACTATACTTCAATAATTTTATTTCAAATAATTTACCGAAAATTTCTCGTGAATCAAACTCTTCAGTTTCATTATCGTCCAAATCCTTTTCACTTGGTTTTCTATCTTCGCTCTTTTCAAATAAAGTTGGATTTTCATTGTCAAACATAATTACAATTAATAAATTTAGTATAAGATCGAAATAACAGTTATAACAAAACAATGTTTTAATTTAACTATAATAAAAATTTATGAATGTAGAGGATTTATTTTGTATGAACATTACTACTACATTCATTATCATTTGTTATCTGTAACACATGTTGTGAAACTATTAATAGTGATAAGTGATAACTAATCGAAGTTTACAAGGTAATGTTATTTACAAATATTATTTTGGATCATAATGGTATTCAATGGTTTCAGGTTATGCTTATGTCGAATGTTTCATCGGTCGTTTCAAATGCTTCTTGGAGAAATAATTTTCGATGCCATTAGGCGTTTTTTTTTTTGTAACTTTACAACATGTTTCATTAGGAAACGTTTCTAAAAAATAATTTAGAAATTAAAATATGGCTTTCGATTACAAATCATTAATAGCTTTTGGAATGAGAAACAAAATGTTTGTTGTTTTTTTCTTTAATTTTAAAAATGACAAAGACTAACCTAACTACGTGCTCAAAATAATGTATTTCGTGTAAAACGATAATAGAATACGAGGAAAATGAATCGCAAAATTGTACTGAGCCTAGTAACACTGTTAAATATATGCTCTAATTGTTTTAAGTTGTACGAAGATGAGCAAGTAAAATATATTAGTCTTCAATATTGTCGTTCTTATTTCGTTTGTTCGTAAATTTAGAAATAGATGTGTGCACCAGGATTAATTGCAACGAAAATCACATATTTTTATAGTTATATAACCTAAAATTTATATTTGATTAGAAAATGATTAGCAGCCGTATGGAAAAACAACCCGTCTCAATTGTGAACCACATTGGTCTAAAACTGAACGTAAATCATAATACAAGATCAATATATAATTTAGCGATGGAAATCATTGGACACGTTATGTTTTATGATCTTTTTGTCAAACCTCAAGGTACGAAACACTAGTTTTTGCAATATCGTCGACGACATGATAAACATACATACATATCGTCATATATTATATTTGTAACCATATATTTTATATTCAAGTATCTTTAAGAATTCTTAATGTTTGAAGCGTTTCGTCGGTTTATGTGTTATTGGCCTATTATATTAACGTCAATATCAGACGTTCGTTAAAAACGGTCCGGCGCGCAACGGTCGTCCGCCGTGAGAACAAAACATATTTCAAACATTTGGCTCTGTACATTTTATCGTTTATAATTAATTCACGCCATGTGTGTCCGTCCACCGATTTTTGTACGCGCGCCAAGCGATTACGCATGCACTGCTTCCGGTTCGAGCGTACTGTGTGTAATATTATAATGATTGTGTGCACGTGTCTTTTGTATGGGCCGAAATACAACCGGAAAAACACGACAATGGACGGCTTAAGCCACTCGGAGACGTGTTCAGTGGCGGCACCAGACATTTTTTCTAGGGGGGGGCAAGATCATGGCAAATTGATCGTGGAATTTAGTAAAACCACGTCTATACGGGTGTAATATAAATTATTGAAAAAATACATGGAAAATACTGTATTATTAGCGTTTTCTGATAAAATATAATCAATTTCGAAATCAAATTAAATGGTGGTGTATTCTGTGGTGTATTGTCTAAACGAATGTACATAAAAAAAATACGACAAGTTACACAGCGAAACATATGAAACACAGCAAATACATAAATACTTGAAATTTAAATTTTCGTTTGTTCTTCAACGGGTAGGGCAAAGGTGGGGCAAAACCAAATTCGGGTAGGGCGTTTGCCCTACCTTGCCCCCCTCTAGCGCCGCCACTGGCCGTGTCATTCCGTACGTTATGTCAACGACTAGTGAACGAGTCGTTGAAAACACGATTTACGGATGCTTTTTGACCCGCGTAGACATCGTTTCCGTTACTCGTGTTAAGGTCCCGTTTCCCGAGCTCGCTCCGATCACAAAATAAAAATATATTGTCAGCGACCGATTTTTTTCTGTCCGAGCTAGGACGCGTTTGAACAGACGTGCACGTTCGTGTTATAACATGGTTATAACCAGGAATGGTTCGTCGTCTGTTGTTGTTGCAATGTCTTTAATTTTTATTGTTTTATACGCGCGTTCGTTGACAGTGCTGCCTACTCGTTTTCACGGCACACGACACTCACACAAATTTCACCGAACGAAAAATCAATTGAACCCGTAAGAACTCGTACTGAATCGTATGTGACTGTATTGTAACTGTATGTAAAATTTTTTTTTTTTACGACTAATTGTTTTAGATTTAGTTTCTTCTTCTAAGTCAAGCTTCGAAAGTGCCATGATAATTATATTCTTCTTCGCCGAATTCAACCACGACGACGAATAGAAAATAATAAGGATTTACTTCGGGACCTTTAATTATCACAACTTCGTTCTATACGAATGCAGGATGTGTACCGTTTGAAAACGAAGTGAAAACCAGTGTACAAGCAACAGACTTGTGTATTGAAAATCGGAACGGACCCGGCCTCGGATATGTGTGAACAAAACGTTCGGAAACCACTCTTTGAATGGTAAAACTCGGGTCGGACGTGTGTGAGTGTTTGGTGACTCGTACGTGCGACCCTGTGATTTCGGCGTTTGTCGTTCGCACGCTATTTTCCGTTGAACACCTATTCCAATTTTTATAACAATGATTACATATTACCTATATTGCGTGATAAAAAATACGAATCTAAAAATTATTTTGCTATAATATTTATATCAAACGACACACGTTGAACGTGTATAATGTGCTCTTTGATTTTATATTCCAATAATCGCTCTTTAGCAATGCCTAAAATAAAAATCGCTTGTTCTAATCGACTAAGAGGTTTTGTAAAAGAATTTGGAGAGCACGTTTTATCTACCGATGGTTTAATCCTTCATTGCAAATTATGCGAAGTTAAGGTCGGTAGCGATCGTCGATTTACTGTTGTACAGCATATTAAAACCGCTAAACATATCCGATTAAGGACACAAAAAGAAAAAAAAAGAGGATGTACAACAATGTATCTCTTGACTTTCCTTTCTTAGATTTATGTCTTTTACCTTCAAAAACCCAACCATTATTAAAGCTGTCATTAACTTCATCGCCTCTGCAGGCTTACGCATTTGAAAAACTTTGGCCTTGTTCTATATTTTGTTATATCTACTAAACTAATATTAAGATATTCGTTATTTGTGAAATTGTAAATTTTAAAATTTAATTTAAATTAAAACGACTAATCGTTGAATCGTAATAGCTACTAGCTAATAATACTATTAATAACAAACAAACAATAAAAAGACTATATATTATTATTACTACGGAAAATGAATAGAATAACAACATATTAACCAAACAATTTAAAACTATAAATTAATTTATAATTTATTTCTAAAATAAATTTTTTAAAACTTTGAAACCATTAGTTTAGATAACCATAAACCATCATCATAAAGATGCAATTTATTTTTAATTCAATAATTGAAAATTACCAAAGGAAACGAGATTGCCATAACGAACAATTCGAGGAAATATCAAAACTACGAAATAATCTTAAGCATCTCGAAAAAATGAACCATGGATTGAAGCAGAACTTAACCATTTGCAAAGACGTGTACGTATGATTGTATTATATAGTTTTAAACGAAATTATTAGGTGTATGTATTTGTAATAAATCTCATTTTGCATATAGTTCGTTCAAAAGAATCCATGACCTGACTGGATGTCTAGAAAAAAGTTCAGGTGAAATAGATATATTGAAAAGCGAATTGATCGGAGAAGAAAAAATAACCCAGCGAGTGGCCACAGAGCTTACAGAAAAATATATGGTATTTATAACGATACAGTGTTGTTATTTGTAATTTGAGTTTAACAATCAAACCGCTTGTGTTTGCCTAGAAATGTGTAAATGTATAAATGCGTTTTCAGGCACAAATCAACCATTTAAACGAAAAATTGACCAGAAATCACACGGAGCATATTGTCGAGTCCGATTCCGACACGGAATATTATTCCGAGACTCCAAAAATGCAAATGGAGGACTCATCGTCGAAATCTTCGAGCGATATCGACTCGCCGACGAAATCTTCAAAGCGATATCGACTCGCCGGCGAAATCTTCAAACGATATCGACTTGTCGTCGAAATTTTCGAGCGATATCGACTCGCCGACGAAATCTTCAAGCGATATCGACTCGCCGGCGAAATCTTCAAACGATATCGACTTGTCGTCGAAACCTTCGAGCGATATCGACTCGCCGACGAAATCTTCAAGCGATATCGACTCGCCGGCGAAATCTTCAAATGATATCGACTTGTCGTCGAAACCTTCGAGCGATATCAACTCGCCGACGAAATCTTCAAGCGATATCGACTCTTCGACGAAATCTTCGAACGAAATCGACCCGCCAACAGAATGTATGTACGAAGTCGATTCGGCGACCAGATGTTCGAGCGAAATTGACTTGACGAAATCTTCGAGCGATATCGACTCGCCGACGAAATCTTCAAGCGATATCGACTCGTCGACAAAATCTTCGAACGAAATCGATCCGCTAACAAAATGTATGTGCGAAATCGACTCGCCGATCGGATGTTCGAGCGAAATTTACCCTCTGGCCAGATGTTCGAGCGAAATTGACCCGTCGACGAAATCTTCGAGCGAAAGTGACTCGTCGACGAAATCTTCGAGTGAAACCGACCAGTCGACGAAATCTTCGTGCGAAATTGACCCGTCGACGAAATCTTCGAGCAAAATTGACTCGTCGACGAAATCTTCGAGTGAAACCGACCAGTCGACGAAATCTTCGTGTGAAATTGACTTGTCGACGAAATCTTTATGCGAAATCGATTCACCAACAAAATATATGTGCGAAATCGACTCGCCGACCATATATTCGAACGAAATCGACCCGTCGATGATATCTTCGTATGAAATCGACTCGGCGACCAGATATTCGAGCAAAACCGACTTGTTGTCGGATAGCCAAATGGAAAACAACGATTGTTGTAATGATGGCTACGAGACGCAAAGTACAAATCTTTTGCTAAATTCGATCGAAGAGTATTGCTGTTCAAATGAATCGTGCGATCTGATGCTATTGTTAGAGAAGTGCAAGACTACCATTTGTAACATAATGAAAAACTTTGACGTTCAGAATGCCGAGTTAAGACGGTACAAAGTTGGCGCTAAATTTTACTTGATAAAATTGCGCGAAGAGCAAAAGATGTCTGCGGATAAACAATCGGAGATTTGCGCGATGAAAACCCTGAACACATTATTGGTGGACGAATTAGAACAGACAAAGAAATTTCCTACTGACAACGAGTTGAAAGACGAATTGAAAAATGTGCAATGCTGTCTGAAAATGAGGATGGAGGATAACAAGTGTTTGAAGAATGATCTTTGCCAAATGAAAGAATTGCTCGAAGAAAACGACAAGATCAACAAAAATATGGAATGTAAAATAAGCCAGATGGAGATAGAATTAAAGAACTGCGAAGCGTCGAAACGTAGCTGTGACGAGAATTACAACAACCTGTCCATCCAATGTTGTGACCTCCAATTGGACTTGACGGCTGAGAAAAAAGAAAGCCGCGAAAAAGCAAAAGCAATCGATGATTTACGCGAGAAAACGCATTATTTGAAGGACGTGATAAAAGGATTGAACAGTCAAATGTTATTGAACGAGGAGAAAGCGAATGCGAGGATCGACGATTTAACGACGATGAAGGACACAGTGGTCTACGAGAATAAACAGCTGAAAAATGATATTGCCAAATTATGTAAATACACAGAATCATTGCGATATAAACAGGCCGATATGGAGAGAAAAAATTGTGAATTGGAAGCGGACAAGCGTAAGCTTACGCAAAACATCGACAATTTGAAGGAAGAACTCAAATGTACGCTTGAGAACGAAATCGAGGTTGAAAAAATGCTGTCGGTAGCCAACAAGGAAGTTAAGTTACTAAAAATGAGCATCGAATGCTATGAAAAAACGGCGGAAAGTGAACGGCAAAAATTAGTGCGTGCGGAACAGCAGCTGCAGGACACAGAGAGGGCACAACTTTCTAAGCACGGATGGAATCAAGAGTGTTTGACATACGTAGACACTGAGATCGGAGGTATGCCATTATCATTGAGGCATGACGAGCTATCATTGGAAAACGAGAAGTATGTGAATTATTTATCTAATATATTATTAAAATTATTAACAATAATCAATATAGACTTACGAGTTCAGGAATTTCGTGTATTCGAAAAAATCAAAACGTGTAGTTTTAATATGAAATAAAAAACGTTTTTAGTTTGTGCGAAAAACGACGAAAAACTGATGGAAATATCTGAGAGCAAATTTTGTAGACAGTGGGGCATATTTCTAACAAAAAATTGGGGGTTTATTTATTCATAATGAAATAATTTGGGTGTTATATAAGTTTATAAATAGTATTATAAGGAATTAATGAAATCGAACAAATATTTCTATTAATTACTAAACAATAATTAATTTTTTTCATTGTTAAAAATATTGACAACTTACACTATTATAGACGTGATTGTACATTTGTAGTCTTAAAACAATTCTCTAAGATGGAGGGAAGGGGAAAATACTTACTTCCCTCTTAAACACGCCACTGGTTGTAGAAACACAAATGTCTACAAAATACACGTGTATAAGACAAAATTACAAATTGATTCTATTTGAGATATTTCAAAACGTATTCCGAACTCGTTAAATCGCACTTATTAAAAAAAAATACCTTAATATATTTACTCCAACGAATAATGTAGAAAATCTCGTGTTAATTTTAGACAAAATATCTATGCGAAATTCGGTATCGAACCCTTATTATATTTCGATAGGTACGCCAAGACCAACGCCTTGTTGTGCGACAAAATTGCATGCCTGGAAGAAAGCGTTCAGACACTGCGGTGCGCCAATGACAAATTGACGAAGACGATCGAGAACTACGATGAAGAGGCGAAAATCCGGCGGTGTCACGCGAAATCTATGGCCCACTTCGACCTGCAAACGGATCCGTGTCCAGCGGTCGAGTGTCCACACGACGGCCTGCAGACGGATCCGTGTCCAGTGGTCGAGTGTCGGCACGACGACCTGCAGACGGATCCGTGTCCAGCGGTCGAGTGTCCACACGACGGCCTGCAGACGGATCCGTGTCCAGCGGTCGAGTGTCGGCACGACGACCTGCAGACGGATCCGTGTCCAGCGGTCGAGTGTCCACACGACGGCCTGCAGACGGATTCGTGTCCAGCATACCTGCAGACGGATCCGTGTCCAGCGGTCGAGTGTCGGCCCGAAGACCTGCAGACGGATCCGTGTCCAGCGGTCAAGTATCCGCCCGTCAGCTTGCAGACGGACATGTGTCCGCACGTTTGCGACTGCTCGTGCAACTCCCTGTGCGACTACAACCGCAACAGTGACGGTAAGGACTGCGAGCCTGCGGTCTTCTCGGATATCGTCGCGGACTGCGCTGGCGGTGCCGTAGAGGTGTGCGACTCGCCGAAAACGAACAACGAATTGCTGGAGACGAACCAATTGTTGCGGTGCAAACTGGACGAGATGAAAGAGTTGTGCGAGCAGAACGATGCGGACATTATACGGAGACGTCTCGAGATGGAATTGGAGGTGAAGAAATATCAGGACGAAATCGAGTGTCTGAAACGGTTGTGCGAGCAAACTGAAGCGAACGCGGATCGGCGACGTTGCGAAATGGAATGGAAATTGTTGAACTGTCAGAAAGAGATCGAGTCGCAAACCGTATCGAGGATGACGGAACTGACTGCCAAATTAAAAACGTACGCGGCGTCGGTGTCGCACCTCGAAAAGACCTTGAAGAAATGTCGCAATGAATGTAAGAATAATGACCACTAATGGTGTACGCGTTAAGGCCGCAATATCTTATGGACGTGCGTTCGAATTTTTCGTTTCTGATCGATTGATTAGTCTAAATATATCCGAATAGAGTAAAGACTTAAACATACTTTCAATTGCAAACGCGCCGCTCTGACGAATAGAGAAAAAAATATCTATTGCCATTTGAACAGGAGGACATCGCTTGACGTAACGTCTAGAGTCCACATCACAGTATACGAAATACAAACGTGACAATGTACGAGATACACAATTTAGCGATTTTGTTTTTTTCTCTTTTTCTTTTTTAGAATCCTAGGCAAATTCCATACGTGTCGTGATTTTTCTGTACATCATTCAAATCAGACGTTGCGTTTTAAATGTGTCTCATGTTTCGATTACCTAATTTTGAAACGCGCAAAGAAAATCTATGGATAAATGGAAAAACGTTCACGAAAACTTGTTAAAATTGATTTCGAACAACACATAATACCGTGTTTACAGTCTCTATTAATGATTTATTTATGAATATTTATGAATATTTTTGAAATACGAATTTGACTTTGCTATTATAATGCCGTCTCCTACAAATAATATACTTATCGAATAACATTCTGGAAAACTTGTATATTTATATATATGTGGTTCTGATTTATCAAACAAAATGTTATAAATATTATACAGTTTTATTAACACTATTATCCACTCTCATTATTTTTATTGTATTATAAAACGATATATTTTCTCTAAACGTTACAGTAAGCCAACTAAAAAGAGACTCTGCAGAATTCAAGATCCATGAGAAATCGAAAGAACAAAACAAGCGGAAAGGAAGTCTTAAAAATAAATCGACATTCGACAATCAGATGAAGATCACTTTCCAGAAGGACGTGTCGTCGAGAAATGACTGGAACGATGACTTGAACCAAGAAGACATGTCGAACGGGGAAAAAATCGTTTGTAAGAATAAGAAGCCGCAAAAAAAAGTGCAGAAAAAGCCGTTTAGTTACGGTCCACGAATCGATCTACCCTGTTGCATCGGTTCGGAAAATCCGTGTAACCGGCCACAACTCGTCGAGAAATGGAACAATCGAAGAGCCGTCATGCAGGTACGAGTAACACCAGTCTGAACAGAGTAGTTCATCGTGTTTAGGTTTTTTATTACTGTAAACCGGGAATTTCACGTTTCGGAATTTGCAAGCGCAGAAGACCGTCCCTTCGATCAACCAACATCGTCGGCAATCCGCAGGCGGGAATAGCCAGCAGTGCATGTTATCGAAAGAAATGGTGACGCTGATGGGCAAGGAGTTGAACAAGAGAGTCTATGCTGGTAGTGTCAACAAGTTGGAGTCAATGGGAATGAGAAAAGTGCCAGTAAATCAGGTTAAGTCATGCGAAATTTCTGACGGAATTGTGGAATTGATATCCAACGATGAATAGGAAAAATAGGTGTAACGCTACCGTGAGTGTTTCTACTTTTACGCGTAGCACATATAGTTCATATGTTCATAAAATTGAATTTGGTATTTTTTTTTATAGAATTTCAAAAGTAACAATGCGAAACATTTGATGTTCGTATAAGTTATTTATATTTTAATAGTATTTAGTTTTATATATACTTTATATATATATATATATTTTTGACATTTACTTATATGCCCATGAAGTTAGTCCCCCCACTTTGTCCGATCGACTCCAAACCGATATCAATATTTAGCAAATTAATTACAAATAATTGCAAATTGGTTTTTAGAATTTACAAATCAAAATTCTATTTTTGGCGAATTTTTAAGATTTTTGGTTTACTGCGGTAAACTACGGTATACATGTAAGTATTTATTTTATTAAATAATAATCATTATACATCTGTACGTCATCGAATAAAGTAGACCTAATTCAGTTTCTCAGTTAAATAATTATGTATTAACAACATGACATTTTAACAGGAATACATAACTAATTTCATATAAACATATTTAAGTAATAATATTACATTAAATCTTTAATTATTAAAGTTATATTATATTTTCAATTATTTAAATGTTATCATTACGTAGATACTTTAATCATAACTGAAATTATACAAATTTAATATTTGTGTTTCTACAAATTATTTAACGTAGCCATTAATATTATTAATATATTATATTGTACATTATGTTTGTCCTGTTCGACGTTTTTTTTACGTGCAAGATTATTATAAGTCATTAGTAATTTAATTATACACCAGCGGTTGAGGATTTTGGGATTTTTTCAAATTTGTATAAATAGAATTAAATTTAATTAATTAATCAAAGACTACATTACCACATAAAATTATTTCATTATGACCAGAATCTTAGTGGTGTGTAATTAAAATTCGGTTTGGTTTGGTTTGGAGTCGATCGGACAAAGTGGGGGGCTGACCAAAAATCTTAAAAAATTCGCCAAAAATAGAATTCTTATTTGCAAATTCTAAAAACCAATTTGCAATTATTTGCAATTAATTTGCTAAATATTGACATCAGTTTGGGGTCGATCGGACAAAGTGGGGGGGGGGGAGCTGACCAAAAATCTTAAAAAATTCGCCAAAAATAGAATTTTGATTTGCAAATTCTAAAAACCAATTTGCAATTAATTTGCTAAATATTTACATAGGTTTGGAGTCGATCGGACAAAGTGGGGGGCTAACATCATGGGCATTTTACTTGTAGTGTAATGATAATATTTTAAAAATTTCTTTTAATTTTTTAATAGTTTGTTTACAAATGTTATTTGTATTCTATTCAAATTACATAGTATAGATAGGTAAATCTTGTATTTAAAAGCTGATAATCAAATACAAGAACAATTTTGATTTAACATGATTTGAATTCAAAAGTGATATATGAAGCTAATTTTACTTTATCGTAATGTATAAAAATCTATAATTATTCTTGTTTGTGCGTACATATACATATGTATATATGAATTTCAAATTTGTACGATACTCAAATATTAACCTTTAGAAATATCATTCTTATCGTACTACATTAAGTATGTAACAAACTAATAACGTTGTGAACGATGTTTAAGATTGTTTAAATTTATAGCTACGTATAAGTAATAATACATATTTCAGGTCTTAAATGTGAAAATCAGCGTTATTATATAAAAGGTACATCATTTTAAAAAAAGAAAAATTTAATACGATTTTTGAAATTGTTTAAATTTGATTTTATTAGATTTATTATCAAATATGTATATATTATTGTGTCTAATATTGTATTACAGTTTTGAATAATAATCGAAAAAAAAAATTCGATTATAATCGAACATGTTGCATTTTAAGCCCAAACGAAAATTTAAATTTCAAGTATTTATTTATTTTCCGTGTTCCATATATTTCGCTATGTAATTCATCGTATATTATTTTTTTACGTGCATTCGTAAACGAATATAAAGATAATACACCACAGAATACACCGCCATTTATTTTGATTTCGAAATTGATTATATTTCATCAGAAACCATTATAATAATACAGTATTTTTCTGTGTATTTCGATAATTTACACTACACCCGTATAGGTTAGGTTTCTCACTAAACTCATCTTATATTTATAATTCGTTTAGAAATTCACGTTGGCATTTTTAAATACTCGTGTAGATAATGTATCTGCTATGATGTCTTGAATATGTCTTGCCCCCCTCCCCCCCCCCAGTAAAAATGTCTGGTGCCGCTACTGATTATATATACCTGTTTCAGAGCTTTTTTTTACGTTGGCGTATTATAGAACGCCGATAGTGGACTGAAATGTTTAATTAATTTATATAATTATATTTTAATATTATAATTTAATAAATGTATATTTTAAATGACGTAAATTTGTTGAAGAATAAAATTTATTTACACTTGTACAGTTCGGCATTCACATTCGGCAACTAAACGTAATAAAAGTAACAAGGCCCCCCGCGTCGGCGTGCAACAATTATCAATACAGATGAGAGCACGATAATATTTCAGATATCATACTTTTTCATTGTCTGGGCAATTTGTAACGATCGTTTCTTTATGTTTAACTTTTTTACACATTAACACCGATGAAAAAAAGTTGGTAATATTTAGTGTATTTTTCGTGTTTATACGTTTTTCATCTTTATTTGCCATAATACGATTGTAAATTTGTAAACACTAATAAAAAGAAATATACTAGAACATTAAGAAACACTAGGAAAATACGTGCCACTCTGAATCGTGATCAAATAATAATTGTGCTTGAAAAGGCAAAACAATCAAAAAATATACAGTTTAATTATAGATTATCAATAATGATTGCCGAAAGATTCGGAAAATACAAGTGTAAATTGTCAAAACAAAATATCCATTCATTTTATCTACCTGTATGGACCGTTGTAAGCATTATTTTAAATTAATTAATAATTGATTTATGTCGTGCAGATGGATAAGCCATTACAGTGTGGGCATTTCCATATAGTGAAGAATGAACTATTTTAACGTGGCACTGCCATACGCCATACAGTGTACGTTGTAGTGATGGTAAACTGTGATTTTTTTTCAGTAGCAGTTAGTCAGTCATTGTTTAAATTTAAAAAAAATTGAAATGTTATTTTTAAATCAAAATGCATAATTTATTTATTTAATTTTCTTACTATTAATTGTCTTGTTTTATTTTTATTACTATGTTAAATAAATTAAATTAACTGTTTAATAAGTAATTATTATAGTGTTTATTGATCTATTGAGAAAAGTACAAAAATGTTGTAGGTAACAGATAAAATCATTAGAATGAAAAAAAATGTTTTGCCATTTTAAATTTCATATTTCATAAAATTCATCATATAACAAAAGTAAAATACTGAAGTAGTAATTAAAAATATAATCACACTCAACATTTCAAATCACATGTTAAAATTACAGAAAATAGTAGCAGTTATTTTTTCTAATATGATATGACCAACTGCTATAAACAAAAAAGTAGCAGTCACTGTTATTTTCATACTGGAGTTGCAGACTGTGATTGCTACTTTGAAGTCACCTGTGAAAAATCACTGCTACTGCTATTTAAAATAGGTTACTATGGGTAACCGACAAATTGTATAAATATAAAAAAACCTAAAAATTGGTGGCGACGCGATCAATAACAATCAACTAACGTATACCCGCGTATACCCACCAATACACACCGCTACTCGTAACATACAGTGGACTATAATAAACACTGACATATTATCATTAATGTCTAACAATAATCGTACATTTTCGCGTCGTGTAAAAGATCTATTTGTGTGTTATTAAAACCCAGTCAATGATACCTACAATAGTACAATATGGTCTGCAACGATTTATCCATTGATGTTTTGTAAAAGCGTGAATATATATATATATAAACAGTGAGAGTAGTTTTTAAGATATTTTTTTTTAACCGGTTTGTGATTGTGAACAAAAATATAATGCGGGGCTCTGGGACTGGAGTGTAAAAAACTGTGGGAGATCGTCTATTATAGTTATACTCTAGTCTCTCACTAACACCTGCTACGACGACGGTTACGACGGTTATGTGTCATATTCTCGCCATCTGTCTGTCGTCCTTTCTGCTGTACCTACACAATATACGAGTGCGTAACAGTATCGGTATAGTGGCATTTGGGAAGCATATTTTCTAATTATAATGCAGAAGCCACAATTTTTATTATTATATCGTATAGTTTATAAATATAAACACGTAGGCACTTGTGTATGTAGTAATTGCTTTGTATAATATGACATTAAATGATTTTATCATTATAAGCAAATCATTTTATTGTTCCTAACTTCCTAAATAGTTTTCTATTTTCTAAAGTAAACAGAAGCTATAATGTTTGACTCTGTTGTCTTGTGCCCATCAACTATCTGCAGTCTATGCTGTATTCCAATTCTTCCTATCGGTGTCCAATATAATTAGAAATATATTATGTATGTGTACCATGTATAGAAAATAAAAAAAGCACGCGCAGACCTAGCTAACATGTATAATAAATAAAATAGTGTATATAATCAATAGCTTTTATCATTTCGTTTGAAGTATAAATTGAACCCATATGATGATATTTTATTCGTGTGTGTGTGTGTGTGTGTGTGTGTGTGTAAAAATATAACTATCGGAAAGTAACTATAACTACCCGCCTGTATAATTTATAAATATATACGTCTATATGGTTACATCGTGAAAGAACTTTTACGCAACGACTTTAAAAATAGTTTGCATGTCTACAGGTTAAATAAAATATTATAACCTATAAAATGTATGTATAAACTTGTAGCATTGTGAGAAACTACATATTATTTTGTAGACAATTTTTATGTATTTTTTAATAAATGTTACCTAATATTTATTAAATTGTTTTGTAATGTCACGCATAGATGTATAGAAATCGCAAGATTTAAATAAAAAAAAAAAAAAAACGCTAATCGTTACATATATTCTTTTAAAGGGAAATAATAATCGTACCGTGGTCTGCGGCGTTTCGCTATGAAATCAATGTATAATATATTGTACACACGAATATGTGTGTTGTACATTTGTACAAGAACTCGACTATGGCCGTCACAGCCCAAAAATAAAAACCAAGGATAACAATCAATCCATTTGCACGTATAATAAATATTAACACTTATTATTGTTTGTTTATGTAAACTATAAATTAATATGCAATAATAAAAAAAAATCTATTTTAAAAACGAACTAGACAAATAAAACTATTAAATATAATTGGCGTGGTACTGCAAACGCGTTATACACGATGTTTACATTACGTACGTTATATGACTGATGACAGCCATACGTAACATAATATAAATTTAAAAAATATATATATCGGTAATAAATACACACATATATATATATATGTGTGTGTGTGTGCAGTGCTCGAATTGGAAAATATGAAGCAGTGGAGCTCGATTGGAAATTTAAAAATTCCGTTCCAAATGAAATATTCCATTATCACCCCTCGGTTTACCACTAATATATAATCTAATTTCTAACCGTATTCTACAACATTTTATACAAATAAACTTTTTTTGAACTCTTAATAATAATTAGGAAAAGCATACGAAACACATGTGCCTGCCTAAGCCAATATAATAAGATAAGATAAGATAACAACTATCGTATCGCACGTGTCAATATTCATATTCGTCGTGAAAATCGTCATCGCATTTTTCGTCAAAAAAATTGTCATGTATATGTTAAAATCGCCGCTTGTATTTTTTTCCTTTGATTTTCTCGGGAAATCGCCGTTACGTTTGTTTTTATTTATGTATAAATAGAAGAAACTATTTTTCTTCTTAATTTGGTTCCAATAGCCACACCATTGTCAGTATTCTAAATATAATTTATATCCGTATTTTATTTATACCAAAAAAAAAAAAAAAGGTTCAAATAGCTGATTTTCGTTAGTGAAATATTTAAGCCGAACTCACGTATACTCACGACTCTAATAGTCGAATTTTGTGTGTGTACATTTTTATTTATTTAGCTATAGGCCAGCCCGCGCCTTCGTGAATCATATAATTGTCGACAAAATCGCAAGTCTTTAATAGCTAAAATTTTGTATACTTTATTGTATACTTTTATTTTGTATTTATTCGGTTGATTATTCGTGTCGTTCTACTATCAGCGTTTACATTTGTTATATATTTGTCATTCTTTTTTACATACGATTTGTTCAATAGTTTCCGTGTTAATTTTTGTGCTATCATACATTCATGTTTTTATTGTCAATTGTACCAGCGACAAATTCAAGATTATCAATCAATATTATTTAGGATATTACGCGAAGTTTTGGTGTCCCGGCCCACGCAAAGGTCACCAGCGGAATTTAAGCGGAAGTTGGGTAATGCGTATAACCTATAATACCTAATACAATTATTAACGTAGTGACCGATATCTTTCATATGACTTATATACACTCGATATAGGTCTGCGCGCGGTATTTCAAAAAAAAAAAAAAATATCAATCGCCGTTATTATTATGTTAACGGTTCTTAATAATATGATTGCGTGGTGATGAATCGCGGACATGATGTCTATCGGTGGCAGATATCTGGGGGTGTCGTGAACCTTTGTCCAGTATGATATTTTATTATTTTTGATACGTTAATAGATTTGTTTGTTTGTACCTTGGTCATTATTATAATAATCGTATATCAATAATAATTACTGATTTACTTAATAACATGAATATTGTTACACTATATGTATATATGTAACATGTATTATTTTTAAGTTAGTTGATATTTGGTGTTAGACGTTATCACTCTACCCATAATCAAATATATTTACGATATTGTTTTAAACGTAAATACACATTATATTATATTTATTCTTTAATCGTTATTTGAAAACTCAACTCACAAATATATTGTAACCGGACATAGAAAACCCGGCTTACAACAGAGGACGATAGGTTGGTCGCCCTTCTCCCTTGGAGTTTTCGTCACTTTATATTCGTTTTCATTACCTACTGGCTACATGTAATTTTTATATCTAAAATGTCCGTATTGTCCCCTCCCCCATCAATATTTTGATATAACCGCCACCGATGATTAAATAAATACACGCGATGTGTTAATAACTCTATACGTTACACATTTATGTTCGATTACCAAAAATACAGTGGCTTGAAATGTCGATAACCTTTTTTTTTGGTTTTCAATAAATAGTTCATATCGCGTGATGTGTGAACGTAGAAAAAAAATTGACGTGCAATCGCTCTGCGTAATATGGTCGCAACCGTGCATGTGCATCGGTATGAGAATACGATAAACACACACACACAATCGTAATATGATTAACATTTCGTTTTACCGCAGTTCGAACATTTTGTCGTCTACAGTTAAGTCATAATAATGTATTGTCGAGCATGCGTTACGGAGAAATGTATGACATGACGTACGCGCGCGCGCACACACATTTGACCACGAATAAATAATACGTCGGCAAAGCGGTACCTGCAGATATACTGCAGTTTGATGGTGGGTCACGTACTGTACGTATATATATATATATATATATATGGCGGTTTCCTCGGACGTATTTTCGAATGAAATCACGGAAATACCGAAACCAGTACGAAGCCGAGATACCCGTAACGAAAACAAAAAACCCACGCAACGCACCACACACACCCGACGGTTGGGTGGGTCAAACCGTCGTCGCCGCTAGCGTCGGGCCTTTTCGTCCTTCAGTCGTCGTTGGAAGGTCGAGACGAGCGTCGTTTCGATCGCGATGGAACCGCAGGTCTGAGGTCGCGGACCCGCCGAGGATTCAATCGATGACGTCACACTCGCGTGCGAGTACACGTCCGACCGCCCGTTTGTAAGTACCGTTTTTGGAATTTATTATTTTTTTGTCGTTCCGTTCAAACGTATCGAACAACACAAATACAAATCGACTGACGGCGTACTCTCTCTACCCACCGCATGTTTTAGTTATTGTTTTTTTACTTTTGAAGACGCTATGTGTAATAATGTAGTAGTAGTGTGTTACACCTGTTTATGTTGTATACGAGTAACACGTGTTATTCACGAGTGTATGTTTTATACAGTTGGGCATCCGCGATGACGATTGTCGACTGGTGTAAAAACGCTTCTTCATACGTGTACGTGCATGTATATATATACACTACAGTATCGTGTGCAGCGACAATTGTAGTCATCTGTTTGTTGTTACATACGAATCGGATTTCCGGAAGTTGGTGACATTTGTTTTTTAGAACGTATATATTATATTTTTACGTACACTTGCGTGCATTCGCCCGAGTCGCGTTTTTCGTAACTCGTAACAAAAATCATATATGTATATATATATATGTGTGTGTGTGTATTGTTATTCGTGCACGTGCTTATGACAGGAAAACTCAATAAAACCGACTAGTATCACGCTGAATAAATAAATATGTAATTGGTATTTTACGATCTCGTATGTTTATACAACGTCTGAGATGGGTATATGGGTTACGGGGATGCGCGATCATCACTTTACAGTATACACTTATATACATTATAGTAAACGAATAAGACCAGCGAGTGGCCGGCAAGTATTTTCTAACGAGGTATCTGGACGGTTTTAAAAAGTTTTATCGAGGTGGTCCACTGCAGAAAACAATTCTATAATTTACGCGGTTTTTTTTTTTTGTTCGGATAGATCTATACTTCGTTAGTCCGTAATATTTACACGTGTACCTCTCCGGTAGAAAATCATGTCCAAATGGTAATTTATGTGGCATGTAATTTTTATTTTTCCGCGTTGTTATTACTTAATCGTAAAGAGTATAAAATTGCCAGAAATTGTTTTTTTTTTTCAATCAAAATCGTATTAACCATTATTTAAATCTGATGGATACGTTGAATTAAACGATTATTGTTTCCTGCGCGGACCGCGATCCGCCTGATGCCTGTATGTAAATATAGACTATATTATGATATAATATCATTATTGGACCGTTGTTTGCTTCATACAGAGTCGATCGGAATTCGCAATGGTTTTGGAAAATAATCATTAAATCGTTTATGTGTGTATAAATATGGATAAAATTGATATGTTCTATATATATATATAAAAATAATATAGAACTATATATTTTCTGATTTTTTTTAAAAAAAAGTTTATTTTGCGAGGAATATAATCTCTTTGTCGACTTCGCGTGACGTGTTCATTTGACTCATCACGTCGTCGCACGTAAAGCGTATGTTGTAAGACATGCCAATACTTATATATATATGTATATACATATAGGTGCGTTGTTCCTTATTTTTCGTGTTTTTCAAACTTTAACCGGTTCGTGAGATTGAAGAGTCGAATGTGGTGCGGTCAAAACGTATAGTAAAAATCCAAACATTAAGTAAAAAATAATATTATTACTTGCTCTCGCTCAAATATTTGAATACAAATCGTATATAGGATTTTTTAGATAAATACTAACTAAACATCCAGCGTTATTTTACATATCTGTTACTATCGAATTTTGAATAGTAAATTTCAGTATGATTATGTCGCCTGATACTACAACATGTTATACAGAACACCGTTACGTTTTCATAATGTATTAAATACGTATTTTTTAAAAAAAAAAATTATAATAACTGCATGTGTTCGACAACAGATCTGTGATAGTATCCTATCATATTATAATAATTACACTGTTGTTAGTTGTTTTTTTTTTCATTATTCGTATTTCCAAAACGGTTTGTGTTATTCGGAATTGTGTTACGTGTATATATATATGTGTTTTTTCCTCGTACTTGAATTTATCGTGCGAGTTTTGCAGTGCGCGTATACGTGGTTGTTGTTCATTATTAGTTTGCAGAACGGCCACGATGACTTTCAATAAACCGCCATTGAATAATTTTTAATTTTTTTTTCATCATTATTCGTCCCAAACGTGTAATTTAATAATTTATTATCGACGTTGATGATTTTGTCATTGGCTTGCTCTAAACGCAACTCGACCAGGTAATAATGTTATATATTGTATTTATATACTATGTCCAGGGTTCAGGGATTTTTTTTTTTATCGAAGTTTGAATTATGTGTAGTTAAAATTATATTGATAAGTAATGAAATGCGTTATATATGTGGACGTTTTAAAGTGTGGTGTTCGGCGAGTTTTGTTGATTAGGTTTTTGGACGAGAATTGTCAGTATCGTATTGTTGTTGCTGCCACAGTAAATATGTAATCGTTATTCATGTGAATATTTTCATTAATTTACATGTGTTTGTTATTTAACTATTTCATATTAATAATAAAATAAATAGTAAAATAATGAGCCGTTCGGAATCCGTGTGGGATCAAGATAGAATCATACAATTGATTGAGTCCTATCGTGAAAAACAGTTCTATGGAACTCAATAGAAAAATCATATTTCAAAGAAAAAAAAAGTGATGCATTGGTTGAACTTTTAAATTTATCGATTATCAGTAATATCTTAATGTTACTAATAATCGCTCATTTACTGGAATAGCATTTCCATAATTTGTATTTTGTTTAACAATCATGTGTCCAATTAAATTAATAAATATTTAAAAGTCTTCAGAAGACACACGACAAAAGTTTTTACCCGTGTCCCGAAGTGTAAAATCAGTCAGTAATTGTTTACCACTATAAAATCTTTCTACTTTGTAGAACAGGAGTCTCCCAAAATCGGCGTCGTTTACGGTTCTTTTACTTTCAGTTTTTTTTTTAGTAGACTATGTACAACAATAAATGCAGCACTGGTAATTTAATCGGACATTAAACAAGTGATAGATAAATAATACAAATCGAGGAAAAAACACAAACACATTGACGAAAAATGGAAAACATTCGATCATGTTACTAGAGTATGGGACGCGCCTTGGGATTGCGAGAACGTTGCAGACGATAAAATGTCGCAGCTACGACGTTACCAGCAATGTTGCGCGCAGAAGGGGGGGTTTGCACCCGGCTTAAGAGAACATTCAGTATTGTTGTTTTGGCTATAGTCGATGCTAAATTATAATAGTTTTGTTTAAGTCTGTGGTTTTTTTATTTGGTTTAATGTTTAAAAAGCATTCGCGAAACTTTGGACAAATCTGCATTGAATTTATCAGAAAACGGTGTGTACTCATTGTCGGGTCGAAACAAATCGTGTCCTTATGTTTCCGTAGCTTGAAGACTTTTTTTCCACATTTTGAGTGAAATAAATAAAATAATTACGAATAATTGTATTATATATAAATAAATTAAAAGGAATTCTCATCGTGTTTATGATTATTTGATTTATCAATAATTACGTCTTACTGTGGTATATACTACGGCGTACACATTTTTCAGTTTGTGTTTTTTTTTTGTTTTATTTGTTTATGGTATGGATTTTTTGTATCGCACAATATTGGTAATTCACGGCACAGTTCTATGAATTTACAAGTATTTTTAAAACAATTTTTTTTCAACAAGATTGTTCTATTGTTATTGTTGAAAAAACATCAAATTTTGTTTTCCGTGTGTGCGTATATCCGGTATTATGTAATGCGTTTAAATATTTGGACAATTATATTGAATTATTATGTCATCGCATGAACGATAATTTCTATAGCATAATAATATTGTAGTGTTATTATCATGACTTTATTTTATGTGTACGCTGTTTTTTTAAAAGTGCTTACATAATCGATTCCCTCGATGGATTCGAAAACATTCCTAAATTTCGAAATTTTTGTCCGTGATTTTATCGTTCGCGGTGGTCACACTGTTAAAAACATGGTTAGGCCCCGGTAATTTATTAAAATTAACATGGTAAAAATACTTATCACACAAAAACGCGGCAGCTATCATCTCGTTTGTTCATTTTATCAATTTCGTATTATCGGTTCAAAATATTATTATGGTTTGTAATTTCGCTGAATAGCTATTTAAAAATGGTGACAATTTTCAAACTTTCAGTTACTTATTAAATAATTACAGACCAAAGTACTTACAGTTTTATTATTTCTTATCTAATTCTATCTTATATGATTTATTGCCTACAGAAAAACCAATTGTGACATATCTGTGAACATAATAAAGATTAAATCTGAAAATATGCAGGCACAGAATGCTATGGTTTATGAGGTGGTGATTTGGGTTAGTTCTCCACACGATTTCTCTACACATTTCATTGAAAAATCACTATACTCATGAGTCGACATAATAATTGCAATTATCATAAAATGTGACAAAAAATTAAAAATATAAAACACGAACAGAATCGAGAGTACAAAACACATGGGAATTGGGCAAAAGCCAGAAACGCAGTGGTCAGTGGTAATAAAACTACAGGGTAAATGAATTATTTGGTTATAGCAAAAACATGTTAAAAAACCCTGTCATTAACTCAAAAATTACAGGGACTATAATGATATGAAATACAACATTAGATAAAGGAATGTATTGGTTTTACAATTATGTATTTTGTTTTGTCTATATTTTTACTTTGTGGTCTGTACCTACTTAATTTTCTACAAGAAGAAATTGTCTACTACTTAACAATAGTTACTCAGTTAAGTATAGGTAATAGGTAATTTTAATGAGGTCATCTTTCGACTGCATATTCCAATTGGGTCACTATGACATTACATTGTATTGAGTGACATTTTCTGTTTTTGATATAAATCGCTTCCTGGGATATTTTTTTCAAAATCAGTATTTAAAATTTAACAAATATTTTCCTTCCCATTTTACAGACTTAGGACTGTCAATATTATTATTATAATATTGGTATGGTTAAAAATAGTTTGAAACTTTTTGGACTGTGGCAGTATAATTATTATAACTAAAATTGATTTAGAAAAAAAAATGATATGTTGAACAATATAAATTATACATTTATAAACACAAACAGTCAAATAAACAACGATCTCAATTATACTATCGCCGACAAAAAAAAAAAATAAATCGAAATATCAATATTTTTAACTGATAATACTAAATAGATAAGGCGAACAAACGGCAAAATGGCCGTCAACTTTTTGTTTACATTGGAGTGTCCCTTCTGCTTTTATCTACTCTGTGAGGCGGTTAAATCGTCGAGCGTTTGGTTGACGGCGTTCATTAGCAGAGCAGCAACGCGCGCGATCTTTCGATTTAACGCATCCGAACGTCGCGCACCTCGATCGCCGCCGACCGTCACCAAATCGCAAACGTGCACATACTACACCGCGGATACGTATACTCACTCGCGCGGAACAGCACCGGCGACGTCACCGCCACTCTCTCGCCGACAACTCCTCCCACTAACCATCACAGCGTTACGTGACCGGCCGCTGCTCGGCACCACCCGTCAGCAGTTTTTTTTTTTTTATTTATTTTTTCTATTTAATCTTTTTTCAATTCGTTTCCTCACAGTCGTCGTGCTTATTGCGGCCGTCAGTTACTGTTTACTACTATGCTACAACAACAAACACAGACACCTCCCCGTGTAGTATATACGTTATATACGTCGTCGTTATCATAACATTAGTCTTAGGCCGCAATAAAATTGTGCACGCGTCATCGTTTCGATATGATGAATCAATGCCGTCGGTTAAAAATAGTCCGCGTCATTTAGTCGAGGAGGAAATGTCTCGAAATCTGGTCAAACGCGATCATAGTAGTAGTAGCAGCAGCAGCAGCAGCATTAGCAGTCGATCGTATCACTCGAGTGTTCACTTCAGCTCAAGCCGACTTTTAGCGCCGTCGACCGCCGCCGCCGCTGTCGTCGTCGTCGCCGTTCGTCGTCTCGACAGTAATTGCGAACAGTCATTTGCGTTCCGTCGAATGGCCGACGAGAAGCGGCGCGTCGTCGTGTCTCAGAACTCGATAAACGTTTCGAGCGAACGTAACACACCGTTCACTCCTCACAATTCCGCCCGGTGTCCGCACTCCGACCCAGCTCGTTTTTGTGCGTTCGTCGGTAAGTAACACTGATGTGAGAATTTTGTCTACTTTGGTGGGGGGGTGGGTTCCCCCAAAAAATATTGTTCGTAAGTTTAGGCGCGACGTGTGTCGTCAAATGCGAAATTTCAAACGTACCCGTCTTTGATAGTTTTTCGTTTTCTACACACCGTTTACCTTGCTGTCGCCTAGTATGTTTTCGACGCATACTTTTGTATATGGTTTTGATGAAGTACAATGATGGGCGAACGGCGGTGGACACGTTAATTTTAACTATATACCACGTCATTGCTCAACACGACCAGAGATTAGAGAGTATTTTTGCATCGAACGAATTCATGTTACCTATGTTCTAGTTTAGAGGCACTTGCTCAAAGAAAACAATTTATCGAGTTAATAATTTCGTCATAATATCTACTAACTATATTTCGAACATTGAGTATTCCTTATGTCAATTAAGAAGTCTTTAATGTGTTTTAATCCATGTGGTATTTATTATTAATGACTATTGACATTGTAATGGATTATTTTATGGTCTTATTACTAGTAATATTAATTTTTTGATAATCTTATATATGCTGTAAATTTAATAATTGTTGGTACTTCATTTCAAACTCATTAATAAAATATGTTACTTTAATGTTTTTATATTAGGTACATAGACAAATGTAGGTATTTAACTAATAGTATAGTATTCAACTAATTCGAAAAGTCAGTCTGTACTGATAAAATTGTGTAAAAACAATTTGAATTCTTTCATTTTAAATTTCATATTTTTATACTATAACCTGCCTACTTTGAAAGATTTAAGAACTCCTCTTTTTCTGCAGATAGATATTTGAAATAACTAGTATTTAATTCTTATTTAATTTGTGCCAAAATCTACAGTATATAATTTTTTTTCCATACAAAGTTTTGATTTCACAATTTGTTATGACAGTAATACTAACTACACTTAAACGCTCAATTTGCTTGTAGATATTTAATAACTAACCTTTGTTTTTGACTTAACATCTTACACAAATGATTGCTAAACTTATAATTATACATTATTGTGAAACAGTAAAATATTGTACAGCATGACAATACAATGTGCAACAGTAGTACAACATACAATTTGTAATAAAATGGTCAAATAATTATCATAAGTTTATATATCAATTTTATTTTGAATTATTGCACAATGACAATTATTCATCACTAATAATGTTGGTTTGCATTTTAATTGACTTTATTTATAACTGAGTATGTATTTTAGCCAAATGAGTACTGCACATCTGTATGATAATAATAATAAAGTTATTTTTATTATAAATACTTTTGCTACTGTATGCGTATCTATAAAATATAAATTATTATAATATATCCTTTTGTCCTTCAAACAATAATTATGGGTATAGCTGCTTAGAGAACTAAGTCATCAATATTGCAAGAGACATGGAGACGTCATATATATCTATACATTATTACAACCCTATTCTTTGGCATAAATTATTATAGTTAAGTATTAATAATACTACTACTACTATCGATTTAAAAATGTCAGCATGTGAATTATAAATTGACTATTGCCTTATTTCTGAAACTGTATTGACAGGTATGGACAGGTATTTAGTTATGTCTAAATTAATAATAATGACAGAGTAAGTTTCAATAACTGTAGAATTGTATTATGTAGTTTAATAGAAAAAAATTTTCCTTTTTAAATACAAAATGAAGAGTTTATTCTCATAATTTACTTTTTGTATTTTTTTAATTTTATTTGTTTATAATATAATAATCCATTTGTTTATATTATGTTTCTGATAATTTTATTTAATATATACCAGTTATTTTTATTTCAGTAGTTCATGCATAATTATTATAAAATTATACAAATATTTCTCATATTTGAATAGACTAGATAGTTGACCAATTTATTAATTAATGTCTTTTATCTTTTTAATAAGCAATATAGTGTAACAACTATTATATGTAAAATTTCGATTATAATTACTTAGATTAAAATTAATTAAAATTAATTTAGCTTCATATATTACATTGAGCATGTAATTATTAAATTTGCCATTATTATATTTTTGGTTATAGATTATAGTTTTGTGTACTCATTATAATTTTGTGTTATTTGCCTGTAACATAGATAGAACCTAAATTCATTTTTAATGTAAAAATTATTTTTTATATAAAAGTATACATGGATATACATAAATAGATTGATGATTTTATTTTCAATGATTTCTATTACTCATGTAATTCAAAATCTCTTTGTAGGTGTAGCACTCCATTATGCTCATCAATATTTATAACCCTGCATGATGCCTCTCTAATTAGAATTCTATACTATTGTTGATGTACTAGTAGAAATGTTTTTATAGTCATCATGGTCATCCAACTATAGTTCAATTGACACAGTATCACAATAATGTGTTTGTAAATTATGTTTAATTCAAATACAAACAAATTTAAATGACATTGAAAAGTATATTTGATTTCAAAAATTCCTTGATAAAGTCAAATATATTAATATTGTAATAGTATGTCAGTAGGATTTTCATAAGGGATGATGATATCATCAACCCCTCCTTCCTCTCTCAAGGCCTGAAATTGGTTATCAAATTTTTATTCAAAACAAGTATCTACCAGGCAACTTTTATTGTACATAGTAATTCTACTGAAATGTACATAAAATAATACTTATGTCCTCGCCATTAATGAAGGTAAACAAATGGCAATAGTTATCAAAGTAGTAGAATTATACTACTACTAAATAATATTTACGGATCATATTATATTATTAATTTTTAATTTATATCTTAATTTCAATACCAAAAAACAGTACAGTGTACTTAAAAAAGTAGTGTTACTTTTATTTCAAATTTGACCCAAACCCATGATTGTATAACAATTTTAACAACTCAAAAATTGATGTTCAAGTACCTAATGCAAGTAGTTCTCCAACTAAGCAAAGTAAATTTAACATGGATTTTAAGGAAAGAATTATATAAATATTAATTATTAGTTAGTAGTTATTTCTTATAAATATAACTGTTGTACAATCAACCCTTTATAAAATGACAAATATTTTTAAATGTCACTTTGTGTGAAAAATTCCTAAGTATGCCACTAGAATTGTACCAGTACCTAGTAATAGTAGTAGTAGTAGTAATAATAGTAATAATTAAAATAATTTTTCCTGACTTACAAATTATTCATTCTTTGATATTATTTTTAAAAATTTTGTAAGAAATCTAATTATATTTATTTACTAATTACACAAACATAGTATAGTTTAAAATCATGGAAAAATATAATGCAGTACAACTGTATTTATAGTAAAATTAGACATTATTTGACAAATTCAAAATACTGATTTTTGTTTGTTTCTTTAATTTATATAGATAATCATTTTAATAAACATTCAACAATATTTTATGTATTCAGTACATAAATATTTATGTAATAATAGGTATTGGTTCAATGGACCATATGATTATATTAATAAAAAGGAAAAAAATTGTTATTAAAAGTATTAGGTATTTGTGATGAATCAAATTAGGAAGTTGGTGAAAGTAATTTAAAACTAGATATGGAACAGTAGTCATACTGAAAATTATTCAATGACACTAACCATGACATGAATCCTGTTCATACACCATCACATAAAATTAAAAAAAAAAAATAATGTAATCAGTATTAAATGGCATTGTTTGAATTATTGTTGTTTTGCTACTTGTTTCATGATCTGGAAAATATTGCAACATTTTTCATATTATTTCATGTCATGGAAAAATGTTATTTTTTTTGTTTTGTTTTTTTATTATTTGTTAAAATAAAAAATTCAAATAAAATTTAAATTGTAAATGTATTACTTTACAAAATCTATTAATACATATTTATTAATAAATTATTTTCTGGAATTAATTCCAAAGTATCTAACATAAATATAAATTGTTATTTTTTGCCTGTGAGTACAAAAATTAATTATATTTTATAATCAATAATATACATGTATAGTTTATACTTAGAAAATGTATGCAAGTTTAGGTTTTCATTTACAATGTATGTAGGTTGTTTTTATCATTTAAGGAAGTTATGTCTGCAATATTATTATTGCTTCATATATTTTTTATAACCTAACAACTCTTCTAATAATTCTATTTGTTTTTTTCTAGGCTTACCAATACTTTGAATAGTGCTTTTCCGAAAATTGTCATAAAATCTAAACTGTATAATGTAAGTATATTATTTTTACGACACTAGTGTCTTAAATAAACAAATTTATGTGCAAATGCGTATTTCATTTTAAGAAGATATTTAGGTTAATATTAATAGGTTAATTAGTTAATATCTATGCCACTGGTTTAGTACTAAAAATTAACAATTATAAGAATATTTTAATAGTTTTAGTCTTTAGAAAACAATTTTTTTTTTTTGTAGATTGCATCTGTTATTTTAGTGTTAAACTTAATGATTAAAAAAATATAAAACTCATTTTAATAGCTCAAATAATTAAAATGTAAATTAATACACCAATCTGTAGTTTATAAATTATTAAGTGATAATGTACATAGTTCATTATTTATCCTATTTTAATCTTAGTTTGTCATTCTTTATTGGATTAAAAAAACCTTGAAAAACTTGCAAATCTTGTGTTATAAAAATTAATATTCTTAATTTAGATTAATTAGTAGTGCATACTTACTTATTTTTTATTTCATACTTGTATTGTGTGCATGGTTATATAATTTAATGCACAATGAAATTGTATTGTTAAATAGTCATTATACTAAAGTGATAATATATATATATATACATATATATATATATATATATATAATATTATGTTTCAGAACAATTAGGAGAAATGCCATGATAGGACGATTGTATTCTTTAATTATATCGCTTGGCGGCATCACATTAATCACATTTTCTCTGTGGTCAGTATGGAGCAGGATTGTCAGTGTCGACGAACCGTATGCAGGTCATGTCGAATATCGTATACTGACATTGGAAAATGTTACTTCAAAACCATTTGAGTTGCACTCATTATCCAGTACCGATCTTCACTCCTTAATAAATTTGCCGTCATTCAATTTTATTATAAATCAAAAGGTATGCAACAACGACACTCAATTGATAATGGCTCTAGTTCATACTGCACCAAGAAATTTTGCCAAACGTCAGTCTATAAGAGATACATGGGCTAAGATGATACCGACATTGTTTTTCATGGGTCTCCCAGATTCAAATGTTACCCAAAACGATATTACTTTAGAAAATCAATTGTACAATGACATTGTACAAGGAGACTTTTTAGATTGTTACCGTAATTTAACTTATAAACATGTGATGGTACTAAAATGGACTTTATACTTTTGTCCTTGTGCCAGGTATTTGCTCAAAACCGATGATGATACATTTGTTAATGTACCATATTTGTTGGAAATACTCAATTATAGGTTATCACCTTTAGGAGCTCGTAATTTACTTATGTGCCAACTCACAATATCTGGAATGGTGAAACGTTCATATAGATCGAAATGGAGAGTTTCATATTCAGAATATCCAAATCGTTGGTATCCGATTTATTGCAATGGTTGGGTAATAGTTTATTCGCCAGATGTCATTTATAAGTTATATATGGAAGCACAAGTAACTCCATATTTTTGGATTGATGATGTTCATATTACTGGTACAATAGCGGTTAAACAAAACATTACACAAACAGATTTGGGAGAATTAGCAGTGAACGAGTCTGATGTATTGGATGAAAAAAATATTAGTAAAAAATTTGTATTTTGTTTATTAACCGAAGCAAATACTGATCAATCAATGAGAAAATATTGGAATATTATTTCACAGCCAGATGATACTGTTGTGGTTTCATCTTCAACTCTGGGACTGACATAAATGTTGGCATCAACCGAATGAGTATAAGATAAACGATAATTATTTAGAAGAATATTGAATTGTGATAAAGTAGTGGTAACAAAGTTATTTGTTTAATTACTATTAAAAAAAAGTATTTAATAAATAGTATTTAAAATAAGGCTGATATTAAAATTGAATATTTAAAATTATATACATATTTATGTAATGTGTATAAATTATATTATATTTTAGATACTAAGGTACCACCTACCTAATTTTATAGTCTCAAGCGCAACAAATTATTTTTGAGGGATGTTTAGTATAAAAGTTTCAAGTGATTATATGTGTATACACACATATTTTGTTAGGTATGAATATATACACACACGAATTCAATTTGAATAAGATTTTTAATATATACGATTTATATATATATATTAATGTAGGTATGTGTGGTTCAAACTAATTAAATCATAACAAGTTGTATATCCCATTTTGACATACATACTAATGTAAAAGTATATGAAAAAATTACTAATGTCAATACTCAATTTTCACATTTTATTATTATTTAAGAGTAGGAAATTCAATAAATTTGACTAAATATAATAGTATATTTTACCTAAACAATAGTTAGATCAGCAATATCCTTACTGGTATTTTATTCTTATTCCAAATAATAAATTATTGAATCACTTGAAATATTTAAATATTTTACATCTCTAATGTACTAAAAAAAATATGTTATGTAGGTAATTGTTTAGTGGTTATGTTTTTTAATTTTTAGCCAATATAGTTGAAAATTATTTTGATATTAAAATTATTTGCATTCCAAGAACAAGAATATATTTCAATGTCAAGATTTTTGTTTAATTTGTATTTTTTTGTCTTTGAAACATTTTAAATAAAACTTGTTTACTTAATAATTGTAATTTTAAAGCAATAGGAATATTCAATTGCAATTGTTTATTTATAGTTTATTATTTCTTGAAACAAAATGTTTATTCCAATGTCATAAAAAGAAAAGCCTAAGATAATAATCAAATAGTCAATGACATTGTCTTGGTAAAAAATTTTTAAGATTAAGAATGTTCTGATCCATAATATGAACTTTCATAAAAAACATTCTTAATTTTAATGAATTTCTTCCGAATATGTATATTTTTATGTATGCCATTAAAATTTGTATTACCGTTTTAAGACCAAGGATGAAAGCAAATTAATTTTTGTAATATCTAAATGTTTAAAATAAAATCTAGCCATTAAAAAAAAAAAAATTTTTTTAGAATATATTTCTCATATTATTTTTGAGTATTATAATACTTGTGATTTTCAACATGATAAATGTAAGAAAATGGAATCTGGTAATAAATAATTATGCATCAAAATGTGTGTCTCACAAACTCATTAACTATTTTAAGTACCAAATGAGGTACAATATATATATATATAAATACAGTGACAGTACAAAAATGTTAATAGACTGCAGGCTTATGAAAATACACATTATTTTACTTTTAACCACATTCTGTTACAAAAGTCACAGAGGTTGGTAGAATATTAACAACCTCATGAACATTTTGAGTTTATGCTGCAAATTAATTAGATTGACAATAGTTGTTTGGTTTCTATACTAATTTATTCTTTGCTTTTTCTTTTATCTGTTCTTATATAAGAAAATTCATTTTTCCAATTTAAAAAATAATATAGATAGTTTGTGGTTGATGTTAAAAATGATCTCATGATGTACTTAAAATTGTGTCCAACATTTTAACATAAATTGTGAACAGTTTTCTTTTATTTAAAACAAATTATTATATTACATTGTTCACAAATTTAAGAATAATTTTTTTTGTGGTTATATAAAATTAACAATACAAATTGTGTTAATTAACGTTCCGAAGAACTTTCAGTTTAATTAATATTGTTAAATGTAAATGTATTATTAATTGGTGCATACAAATTGTCTAGTTTTGATTTAAACAATAGTATATATTTATTCTTAGTTTAAACAATAATTTTGTTATAAACCAGAATTTTTTTGCAATTGATTACTTTTCATTTAGTATTTTATCTAATTTATTCAAATTTTGTGTCATCGATAAAAAACATTTATGTAAAAAAAAAATTAAACAATTTGTTTTATATTCATGATATTAAATTAGTAATATAAATTTTGAATCAACCATTATGATATTGTTAATGTATTTTTTTTTTTAACGTTTAGTTGTAATTAATATATAAAATACCAAAAATTGTTACTTATAATTTATTACGAAATATATAAATTCGATTTTTATTAATATTATTATTTAAATTGGTGCCAAAATTTAGAGCTTTAGTGTCAAAAAAATGCCAGGTTTAATTTGTTGCTCAATTATCACAGTAATTATTATTTAGGAATGTCCACTTTACTATTATTTATATAACATCTATTTCAAACGAAATGTATTTATTTATTATATCTCTTAAAATATGTATTGGACACATGGGAACCAACTTACTTGTCTAACCACCAATGAAATAGGAGTACTAATAGATCTGATAAAAATAACTTTCGGCTAAAAATATTCATACATATATATTTGAAGTATATTACTGAAATATACACATTTGAGGTGCTTTTTAGAAATTGTTAAATATCATTATTTTAAAAAATAAATATGAACTGGTGTAAAATTACTTTTATATGTTTATTTAGTATGTTTTACGAATACCTATTGCATTTCTTTATTGATACATTGATGATTCTGGCGTTTTTATTATTTAATGTTTGTTTTATTAATGATAAAGTTGTTATTATAATTTTTAAGAGTCCTTGTTTTATAGATTTATTATTAAATTTGAAATAAAACAATTTTGATTTTATTGTTTATTTATTTGAAATAACTTATAAATTATAACATGACCTTACCTAGTATTATAAGTTTTATTTCAATGAATGAGTTTTTTAAAAATATTCTCTCTTATGGTAAGAACCTATGCCTAATTAAATATTTTAACAAAAAACATATTCTTGGCGGCTATGTGTTATGGATTTTTTATAACTTTTAAATTGTGTGCAAGTCAAAATCTAGATTAAGTTTTTTTTTTTTCAAATTTATCTGAACGTGTTAAGTAGTACCTGCTTACTAATTAAATTTTATAACATTTCACGATTTTATAGTACCTATTCAGTATTTGGTACGCACTAGGACTCCTGAGCTGAAGAGGAAATCAATTTTAGATAAAAGGTAGTTAAATTTATGGAAAACTCAATACACAATGTGGTTTTTCACAAGCTGGTCAATTTGAAAAATCGAAACTAAGAAAACGTATTTCTGATGGACGAATAGATAATCTTTTCATATTGAATTGCTTTCTCTATGCGTAAAATTATTGATTTGTTAAATGACATTGGCGTATATTTTTTCTTCTTGAAATTGTTATTTAGTTTTAGCCAAAACGATTTATAAAAAAAAAAAAAAAAATTTACATATGCATATAGAGTAACGGTCTTGACACTGGTCATCAAACGAGATTTCAATAGAGAACGAATTGGTTCCGGCTAATTACAAGTAGGTAGGTAACCTGAAACGAATCTCGTGTTTTTCCCGACGACTTGTGGCATTGGTAACGGATCGTTCGGGAATCGCACGGCCGGCTGGATATTATAATTATTCATAACCTGTGCCCGAGGATTAGGTTTATATGTACTGAGAGTAGTTCGATACACCGGCGAATCGTGTTGTTGTTGTTTTTTTTTTTTTTTTAATGTTTTACATCGAAAATATCCGTTTGTTAACAACTCGACAACACCGCTAATCAATTGACTACCATAACGGTTCGGTGTTTTATTTATTTATTTATTTTTTTTTTTTTTTTTGTTACTTTACTATCGGGTATATAACATACGGAAATACTCAGATGGCCGTGACACGAAACATCGTATTTTCGGTATCTATCTTTATTCTATACGATAGAACCTCGGCGTTTGAACTGGGAAAATAATTAAAGGGACGCGAACGTTCATTAAAAATAAAATAAAAATATGCGTTCCCAGAACACGGAAACGTTTTGTGAACTCGTTAAATGCCTTGCCCATCCCCCACCCTCTCTCACCGTATTATCACAACCGACACTGTAATTTTCACATTTCATGGTACTACACAACCGTATGATGAAAAATATAACTGTTATACGTATTTAAATATGTCCATGAATTATCGAATTTATACCTACGGAGCATCGCGGTCTTGCTAATCTTGTTTTAAACGGTTCACGTAATTTCATTTATTTATTTATTTAAAAACTCTAAACATATTGGCCCGATACAGATAATTGAGCAGAAGAGTTCAACACAAATAATATATGCTCAGAAGTCCGGAACATTGTTTATATGCGATCAAGTTTTTTCACACGTTTTATGAACTTATTGTAAAAACGACGTCGAATCGACATTATTTTCGTTTCGATACAACGGGTAAAACAATTTTTTTTTTTTAAATCCTTTTTTTTTGTTTTTGCGATAGTTATAAACGTAAAAGTGTAAAAACGAGTTTAAAAACAGTTAGAGGAATGAAGCTGAAATAATTTTTTTTAAATTGTTGGCGGGGTGTCCTCGACGTGATTATCATGCTCTCGCTTCAACGTTACGGCCGGCCGTGTGTTTAGTGTACCTGAAATGTAGTAACTATAACGAATGTCGTTTACGTTTGCCCCTTGACAGGGGGAACATTTTCAATATATAATTTCGGCACAGAACACGTATTGGTGGATGTACACAGTGCGGTTGAATTGGGGAAAAATTAGTTGGGGTACTCCGAAGGCTTACAAAATAGCTGTGTCCTCTCCACACCGTTCTATAAACGGTGTAGGTGTTCGAAAAGTTCATCACTGCCGTCCGTCACTTTGACCAATAAATCTAGCGTGGAAAATAAGGTAACATGTATTAACTAATAACGTGGAGTTTATCTTAATTCAAAGAATAACGTGAAATACCCTAGTACAGGCGCGGATCCAAGGGGCGATCGCCACCTCCCCCCCCCCGTAGAATCTTGTTAAATTTTTTTATTAGTATCGTTTTATAATTCTAACTCTTATCTATGATACTACAGAAAGACGATTTAAAATGAAATTTTTCGGTGTATCGCAAACGATTTCTAATAAAACGTTTTGGAAAATATTTTATTATTCGATGCGACAAAATGAGGATTAAAGTTGTTTTGATTAAGATGCCCCTACCCCCCCACGGTAAATAAGTTCTGGATCCGCGCCTGCCCTAGTATAGGTAATTTATAGGCCATAATCGGCATAATATGCTGACTGGCGGTAATATTAAATATCTAATTTCGTCAATATATCAATATTATTTTATATTTCGTCGGCCGCGGGAAGAGCGAATACCGTACCCCGCGTTCCTCTTAAAAAAAAAAAAAAAAAAAAGGGGTACTCAGTCCCTCTGTGCGCCCCCCACCCCAAATTCAACCACTGGATGTACACCGATAGTGTCGAATCGAAAATGTCGTTTGAATGTTTTAGAAATTTGTCCACACTAATTTGCGTACGTTTGTCCGTTTGCCGTCGGGAACTGTCGTTATAAATCGTACACGTAGTCATTAAAATACGCTTACCGTGATAACGTACAATATTATTATATTAAATTTATTAAAATGGCTTTTCGTTATTAAATTTCGAACGACTCTTGTATAACATATATATACTTAGCTGATATATTATAAATTTATGCACGAGTTTAAGCCCCTTTGTCCTTCGGCCGTAAGTATCCCCCTCGCGACCCTACGAATCGTGTCTCGTATATGGGTTAAGGATACGTCATCGAATCGATAGGTATGTTTCATTAATTTTTAATTATTTACACCCGGTCGAGGCGATTATATATATATATATATATATATAACAATTATAACGATTATACGTCCGATTTATAAAAAAAAAACCGACCCAACAGACACGAAGAACCCAACCATAGCGTACCTTGACACGTGTTATAACATTTATTCAATTGTTGTGCTACAAAGACTGGAGAAATATACAAATGACATGATAGGAAACCATCGGGGCGGTTTCTTAAGAGGTAAATCGTCAACGGACTCCCCCCCCTACGTACTTACAATTGGTAATGGAAAAATTTTACGAATTTGGAAAGGAAATACATATACGCTTTGTAGACGTCGAACAAGCATGTGCTAGTACTAGAAGAGTTCGAACTACCAGCCAAATTAGTTCAGCTCGTGAAAGAATGTAATTCTAACGGGCAGTGGGTAAAGTTACGTTTGAACAGAAAATATCGGAGAGTTTTGAAGTCGGAACAGGGCCGTATCCGGACCGGTTTTCTCGGGTCATAAGGTCCGGGACCCGGGACCCCTACGAAAAAAAAAAAAATTAAAAAATTAAAAATCTTGACAGGCCCCGATTGGAACTTAGGTGACGGGCCCGTATCCGCGTGTTATCGCAACGAGGCCGACCGTTCACATCACGTGCGATGTATAGTACAATAACGACACGTACGTTCTACTTGAATGTCATCGGCGCCCGGCGATCGTGGGTATCCGTCGAAATTGATTATTATCTGCGCGAGCCCGATCGAACGTCACGGCTATAAATATAATTCATCGGTCGAAATTCACGATGACAATTACCGATTGATTATTATTCATCGTTATTGTCATATACTCGTATCGGATTCAATAATACGACCGAGTTTGTGGCCGACTGGCGATTTAGTTTTATGTCCGGCGCGACGCTCGAGGTGAGTGGTCTATTGTTTGAGAAAGGCTAGCAGAAACACTCTAGTACTTGGCTATAAAAGTGTACGTTTCTCTAATTCACACAACTTCGGACCGACTTCTGTCCCCCGCGCTCAAAATTCATTCCTATATGTTATTATGGTCTTCCTACCGGTCAAGTTTACCGACTAATTTCTCCGGCCGGTATTAAGAAGCATTAACCCGTCCTCGCACTTCCCGACCGTCGTTTAATAACCTATATCCAATTAGAAAAATAATTGTTTTCTTTCTCGTTTCCGAGTCGGTCACGTCCTTCTTGCTTCCCACGCGTATAAATTATCGTTGTCCTCTTTGCCCTCCTCATAACTCCGAGGATATTTGCGATATGCCTCATATGATTTTCTTTTTAGTTGTCCTTCTTTAGTCCGTCAACGTCAAGCTCTTTTTATACACGCAAGTTCAAAATTAATTTAAACTCTCTTCACGTACAACTTCCGTCATACATTCTATAATTTCCTTTTTCAATCGGTCTGGCCCTGTAATTTAACGTAACTCGCGTTTTGTTTGCTATTGTCGTTCGTTTTTTATTCATAATTGTCGGAACAAATAGTTGTACGTCAATAAAAACAAAAAGAGTGTATACTCGAGGGCGTAAATATCCCGTGTTTATTTTTTCGAAACCGTCAATGTTTGCAACGACGTGGTTATCATTAACGGTAACGCCGTTTGTAATGACGTCGCCACCGTCGTCATCGCGTTCGCACACGTTATTTGTCACGCACTCCGGGCGTACCGTCACACGCCGTTTCGTTCACTAACAGGCCGACGGCGAAATTGTTATTCGATTATTATCGTCCCTTCGGTATTATTTCGGTGTCGCGGTCTAGACCTCTCTCTCTCTCTCTCTGTACAAACCCGAAAAGTCCGCGAGCTTTACGTACCGCGTATACGCATGTTATAAATTATTATTGGAAAATCATTATCGGCCTCCGTCCGAAATAAATGTTATTTATCGAACAGCACGGAACGGTTATGAAACAACGTCGGGATATCGTTTCCATCCCCATTCCCCACCCCGGATCGATACGACCCTCCGGCCATGTAGTTGTGCGCGGCGCCCGTCATCGTGTGTAGTATATACAAACCTAAAAACACACCTATACCGGTCTATACCGTCGAATGGTCGTCGTCGTCGTTCGTATCGTATACACGTATATACAAAAGTTTGTCGCATACGTTTTGCGATCGGATCGCATTAAAATTGTACGAACGGTTAAAACGCGACCCCGGTGGTTAAGTCGTAAATATTTTAGGCGTTTATTATCTGAGACGGGAACCTCCTCCTCCTCCTCCTCCTCCTACGGGTAACATATATATACATATATTTATCGGACATCGTCGCCGTCCGTTTTACGCGAAACGGTCGCTCCGCCGGCGGCGCGTCCATCTTCGAGTCAGTCGGCGCGCGAAGTCGACGACGGCCAAAGGGACGGACCACGCGTGAGCTCTGCCCGTGTTACACCGCGCGACAAACATGCAAAATGCCGACTCGACCGAGGTCATCGACTTGGCCAATCACGTCGACACGTCCAGAACGGTGGACCAAAGACATCGTATAATCGGAGGTCGGTATGGGACGCGTCGCGCCGTTGTTTATTAAATCACGCGCGTTATATAAACGGTACCGAGGAAATGGAGAGGGGGACGGAGGTACGCGACGAAACTATTTTCAATCGTAGGCTTATATTTGTGATTTTTTTTTTTTAACTAGCGATCGATTTCGTTGACGATTAGTTTGTTAACATAACTCGGATTTATTATTGTTTATATTTGTTAATTGTTACTCGTCGGTTAGGGCCTAGACACGCACACACACACGATAAACAAATTTTAATAAAATCAATCACAACACGAAATATTTAAAAGTATTAATTGACACGTTTTTTTTTTTTATTATTATTATTATTTATAACGAAATTAATGAGGAATTCTCTTACAAGTTGTGCAACGGTACCTGATTGAAAAGAATCATTACGGATTGATTAGGTTTAGGATAATTAATTTGAATAAACAATAATACATTTGGTATTTACAAGAGTCAAATTTAGTTAACCGCACTTAATTACATCGTACACGATAATTAAATAATGTATAATGTTATTAGTACTTATTATTCATTAGTGAACGTCACTTGTTTGAAATGGTATTTTTTTTTTTTTTAAATAATAAACATTGATTTCGTTGATCGAAAAGAAAAAAAAATCGAGTTAAAGGACAGCGTAAGAAATCTATCTTCATACAATCATACCGTCTTCATGTACACGTGCAACACACTGGTATGTACATAATTATATAAACCAATTATTAGGTTTAAATTACGTAAAAACTAGTCGACAAATGCTTGCAAGGTAAAAATGTTATATCGTCGATATATTATAATTTCCTATGTAATAAAATACAATTTTTTCATTCATTTCTTTTTGTTAGAAACCCTTTTTTTTTAAATTTTATTATTTTCCCATTTCCACATACTATACGTTAGCATTTCGCCGGGTTAGTAATAGATTGTACACTAACAGTTGGCATATATACACATAACTTTTATAATAAACGGATTTTAGTATATCACCTATCAATTAGGTATTAAATAATTAATGCAATTTTTTTAAAGTAGTCTGTAGACGTGGTAGATGATTAAAATAATTCGCGAAAAAAAAATGTCAAGTCAAAATTTTGAATTAGATGTCTGCCAGTGAGCCAGCTGGAACCGTAACGATTTTGCGTTATTAATAAATTCGGAATTAGTCATCCTAGAAATAACGAGAAAACCAAATTACTGGTCGTGTAAGTTGATATGGTCGATAAACAATATAACGTGTGTACATATGTATAAAGTATAAACATAATATATTATTATTAGATTATCGTTAGATGTATATACGCGCGAGTACTTGGGTATCGTTTATGTTTAAAAAGTATTTGTTTATATCAGCCATTGAAATAAATACAGTTGAATATAAACTATACGTAAGTATTTTGAAGGGAATAATAAATCTAAATTTATTATACAGGCATTGTTAGAATTTGTAAATATCAATTATATTTGGAATGGCGCATAGTGTACCTAAAAAAAGTTATCTATAAATAACTTGACATGTAAATAATAAATTATTGTCATTAACTATGTTTGAACGTTTGGCTATGAAAGTTCTTAGCACTACTACATGTAAACAGTTTATGATTATATGTTACGACTTAAAAATGTCTGAAATATTGAAATATGTTAGATCAATTACTGTACAATATTACTGGGTCTTATCGATTTTCACGGTAACCACTAATCAGTATATCGTATATAAGTTTCAAAAAAAAAAAAAAAACATTTGTTTCAGATTTTTGTCGAGGAAACGCATGTAAAATGTAACTTTTGATCCAGACCAATAAACTAGAGTAAAGTAGACCATAAAAACAAAATTGGTTTTAGATAACATTTACAAATATTTTGGTAGGTGCCTATGTCAGAGGAAAAAAGTCTTTAAATATTATCTAAATTAATAATGCAAGGCTGTAATAAGTTGGGTTGGAATCGGCGACACGCAACATATCGTGACCTATTTCCGTTTCAGGCTAATAATATTAATTAATTTATTGATTTTTACAGAATACGAAATATTTTTTAAGGTGTTTCTTAATAATTTTGGAAACATCTATATATATACTTAAACTATATCGAAGAAATGATTTATTTAAATATACCAATTGACTGGAATAAAAACGTATAGTCCTGAATGAATTATTATAGGTTTCAACATCAAATAATAAGCATTATAACAGTCTCAATAACAAATAACCGTTCAACATTTTTTTTTTAAATTATTATTTTAATATTTTGTTTTATTCGACTTGAACTAAAATTATTCTAAAATTTTAAAAAATATGCTAGATAATATTTTATACACTTACCGGTTTGTTGAAAGTGCACATTGAAATCTGTATTATTTAAAATAAAATTAGATGATTACTTAAAAAAAAAATATTCGATACTTCCATAATTTATCAATTATTATTCCAATACAATACAATCATTATACACGAAATTTTTAGTAAAAACAATTGGCTATTCGTCAAGTTTTGTTTTATAACCTAAACAATCATTTTAATTTCGATAAGAAATTGGAAGAAATACACACATATTTACACAAAAAATAGACTATTTTGACGAATGACCATTTAGTATTTGCGTTAATATTTGTGACAAATTTATCCGTACATAGGTATATTTTTCTAAAATATTTTTTTCAGATAACATAAGCTTACACAAATTCAGAATCAACAGAATATTTTCTCAATTTATTTACACCGATCGCCATCACAGGAATGTAAAACGAGAAGATTTAATTTTTATATATATATATATATATATGTATAAACACGTGGTAAGCTCTCGTACAATTTGAGTAGGACAAATGACTGACAAACCATTCAGACCGTTTTGTGTATTATGAACCATGCGTTTGTTCAGTGTTCTCGACACGAAGTAATGGAAAGTATTGTTTGTTTTTAATATATATATATATATATATATGTAGTGTTAAAGTTCGAAACTGTGTAGTTTAATTGGGTTTGACGAGTTCGATACCGCCTGTTGGTCTCGCCTTCGTGGCGCCCTTGTATATGGGCTATATAACGTTGCCAAGGTTCGAACTGTGTGTGTGTGCGTATATAGGCGAATCGTCCTCCAACACGTTTAACGTTAAACCACCTATATGTATATGCATATTTTTTTCACGGTTCGACCGGCGATTCTCTCGATGAGCAGAGTTTCCACGACTGAGTTGGGTTCGAAATCTGTGTAGATCGCGAACACGATGCGATCTGTGGCCGTATTGGTATATTTGTCTATAAATACACGGCTGTTTGATTTTCGCCGAAACGTATTGTAACGTCCTGCGCGCGGTATACGGTTAGATTTTTGGTATGCGTGTTGGTTAACACGTGATAAGATACGCGTTAAATTTTAACAGTGGTTCTCAATCGTTGTTTGACTACGACCCGAATTCTCTCCCGAAAATCTATCGCGATCCACACGGTTTGACATTTACAGTTATAATTAAAAACACTTCTCGCGACACACCAGAAATCGACTCAGGGACACACCCCGGTGTTACGAGATGTACATACGTTTTTTCGAGACAACCTTTTTTACGGCGCGCGGGGGGCAATTTGGTGTCGTCGTAATCACTCGGATTCTATACGTAATTGTTTGAAGCCCGAGTCGGAAAACGAAAACATTTCCTGTTGTGTGTTTGAAAGACGAAATGAAAAATCGACGTATTCGACGAGTTGTTATTATACACCGGAATTTGTACAAAAACGATGTCGTCGAGAAATTAGGTAACGCGTACTTGATTTTAAACGTTCATAGGAAAAAAAAAAACGAACGAGCCCGTTGATTTTTATCACATTAAGTCAATATAATTAAACAACAGAGATGGTTTCATCGGAATCCTATGTTGTGTTTCCATTTTTTTTTTTTCTAAACTCGCCACGCGCCCGTACTATACTTTTCATTTAAAATCCCATACACGAACAATGCACTATAAATGGTTATCGGCGTGATAAAGCTTAACGGAACGACGAAATTCAATAATGAGATTATTACGGTAAACGCGTCAAGCTTTGGAACGGCACGAACAACGGACAACGCCGTCCGCAGCCCGTGTACACACGACACGAGTTGCACTCTACTTTCAACACGTATAATCCCGTTCCGTGCGGACGAGACGTATGAGATCCGCTCGCGTACACGTTATGCGCGAACAAGCTTTCGAACGATTGATTGAATCGTGTTTACACAATGGTCGTCGTTTAATGGACTTACGGGGGGTTTTGTTTGTTTGTTATTGTTGTATTTTCATAAATACGATAATAGCGTAAACGTGGCGCATTTGATATACGTAATACGGGTTAGATAACCGAAATATGTTTGGAAAATGCCGATCGTTTGTTTGTTTTATTTTCAAAATAAATTATACAAGCCATTATATTTTGTGTATTTCCCGTGTAAAAACGTGTTGTTCTTTTTCAGTAATGCGTTAAGTGAAAATTAAACATAAAGTATCTTTAATATTTGGTCTGGGAGTGATATAAGCACAAGATACTGTGTGTCAGTTTGGGATCCGGCGCCGACTTCGACAAGTTTTTTGTGAATTATTTCACAATTTTTAGTGCATTTTTTTTCGAAGTCGGTTTTATTTTATTTTTTCCAAAATCTTTTTTGTTATTTATTTTATTTACAATCGTAACATCAAGTCGCTTGTTTGTGTCGATTACGTTAGTTTAGGGCCTCCTAAAAACTTGCCCGTCCGGGCCTTCAGGGTCTCGGTCCGCCACTACTTACAAACACAAAAACATACACTTTTTTTACGGACGGCGGCGCAAAAATGATTCGACCACGATAAATATTTTGTGTCGCGTGGTTTTTTGCCCAGCAAACCTCCCCCGCGCCGCGCCGTACAGAGAGAGGAACAATTCCAACTAATAAACGTGTTCGTCGTTTCGTTCTTACAGCCGAAGACAGCGTGCCGACCGATCCGGGCTTGTGCGGTACGTTTCTGACGGTATGTGCGTGGGTCTTGGTCGTCGTGACGTTTCCGTTCTCGTTATTCGTCTGTTTCAAAGTCAGTGCACCCGTGTACACGTCGGTCGAGTACCACTCGGCTGGTTTGAGTTGACGGCGCGCGTCCAATGCACGTTAATTAATTTTTGTTTACGCAGGTGGTACAGGAGTACGAGAGGGCCGTAATATTCCGCCTGGGCCGTTTGATGTCGGGCGGGGCCAAAGGCCCCGGTAAGTAAACGCGTTCGAGCATTTTTCGTTCTAGAACGAGGTGAATATAACGCGTGTTTTCCACTAGGTATATTTTTCATTTTACCGTGTATCGACAATTACGCGCGCGTCGACCTACGGACGCGCACGTACGACGTGCCACCGCAAGAGGTACGTTTATTTGTCGTAATATTCCAGTGGGCGCGCGCGCAATTGATAACGGGTACCCGTCGAAACGTCACTGTGTGTGCATGTCAATAATACGTGTAACGTAGAGATACGATTAAAACGGTTTATGAGTAAAATGTGTTTAAAATTGTCTTATACATCGCGCGCGTACACAGTGAACGGAAATCAACACGGCCAGACTACATTCAAATATTATACGAGTATGGACGATAAGGTCCCGTAATTACGTTTATTTGCGTAGCACGTCATTTAAGCCTTCAATTATGGTTGTAAATTATACTTAGGTTTTATACCGAAGAAACGTTTTTGATGATTCGAACACGAAAAGTGCATATTTATTTCAATATTTGGTGGAGCCTCCTGTGGGTTTATAAGTCATCCGTAATTTTAACACTCCCAAAACTTCAGGTCTAGTCGTGCCTATGAATATATAATAATTGGTTCTGACACGTTCTCGCGAGTAAAATGGCAAATGATTTTTAACATTTTTACTCTTGGTCATATTTGTTCTCATCTTGGAGAGATCCGATACACTTACGGTTCTATTCCAAGACGATTTCACGACAATATAATCATCCGATTTGTATCGTAGTATATATGTTGACCGAGACCGTGTGAAATGCGATTTGACACTGTTGCAAAAGGTATTGACCAAAGACAGCGTGACGGTATCCGTGGACGCCGTGGTTTATTATCGCGTGTGCAATGCTACAATATCGGTGGCCAACGTAGCCAACGCTCATCAGTCCACCAGGCTGCTGGCCCAGACCACGTTGCGGAATGTCTTGGGCACCAGACCGTTGCACGAAATCCTCAGCGACCGCGACGCCATATCGAAAACCATGCAAGTGTCGTTGGACGAAGCTACTGAATCGTGGGGCATCAAGGTAGAACGAGTAGAAATGTGAGTTCGCCCTTGCAATTACAACTGACTTTTGGTCGACTTAACTGAATTATACTTTGGTCGACAAACCCGTAAGAATGACGACCGCGCGGTCCTACATTGAGTTTTTTATTTGCGATGAGACACGCTCATCTCGGTCCGTCACCTCTGCGAGCCTACGTGCTTACGAAAAATCAACGAATTTCGGTCCACAATGTAAATGGCCGATTCGGCTGATTTTTTATTGTTGTTGTTTAAAATGCTTTATCATATTTTTCATACAAACCGACTAATTGTATAATTTTGTCATTTATAGTAAAGACGTGAGGCTGCCGGTTCAGTTGCAGAGGGCGATGGCGGCGGAAGCCGAGGCTGCCCGAGAAGCTCGAGCCAAAGTCATAGCAGCCGAGGGTGAACAAAAAGCATCGCGAGCTCTCCGGGAAGCTTCAGAAGTCTTAAGTGATTCTCCGGCTGCTCTACAACTCAGATATTTACAGGTACAATTAAATGATGTACATATTAACATTATAAAATAATAATAAATATTGAAAATAATATACGTAGGATACATTTGATATACGCACATTTAAAAAAAAAACAAATAAAATGTAATCTAAATACTACAACTAATACTTTTGTAAATAAGAAAAGTTTAGAAATGTGGTAGGAATATAATTGGATCGCGGGATTTTAGAAAGTCCCGTAAGACTTTAGAACTGTAGCGATTGTACGTGTGTCGATTTCATGAAAAAAACCGTCAAATTTTTATTGTGACAAAGTAACTTGTTTTATATTTTAATTTTTACATAAAATACTGACACTGCGAATCAATAATATTTGTCATCAATTAAAAATAGCGATAGTTGCGACACTGAGAAAAAATATTAAACCTATTTTGTTAATACAATACTCTTTTTTGATTTTACTATGCATGATTTATTTATATATTTTTTTCCTCTAAGTCTTTTCGATAAATTTCATAAGGAGCGGTTAAAAAAAATTGTTGATACCTTTTTTTTAAACTCATTTAAAATTTTCTTTTTTTACATAAAATTGTGTTATTAATTTTTTTTTAATATCTTATCTTTAAGTTTTTCATACAACATAGGTTGAAGTGCGTCTGAGTTTTTATTGTTTTAATAAAACACATGTGCGATATTAATTATTTGTTTTCCAGACATTGAACACAATATCAGCCGAGAAGAATTCAACTATAATATTCCCATTGCCAATCGATATAATCTCATTTTTTACAAGACCACGGGAACCACGAGAATCTCAACATCATCGTCATGACCAGGAAGGCAGTTAAACCGTAAACATCAACTTAACCACACGTTGAACATGACACGTATAGCTGCAGAACAATGATGTTAATGAACTATTAAATCGATTATTTACTACACACATAATAATAATCGGATATATTATAACCATATAATTATGTAGTAGATAGATTGACATGAAATTCTCATAATTATTATAAGTTGCAAACCAATAAATCCATAAAAACGATTAACATATACATAATCATATTGAATGATTTTCGTTGTATAATTTATGTGCGTTTAGATATATAATTATTATGCACAGAAACTATTAAATTATCTTTTAAAAATATATTATGTTTGTACATGAAAATTATATTTGTTATTAATAATACAAAATTATAGGACTTTCTAATTAATATGAAGACTTTATTCTTGTTGCAACTATGTCTTATGTAGGTATAATTGTTAAGTATTTGGAAATATTATTATAGCGCAATTTTTATCAACTTATTTGATATTCGATAAATGTATTAGTTTAATTTAATGACGATAATTAATAACAATGGATTACGATTAGAATAATAAGTAATACAAATGTTATACTCGGGAAACATGGTATAAGTAAAAGTACTCATTGAATATATACTTAGGTGTATGAACAATGCAGTCTGCAATTGTATATTTTTATTATAAAAAAAAATTATTGATTTCTCATGGTTTATTTGGTAATTTTATAGTATATATCTGATATATGTATTTAATTTTGCGTTAAAATAATATACATAATATATTATATTATTATAATTATATAAATGCTTATAATTGTTATATTAATTTCAAAATAATTAATAAATATAACATTTATTTAAAGAATCTCATTCATTATTATTATATTTTTTGTATGTTTGATGTAATATAACATATGTTTTACTTATTTATATTAAAATGTATAATGCACGAATTTTAATAATAAAAATGTTTTTGATAATAATAGTAAGAGTTTCTATAAAATGGAAAATTTATTTGGATCTGTTGTAACCAATAGTATATTTAGGATTTTTGTCCTCGGACTAAAATTATTTTTAAACTTGAAAAACTGTTTGGTAGAAAAACTTCTCAATTATATATTAACTCAAAAGCTTTTTCAAAGACTTATCGATATATATATCAATATATATATATCAAGCTGTTTTCTTCGATAAATATTAACATGCTTTTAATGGGACCATTTTGTTTTCATTAACTAATCAGGTGTATCCTGAAATGGACACAATAATTTGAAAATAATGTACTTAAACTATTAAAATAATTTTATTTTTGGAAGAAGCTGCAGTCTACTTTCGCACTTTTACACTATTAATTGTTGTTAAATGAAAAACGTGTATATGTATTTAAAAAGCTCATCATATGAAAGTTTTCTTTTTTCTAGCTTCGATTTCTTATTCGGATTAACTCTATCCAAAATTTTCATGTAGATAGTTACTTTAAAATCAACTTAATTACTGTCATCAAGGAGCAGGACCGTTGTCTTGTTCGTTTCTTAGTAGTTGAAAAGTCTGCAATTCCCCCATTTTTCTATGGCCTGCCGTATTGAATAGCGTTCATATTCTTTATCGGTTCACGGGTAATTTATATAAAAACTAAAACTTTTATAAAAAAAATGTCTACAAATTAGCCGTCCCACATATTTTGTCATCGGAGACATTAAGGAGGCATACAATTATATTGTAATAAATGTAATATTGAACAAATTCAAGTAAGTAAATAAAAAAATATATTTAACTAGGTTACTTAATCCGGGTGTGCAAGTATAACTTATTCAGTGATTAAAACTGAATAACTTGCTCATCTTTGCTTATGGTAATCAACCATTGGTTCCTTCGTAAAAAATTGTTTTGCTACGTTTCAATAAAAATATTTTTAAAAATCCAACTATAAAGTGTGTTCGGTATTTTTTGACGTCACGTTGGTCACATCGTTGCCATTGATCTCACGTGTATTTTCCCGCGGTTTTCGTTATTTTTGTTCTTATCAAAGTCGCATGAACTATTATGTTGCAACAAGGCAACGGTTCGATTGTTCTCGATTCGCGAAAGAAAATTTATACGAAATATGTGAATTATTTTCGTCGTTATTATTAATCATTTCACGCGATTCGTCGACCCCAAACGTAACGTAACGGTCGCGTGAAATGGCGTTGGTTCACGCCGAGCTGACGGCTACATGCAATTCACTGGGATGCGCTGGAGCTGAAAAATACTGCATCGATCCGCAATGCTCGGGTACGCGATTAAGAAATATACTCGACACGTTTTTTTGTTTTTCATGTAACGGAATTGCGGTAAAAATGTTTTGTTTTGTTTTTTATCTGCAGAGGCCGTTCGTGACCTGATCAAATTTCTGAGACGCGATGGAGACGATCACGAGACCCGTCGCTTCCTCGGCGCTGCCAATATCGTCGAGACTGACCTGTTACCCATACTTCTGGTTGATGAATATTCGCGCAAATCGGAACTGTTCGACCTGATCGTACGACTGCTGGTGAACCTCACGACGCCCGCACTGTTGATATATAACGAACAGGTGCCTGTCGAGAAGATTCAGAGCCAATATTACTTGCAAATGGTGTCACACCTGCAGAAGTACAAACGAGCTTTTACCGATGTCGCTGTGTGGAAAATCATTGTGGACAAATTGGCAGAAGTCATACAGGCTGTAAGTTGTCCCGTGCTATCGGTTATTACATGATAGTTAAAGATTTAACGTGTTTCCTATGTATTACTGTCTTCGCGTAGGAGTATCATGAAAAAGGTGAAGAAAAAGTGTTGTCTACGGTGAGACTGCTCATTTTAGTTCGCAACATACTTCATGTGCCTGCAGATAATGATGCGGAGTGCAGACCTGATAATGATGCCAATTTGCACGATCAAGTAACCATCTAATTAAAAATATTCTATACCTAGTTATAGTAATAAATGTTTCATTTCTTTATATTTTCAGGTGTTATGGGCAATGCATCAAAGTCAACTTATTGATATCATCATGTATATCGTATGTTCAGATAATGAACAACAATACTATTTACATGCACTAGAAGTAAGCATTTAAATCAAACAATAGTGCAATGTACTATAAATTAAAGTCAAAAAGTACTTTTGTTATTTATTTTAATTACATTGTATAGATCATTTCACTTATGCTTCGAGATCAAAACGCTACAGAACTTGCAAACGCTTCTATCAATCGTACTGAAACAGAAAAACAAAGAGATGAACATGAACTTAAAATAGTATTGGAAAAAGAACGAAAAGAAAAATTGGATAAGCTTAAAAAGTATAGTGGATCGCGTCATTCGAGATTTGGTGGTCGGTTTGTCGTTTCTGGTATGAAGTCAATTGGTAATAATGAAATGGTTGTTTCGTCAATGACTTCTAACTTCAATAAAGCTTTTGATCGATACAAGGTTTGTAGCAACCAAAATTATTATTTTATAACCGATTAATATTGATTTTTTTTTCCAGAAACCACTTAAAACTCCTCGCAATAGAATGGCATTGAAAGATACTGGTATCGAACGAAAATCTGCATTTAGTGTTAGATTATTCTTAAAAGAGTTTTGTGTTGAATTTTTACACGGATCTTACAATACATTAATGAAACATGTTAGAGTAAGAATTCCTTGTTAAATTTTAAATAAATGTCTTTTAATTATATGTATATATTTTTTATTTTTTATTTTAGGAAATGTTAGTACGATCAAAAAGTCAACCCAATGATGAATCTTATTATTTTTGGGCGATGCAATTTTTTATGGAATTTAATCGCTGTTACAAATTTGAAATTAAATTAGTCAGGTAATATTTATTTATTTACTATTATAAAGGATCAGTACTAGTTGGGCTTGCATTTATTTAAAGTAAATCATGTATGACTTATAGAGTAAAACGTTTTTAAATAAAATATTTAGTATTTTTTTTTATCTAATAATGTATATATAATAAATTTGTTGCAGTTTGATAAAATTTTAATCAATTTGACAATTAAATTGACAATGACCCATTGTTTGTAAAATCAGTTTTAGAAAGTTGATATATAAATATCTATTGTTGATAGCAACATTCATGATTATTCGCTATTTAACTGCCAATTACGATCATGAATATTTTTATTTCTATATCTATAATCATTATATTTATATTTATAATCATTTTATATTTATAAAAAAGTTCTGTAATAATTTACTTGTAATAAATATGGTGTATTTCAATTTTTGAAGGTGACAACTTCTGAGCCCTAATCATTAGTCATTGTCAATTAATTTTAGGTATGTTTTTCTTATAACAACATTTTAATTTGTTCTCAGTGAAACTATGGCTTTAAACATATTTCATTTTGTTCAAGACCGTATTGAAGAAAGCCGTGAAAAATTAATTACTGATAAAAAAAAAATTCCTATTTGGTCTAAACGCATGCATTTAGGACTTAAAGCTTACAAAGTAGGTACACTAATACACATAAAAAAATTATTCCAGATTTCATTATGTAGGTAGTATCACAGACTTAGATTTATATTTATTTTAACACTATTGTTTTATGTTTAGGAATTAATGGAAACATTGTTAATGATGTTTAAAAGTCAAGATTTGACATTGAAATCTAGTGCTAGAACAATTTTAACAAATTTGTTCTATATGGTGGAATATAGAGACTTGTTATTAGGTTTATTAAATTTGTATGATGAAGTAAAATTCTCTCGGTAAATATTACTATTTCATTACATTTTATAAAAAAAGAAAATCATTTATTATAACTATGTTTTACATTCTAGAATGTACCTAAAGGATCTCATTGAAACTAATCATGTTTTCATGAAATTACTAGAATATTTAGGGAATAAACAACGTAACTTAATTGTACAGTGTAAACCGAAAAAAAATATGAAGAAGAAGACAACGAATAATTCCAACAGTGTGTATTTATTGCATTATTTATTTTCAATTTCTGTTTTGTAAACTATAATTATTTGTTTATTGTATTTTAGAGTCTAAAGTCACTTCCCAAGATGGTCCAGAAGATAATGATACAATGTGGACAAATTTCAGTCCTGGTCTTAAAGAAATTATTGAAATGCGTGAACTGGTCATTGATACTATTGAGGCGAGACCTTATGATCCTGTGTCGGATGTTCCGATGGATGATCAAAAGTAATTTAACATTTTTATTTTTAAATAAATAAATAAATATATTTTTAATGCAATGATGATGATTGCATTTGTTAAGAGTTGAAGCTATGTGTCGTATACGAATGCATATGAGAAATAAACGTCTAGAAGAAGCTGTAAAATTATTGAGAGCATCTAGGTAAATAACAATAATTTTTTGTTTACTTTTACTGATTTTTAACCCTAGTTGTTTCTAAGATTTTATTAAAAAAATATTGAGTAATTGTATCAATTTATATGTTTAGAGAAGTTTGGCCTGAAGATAATTATTTTGGAAATTCTGGGCTAAACAGTGATGAAGAATTGGACATTTTTAAACAAATATTTTATGCGGATCTTGCTGAGCCCGCAGGTAGAACTTAGACATTTATATTTTCAAAACAGTGTGTTATTTAAGTGTTTGCTTAATTAGTATTTTATTTTAGGTTATGATAAAAATTCGGCAGAATCTAATGACCAAATTAGAAATGAAGACAATGAAACCGATGGTATTTCCGATAATGTGAATTATTAATTTTTATTGTTATTTAATTACATATAAACACAATAATATTATTTCAATCAATCTATTAAATGTGTTTAATTTTTTTTTACAATAATTAAAATTATTGTATAAGTATTCAATATATATATTCGCAAATCAAATTATTTTTTAGAAGAAGAATATGAAGAGGCTAGTCAAGTACGATTGGAAGAGACAAATTTTGAATTCAAAGATTTTGTAAAAAAGTTAGATTTGTTTTGAAAATTTGTTGTTTATTATTTATAATAATTTGAATTATAATTTTTTTAAAGATTTGCAAAACCCAAAATCTTACAAAACTGCTGTCTGCTTTTAAAAGAATTTGATACAAACAGTATATTCACCAATCATGCGATAGTAAAACTTCTTCATCGTATCACGTATGATTGCAAGTACAGTGCTTTAATGTTTCAAGCATCCGTTTTTCGTGTTTTCCAGAAAATATTTTTGTCCAAAAACCCAAACCATAAAGTAAGTTAATACTAGTACACAATTGAATATTTTGGATTTAGTATTATAAATTCTTTTTTTTTTTAGGAACTTAAACATTTTGCCACATTCATCATTAGGAAATTCACAGACACGGCTAAACAGAACAATAAAGTGTTTATGGAATTATTGTTTTGGAAAGATTTGAAAGTAGCATATGAAATTGAAGAAGGATATAATGTGGAAGAAAAGAAGTTTACAAATTGGAGTGAGGAACAAGAAGACGAATTACACAGATTGCATGAAGAATACTTACAAAACATGCCTGAAGAAGGTGAATACACTGCAATTAGGATTTTTTTACTGTTAATAGTATAATGATTAATATTATAGATGAGTTGATTTGGATCTGTAATAATCTGATTAGAAAAGACCGTTCAAAAGTCAGCATTACTAAAAAAATTAAACAGCTCGGAATCGTTCTTATAAGAGTAAGAATGTAAAATTATAAAATAGTTTAAATTTTATATTTCTGAACATTTTTTATTTTCCCAGAAACATAAAAGACTTGTTAAAGAATTTTCTGAAGCTGAAATTGTACAAATCACTCAGTTGTTTAACGAATCCAAAGAGACAAATGATCCAATTGGTTTCATTATGGATAAATTGGATGTGAAACATCCGAAAAAACACATAATTAGTAAGATACTCGAATTGGGTTTGGTCACAGATCCTAAAGAACTGAGGAAAAAACGATCGAAAAATTCTAATAAATGTAAGTCACTATTTTCATTGTGTGTGTTCTATACATATACTATATATTATATATATTTGTAGCTAATGAACAGAATAATTCAAGTGAAGAGAGTGATAATTCTGACAATGAAGAACAAATAGATTTTACTTACCATAGTTTAACGTCAGTTTATGTAATGAATGCTATTAAAAAAGTAATCGATAAAAACATGAAGCCAGCTCTATTGTGGTTGGTTGAGAGCTTAAATGAAGCAGTGGATGATTTGGATGTAGTTGAAACTGATATACCTTTGTTGCCGTTGACAGACGAATGTATGACGGCTGTTAATGACATTGATTTCCAAGAAGTGATGATAATATTAGGAATACACAAACCTTCAAGTATTCAGGTAACACTTATTTTGTGTACATTTTTATTTGTGATAAAACTAATTAAATGCTTTTTTTATATGGAAATTTAACATGACTCCTCATTATTTCAGGAAGTATATTGGCGCATACCAGGTAGATGGCAAGCAAATGATATTCGTCAACGATCTGTAGTTATTACAAACATAATTGAAGGAAAGTTTGTGGTTGACGACAATATGATAAACAGCAGAATGGACGACAGTAGTGATGAAGATGTGAAAGACACATTTGACAGAATAAGAAAATCTTTTGTGAGGAATTATGCAAATTGTGATACAGAAACTGCAGATAAATCTTTAAAATCTAGTTCTTCTTCTGTTCTAGAAGAACCAGATAAAGAAAATATTGGATTTAGTAGGAAAAAAGGTCTTAATAAAAGAAAGTTCTTATTAGAAGACGATGACAGTGAACAAGATATACTTATCCCAGTTAAAAAGAAAATGCCGTTGGACGATAGTAGTGATGAGGTTGATAGTGACACTGAGAAGATTGTTTCGATGAAAAAGAAATCGCTGTTGAACGATAGCAGCGACGAGGAAGACAGTTTTATATTTATGAAAGAAAATATTGTTTCCATGAACAAAAAGAAAATATTGTTGGATGATAGTGATGAAGAAAACATGCCTATAGATATTCAAAGTGAACTGGTGTCCAAGAATAACAGCGACGAAAGGAATATTGATATGAAAAAAAATAACATTGTTTCATCTAATAAGATGAAAGTGTTAACAGAAGACATTGATGAAGACCACCATGTACTTACTGCTGTTCAAAAGAAATTGTCATTGGAAGATAGCGATGAAATAGATAGCGGTAATGAAAGGTCTCAAATGGACACAAGTGGAGTGGATAAAAGGGATGGCGGTGACAAAAAAAACCTGCCATTGTTGGAGAGCAGTGATTCTGAAGAGGAAATTGGTATGAAAAAAATCAAACGTTTCGTAAACAATGACAGCGACTAAACATGTCAATCAGCATTTTATTTTCAAAAGTAAACAATAATATTAAAATAATAAACAATTTAAAAAATATATGTAGATATAATGTGAGCTATTTCTTAATTCCCAAAATTCCCTATTGCAATCTCACGTACATTACTTTTACATATATTTTAAATTACTCGAGTTTATATATAAATAATAATATCATATAAATATAAACATGTATAAATAATATATTTCGGATATAATCTTATACAAATACAATAAATATATTTAAATATGATAGTGTTAAGAAGTATTCATTCGTTGTTACATTTAATTAACACAACAAATAAAAAAATAATTGAATAACTAATATAATATATTAGTTATAGTATATATAGCATAGTATAGTATTATATAGTTATTATAGTACACTATACTAATGTGTATAGAGAGGTGGTGGTAGAGATGGCAACTGGTAACAATATAATATTGTATCTTTTTTTTTTTTTTACGGAGTACAAGAATATATCTTTTGCATGGCTGGCGGTATGGTCTCCTTTGTTTTCGAATTGGCCAACAAGCAATCTCCTAGAAGTCGCGGACAAGAAACACGACCTGACTGAATGCCGTTGGCGGTCATAAGCAAGTCATAATTAATTTCATCGTTGACGACTGAATCCTGTCTATAAAGGACAAAAAAAAACATGACATAATAATGAGTTTAAAAATCATGGTGCGCTGCGCGCATACTTGTAGGCCGGGTGATCTTGGACGAAGTGTCGTATCCAACTGGCAGTCGTGTCAATCTCACCGGAAGCGCGTCTCGATATCAGTTTAAGATACTGTTGGATGGTGCAATGCGTGTCGGTATCTACTTCCATGCTGGACAGGTAACTGTGAATTAATGGAATGATACCAGGAAATTCGCCGGTCTGAAAATATAATTTCCATTCATTACATGCGTAAGTCACAATGTGAACGTTGGTACATAGGTTTAATATTATTGTGACAAAATTTGGACACTCTTCAAGTGTTTCTTTATTTTTTAATTTATACAAATAATCGTTATAATATATTGTTATTACTTAGTAAATAATAAAATATGATATTTTTAACATTTTTCAATGTTTATTTAATAAATTAATAAAAAATGGAAAACTGTAAAACTGTAAAATATCCACCATTAAAAAATACTTATTAATTTGAGATCCCTCCGCCTTGACATCAATTTTGTTGATATTGGAATGTACATTTGTGAGTCGAGAACAAATCATGTAAAGTGTTTGGGTGAATGAAACCACTTTCAAAATTAATTTTATTTGCACAAATTTTAAAAATTCAGTATAAAATTGTAAACATCACTTTACCAGACCAAATCTATTATGTTTTCAATACTTTTGGTTTTTATTTTATTTTATTTGCAAACTTACACACATAACACTAGCCACTAAATCAAGTGTAGAAAAATATGCATATTTCTTATCAATTTTTTAAGGTCATGTTAACTACATACATTTGTGTAACTTCATTTGCCAATAATCATACCAAAATAAAACCATTAATTTTTTAGTTAGAAAGAAAATACTGTTTTGTACATGACAGTAGTATTTGATATTTGCCCCGACTTCCTTACCACACCCCACAATAATATTTGGTGCTTGTGTAATGTGATGTTTTACTTTTCCGTTGATGATTTCGTTTATGGACATTAGCGTGTACATGGCGTCTTCGTTGGAACTATTAACATTAATGCATGTGGCTTTGGATGCTGACGTTATGTTTTTACGAAACCAAAACTTTTCAGTAAGTGTAGCTGATCGTTTTTGAGCTTTTGACATGTTTTCATCGACCTGCATATGCAAATCAATATAGTTATTACATAAATTGCAATGTTATGTATGGTGTATTTAATAAAGCATTTTAAATAATAAATGTTAAATACTAAATACAATTATTTTTTTTAAAATTAATAACAATAATCTATTTTCTCCAATACAGTATACATACTTTACTGATGGGAATGATGAAGTTTAATTGATATGACAGAATAACCCTGGTAAGTAATACAACGAAGCACACAATCGCGGCGTTTTCAAAGTCGGTCAGTTGTACTTCGCAAGGTCTGAACTCGACGCGCCAACCAATCGTTGACTTGGGCGGCGGAGGTTTGAACCGCATGGTCTGCCAGTTTGTGGATTGTATGTTCTACAAGAGAGAAAAGTAGACTAATATAATAATCCTCTATATATTTTTGTTTCAATAGTATTATGATTATAAATCAGAACTATAATAAAATATATTAAATTAGTATCTATATAAATACAGTAAACTTTATTTGATGGAAAAACAGTAATTGTTTTATATATTTGTTGTAAGATCACAACAAAAGCCTATAACATTAGGTTTAAAACATTACTATTTGATATATATTGGTAGTTTGATTTTTTTTTTTGAAAACACATTTTGTAACACATCAAAAATAAAAAAAATATCAATATACGTACAAAAAAAATTTTTTTTATTATGAAAAATGAAATATATTTTACTAATGTAAAGTATTAAAGTATGCGTATTTAAATACTTTTTAAAATCTATTCTCAAATATTCAATTTTGTTTTAAACTTAAAAGTAATATAAAATAATATCATTGTACATAAACTGACTAATAACTGGTAAAAATTAACACATTTAACAATTGATAAAATATTAATATATCAAACATAAAATATATCAATTTGTTATAAAAATATAATAAAAACTATACTAATTGCTCCTAGCATAGTTTAAAAATAGATAATTTAATAATCGCAAAGTTCCTTTTCCCTAAATACAAACATGATTTGACAACACTGAATTCAAGCTCAATTCAAGCAACTTTTAGCTCAAGAATACAAAAGTATAATAAAATTTTGGCGTGGCGCTTTAACATACCAAATTGAAATTTGTATAGAATAAAAATAATAGAAATTTCAGCTATTTGAGCTTATAAACTAAATTATTTTAAACAAAATAACTTACAGAAGAATTGATAAATGTGCAGACTGGCTAGCTGCTTGCTTAAACCTATATAAAATTACACACAAAAAAAAAAAAATCTTAACGATAATGTGAATATAATATAAACTTGGTTATTTGAGCTGTGTGAGTAACACACAAGTATAAAACAATAATCATACCGTACAATATTTTTAAACAATGCAAATTCGGCAACAATGGTTAAAAAAAACAAGGGCGTTGAACTTTTGACAATAATATAATATGTAATAATAATAATAATGATGATGTAAGCAGATAAAACTAATAACAATTGTGCGTGTGTATGGGTGGCCAGTTAACTGAGTATGGTCTTCATGAATATTCATTGTCGGCAGTGTGGCAGGGAAAAACTGTTCAATTTATGAGGCATCAACACTTCTATTATGATTTACATATGACATTTTGTATCTACGTTACAAATATTTTTTTTTTTTTAAAAAATATACCTAGATTAGTTGCGTCATATAATTATATTATACTTATATACTAAACTACGGGTGAAAAAAAATGAGTAAAATTGAAATCTGAAAGGAAATGAAACTACACATACTTCAAAGTGATCCATTTCGACGGTGTCGTCTTGGTGCACCTTCTCATTGAATAGAGACACCGTGTCCCTAATGAATAGATGGGCCACATGTTGAGCCATTTGATGATCGATGTTGGCGTTCTTGAGTTTTTCGTAGATCTTTTCATCATACACTAACGGCACATCGTTAAACCTGCAGCAAAATTGACATGTCTACACAATAATACTACAGATCGATCACCTGTTAAACTTGGAAATTTTCTTTACTTTTCGCCTTGATTCGATAGGTACAACGTGGTGGAGTCATACCGCGATTTGGGTATCACGAACTTGTCTGTGGTCAGTGGTTCCAAACCTCTCTCTTGTCGCGTACGGCAGTCCACAGACCGGGATATCACGTCCCACGGCAGTCCACGTCCGTGAGGTACCCTCGAAAAATGGGCGACGCCGCCGTCAAAGCCAACTGAAATGCGCAAAAAATAAGTCCATGTATCAGTTTTTCTTTTCATTTAAATATATCATTTCAATATACCATCATAAGCGCTAAAGATTTCTTAAATTTTTATTTATTTTTCGAAATAAAATTCTTTTCGGTTTAAGCATACTAAATGACAATTGACGATTGATAGATACTCACTAAAATCGGACACAGAGGAGTCAGTTGGTCGTATAAGGTCCGCGCTTCTTTGATACAACACGCCTGAAACACGTTCAAATAAGCTTTTAAACATATTTCGCATTTCGCATCACGAATACGTAAAATGTGCATATTATAATATTCATATATGTATATGTGTAAAACCGAATCGCTTATACTTTTATATCCGTTTATTCGTAATTTTTAAAAATATTTTACTCATTTCATTTCGCTTATAGACACTACTCGTCAAAAACCTAACAGTTAAACGGCCTTATTTTATTCTTAATATATATTATACGTACACGGAAACTGAAACTAACATTCACGTCGGTAGATGTACACATTTAGGAGACATAAGGTTCAAATATATGATTTTTTTTTGTTATTGATGTCGTATGTGACCTACCGGAATAGTTAAAAAAAAAAAAAACGAATACACGTACTTCGTCGTTTTGATTAAGAAATCGTCATTAATATTTTCTAACATTTTTGATATTGTAAAGTCCAAAATATTCTCTACAATGAAATATCAAATAAAACATTAATTTTAATCGCAATATATTGTTGTTGGACGTCACTATTAGAAAATCTAACCGTTAAATAATCTTTTTGTATTCTCGTCATATGCTCTGCGTATATATGTCATAAAGGTGACTAAGAATCACACGGGTACACGAATTGATGAGACTAGGTCCGTATGGTAGGTGTAGGGGAAGTGGAAGGGAATTGCTCCCAGCAACAAAAAAAAGTTGATAAATTAGTGAAATTTGTTAATACATATTTTGAATATTCAATACATTTATTATTACTATGTATTATAGCTACAAATATTTAATGTTCAATTGTATATTTTACTATAAATATCGATGTTGTTTGTATATAGGTTCGTATTTAAACATTACAAACGGACGTCAAATAATATCCGCTCAGTACAAAACTATTCGAATTTGCCGAGAGATAATAAATAATTAACACTTTGTCAATGATTTTCGTGGCGACCGATTCGTCCGCAAGTCTAATTTTTTTATTATCATTTATTAAATTGTTCGGAATATAAAATATATAAATTTTATATATACCTGAAACGTCATCTGTAGACAACAACAGCCCATGCCAAAAGCCATCGCGTCCATGTACACGTGATCGGGCAGAGCCGCATTCAAACTGTCTGTGTCTCCGCCAATAACGCTAAAATCCTCTTCGAACGGACTCGGAGTATTTTCGTCTTTGAAAACTGTAAATCACAAATTTAAATAACATTAAAAAAAAAAAAACTACGAACTCTCGTATGATATTAACATCGTCCTCATTAAACATTTATAATAGGAAAAAAACTGCACCTCTAGAAATATAAAAGAATACATTTTTGCACTAAATATATTTTTAAAATTCAAAATACTACGAATAAACTTCAATTATTCGGTCTACATAAACAAAAGCAATTAATTGTAATTTAATCCAATATTTATATCAGTCACAAAATTTATATAATTGTTAAGTTGTATATTATTAAAAATTCTTCTCCAAGTTATAAATGAACATTTTTCACACTTTTCTTAAATTCATTGAACAAATCGTGCATAAGTGAATTGAAATTTAAAATTTTATTTCTCATATACGTACGGAATAAAAAAAAAAAAGGGTCGATGTTCCGATATTTGTAATATGGTGAAAAGGATGTCGAGTGAATTTTTTTTGCAGTTTTTTGTAATATCGTTTGTCCAAATCGGACATGTACGAAGTTAATTACATGCATAGGTCTGTTGTGGGAGGAGGGAGTGAATGAGAAATGAAATGCCAAATATTTGTAAGAGAAATTCGTTCTTGTTTAAATAAAATGTTGTTGGATTTTTGCAGGGCTTGGGAACCTGCACACGTATGTCAAACAAATATTTAGCTAATTCGCAAATTAACCATTTTTTCTTTTATCGTTTTTAAATTTGACCATGTATTTCGATAGGTACTACCAAGTAACGTATGATGTAAAAACCAAACGGTATTATTTTAGTATTTAATCTAATTTTAATTCGCGTATTGTGTATTTTTATGATAAGAAAAAAACAAAAAAATATTTAGCAAGTACATATGTATGTAAAAATGTTTAAAAAAACTACGACAAATTTAAGTGTAAAAAAATCAATACGTGTTTCTGTATTGAAAAATATTTTTTAAAAGTATATCTAACATTAAAATACTCAATCTAATCATAATGGCCATACATATATCAATAACTAAAAAACGTATGAATGTCTGTAATTTAAAATATTTGGGGGAAAAAACTACGTCCAAATATGATTATAACTCTGAGACTACTAACTTATTTCACTTATACATTTTCAATAATAATTTATATATACATACATAGGTGTAACAACTATTAATATATTAATCCCAAACCACTAAGTGATATTGATTATTTATGTTTATAGTTTTTAAATATCACTGTTATAATAAAATAAATCATAAAATGTATATGAATGTTATATATTATACAGTTGTGACCCAAACTGACTTATTCATTAAATAGCAATTGTACTATCTAAATTTAGACATTAACTTTTCATAAAATTTACCTGACAATGCACTATGTATATGCAAATCATGTAAATTTACTGTTGTTAATATATAATATATATATATTACTACTGGGGATTTCCTTAAAAATATAAAAATATATATGTAAAATGCGCCTGAAATAATAGAAATATGCGTTAAAAAAAATTTTTTTTCATAATTAGGTATATATTTAATATTTATTTTACTTAAAATTTGTTTATGAGTGAATACAATAGTATATGCTTCATAAATAATTTCTGATAATCAATGTAGGAAATTTTGTCTTGTTAATATTTGTCTTAAAAATGTATGTATTTTTTGTTTTAAGCATATTAGAAGTGCATATAAATATGATCAAAAGTACAGCTAAAATAAAATAAAATTCAAAATTTATATTTAGCAATATTATATTTGAAACGAATTTAATAATTTTACAATAGTGTAGTTTTATATACATACAATTTAAATAATATTACTTAATTCACCAAACGCATATAGTCTTAATGATGCATTCGAAAAACACGAGAATTTAAACAAGTAAAAACGCTTGTTTTCGAATACTACTGGATAATTTGAAAATGACGTCTTTGAAAAACAAACTGTTCAATTTTCAACTTATAAAACTATTATATTTTATACGTTTACTGTCAAAAAAATAATAAAAACACATTATTGTGCAGAATAAGTCGTGAGATTTGGTCTGCTTCTAAACCAAATGTTAGTGTATTTTCAAAACAAGTATAGGTACCTAAAGAGTATAGGTCAAACCACTTAATAAAACTACATCATACAAAGGGACGTGGTGGTGATACATTTTTATATACACAAACAATATATACCTACACTCCAGTGGTTCTCAACCTAATCGCGACGAATTTCGAACAATGAGATTGTTTATGATTTCTTCGATGAATTGAATTTGTGTACCTATTTGTAATTTTATACTGAATTATCGTTTCCTCGGACATTTTTACCGACTGCTATATAAATATTGCGATGAATTTAAAAACCGCCGACCTCCGGACACTTTTGAACATTCGAGATTATATTAAATATTAAATTTAAAAAAAAAAAAGAAACAATAATAATAATCTTTTGTTTTTAAAAATATTTACTTGGAATGTTTATGGCAACTCGTTCGCCTCTCCTCTGCCGTATGTTCCTGGTAAGAGTGACGAACCTCGGGTGTCCTTTATAGATCGCCGAGTCCGGTATGAACAACGATCGCGAAACGCCGATTTCGGGCGTTGGTTGATCAACGGGCCACGTGAACTCCGGACTCCCAAGCCTGCACACAAATTGCGTTCCCATGCGTGCATATTTTGTTATATCTGTCTGGGCCACCTGAAATTACAAGCCCAAAACACCGAATCCAGTGCGTAGATTTTTCTAAAGCGCTCGTGCGATGTTCCTCTTCCACCTTCCCTTTACTTGTTCAACACCCGTTCCAGCCCGTCGACAAAACACTTCGTCAAACACGTCCCAATAAAGAAATTACGCATATGATATTTGTTTAGAAAACAGATCGAAAATATCGTAAATACGCACGGGAATATTTTAGGTGTGGGTACATATTCTTTTGATTATATTGTCATCACATTGCAGTCTACTCGGAAGGTTGTATCCTGCGGGTAAATCCGTAGTAAGTTGATTCCACGGGAAACGAGAAGGTTTAAGTACGTGCCTAATAATAAAACGGGTGCAAAAACGTATTGTATATTATGTATGTGCGTGAATGGGCAGTGTACAGAAACGTAAATCATAACTATTGTTAAAGATCAAAATATATTGAATTAAATATTTGATTTTTTTCAGTACCTAACTCGGCAGGTCCAGATGGTTATTTCTAAGACGATTTTTGTATAGAATATAGTTTTGATTTTAAAACGAATTTGGAATATTTACTTGTATCACAATGGACAAAGGGATTGTACGTCAATGGGAACCGTTAATATTCATATACAATTTATACGATCAACCTAGGTCAGACGTGTCAAACGTTTGTTCAGTAATGTAATAATATATAATGGCGAACTTCTGGAGGGGACGACGTCGCAGGTCTGAACTGGTTATTCAAGGTGACAAGTGGTATGTTATATACAAACGTTTTTTTTTTTAGTGTAAAAGTTATGCGAGATGACATTTTGTTGTTGATTTTTATTTTCCGTTGTTATATATACGGTCGTATTATGGAGTATAATATAGTTAAACGACAATACTTCAATTCGCGATCGTTCGAGACTATCTGTACATGTCGTCAGAGAAGTGTCGCCAGTCTAATATAGATTATTTATCGTTTATCGTCATACTGCACCGGCAATTATAAATAGGAGGGCATACGTATGAATAGATACCTGGGAAAATTGGTGATGGTCATCAGCACTTCATCTGGGCCGAGCAGTTGTTGTGCTTCTTCCCTGCGATACCGCATGTTTGCCTCGACGATGTTAAAATGGGCGAGAAGTCCACCGTACGGTTTTCCAGGCGTGCCCTCGATCATGTACGATCCGTACTCGGGCCTCCACAGCGATTTAACGTTGCTGCAAGAGGAAAAACAAAATATAATACATATATATACATATATATATATACAATGTATATATGTATATTATACATGTATATATATATGTTACTTGACTTTTGAAAAAAAGAACGATTCAATCAGTAAAAATTTTACAAATCTCTATAGGATTATTGTTATCATTTTACAACTGAATTATAACAAAAGTATAACGAAAAATCGATTTTGTTAAGCACTACAGGTTTGACGCCGTAAATAATTGTTATGTAATTTTGTTATCCCGTGTTATAAAACTATGTATATTAATAGGTAATATTATTAAAAATCAAAAATCAAATTCTTTGCCGGTATAAATAGTCATGCGAAACTATTTTGGAATATTCCTACGCCTACCCAAATTTTTGCAATTATGATGATTCAACATAACATAATAAACGATATACTTAATAATAATGTATTATAATTTTTTTATCTTTAATGACAAACTAGACGTCCTTGTACTGATATTCTATACATATACTTGTGTATATATATATAAATAATGGATGGTCAAAAATATCGATTTTGAAATTATATAAACACACGAACAATGAATAATTCAAACAGTTTTAAAATAACTTAAAAAACTTTTATTTCACCAGTACATATTACCAATAAATTATGAATATATAAACTATAAATAAGTTATCAATTTTTTTAGATCAATATACAGTATCGGGAGACTGACGTCTGAGATTATTATTATTATTACACACACACATATATACGCAGATGGGATTGTAGACATTTTTTTTAACTATTGAAAAGTATAAACAACGGAGACTATAAGAACGGGCGAAGATCAAGTTTTACGCAATCGCGTAATTATATTGTTATACGCATTACGTAACACAATATGATATAATATAGCATACAATAATACGTTAATAAATATGGGTTGGGCGAATCATGAACAAAAGTGAGTAATGTTGCATTTTAAATCAAAATATGAACATTTCGATATTTCCATCGATCTTATAAATAATTTTTTTCCTTAAAAAGTGACGACATTAAACGCGTTGATTAACATATATTATAATATATTGCAAACGTATTCGTACACGTTAATTAAGTGCTTATATTGTCTCGCGGTATTGTCCAAAATAATATATATTATAATACATTATACGTTTTTATTCGACACTAAACAATAGTTTTCACAAAAGATTTGATTGTTATTTAATTTTTATCAAACGTAGTTTCTTCATTGATCGTGATAAGTATACTAAAACATTAAATCATTACAACCCACTCATTATAATATTTGTTAAAAATTAAAATCATGAATAAGATACGTATAAAAGTATAAGTATTTACTGTATACTATATTAATTACTTATTAAATATATGTGTAAAACACGCGGTCTAAATTATTTCGTCGGAAATTGAAGATAAGTATACAAATACATAGGATTACATAGTAAAAATGTATATAATACACAGTGAAAATGCCAATTACAGGTTAGCTTGTATGCTTGTGTTATTAAAAAAGTACAATAAATAAAAAAACCAAACAAAATTACCGCAATTCAATACATTCAAATGAACATAATTAGAAACAATTATATATACATATAAGCTAAAAATACGATATAATTCGTAAATATTTATAAAGCATTAGTTTTTTAAAAATGTAACGAAAAATGTTCGAAATTTAATGACTAATATAGAATTTAAAAAATTATTTATTTATTTAATTTAGTAAAATAGATTATTTAGACTAGTTATCAACCGCATTGTTATATATTTTTGGATCGATATAAAAGTCATCGGAAAAAACAAAATGGACAGAGAAAAATGTCCATTATTTATTACAATCAATATAAACAATTTTTATTTAAGAAAATTGTACTACACAATTGTATGTTGTATGAATATTTTTATTTTAATTAAAATGTTCGATTTAAAAACATTAATTAAAATACAAAATTGGGAATTTTTGGACATAAAATATGTAAAAATGTCGCTTGTAAAAATATATAACTAAAAAATACTATAAGAAAAAATTTAGATTATTATTTTATTTGCTTTATTTGTCAACGTAGAATTACATTATTAGGACGTGACCCGGGAAAATGAATATAACGATGACTTCGGAAAATCGATAAAAAAATAAGTAGTGTGATTGGTCTGAGAACTAATCGTACACTATAACAGAACGTTTTTAAAAAACATAATATGCTTAATTGAAAATTTAAATTACATTAATAACGATAATTTATTTTTGATTGTTCAAAACGAATAAATATTTAAAATGTGTTAAAAATAATTAATAGTCTTAACATTATTATAACTTATAAATACTATTGTATATGTTGAACATTTTTTATGGTTTATAATTTTGAATGACAGTATTAATTATTATTATGCGTAAAAAACATTTACACATTATGTTAAATAATAGTAATAATAATAAAAGTTCCCATTTCACATCTTATTTAAATTAATTTTTCAAGTAAATTTTTTTTTTTTACATATAGGTGTAAGGTGTGACTTAAAATCCGATATGAAATTATTTTATAGAAATTGTGTAGGTTATTTATTAATCAAATCAAATCAGTAACATGCGTGAATTTGTTTTTACAATGCTACCTATCGCGTGATTTAACACATTTACTTTTTGTATGTTTAGAATCAACAAGTAAGAAAAACCGTTGGGTATTCATTTAAAAAAATAAGAGATTTCTATTTCATAATTAAATCACATAATGTAATTACTAAATATTACAATTTAACAAGGAACAAAGACGTTAAATAATGAACTAAAAATATACTTTTCTGATATTCAAATTTGACTATTATAATATACCTAATAACATTCTGACGTAAATACATTATGAATTTAATAATACCAAATATGTATACGCAAAAATAATATTATATTCCCACGAATTAGTATTTCATTCAAGATAATTTAATGGGATCTTACACGTAAGTAAACCCGCGCAATGGGCCATAAGCTTATTGTAATTCAAATAATTGTTAATTAATTATTTTATAAATATTATAAGGTTAATGGAGTCAGTGTTTGTGATTCATTTGTTTCAGTGAAGCTGGATCAGATTAAACAAAACGATACCATTAAATTATACCAGCAAAATTAACTGTCCAATACCCCTACTCCGTATAATTCAAAATAATTAGTTAATTATTCGGTTGAATTGAATGAAATTCAAATATTTAATCAATAATATACTAATATGTATATAAAACTAAAACTATTAAAATGCAAAACATCACAAATTCTAGAATGCATGAGATAAAACTTGATATATTGTGTGATAGGTTAGTACACTTTAGTAAGAGGTTACAGTTAGATAAATATAAATAAGCATTTAAAATAAATTTGATAAAATTAATTATTATGAGGAAGTTGATTTGGACCAACCTTTCCGTTTTAAACAAAATGAAGATGTACATTGTATAATTCACATTATTTATCTACACGGATTTTTGTGATAAAATACTTATAAGCTATTAGATAAGTATATAAAAATAAAACTTGAGATATATTCGTCATGCATGATCTCACCTAATCCTTAAAACCAACATAGATATGATAACTAATTGCTACATTATTATTTATTAAAGTACACAATCAAAGTAAACATATTATAACAAATTAAATAGGTAGTTCTATACATACTTTTAATAAAATGTACATGCATGGTAATTTGTTAATCTTATATCCACCATACAATAAACAATTAATACTGAATAGAAATTTCAATGAAATAAATTACAAGACATAAATGAAAGCTTGTTTATATACTTAATTGTATTGTTTATGTATCTATAAAATACCACACAGTTGCTATCAACAGACAATAATATTCTGTTATATTATGATATATAATATACACTGTATGTCACACATAAAAAACAAAAGAGTTCACACAGTTATTATTTTTTTATTATTATTATTTATTTGCACATTATCCTTGCTTTCTAATGAGAGCAATCCTAAATATTAAAACACAGGGGGTGGCTGATTTCAGCAGTTGAACAATTGATTCAATGAAGTGTACTATGGTGTACCTTGCGTGGAACATTATAAGAGCCTTACCTATAAGACACTTAGGGAAGGCGATAATCATTGGTAAATCACACTTCTAATATAAACTGGCTAATGCTTATTTTATTTTAAAATATTATTTCTCAACCACACACATATTACGCGAACATATAATTACACAAAGAGCATAAAATGTAAACAGCATTACTGAGCATCAAAATCCAAACCGCAAAAGCACTTTTTGTTTCTTATTTTTATATGACTTAAGACTTCAGCAACCACAAAATGGTAAGAATCACAAAATCTCCTATGCTTTCATAATATTAAGTGGTAAAATAAATAAGAAGTAAATGCGGATATTTTTCTATTACAATTCAATTATAATATTGATCAAAATATAATTGAATATACTTATGGACAGGTTTCAAAATAATAATAATTATTATAACTCGAAGTATAAACTAGATACAATTAAAATCAATATTTGCATAGATGAATGATTAATGATTGGTTTCATTAGCCTTACCAATAACTGAATGACCTCATAGTGATATGACATAGTGCCCCAATATAGGTAATGTATGTTAATATAGTAATACAATAATACATATATTTCACATTATTTAACTTATGATTATATTTTTAGTTAAGACAATTACTTTTAATTTTATTTATTATATAAGACAAAATTATATCCCTATTCCCTAAAATTACCTATTTCCACATAATTATTATCTAGTAAAAACTGTACAACTAGTAAAAAAAAATGTTTATTAATTTAAATTGATGTCAAGGTTATCCATTAGGAGGAACCAAAGATTTTTAAAAATAGTTATAACAAACAAATACAATTGTATTTAATTCATTATTAAAAAAAATAAATAAAATAAAACATAGCAACTTAGGGTTCAATTATTTTTACTCATAAAAATCCTTTTATGCGATAATCTAAATTAATTTTATTACATCTAACATACACTGTTTTTTAAATGTATACTTAATAAAATATACTAAATAAATAATATATTTTAATTTTTATAAATTATTAATTAATAATTTTTTTAAATAACATATTACTGACCTATAGGTTTGGTTTTGTAAATTTAAGAAAAATAGTACATATACAATAGCATTGTAAATGATTTTAGATTCTATAACTTTTATCATTATTAACCAAATGGAATGATATTTTGATTAAGTATACTAATAGTTATAACAGTTTAAATAATTTATTTTAATGTGTGATAATTAATGTAAGTAAAAAAACAGAAAAAAATAGATATCTAGATTCTAGATAGATAGATATATAAAAAATTCATGAATACAATATAGTAATAAATAAATTTAAAAAATATATTAGTGGGTACCTAAGTAATCTAAAATTTCATTGATTAATTGTTTGGTTTTATAGACAACAATGAGTCCGTATATAAATAACTTTTATTTCATTGTACTTACTGAAATTGAACTTTTAAAATCAGCATACAAATTAATTACAAACTAATGAATTCAATAACATTTTTTAAAATTATAAATACTTGATATTTTATTTTTATATCTTTTCACCTAATGTCCATATGAAATGAATCAATTTTATTAAAGAATTCTACACATACATATATGTAAATAATATTGTTGGTCACCTGTTTTATAAGAATAAAAAGGTATCTCTTTAACTTATTTAAATTTACATGTACCTAATTAATTTGTTTATCATTAAAGTTGTCATGATAAATCAATGAATAAATACCCCAAATTATTATTATTTAAAAATATATTTACTATCTTAAATATTTACTTAATTTAAAATAAACAAAAACGTATTACTATCATATCAAATAAAATGAATTTATAGTTGTAGTTATTGTAAATATTTTACTATAAAACATACTATGTTTTAGTCATAATAAGTAAATGGTAGATTAATACATCACTAGGTACTATGTTAATTTATATCAATTTAAAAATACACAGATATTAGCTAAGTAGTTCTGTAAATATTGTGTTTATCTAAAAGTGTCAATTAAGAGCTCAGTAAAAGTAAAAAAAACTAAGTATTTAGTTAATACTAATACTATTCTTTTAATATATTAAACATTATATTTATATACGAATATAATTTTAAGCAATAAATGCAATAACTAAATATTTGTTGACTATTTAAAAACCAAACAAGTTTAGGCCCGAGAAATAAAACATTAAATATCTTGAATTAAAATTGGACAAATAGCTATAGTATACACATTACACATTATTAATTTAAACTATGTTTTAGATTTATGAAATAAAAATGATGTACTATGATATATAAGTACTACTAAATATCACTTATAATTTAACAATTATGTAATATTTTTTGGATACCCATATACATATTTTAATCCAAGAAAAAATCATGTAAGTAATTTATAAATAATAACTTTAACTTTATGGAGTTTTACATTTTTTGTGAATTACTCCAATATAACAACAAACAAAATTAGTTCTGATAGTTCAACTATTTGTAATAAATTAGTCATAGGAGTTGTTTTTCCTTATATATTTTTCTCATGCCATAAATTAAACTATGGCATACGTTTGATCCTTTATTTTTATTCAAATAGTATTTTTAATATCATTGCCCCCTACCTGGCATTGAAACCCTTAACATTTACAACATTGTACTGAATAGTAAAATATGACATTCATTAATAATAAGTAGTTGTTACTAAGGACGTATGACCTATGTCGGTATATACTTATTGTAAAAATTAAATCAATATTATATGAAAATACCGAATTGTACTTACGTTGGGTCTTTTTCTTCTTTTTCATTGAGTTGACTCAAAATCTCTTGGGCACACATACTAACTTTTGCAGTCTTATTGACGTGGTCGAATCGGACAATTATGTATTCTACCTAGGCATGCAAAATCGAAATTTTAAATGGATAAGACTATGTAGGCGTACAATTATAGGTACAACCGAATTCCATTATGCTATTAATTACCTCATCACCCCATTTCAAAACATCTCCTTTACGGTCCAACAGTTGATGGTACAGATTGACAAACTGATCAATGCCGTGCTGTCTCACGTGATCTGCCAATTGTTTCGTCTCTTCCCAGGTGAGCGGTTGTCCTTCGGTTAACAGACCCATGATTTTATGAACGATTCTAATAGAACTTATTCGTCAATTAAATTCACGTCAAAACGACTGTATCGGTAGCTTCAGTTACAAATATAATAGATATATAATATATACAGATTCTACAACTATTTACAATTACAATTTATTAATTACAGTGTAGAGTTATAATAATATAATATAGGCACAACTTTCATAACCGGCGGCTGTGGAGCACGAGACACAATACAGTGGTATAGTATCAATAACAAACTGAACGACACAAAAACGTGACTACCAAACCACAGCGTTCGGTTCTTTATTGATAACTGAAGTCTATCGAAAAATTAGAACCTTCCTGTCGTCACCACGCCACCGAACCATTTATTATTCGTAGCAGCGCTACCAGATAACGAGTGTTACATTATGTTGCCGTCAGCCGATCCGGTGAAAGTCAATAAATGATATTAATTGAATAACACAGATCATAGAACGACAAGCATGTTGGAAGTTTACGAAAATACCAAAGCCATGGCCTTAAAACCATAAGAGCTGTTTCATCGTCACGGTTTTTAAACAGCCGACAGTCTTTTATTATCATTTTATATTCGTGATAACATTTATTTCCCTATGGTAAAGATATGAATATTATATGTATGTTAGTATTCGTAACATCACCGGTAAACCCTTCGGCAAAGCTCGTTTACAGACCTACAAGAGTAAACCCGTCAGAAATGTTTCTCATCAGGAAGAGTGTTGGTTCTTATCACAGATAGATATATATATATTAAACTAAATATCCGGATTCTGTTTCCAATCAAGAAGCCATGCCTGCCATGTACGAGTTGGGCAATGTTTACATGTTGTTATCAAAATTATCTACTGGTTATCAAATGATACGTGTGATTTACATTTTTTTTGTAAATGACAAATTCTGTAATTGTATTTGATTTACCAATCCATTTCAATTGTGTAAGAATATGAATGCATAATAATTGTTAAATTACAATAACTACACTATTAACTGTATTGACATAAAAAGTTATAGAATGTATATCATTAATCATTTCACAAACATTTGTGAAAAATAATATTTGGTTTAAAAAAATACATATGTATTTAATTCATGAGAATAATAAGTTCATTAATTAAAAAATCATAAATGAATATTATACGTCAGTTATAGTAAATTATAGTATATCAATTTCTTTTAATTAATTTTTTTTAATAAATCTTAAATTTTTTATTATTTTGTTTTTTCTTTGAACACGTTGACATAATTTTATTTTCTTCTTCAGATTGGCTTTCGATGCAGACAAGCTGGACGTTTTATTGGACTTAAATGAACTAATGGATAATATATTTTAGATGGTTTAAAACAGAGGTTAATGAGTTATCTTTTTAATTAAAAAGTAATATTTGTAATTGATTCAGATGAATTTAGAATTTTCACATGGGCAGTATGTTCATCAATAAAACATTTCCTATTATTAAATTATTTATGTTCTAAATAGAAAAAATGCTGTAGATGTAGTGCAGAAATAAATTTTTTAATGTTTTAATTTGATTTATTAACTTTCTATATTTTTAATTATAAATTATTTGGTTCGTTACTTTTAATATTATGAAATACTAAAATTGCAGTTATATTGTGAACCGGGACGACTAAGTTATAATATATTTGTAAGTGATGAGCTGAGTTTCAAATACGTGATTAAGGAATAAATATAGTAATGTATATTCTATTTAAAATAATATCTTTTATATATTTGAAAATGGGTAAAGTAACAACGTCTAACACCAAAAATCAACTGCCTTAAATAATAATATATGTTACATATATAAAGTGTTACAATAATCATGTTATTCATAAAGGGTAAATATTATTGAGTAAGTATAATATATAAGATTATTATAATAATGATTAAAATACAAACAAACCAGTCTATTAACAATATCTAAAATTATAATATAACAATTAACAATATTTGTATATATATTGAACAAAAGTTTACGACTATGTTTCTAAACTGAAGAATCCTCTGCACACTGCATTTTTACTTTAGAAATAATGGCAGATAGTTTGAGAAAATGTATGGACTGAAATTTTTCTTCAGTTTTAGTTTTTTATTAACTACCATGAACATTTTGTCCAATGAGTTCATGAATATCTAAATGAACTTGGTGTATACTAAATTAAGTTCATAATGTTGTAAAATTTAATTTTCACTATCATTATATTTGTAAATATTATAATGTGTATAAATGTATAATGTATCTACATAATTATATCCAAGTAATGTTAATTGAAGCTATACAAATTCAAAACAATTAAAAAAGACATACAAAATTAACTATTAAAACACAATATACTATACAATTAAAACGCGATTAAACCATTTAATATTGTAATATGTTGTTGTTTATGAATTATAAATGTGTCTAATGTATATAGCATTTGAATTGTCAAGTCAAATGAACTATGCCAAATTGAAAGTTTAATTCATTGAAAACATTTAAACTACATAAATCCGGAAAACTCGATTCAAACAAAAAACGAACCATAGGTATCTAAAATTAATGTATTCTTCGTGTATTTTGTACTTGGTTCAATTGAACCCGTTCGTCTGAAAGTCGGTCTAGTACAAGTGCACCAGTATGTATGATTTAAATGCAAAAAAACTATTCCTAAGGAAAACAATATATTTCTATTTCTTTTATACGTTTAAGGTGTTTGAACCAAAAGCACAATTTGTGGAGGGGCTAGGGGGTTAAGCCCCTCAAAATCAGTTAAAGGTTATAGGTTTTGTCTGTGTTGCATGTTTCTTTCTATTACGTTTATTGATTTATTGTACATTTGAAATAATCATATATTTAAATTGCAGCATGCAAGTCATAACTCGTAAGATATAATGGAGACTAAGTAAATCGTCCCAAAATCAATAACGAATGTTTACCAACAAGTATACCAACTAAAAATATTAGTTATTTGTAGGTATTTATTTAAATTTCAGTTTTACTTAATAAAATTAAAATTAATGAATATTTCCATGCAATTGAGAACAGCAATCCTCATACACATATCAAGTGTAAAGTATCTATATTGTAATTGCATGTCAAATAATTTGAAAACTTTAGTTTATTTACACAGATCTAAAAATTTAATAAATGTTTTTTTAAATATAATATAAATAAAATTATCAAGTACATTTGCATCTAACTATAAGATACCTGTAATCTATATAAATATATAAAATATTGTTTAATATATAATATTATATATTGATATGAGTATTTAAAATTATCTTGTTTTCTTAAATTGCCATCCCATTATATTATTAATATAATACATTGATTACATAATATACAATATTACATAAGTATTGCAATTCACAAATAAATAATAATCGTACCTACCTATATACTTATGACTTAAGTTTATATAGAATTGTACAATTAATATATTAAAAAATAATTTTCACATCATTAATGCTAAAATAATATAAAGTACCAATAAAAAAAATACTATTGTTTAATCATGGGGAAGAGTCACATCAAGTACTCACTCTTTAGGTATATACTTAATACACGTGTTATTTAGAGAATTGTAAAATATTTATTATCATAACTTGCGATCAAATTTAAATTATTTACCAACAATATGTCACAAATCATCAGAAAAAATTATTAAAATGATCAGATTAATAAATTACATACTTATATAAATTATCTGTAGAATCTATAAGTTATAAATAGAATATACTGAAATTGTGAATATTGACACACAATATTAATTTTATATCTGTATTATTTCAAAATAAACTAGTTTCTTACAAGAATATTTAAATACAATGATTAATGCCAATTAAATATAACACAATTACTTTTGCATATATGTATAAAAAAAACACATGAAATATATCGCCTTTCCTATTTTTGGATCAATAAAAATTATCATTCAAGAACTGTACTATATGTCCAATTAATCAAATAGTATACATATTTAAGGGATATTTTTTATATTTAATTTATATTGTTCCTAAAGATTGCAATGTATGAGTATGCAAATTGAATATATCAAAACTATTAACTATATTATTAATTTAAAAGGGAATTCAATTAGGTATTTAACCACTTTTTATAATTTAATCAATTTTAACAATGTTAACACATTACTTCTCTAAGACAATAACATTTCAATAGATCGCCATGAAAGTTCTAGATACCAATTTATATATTTTTAATTGGCAATAATAATTGTAGATGATTCTACGTCATTAATACATTAAAGTAAAGTAACTTAATCATAATTATCACGCTTTAACCAGAAATCTGTTGGACCAACTTAAACAAACAAGTAAAAATAAATATAAATAAAATTGATTAAAGAATATAGGTTTATTATTGTAATAATCATTATTATAATAGCTACAAAATTGTATATACTACAAGATTAAGTCTTACAAAGTAATGTAATAAAATGAAAATCTTATAACAATATTTAGTAAATTAAAACCATTTAATGTTTATTTCAGATATTTAAATTAAATTTTTTAAATTATATTGATAACTTAAATTTGTATGTTTTAGTTTCTGTGTATAAAAATGACATTAAAAAAATTAATGTCAGATATTTAATGAAAATGTATTTTTGTTAGTGTCCATACTTCTGGAACTCCCATTCCCTGTTATCTAGTGGGCACACTTGACGAGTTTTTAACCAACGCGAAATGCAGTGAAAATGAAAAGCGTGATTACATACACCCCATGCAACTGTACATTCTTCACTAGTTGCTGATGCTTGATTTGCTTGACATTCAATGCATAAGTCCATGATATGATTACGACAAATGGCACAATTGTCCACAACAATGTCCCAAGCCCACAATGCGACAGCATTCCATTTCTTTACTTCAAATCTTTTTTTTTCTCCACGACTACTAGTACTTGATGATGGCGCTTCAACTTCTTCTTCGTCGATTTCCATATTATTTTCTGAAAAATTAACAATATACAATGAAGTACCAGTTTTAATGAATAAACAATTCTAAATTTATAGAATAAAACGTTTCGTGAATTACAAAGATTAAAACCAAAATAAAAAAACTGTATGTTTAACGTACCTTTGAATTTCGTAACGTTGAAAATACAGAACTCACAAGATTAATGTACTTAAAATTTTTCTGTAAAAAGTTACGACGAGTGATTATTTCATTTGCTGTGATAATGCATAAAAGAGTTTTTAAGAATAACCTCAAAACACTAAAATGCTTACTACATTTTGCCATGATTTTGCCTACATAAATAAAAGTAGAATAAAACAAAATTGTTTTGCAAAATATATTTTTAAAATGAGTATCAATTTTATAAAAATATTTTATTTAATTAAAGTATTTAATTAAATAAAAAACAATTTAAAATTAATTACTAAAGTATTCCAACTTGATTTATTCTTAAACGAATGTTTTTGATATCACTTATCACTTAACAAATGAAACATCCAATATTGGGTTTGAATGTTGAGTGGTCAATACTTTGCAATATTGTTCATTGGTTTAAATTTGTGATCTTAAACTATAACAATATATAACTCTATTTTAAATCTATATTAAAATATTTTGTTGAAGTCTAAATTGTTTTATTCGTGATTGGTTGGAATTTAAATTTATATCTGGTTTTTGGATTTTACTCACTAACCATTAAAAACATTTCACGTCATGTTTGCATTAGTATTGAATGAATATATGATTTTATTTGGAATAGTTTTTATGTTAATCTTGTGGTCTGTTCTTTTCAAAAGAATTGCTGGTGTCTTTGAGGTATTTAATCATGTTCTTAATTAAAATATTTTTATTATTAATTATTATTAATTAATATTTTTGTTCCAGAAATGTATTTCAATGTATTCATCTCAAAAGTTTAAGTTACCAGAATTAAATTTTTTATTACAATCATTGACTAGTGGACTTTTCTGCTTTATCAGTGTCCCAATATGTTTTTCTACCTTTAAATCTTCATCGTCTGACTCATCTTTAATGTACTGGCTGTTAGATTCTTTTCGCCAAATGGTGGATCGTTGTGCAACCTCAGAAACTATAGATCCATCTAGAAATTTTAAATTTATCATACTCTATTCATGTTTATTACATAGTGTATACACATCATTTACAAATCATTTAGATGAACGACCATTATTAAGCACAATAAAAAAAGGAGCTGTGTTGGGTTTCTTTGCTTCAACTTATTGCTTTGGGTAATCAAATTTTTTTTTATCTTTGAGTCCTTAGTTGTATATTATACTCTAAGGAACTTCAATATTGATTTTAGGCAATCTTTTGAAATCTAATACTAGTAGTATTTAAAATTGTACAGTTGTACAGAAGCAGGTTTTGTATTCCTCGGATTATCTAATCTATCACTCGGAACATTGGAAGCTGCCAGGCTATTAAAAGTTTGTCATAACAAAACAAATAGTTTGGTTATAAAAATATTAAGCTTTATACAATTTATTGTACACTGTATTATTTGGTTAGTAGAAAAGCAATTTATTAAATAATAAAACATTATTTTTACAAACATTGTTCATTATTTGTTAATTTTGTACAGGATTTCCATTTACTTGTTTCTGATACCATTTATCATGCTGTCATCAATAGAAGTATTAACAATGAATAATGATAATCGAATACCATTAGCAACTATGTTATTTACACTTCTAATATTTTATTTGATTGAACTAAGAGATAGCGTATGTTTTATTAAATACAAATTTCTATAAATTTAAAATATAATTTTTTAATTGAATATTATTGTAATTTTTTTTGTTACAGCCTTTAAACATGTCAACAACAAGTGGAAATGGTATATTTAGACTATTCGAATCACCTAAAAACTCGTAAGATTTATATTTATATTTAATTTTCTAATTTTCATTGAAAACTTTATTTGTTAAATGTATATTATTTTGTTGCCTTTTTTTAGACTTGTAGATGCAAAGTACAAATCACAAAAGAAATCAAAAGAAAATCTGGCAATTTTGTACCAAACTACTAAATGTAACTACATTTAAATATTTTATTATTTATAAATATTTAATAATAGATAATTTTATGAAATTCAATTATTTGTTTTTTATATAATTTTTTATTTACAATTGAAAATATAATCATTAAATGATTCATAGCATATTGTTCAAATTTATATTAACTTATAAGAATTAAGTAGAATGGTGAACAAAACAAGTTAATATTTTTCTTAATTTGTGTTTTTCTATCAGAATTTAACAGATTACAACAAATAGTCTGATTTTTGATTTCGAAAATACTTAAACCAGGATTTTTGAATATTATATGATACATATAACTTCAATTATCTTAAATTAAAAAAAATCATATTAATTTTTTGGATTTAAATTATATTTACTATTATATGTGTATTAAATTATTTTTGTCATATTTTAATAGGTGCAATGAATGTAAAGAAAAAACTACAAAAAATCCGAAAAGATAAAATATCTACTACGTTACTGTCCCCATCTGAAATTAAATCTGAACCAATTGATGTAATTGAAATATCCGATTGAAATATATCAAAAATGTAGTGTGTGTATGTGTACATTATAAGCAATTGTATTTGATAAGTTTTCTTAGAAATGTAATTTGGTACTCATGTAAATTCAATTATTGTTTGTTAGAAATTATTTAATTATGTTTAATATTATTACTGTATACTATTATCTTGTAACATTACTGTAAATATTGCAATTAATAAAAATGATTTTTTTTGGGTATTTGTGTTTTATATATATAGTTAATATTTTGTAAAGTAGTATTGTTTTGTTTCATTTTTTTTTTTTTTTTTTTGGTGATAAAACAAGATATTAATATTTAGAAAGCAACTATAACATTTAAAGCTATTGTGTGATCTAGAACATAATGTTTGGATCTATTCATAGATGTAGGCCAGTAATAATAATTATAAACTCTTACTCTCGTATTAAAATCATGAGTTTAAAATGTAATCTTATAATAACAAAAAAAAAGTAAAATGTAAAATTTCTTGAAACTGGCATTAATCATTATATAAGTTATACAACATAATTACATTTTTCAAGTAAATATTTTAAGTAACAACATTGACAGGTGAACAATTAAATTTTAGTTTTTAATAAGTTTACTTAACAATCTACCAATCACATTAGAGGAAAAGACACTATATATGATTATCAATATTTTTTCGAAAATTAAGAAATAATTTTATTTGTCTGTTATTTTTTTATATTCCTAACTTGAAAACCTAGTTTAATATTTATACAATTAAACACATTATGTAAATACAATTACTTCCTATGAACGAAAATTTGATGAGTGTTTTTTAAATTTATTCTTTCATGCAAGTTGATTATGTTATGTACTTTTCAAGGTGGATCAATCCCCACCTTGGTATTTATGTTTTGTTTCGTAGTATAATGGTATAATTCTTGGAATATAAAAAAATAAGGTAAGTCCCATAGACTTATAAAGATATTTTTATATGTCTATGGGTAAGTCTTTCCATTCGTCATTCCATGATATTATTAACCTAGACTATGATAGCAATTAAAACAGATAAATGGCGGGAATCCTTATCATACTAATTTATAATTTGATAATTATTAATTTCTATAAATCGTACAATTTTTGTTACTAGTCTTTAAAGATTGATGAAATTAAATGTAAAAATAAAACTATATATTTTATTTTTATATTTTGAGTATATTTTGTGATTATACTACTCTGTTGTAGTGATAGAATAATTTTTCATTTTTTTTATTATTGGATATATTGAGTTTTTTTTTGTATATTTTGTATAATCGTGAATATATACCGAATTGTAATATGAAAAGATCTCGTTGTCAAGTTAAAAAAGTACTTAATGAATAAGAATATTAATAAAATAGATTATATTTATAAAGTAAATTATCGACATTTTTTTTTCAGAATGAACCTAGTTCAAAGCAGATGAAAATTACTTCATTATTTTCACGTATATCGCATGACTCATCCAAAACTATTACAGAAAATTGTGATGAAAAATTACCGAGACAAAACTCTACAATTATTTCAAGTCCTATGTCGGAGATATCAAGTCCAGATATTATACCATCATCACCAGTCTTGCAGAAAAATAGATTAATCAAAGCAAAACGAAGTTTAAATTCTTTATTAGTAGACAATGGAAAACATGAAAACAAGTTAACAACTTCTCAAAACAATAGCGATCCACTTGTTCTCAAAAAAACATTAGATTTATCTATAAAAAGTCCAGAAAATTCCAAAGAAGATAATTTTGATATTGATAGTCAGTCATTCGTTGATACAGAATCAATTGAAAGCACTATTTGCGATGAGTCTGATTTTTGTTCTGATTTGGTTTTTGATGATTGGGTAGACATTAGTTCTTCAACTACAAAGTAATAATTTTTTTTTTTTGTAGTGAAATAATTTTATGTTATTTTTAAAAACATTTTAGGGATATTGATTTAACTCGACCACATCGGTGTATGATAAAAAATATTGAAAGAGAATTTGGTAAAATTTGTTTGATTTTAAATTCATGTAAAACTAACAATGAACAATGTGCATGTTACCTCAGTGGTATTTGGTAAATATTTCATTTTTAATTACAATTATCAATTTTATGTATCTACTTGAATTGAAGTATTATGTATGGGATGCATCTAGGCTTCATAGTTCATTTGAAGTAGGAGATACTGTAACTGTTATGGCTGAAAAATTCAATGAACTCTGGTCAGTAAATAATGATCATGGATATGTTACCAGACACTCAGACTTTTTGGTATCTGGCACAACAATAGTTGGATCATTATTTTGTTCAAGACGTTCAGTTCTCACTGACATATATAAAGGCCTTGAATGCTGCCCGGCTATTATGGCTATAGGAACACTTCTTCATCAATTGCTGCAAACAGTATATTGATTTTGATTGATTATATATTTTTTATACCAAAATATTTGTTAAATTCACAGTTTTTGTAGGTATTAAATAGAAAGAAGTTTAGTTATGAAGATATCAAAGCTGTAGTGGATGAAATGGTTAGAAAGCCATCTTTTGTCCATACACTCTATGAATCGGATATGAGTTTAAAAACCACACAAAAAGAGCTGATGGATTTCATACCAAAAATCCAAAATTTTGTTAAAACTTATATGGCAGGTTATAAAGAGTAAGTTAAAATGTCATTAAATTAATTAATATGTGAATATTAAATGTTCGAATGTAAAATCTGTCAATAACAAAATGGTTAAAATAGTTTAAAAATTTCTGTGTAAGACAAATTTCTTAATAGTATATTTTGCTTATTATAATCGGAGCCACTTTGGTCGGATTTGCTATGTAAGTCAATGAAGATAAATATTATTTTGTAATATAAATGTACTGATGTTAATTTTATTTGAAATAAATATGGCATCAAAAACAATTTCAATTATTTAAAATAGATAAATAGTGTGGAAATGGTAGTACATATAAAAAAAAAACTATATTAAAATGGAATAAATAGTTTAAAGAGCTCTAGACATTATGTAGTTCAAAGTTATGTATAAATTCAAAACCGATTATACAGCATGTTTAAAAAGTAATCAAACTAAAACCAATTTATTAATTTTTTTTATATTATTAGAGGTAATGATAAAAAAACATGGCAAGGTGAAATATTATCAATTCAAGATATTGAGGAAAACTTATGGGTTCCTCAATTTGGGGTCAAAGGTAAAGTAGACATAACTGTACAAACAAAATATGATGGGAAATCTCGAATAATGCCAATTGAGTTAAAAACTGGACGAGCTTCTGGTAGTGAAGAGCATCGTGGTCAAGTAATATTGTATGTTATGATGATGGCAGAATTAGGCATGGATGTAGATTCTGGCTTGTTGTTATATCTTAGGTAAATTCATTTTATTCCAATACTATAGAAGTGAATATTTTATTGTATCAGTAATATATTTTATGATTATAGAGAAAATATATTGACTCAAGTCAAAGTTGGACATAAAGAAAAACGAGATTTAATAATGTTACGCAATCGACTTGTTCACTATTTAAATGCAAATAAAGTAATTTCAGATCCTATTGACAACTATATTCCTAAATTACCTGAACCTATAAATCACCATAATGCATGCTCAAAGTGTCCATATTTAACAGCATGTAGTGCCATATTAAGGTGAAATAATAATTGATTATAATATTTATTTTATTATAAAATAATTTAATGAAAAACAAAAATTATAGCAAAGAAGGTTTTGAAAAGCTGGATCAACATAATCCATTAAAAAGTTTAGGCCCTCAAGCTATAAGTCATTTAAAATCTGAACATATTGATTATGTAATGCAGTGGACTGCATTTTTGCAGCTGGAAAATTGTACTGAAAACATTCAAGACAATTTGATTGCAAGGACTAGTGATATATGGACATTACCAATTGAAGAGCGGTTGGTGATATTAAATTAAACTTTTGTTGCCAACATTTTTTTTTTAGTTTATATATATATAAGCTTATACATACATATTTTATAGAGTAAAACGTGGACATTGCATTGCTTCATTAAGAATTAAAAAAGTTGTAAAAGAACATGAAGATCGATATTATTTACACACAATGGAGAAATCAGATAAGTGTCAACAAAAAGATTTCAAACTTACAGGATTTTCAATTAATAATTATTCAGTTGTGAGCACAAATGATCGAAATGCAATTGCTACTGGTTTTGTTTCAACTATAAATGATATAACAATTGATCTTTTATTGGACAGGTAAAATAAAATAAATTTTATTTAAATTTGTAATAAACAACATTATTTTTACAGGGATTTAACTAAACTTAAACCATCATTGTACCATTTAGATAAATATGAATCATCGTCGATAATAGCGTTTAATTTTTCTAGTTTAGCACTTTTGTTAGAACCTAGTGAAAATTCTGCACAATTAAGGCAATTTATTATTGATAAAGAAATACCTTCATTTTTATCATCTGACAGTCACTTAGATTCTTTTATTAAAAGTAGTGGATTGACATTAAATTTAAATTTGTCACAAAGATCAGCTATTATCAAAGCTTTGGCTGCAAACCATTATGCACTTATTAAGGGTATGCCTGGAACTGGTAAAACATCAACTGTGGCTACTCTTATTCGTTTACTTGTACTAATGGGTCGATCAGTGTTGGTTACTTCTCACACTCACTCAGCTGTTGATAACTTATTATTGTTGCTACATAAAAACGGAATTGATTTTCTGAGACTGGGTTCAAATACTCGTGTTCATCCTGATTTGTGGGAAAAATGCGACCAAACAGTTTCTCAAAATTGTGACACACCTGAAAAGTTATCAAACTTATACAATCAAGCAGTATGAATTCTTTTATAATTATCTTTTCATAATATTTTATGATAATATATTATAAAAAATTTGTAATAGAGTGTTGTTGGAGTAACTTGTCTTGGATGTGGTCATGCATTACTTCAAAAACGTACATTTGATGTATGTATTGTAGACGAAGCTACCCAAGTGGTGCAGTCATCAATCATAGCAGCTCTCCATTCTTCCAAGGTGTTTATTTTAGTAGGTGACCCACAACAACTACCTCCACTGATTAAAAATAAAAAAGCAAAGTAAAATTATATAGTTTCATTAATAATATAATAATAATAATAATAATAATGAACCATGTTGATTATTTATTTAATTTGTATTAGAGAATTAGGTATGGATATCAGTATGTTTGAAAGATTAGACAGGCCATCTGTTACAGCTGTGCTTCATGTACAATACCGAATGAATGGTCCTATAGCAGAACTTGCCAACAAATATACATATAATGGAAGTTTACAGTGTGCAAATAATGCAGTAAAGTATGCTACACTAAAACTTAAAGAAATAAATGTGAGTTAAAATTTGTTTACTCTTGGATGTTAAAATAAATTTATATATATATATATATATGTAATTATAGGTTAACGATGAATGGTTAAAACATGTTATATCATCAGATATAGATAAGTCTGTTTTGCTCTTGGATACTGGGACTGTGAAAAGCAGTTCAACAGATACAAATCTGACAGAAGTTAAAATTGTGAAACAAATTGTTGTACTTTTAATAAAAGTAATTTTGACGGATTTATAAAAGTTTACGATTTTATTTTGATATTGTCTGTTAATAGGGTGGACTTTTAGGTGAATCAATTGGTGTCATTGCCCCTTATAGGGCTCAAGTGGCACTTTTGAAAAGTGACATGTTTTGTGTACATTCAGACATTGAAGTAAATACAGTCGATCAGTATCAAGGACGAGACAAAGAAGTTATAATATACTCATGTACAAAAAATGCCATTACTAAAGTAATTACTTAATTGATTGCATGTTATATTCCTTTAATTTTCTGTATGTTTTAAGGACTTTGGCATATTGAGTGATAAAAGGAGAATAACTGTGGCTATAACCAGAGCAAAGCATAAATTAATAATGATTGGTGATGTAGCCACAATGAAAAATTATGAAACGTTCAACAGTTTGTTTAGCTACATTACAAATGTCATAAAACTACCTCAAATGTGAAACATTATATACATATATATATATATATATATATATAATATATATATATATATAAGTGGATTGAGTTTAAATTTTATTATATTTATACAATCTTGTTTTATTTTAATAGGTAACTGATAACCTCTGTGTGTATCATAAATTATGATGTAAATTTTGTAATGTTTATAGAAAGATGGTTTGAAGATAATGTTATTATTTATAAGACAAAAATTTAATGTTCTTAGACGAATACATAAATTTATTAGATAGAAAAATGCTAATTTTCATTATAAAATAAAATATCAATTACTTATTACAATTTACAATTTCAATTTTTTTTTTTTTTAATAAGACTCGATGACGTGGTATTACCTAATCCTAATTAAGTGTTCGAATTCCTGTGTTTGTCGATAATGTATGACGCATAGGACACATTCCATGATTTGCATAAATTGTATTGTAATTACCTACTAAAATTCACCAGATCACGTGATATCTAAATGTTGTAGATTAGAGAAAATAGTACTTATTAATAATCAACATTGGCCTACATGAGTAAATGTTAACCAATCGAATTGATCGACTTGCAAACATGTTGTGCATGTGTTTACTTATCGTATATCAAATCGCCACTGTCTAACGTGTGCGCCCTTGTGAACCTTGAATTATTTCATTTTGCGGACCTTTCCTTTCTGCCATTTTATAGTGCGTTTAATAACGAACTGTTTGTAGTTCTTTTTTAATATAAACTATAATAGTATATATCACTAACGCACAATATTTTCGGACAAACATAGGTTGGTGTTAGAAGTCGGACACATGACTGATAAACATTATAACCGGTAGAAATATTCGCACTTTGCTCACCTACACTGACAAAGAAAATACACGTGATGAGTCTATGGTTGTTGTGAAGAAACAAAATAAACGAATGATCTCATTTCATACATGCGATACTAGCTGATGTAAATACATATACAATTTTCGATCTACAAATTGAGTGGAAAAAATCACCCCCGAAAAATATAAGTATTATACAAATACAGGTCAAGTACTTTTTTATTATCTAGTAATTCGATTATTTATTCCAGTTCCCTATACATAAATATCGTACTGTAATTTCCCTACAAGCTCAATATTTTAATTTTGTGTAAATATTAACATTTTATTTGTATCTGATTTTTGTTTTTATACAATAATCCCGTGAAAGAAGAAACTTTCTAATTTTGCAATATTGAGTACGGCATTGAGAATATAATTGCGTTAAAAATAGAATTAGTTTTCATTCATGGTTTTTACAGATAATAATCAGTAGTGATTAGTTTGTTAAACAAGTTTTGATTAATTTCGACACGAGAATGAATATTTTATAAATTTGATTTAAAAAAAAAACCATATAAAGACTTGATTCTATACTATTTAGATTTTATAATTTATATTCAAATTTGAACGATAAAAAAATAAAAATCAAGACAAAAAGAAGTGAAAACAAAACAATTTAAACGAGTAATTCAGGTAAACATTTGGTGTGTAATTAACTATTTTAATTTAGATAATATACTGTTTAGTAATTTTAACACTGCCAGGCGCGCCTAAAATTAAATTAAACCATTTTAATGGATTTTTTATCTATGCGTTAGAGATATATTAAGCATATATTAGACAAATAATATATATAGTAATATATAAATGAACTTGGCGTTCATTTTTGATTTATTTTACTATTATCAGTTATATGAATTGAATTACACGATGGTGTACCTACTCACTACTGTATAATTAATTATCTTTTCGCTACCGGTAGTAATAATTTTATCGCCCTAACGCATTATTTACGTCTGTTTTTTACATTTTATTTTTATTTTTTGTTTTTTAAATTATATTGTAAGAACTCAAACTCTTATTTGAGATACGAATGATATTTTATATCGAAAGTATCTATATTTTTATATATATATATATATATATAATATATCTACATTATCTATACATTAGAAAATAATTCCTATTTTATAATATAAATTATTCTTTTATTGAAATTACGTTGCGTTTGTACGTACATTTGTAATAAATCGTCAACATTTAAAAATGTTTTTTAAGATTACGGTTTTGGGAGATTGACATCATAATTTGTTTAAAAATATTTTCGTACGCACATATTAGGTTCATCATACTTTTGATGAACCAAAATGTTTACACATACAGTGTAAAAAAACAGACACAGATTAATTATGGTTCGTTTACGGACAGGTATGTAACTATAAATTAGTTATATTTATCTGTAAAATAGACTTTAATATATATAAATGATTTTTTTATAACATTTGTTATACAAATAATTTTAAAATATAATATTACGGAATTTGATTAAAATGATATTGTAATATCGTTAATATATATTATATCTGAATATCTATGTATTATTTGGTAAAATATGTAAATATAACAATACATAACATACACAGGTATAATTTTGTAGTTATAATGTATATTTGAAAACCAAGTCATGTATAATTTTTCGTATCATAGTAATTAAGTAATTAGATAATATTACATTATATGTTACAGCTATACTAGTGTTGTAATAGTGATTTCTGTAAAAGGTTTCAATTATTTGAAATAATGTGGAAGTATAAATATATATATTTATATATATATATTGGCTTGAATTGTGCTCTGACCCCGAATAATGTACCTGCAGATAAGTAACCAACCATTAAAACTACTATATATATACCTAATTCTCTGATATATTTTAATAAAATAGAGAAAATCGGAGCAATTATGTACAGGTATCAACATTATATAATGATAGCAAATCTACTATCATATTTGAATTATATCACGTAATTGTCTGATAGAATAAAATGTATAGATACTTATATATTTTATTGTTTAAATAGTGAAATAAACGCCATTGTTTGAGTAGATATTTCTAAGTATCTACCTACCTACCAATCTTTTAATTAATTTAATTACCGTAGAATCAATTATACTATAATGATTAACTACAATGTGATTTGTGAACATTTGCACTTATACATATACTGAAATATACTTAAAGTTTAGTAAAAAAATTATCTGAACAAATTATCATACGGTGATATAATCTTATATTATATTTTTAGAATAATTATTTATTATGTGTGTAAAGTAAATACAAAGATTGATAAGAGTAATAATTTGGAAGTCAACATTTTTAAATTATACACAAAATGTGTATTTTAAAATGATAGTACATATACACAATTGACGTAGATCATAGGTGATAAATTAAAAATAGTAAATGAAGTATGAAATATTTATTAATTAAACATAAATGTTTAATATTGTTTAAAAAAAATAGATTCGTGTTGAGCATACATAAATTCAAAGGAGTATTAACTTATTCAGAAAACTAAAAACCGTAGCGTGAAACCATTAAATATCTATATATTTTATCTAGTTGCATTATTTCTTATTAGTAAAAAAAGTATTTATATTAAAATGTTCACGGGTTTGATTAAAATAATAAATTGAAGATATAGGTACGTGATCACATTTCGAATATAGGTTTTACCCGTATAAAATTGTTTATGCATACTAAATGTGTATTACAAAATAATATTCACATTTTTTAATAAATTAAACATTTACTTCAAAATATTTTTTTAATAATAAAGTTGGTTAATCCAAGCATGCTTTTTCGTTAAATTCTTATATACATTATTGAATCATAATCGATATTGTTTGCATATAAATATTTTAAAGATTATTTAAGATTTCCGTGTTATGAGTACGTAGAAACTTGAAAACGTAAACAATAAAGATCAACTGAAATAGATAATATATTTATATTATATCAATGAATATTTCATATATCATATGCTTTTTGTATTTACAAGGTTTATATAGTACTTTGGCCTTTGAGACTAATTAGAGAAACATAGTATTTTGTAACTAATTTAATAAAAACATATTAGAATCGGGGTTTAACAGTGGCAAGTTTTTTTTAGTAAACATATAGTTTTTACATAAGAGAAGTTCCCAGTGATTTTTAGTATTATTTCTAGTAGTTTTTTAAATTTACGTACAACCCATTTGCTTGAATTTATTTGTTTAGATTGTTTTTCGTCTGTTTATAAATGGAGTTTCATAAAATTATTTTGAAAATGCTTAAAATAATATAGTTTTAAAATATTAATACACTAATGGCTTACTACTATTAGCGCATAATTTTTAACATGCAGTGTGTGTCTAGAAAGGGTTGTTCGAAATTATTTCAGTATTCCTCCTACAATCCTACCTAAAAGAAACCGTTACGGACTTACAAACCAAAAAAATATTTTTTTAAACATTTATTTGCACACGCGTGCAGCATGATATTTTTATGTAATAATTTATTACATTATGACGATGGCCATGACAATCAATGTTATTTCAATGTCATTCCTGTGAGTGTTGCTCTTAAAATACTTTAATGAAAATAACCACATCGGCAGTTGTACACACGCATACACACACACGTATACGTATATAAGTAGCCAGGTTAGGTTTATAATATCAAATGTACAAGTAATTAAAAGATGGTTCGGCATTTGAACACGTTCGAGATACATAAATTATAGGCGGGTGTATAAATAAGACAATTGTATTTTTCTCTTCCGTTTCCCGCCATACTTCCTCCTTCTTATTTTCCTTCTGTACGTCATCTGAGTATATGTTATACGCGCCTATATATACCGGCGGAATGTTTTTCTCCCTTCCACCGACTGTTTGTGCACACACACCCGGCCGAGGTGATTAAACATTTGCCGTCGAACGTTTACTACTGTTATTGTTATTTATACATTATTATTATTTATTATATGCTATTATGGCGCTAATATTATAGTACCTGTTACACGGGTGTTTGTAATTTTAGTGTCGACATACGTCGATCACGTGTGTGTTCGCGTATGATAAATGATACTTAAATGTTTATCGCGTTGTATATATTATAATTTAGTAAAAAATAATTATTAAAAATATTTCGTCGCTTCGTTCCAGTGAGGCATACTTGAAAATTTCGTACTGTGGAGTAATCGTACAACGCGCACACGCGCCCATCGCAAACTCCTTAGCTCGTCGCCGTCGCCGTCGTCGTCGTCGTCGTCGTCGTTGTGATCGTCGTAGTCGTCGACGAGGTCGTCGCAGCCGCGAGAATCCAACGACGGGAAGTCCTCTAGCCGTGGTCGATTCTTTATCGAACGCGCGACGGTTACACGGACACGCGTACCTAATACACTCGTGGTGTAACATACAGGTTAGTGATACTAAACGAAAAAAAAAGGACATTTTTTTTACCGAAATTCATCTCATTACATATTTAATATAGCCGAGCTTAATAGTAAGTTTCTAAAAAAATATATTTCATGGTTTCAAAACACATTTGGTTTTTAACATTATTATTATTATTATTTTGATGAGCATTTTAAGACAACGTTTAGGTTATTTTTGTACAGTTTTTTTTAGGTCACATCAATATCCTATTTCTGATATTATTGTGATGCGCGCACGACGCACGTGTATATTTTATGTATATCTATATATATTTATATATATATATATTGTTTACGTACAGACATATAATGCTATTTTTGTTTTGTGATCGACAGATGATTTTATAACAGCAATAAATTTGATTAGGCATCATTATTATCGTGACTGTATAGTTTTATGGTAACAATAAATTCGCGATATATTTTATTTTCAGTATTTTTTTACAAAATATGCTTTTTAAATTGCGTTTGATTTATATTGCATGCTACGCAATTTGGTCAATTTTCAATATTATTGTCTTTAGTAACTGATATTGCCTACTGTTAAAAAAATCGTGGAATACTTACTTGCTCTTTATTTAAATATAAGTTCGGACATTATTGTTTTTATTATTTTGAATTTTTTTTTTACTTGAATAATTTAGAGTTTTTAAATTATTTGACTGGTCATTCTGTTGTTTTCGTATGAAACCTGTATAAACAAAAATTAAATAAAATATTAAAAAAAATAAATCCAAAATGATATTGTATAAATACAAAAATTTAACTTGTGAAATACAATAATTGTACATATCCAATGGGTTATGTGAGGTTACAAAATTCAATAATATCATCACGTTTAATAGTGTATGTTTGAACACAGTCCAAAATAATTGACCTTCTTTATGGCGAGAAATTGTATAGCATTAAAATATTATAGATACATGTTTTATTTATGAGTTGTAATTTCTAAATATAATATATTTATAAGCGTGTGTGTGTGAATAAGAAAGTTATCATTTGTATTTAACGAAGTTATTTGTATGCTGTAGATATACTATATTTTATATGTATATACTATACATATAAAATTTAAAAAAGAACTAATGGATTATATATTTATTGTGTCTTATCAATATATACTATGTACATATATGATTATGATTATTTATTGCACATTAATACATTATTATTTAAGAAGTAGTAATTATTAAAAAAAAATATTCACGTTATTAGACATACAAACTACTAAATTATAAATATGAAATTAATATTTATAAATATTACTATGTTAACCTATAATATTATATTAAATGATATGTGTTAAATGTATTCGATTCAAATAGTTAAAAAAATATAGATTTCAATGAAATGCCGTGATCAAATCCTTGTTCTTAATACTTATAACTTAAAGCTTTATTGGGATATTTTTTGTTTGACATTTGTGTATTTTTTTTTTACTTCATGCTTAGAAACTTGAGTTTCTTTATTTCTTATTTTGCATTATCTAGCTACTATAAATGGAACAATATTAAAAGTATTTTACTATAGGTTTAAAAAAAATTAATTATATAATTATATAAAATATGTCTTGACGCATTTTCCAAATTAAAACATAAACTACGTGATTCGTGTACATGTAGGACGTAAGTATTATGAATGAAATTGTGTTATTGTAAAGTACACCTATTATTTAATATTTGCTTTAGGTACATATCGCTATATTATAGTCATGTAGTTAAAACCTATTGATTGCTACACTTATAATATAATGTTTAAACATACAATAGTGTATAGGATTAAAAATGTAAATAGGAATACGATTTCAATTAAAATTGTGATTAATTTTTTACAAAGATTAATAATAACGAGATTCACGTCGATATTTTGTATTGTAAAACGCATATATTTTTATATATAGCAGTTACTTAATTATATCATAATCAAACAGTTATATTAATATTGGGTAAACTTTTCTTTTTTTTAAAGATTTAGCAAGGTGAATGACTTTTTACTATAGAATGTCTACTGTTTATACGGACTTTGTAACGAAAAACTGGTTTTATAGTACTTATGCTAGATGAGGTTGTGTAGGACATTGAAACCGTTTCATTTTAATAGTGTCCTCGATACGTAAATATTACTCGTGACAAAATATTTAAACTATGTCATGAAAATTAAATCGATAAATGCGATTATCCAATAGTTTGTTTGTTTGTTTATTTGACTACAACGAGACACCATATGTTAACATCTGTTAAAATATTTGAAGTACTTAAATAATATAAAGGTAATTATTAATTACTTCTTATTTTTTGTTAAACGAAGTAGAAATGCTGAAGACAATTAATTGTTTGTTTATTTTTACGTTTTTAATATATAATAATACAAGAATATTTATTTAAAGTAGGTATAAAAGGGATATATATATATATATATATATCCTTTACATAAACACTATACATACCCATACATTATATATATATACATTAAGCAATACATTTTAACAGCATTAGAAATACTATTAATAATCATTAAATGATCAATTAAATATTTATTAATAAATTAGTTTTTTGTACATCAATATTTTATATACATTATACATCTATGCATATATAATGTACAAGTATATGCAAGGTCCGAATTACATTCTGTTCATTTTCAGAACTTACGCGCTGTTTTATATATGACTTAGAAAATATATGATATATTAATAAAAGTAAAATGTATAATAATACATATTAACAAGAGGAATTCGAGGGTGAGAGTGTTTAGGAGGACGGGCTAGACTATTCGAAAATTAGTGAAAAAGTGAGCTTGGTCCCGTTAAGAATACATTTTGATTTAAAATGTGATCTAAATCCATTCGTATATCTATTCCGCGATTACCGTTTAAATTTATTCCCATTATACAGTTTGTGCATATTATTAATTATTATTGTGTTTGCAGCACGACGATGAAATTATATCGGCTGTGCGTGATTGGTGTGGCTATGGTCATTTGGCGCTCAGTTGAGTCTGAGAGGGCGGATAAATTCTCGGAAACCGAAGCTTCCAAATACCTGGTGAACGCCAACCGCGAGTTGGCTCAGTGGACGAACCGGGTTGTACACTCCGACTGGAATTGGTTAACGAACTTGACCGACGAGAATGCCGAAAAAAAGGTGCGTATTTTATACTGTGTTTTCGTTAAGGGAATTCCAAATGCGCTTTAAAAATTTCTACAACTTTGCACGTTTTTAATTGCATTTTAATTATTATTGACGTGTATATAGTTTAACATTAACCTATTGCCGAACTACCGTCTTACTTTGGGACAATTCGAGGCAATAGTATTGCGTATATTATTCTAATTTCGCTCTGAAAAAGTTCCGAGACTTTGGCTGGTCCGATTTTAAAAGCGTAAAAACATGTATATATCGCAGTATATTTTATTGTTGCCGTAAGTTAAACGGGAGCACTGGATAATAATTGCCGTTGAGTTATCGTTCATTATCGGGTCGTTAAGCGTGCTTTACAATGGGTTAACAAAACGAGGACGCAGATAAAAATAACTTAAGACGTCTCTTCCCCCACACTTTATCATTATACACACGCGTCGTTTATATATAAAGTTTCACTCTAAAAAGTAAAAACGCGACATGTAAATAAATAAGTACAAGCGTCAGACGCTCTCTATTTTATAATGGTATCGTTTGGACCCAAATGGATTACGTTTTAATCGAATCAAAAGTCAATAGTAATTCTACTAATACCTGTCCGCCGGTCGCATTAAAGCCATAAACACGCTCTGTCGACGTCAAAATGCTCATCGAATTACTTTTTAATCATACTTGTCATCATAATGTTGCGTTGTGTTTTGACAAAATAATTATACACGTCTGATAATTTTCTAAATGTCTAAAAGGCTGTTTTCATGCTAAAACTAATGCGATGCGACGTTTAAAATCTCCGAAATTTATATTTTATTCACGAACGAAAGTCGGAGAAAACACCATGTACAACACGATATTTAATGTGTAATTTAAAATGCGAAATTTATTTAACGATTATCATGACAGACAGCACGAAGACTGCAGTGTTGAACAAACATATATGAATAAATTGTAAATTTAAATCGTAAATATTACTAAAAACGACTTCAAACGTAACGAATAGTATTTTTTATTTTGTTATTGTTTTTATTTATAGAACAAATTTAGGACTGATTATATTATGCTCTGTGTATATTATCAAAAAAATTATTTTCTACTCTAAAGAAAAGTTCTGTTTTTTTTTATTAATTAAATGCAAATTGATTAACTTAAATAATTAGATCACTATTTATATATCATATTCAATATGTGTTATACTATTTACTGTTTTTTAATTAACACGATAATTTGGCTTAAACATGTTTTATTTATAAATAAATATAATTGATAAATGAATATAATTAATGATTATTTCTTATACGTTATAATAAGTATATACATGAATGAAAAAACCTTCAAATTAATCTAAGAAGTTCTTAATGCGTGAATAATGTTATTTCCGAATTGAGTTTATAATTAACCGTGATTACATTTTATCTGAACTCCACAAACGTGAATTTATCATATTAATGATTTTACTAAAAGATAATTGAATTATAATATCTAAAACGTTCTTAAGATCTGTAAAAAATATATGTTTATATGTATATATAAAAAGGCCATTTCTTCTTGTACTTAAAAGCCATGGACTGTTAAAATCATTATATAAATTGAAAATATGTTTGAAAATATCTAAAAAGGCGTCTTATATAGGCAATTTTGATACATCCGTGTTAAAGATTAAATAAATAGGAATATTATGATAATTTGCGAGTTTTTCTTTTTTATTTAAAGAATATAAACAAATTATAAATCATAAAGTTAAATATTATTGACGTATAATTTAAAACATTTTACATAATGTAGATATAATCAAAACATGTCGTTGAAAATACACATAAAAAACAAATTACATTATTGTTATTGCTTTAGAATTTTGTATAAATATGTTTATATAAGACACAAGACTAAAATATTATTAAAACATTTTAAATAAATGTAAAACAATTAACATAATAACACGGTTTTTAATTTTAATTATTGCAGTGTGCATACCTAAATTAAATATATTAAATGCGTTAAACGTACGTTAAAAAAATATATTTATATATATTAATTTAAACAATTAGAATACCCTACGATGTATATTGTTTTATTTATATTAACGAAAAATAAATTATTATGCAATATAATATAATAATAATATATTACGCGTGTTGTTAAAATCCGGACTTACACTAATTAAATATTTTAAATATTGTAATTACTAATAATTACAATATTGATTTGAATATTATAGTTTGCCATTAATTTGGAATTTGGCAAGTTCCTAAAAGACACGTGGAAAGAAACTGTGAAATATCCTTGGTCCACGTACAAAGATCCAGATATTCATAGACAGTTCAAATTGTTATCCGTTTTAGGAACGGCCGCTTTGCCCGAAGACAAAATGAAAAAAGTTAGAATACGCTTACACGATAGTCGAAATGATTGTAATCATTATATCATTGAATCATATCACACAGTATGAGTGTTTTTTTTGTAGTTGGACGAAATCGTTTCGAGTATGGAAAGTCTGTACGGGAAAGCAACCATTCCCGAGTACGGCGATAATAACTCGAATCGAACTTTGAGTTTAGAACCAGGTGTAAACATTATATTGGAATGTCTATCTTCAATATTAATTTTGTTGTTTTTCAAGATATAACTGATATATTGGGTAAAAGTTATGACGTAAATGAATTGAAACACGTGTGGATTGAATGGAGAAAAGCGACGGGAAGAAAAGTCCGATCCATGTACCCAGAATATGTAAGATTGTCTAACGAAGCGGCCAGGTTAAACAGTTGAGTAAACATATACATATACAATATTAATATGTAATAAACAATTAATTTTCATTTTAATGTACAATATTGAACATTATATGTTTGTTATTTTTTTTGTACATTCGTCGCGTACTACTTGGTTTCTCGTAATACTTTAGATTATACAGACAACGCAGAATTTTGGATTAAAGGATATGACACCGACGACTTTCGACCGCAAATAGAACATTTATGGGAGCAAATCAGACCTCTATACTTACAAATACACGCTTACATGCGCAGAAAGCTTTGGGAGCAATATGGTGGCTCGGTGATTTCAAGAAAAGGGCCTATCCCGGCACATTTGCTCGGTAAGTCTGTTTTTTGTTGAAGACAACATGCCGCAATCATGATGATCCAGTAATTTTGTGTCTAATCGTGCGTTGTTGAATTTTTAGAAAATTTAAAAAAAATTAATTTTTAGGTAACTGGTATTGAATATTGTTACATGCACTACACGTTTATGATTAGCATTTTAAACTTAATATTCAAACGAAATAATAATCGAAAATATGTTTGACCGACGAAGAAAGTCTATTATACGCCACAAACAATATCGGATTAATAACGGATATTTTGATTTACAGGGGATATGTGGGCTCAGTCGTGGGCACGATTGGATGATTTTACTAGACCTTATCCGACCATCGACGACGTAAACCCAACCACAGCCATGATAAATCAGGTAAAATTGACGGTATTATCATATAATATTATGGTTGATAACAATAACTGACTAATGTGATTATTGCGTATGTGTTTGTTGAATTGTTTAGAACTACACTCCGAAAAAGATGTTTAAAATAGCCGAAGAGTTTTTCACGTCGTTAAATTTGAGCGCAATGCCACAATTGTTTTGGGAAAAATCTATTTTGGAAAAACCTAGTGGGCAAGAACTGGTGTGCCATGCGTCAGCTTGGGACTTTTATGATTCTAAAGACTTCAGAATCAAACAATGCACGTCGGTTAATTTTATGGATTTTATAACTGCCCATCACGAGATGGGTCACGTTCAATATTATCTACAATATAAAGACCAGCCATCCATATACCGTGATGGGGCTAACGACGGTAATATGATATGTCTACGACTATATGTATAATATTGTATATTATAGAGAGTTAGTGTCAGTATAAACTAGTATAAACTATAAAGATGAACCTATAAATTATGCAATTAAAAAATAATCACTGGTGAAACGTTTAAGGAATTAGAATAATTAAAATATTTATTTGAAAAAGAATTGAAATGAAAAGCTCTTAAACTATAAACATAATTCTTTCAGCGGTAATTTCATTTTATTAATAATTTTGTTGTTGTGCAATAGAGTTTTACGCACATCACATTAAAACGATTTTTAATCCTATTAGTGTTTCATTTGTCAAAAAAAGAAAATCTATTAACGGTATGATTGCATAGTAATAAAATCACATTAAAAATGTATGTAGATTTAATTATTTCACTATTTACATTGGACATATTTCGATTGGTATCACTTTAAAATAACGCGCTATAAAATCTATTGTTCATAAAGTTAAATGGTATATACGAGTAGATTAAGTTGGCAGTATTATGTTTGTTTATTGGTAAAATTTCAGTAACCTAGTTAAAAAGTTGACAGGTGCATTGGTAGTATTTTTTTAATTATGCTCACTTATTAACTTATTTATGTAAAGTTTATTATAAGCTAATATACTTTTCCTAAATAAATGATCTGAAAGTGTAGTTTGTCCTTGTTTTCTATTTAAATTAGGATCATCAGTCATCGTCTTATTATTTGACGGTCGTTAGTCGTTACATTAATATGTTGTTTGAAAACATTTATGAGGACAAAAAGTTTGACACTCTTCACTCAAATGTAGCTGCAGTATTGAATTATTATTTTAATTAAAATTTTTTTATTTTACGATTTCGATTTGTTATGTTGTTTTTAGAACGTTAGCAAAATCTCATCGGAAACTATAGTATTTCTTTTAATTTCTGTATCTAGTTTTTTTTTTAAATATTTTAACACGGTTTCATAAACATTTTGGTGAACTGTTTCTACTGCAAATGAATGTGTCGTTTACGAACACGCGTATGCCGTAAAACTGAAGACAACAGTTGTATTATTTTTGCAAAATTAAAAATGTGATTTTGAGAGTACATTTTTACTGTCTTGTCCCGTTACAAAAGTCATCCGACGACGTCATTGTAGTAGTGTGTTTGTTCACCAAATAATTTTATTTATATTATTGAGAAATTGATGCACATATTATTATTATTATATAATAGTAATAATAATAATAATAATAATAATATGATGTTAGTAAACATTATTTTGTAGAAGTTTTCTTTTGTATGTTATTCAAATATTCAAAATGCACAGCCTGTGTGACCCATCAATACTTTTTATATTTGTATAGACATTTATTTCGAAATTCTGACGTGGAATTAATTTGATTTCTCGAGAAGATTAATAAATTATGGCTGTAAAACAATATATTCGATTTTTTCCATTTGTCCTAATCCGAGAAATATTTTTTTTCATGTAATTTTTAACGAAAATCACGTTGTACTTGTTGGCAGTAGATAACAATTATTATCTTTAGGTACTATTCGATATTTGTGCATTACGTGTCGTGCGTGTAAACAGGTTTTCACGAAGCAATTGGAGATACGATTGCTTTGTCCGTGTCCACGCCGAAGCACTTGAATAAGATCGGGTTATTACCCAAACCAAGCCGTTCGTACGAAGCCGATATCAATTATCTATACAAAATCGGATTGGATAAGATAGTGTTTTTGCCTTTTGGATATTTAATGGATCTGTGGAGGTGGAACGTGTTCAAAGGCATCACGACGGAAGACCAATACAACTGCGACTGGTGGAAACTCAGGTGAAAATATAATATGATATTAGAATGTTTTTAATGGTCTTTTTTTGAGGTGCTGGTGAAGGTATGGAGCGTGAGGAATCACGATTTACTTTATGTTTTACTTTTACGTTTACGCTCGCAATCAAGGTTAATTATGAAATCGAAAATAATTAAGTTATCGTTCTGTAAATAATCTCTGTATCATTGTTATTGTATGTTTTATTAACTATTTTCGTATTATACACATATTTATTGCCTATATATGGGCATAAACTTATTTAACGTGTAAAAATAACTGGGTCCCGACCATATATAAGGGGAGTTGAAACACTAACATTTTGACAGTCTTCAACATTCTCTCGTTGTGCTTTGACGCTGTTCCAAGACCCACCCAGGGCAGACTTGGTCAGCTTTCAGCACAGCGAGGAACCATATTAAAAATCGTTTCAATATTAATATATGTCACATATTTTCTCGTACACAGTGTTTATTTCTTTCTCTTTTTTACTTTTCGTAAAATCTCTTTTCTTAGTGATCGTTGATATTACGTCTTTCCACACAAGGAGTTGATCGCTCCCATCAGACAGAATCATAGTTGAATACCTGTCATTACCTACGTCCATTGCGCACGTAGGGAACGCAAATAGACTGATATTCTACTAGTGAAGGTTGTCAGTGGGGAGTGTGATGTCAACATCGTTGTGAATCTAGAATCTTAGTTTAATTTCTTACGTTTTAATATTTAACGTTATTGTCGTCTGGGTAATAATTTACTTTTAATATCATACGTTTTATGGTCCTTCGGTCGTCTGGTAATAATTTACTTAACATCAGACACTTTTTGTCAACCTACTGGCATTGGTACATAATATATGACTTATATATCAGTGCACATCGATATTTTATCAGTGATCTACCAACATTTAAGAGTTTATATATTGCTGTTTATAAAACGATTTTTTTAGTCACAACAGTTTTTAGGGTTGCATAAGTGCTCCGGTTTACGTACGTACTCATTTTCTAACAGAAAATCGTGAACAGATGTTATGTATTTGAAATGTTTTTCAGTTCTCTTCGATAGTTTTCTTAAGTGAAAACAAAAATACTTAACATTTGCAAAGTATTGGTAAAACAGTTTGCACATCCAATATTTACAAAATCGAATTTTGTTGTTATAATTCCAAAAAATAATAATGCAATATTTAGGCTGAAGTTAAGCTAAAGAATATTATTTTGAAAATATCAATATTTTTAAATGTTTTGTATGTTTTCAATTTTAAGAATCGAATTAATTATTTTTACATTAAATAACGTGTCTATTGCAGATATTCTTATCAAGGAATTCAGCCACCTGTAACTAGATCTGAAAATGATTTTGACCCGGGATGCAAGTACCACATCGTCGGAAATGTTCCTTATATAAGATATTTTGTGAGTTACATCATTCAATTTCAATTTCATCAAGCGCTGTGTGAGAAAGCTGGTCAGTTCGATTCGAAAAATCAAAAAAACAAACCATTACACGAGTGTGATATTTATCAGAGCATAAATGCTGGAAATGCTTTCAAGTGAGATAAATTAGTATATACTTTACGTAAGAACATTTTAGTATTCGCATATTTTAGTTATTCATCAACAATATATGATAATTTTCACATTCTGCACAGAAAATGGATAACGTGTTCATTCAAATGTGTGTGTCTTTTTATACACTCTTTTTTCGATTTTACATGGGTTGCTTTTCAAGTTCGTCTGTTAAGTTTAACACACACACACACACATATATATAATTACACTCGCACGGAAACAGAATCGTTAACACACATTTCAAGTGTTTATCATTTTGTTATAATATATAAATATATATATAATTAAATAATAATATAATTAAGGTTGCTTAATGAAAACTAATTTATTTTTTATTCGTGTTATCCAGAGAAATGTTGAAATTAGGATCGTCAAAACCGTGGTTTGATGCTATGGAACTCCTAACTGGTCAAAGAAAAATGGATGCTGGACCTTTGTTGAACTATTTCAGACCTTTATACGAATGGCTTCGAAATGAAAACAAGAAGACTGGAGAATACCTCGGCTGGGAGACAACTAAAAATAGTAATTTATATGCATTATATAACATAATTTTGTATTCATATTAAAAAAAACCTCTTTCATTATTTTATGTAAATATTGGTATTCAATAATTATTATATTGATAATTTTGAGCATTTTAATTTAATGTTGTATAAACATTCTTATCATTCATACAAATACATGTTTACTAATATTTTGTTTTTTAAATTGGTTTTTATAATACATAATTTTTATTTTGTGCTATTTTTTTTTTCAGTTTGCGTGAAGACATTTTCAAATCAATCTTAACTTTGATCTTACAAGTATACAGACTTTTAATGAATTATTAGTAATCTACAGTATTATAATTATATATTATATGTATATATAATATAAATCCAGTGTTATTCGTTTATAGATTATCCGATACAATACACAGTTACACTAGATATCTTAACTTTTCAGTGCATTTTATTTTGCACATTACTATTCTATTAACTTTATTCTTATTTATAGTTAATTTATTTTAATTTAACTTTACTTGGCCAGGTTATTATTTATATTAAAAATAAATACAAGTGTCTATTTCATACATTTTTTATAGGTATTAATTAAATTGTTTCACACACTTACATCAGTCACTTAATCGATTAATTGTCATAACACTCGTATAAATAAAACAAATTAATAAGTTACAATGAGATAATTAATGGCTATACATTTCAAATATTCTGTAATACGTATTACAAAATTTTCAGGTTTATAGACACATACAGAATAAATATAAATATACATTTTAAATTACTTTATGTGTAGGCACTTATATTTTTGTTTTCATTTCACATTCTTGAATTGCCTAACTAAGAGAATGTTTAATAAATATTTTGACCATATAATGTTATGTTGAAAACATTTTATATTATGTTTCTCTTTTTTATTATTTTATGTTTACTATACTTATTTAATTTATTTGAATCCTATGTAATGCATTATTATTTGCAAAATATTAGGATTAAATTAAACAAAATTTTTGGTTTTACAATGATGCGTTTTTATTTATTTTTATATGTACCAAATTTGAGGTTTTAAGAGAGGACGTCCTACAAAAGTTACGTATAGTTAGGAAATTGAACAAAGATAGTACATATTTGGAGTTATCCAATAATTTTCTAAAAACTTTCAAAAAATGAGGTAAGTATGTAGAAAATCGTGTACATTTTGAGAATTAGTCAAATATCAATTTTATTTACAATTCATACAAATAGCATGTTTTCTAGCTCAGTTATACAATACATTTCATTTTAGGTTTCTATACGAAGTATATTGTGTAATATTAATTAAACAATAATGACGGAAAAAGATAATCGAATACAATTAGTCCAACCGAGAAAATAAAACATTACAAATGCATTAAGTTTATGTTAACGTGCGAAAAGAATATTTTAATATTAAAATTTAATACTCATAAAAATAAAAAAATAAAATATATAATTCAATATATATTTTATTTTGAATATAATGTATAATATATCATTGATTCAGCATGATTGTAATTAGTTTTATTCGAACATATGCTACGACGTTTCCCAATAATTTTAATTCAATTAAACGAAAATAAACGTTATGAAATGTTGCCGTATCCGAACGCTGCTAGCAATGAAATGTTGCCCGGTGCCGGTTGTTGACGAGGAGGCGCGTTAGATAAAGAAAGAAACACTAATACACGATACAATTATTATTTATTTCACTAAAAACACATATATTAAACATTAGAGATTCTGTCTGCTCTAGGCTCTACATTATCATTCACGAATGCCCGTGGTCATGTATCGACGTGACGGGACGTACACGGCCAACACCCAAGGGTGGGATCCGTTGGGTCAGCGGATTCCAGCTACTCGTTGTCGTTGTCACGTAGACCAGTGTGTTTACAAACTAAAATTGCTAGGTAATATAGTAAACCAAACCGAACATAATAAGCCGCATTATATTGTAATAATATAACATAATATTGCTAGGATATAAGAATAAACAACTAATTCTAAACACCAGTTTCGATCTGTACGAACTAAACAGTATTTATTGTTATACATTTCGAACGTCCGTACATTAATTGTAATTGAAATGGTTTTCGGATTAATTACTGGAGTATGGAATGGCGTGGCGGAATCTTTTGGGTTCAACGATATCGTAACGTTCTCGCAAGCAGTCGTCGACAATGTTGTCGGACAAAACGTGCACGGGACTAAACACGACTCGAACGATTGGATGAACACGGTAAGCAACCTTGCGAAAGCGCAAAAGTCATTAAATTATACGCTCGAGAGTGCATATATCATTGGCTGTGGTTTAGGTTATGCGCGGGCTATGTCCGTACTCGAAAACGGGCACACTATTCGACGACGTCTTAAAGCCAAACAGAAATTTGGTCGACCAACTGACGGTCATTAAATGTGTGGACGACGAAAATAGCAATTTTTCGGTTAAAATGAAATACATCAGCCACCAACCTTACAATACCAATAGCGATAGCAATAGCGATTCGTTGACCCTAAGGATCGATTCGAAAAGGAAACTAGCAGGTAAACACCCGTCATTAAATCTAACGTGGTACGCGTCTGCGTACGCGTAGATTTCTCAATTTCATATATATATATATATTCGATCTTTTGACAAATTCTACGGTTTAAATCTACTGCCAATATCAAATGTGTATCGATTTCGATGCGTCAAGAGGTTTGCGTATTATTTGTCAAATGATCGATTGCAATGTTCTTATCATCGCACGTCTGTGACGTTTGAACGTCTTCAGATTTACTTAGGCCGTACGCGCAGTTTTGCGACGAACAAACGATCGGTTTTAAAGTTGAACCCGACAATGACGTTTTTTCGGGCGACGTTGGAATTTGTCAAAAGTAAACGCAATGTGACAATAAACAAACACGGAAACAATAATAATATTTTGATTTTTTTCATAACCATTATCTCACAGATCGTCCGACAACCATACTACCAACGTGTTGTACGGCATGGGGCAATTTAAACATCCCGCCGCGGTCGTGAAAGCCAAATGTACGCTGTCACTACGCAATACCGACCGATCGCCGCCGTGGTCGAGAACAGCCAAAATGGAAATGTCGAACGTTTTCGGTTACACGTTCAAACACGTTGGCTTGTTCGCCGGTTGCAGATGGGTGTTAAATAGTTCCAGACAGGTCAGGTGGCAAAACTCGTGGTGTCCCGAAATTAAATGTGGACTGGCTTTTCCGGCGGCCGTCGGTCAGCTCACGGTGTAAGTGATATTAACGATTTTAACGCGTTCGATCGAAAACGACGCGAATTGTCCGTCCGTAGAACTAAAACCCGACGTACGAGGTTAGGTGTCCGGTTAAGTAACATCCGTATTTTGGCCGTAACGCTTAATGTAAAACGTTACGAGTGAAGGCGTCAACGGTTATAAACGGCTGGTGGGGGCTTTTTTTTTTTGTTTGGTTACCAGCTGTAATGTGTAAGCGCGTCCGTGACGAAACTTTGGGATTTTTATTTTTTCAATAACGTCTTAATCCGCGGAGTGTGACGTTAAGCCAAAAACTTGGACATTCTTGTTCAGAAACCATCTCTATTATACGTAAAATACACAAAGACGAGTCTATGAACGATATCCGAATTAAAGTTTGGTTTAAAAACGGTCGCGCTTCAGTCGAAAACGATGTTCATTGTTTTTTTTTTTTTTTTTGATCAAAGACGCTTTGTTCGCCATGAACACATCCCAAAAGGTTAGATAGTAAACAAAGTTAGTTAAATGAAGTTGGAAGTTTTTAAACGATTATGTGATACAATGGGAAGCAAACGGTTCGTTTTATGGTAAAGTGGCGCGACTGGGCTCTTCATCGCGATAACGCGCCGGTCCATTCATCGGGACTTATCCAGCAATTTCCGATTAATTATTTCGCCAGCCGCATAGAAAAGGTCCCCGGATACTTTCCGGGCACACCTCATACATGCTACGTTGAGTGTCGCTCCGTTCGGAACCGTTGTTGCATACGTTACATACCATCATTGGCCACGAGTAGCCATTAGTACGAGTATTTTTAATTTACAGGAAACCCAAAGAGGAAGTGTACGTGTTGGACGGCTATTGGAGAGTTAACGATAAACTCGAAGTCGCTACGACGATGAAGTCGAATAGGAAACATCTAAAATGGATGAGCCGTGACTACATATTAGGCATGGCGTACAAACATTCGGACAGTATAACGGTCAATTTGAAAACCGATTTGAACGGCAACATATCAACAGGATTATCGTTGACGGAAAAATGTAATTGCGTGAAAGTTATTTGTTATAGTAGTAGTCGAATTAATCGATCTCGTTTCGTTTCGTTTCAGCGGCGAAGTTGGGACTTTACTATGAGTCCAATGTGCGGAATTTCTTCGACAGTAGGAAATTTGGGATTTCTTTAGTATTTTAAACAGGTCTTGAAAATTAATTCGTTTCGACAAAAAACGGTACATCATATAAGTAAGTATACGTTCATCATATTTAATAATAAATCAATTGCATTAGTCGTGTAGATATTTATGGGTCGAGTTATCTACCGAAAGACTGTAAGATACTGGTTTCATTATATCTATCGACATTAACTCAACGAACAGTGCTCGTTGAGATTTTTAACTCGCTATAAAAGAATAAGCAGAAGCCTATTATAATGTTTATAATATAAAAATATTATAGGAGATAGGACGTAATTTTAACATTTTCTCCGGGCGTCAAAAATCATAGTTCCGCCTCTGGGGACGAATCCCAGTTTTTCAGTGTAAAAATTATTCGATGCCATGATATAAATATAATTAACAACGCGTAAGGCCTTATACAGACTAAAATGAAACGATTTATAAACACTGGGGATTAATCGTGCGCCAGTTGGTTTGTATTACACAAATTACGGTCTCTAAGCGCGTGATATTGGTCGACTAACATTGACTATCTATCGCCGTGATTAATAATTCTCGTTTTATTGTGATTACTTGTTTTGATATCATATCAACTAATTAACAATATTCGTTCTTATAGACCTGTTTCTTCGGTTTTGTTTATGTATCGTAGTTTCGTATAATATATTCGTGAAGTAAATTTATATATTTTTAAATTAACGACGAAACACACATAATCCGCGTTCACAAAGACGAGTTTTTTGATAATAATGTTTCCGAGTTGGTTGATTTTGAAATATTCAAAATAATAGAATGATTTTTTTGAAATGCATATTTCGATATGTGTAAATACATATTAGTATTCATGTTAGATTTGTTTTTATATTAAAATAAGTCAACTTAGATTTCTCATAGGTAAACGAAATCTTCATCAAAGTCTTATCAAAGTTCCTATACTTTTATGTGTGTATAAAGTGAATCGTCTCAAAAACATCTCCGTGCTTGAGATCTTTTCCTGAATGTGTTGAATAACAGTACTTTGAGGGTGAGGATTTTCTAGAGCTCGGAGCGCGCTAAGAGAGTCGCGGATGATTAAGATTTCGTTCGTTGGCATTGTGGCGACGAATGTGATGGCTTCTCTGATTGCCAGGTTTCGGTTGAGAATATGCTGCTGAATTTTTATTACACAGAGAAAGATTATAAATATTTGTAAATATTTATGAAATATAATAAATACATTTAAAAAAAAATGTAATCGTTTTTCATTTTAACTCATAAGCCATGAAAAACATGACACCGCACGTACTTTTTATAATCGGTGGTACACGTTAGATTTTAATTTAAAAAAATGAGAAATAATATCAGGCCGCCTCGGTTTTCCCGACAGACAACAGGTCTAACGAATATAAATCGCGATTGTTCGACACCGTCTGTGCCACACATCTCGTGAAAACAATCATTTGGCTTCACGAGACTTTTTCATAAACATAATCTCGTCGGCCAAATAATGGAAACAAAAGTGCCACGGCCGTCTTATCTGTGTTAACCACTTTTTGTGTGTTCTTTTTTTGCTTAATTTACATTACTATATACATACAGGCTGGTCGGACTTAGGATTGGTAAACCAATTAACCGATTTCCAAGTATCTAGCAGTGGTGACCAAGTAAGTATTTTATTGATAAACGCCCTCGGCTCGGTACAGTTCCTATATTTATTTAGCTAGCGGAATAGATTAACTTTAGTTAGTCAAGTATGAATAGTAACTTCCATATAAAGTTTGTTTATTTTATTCCAATACAGACTTAATACTCTATCGGTTGAATGATCGTGAAAGAAGTTTCACTTCATTCGCGCGTACTCGTAACACGCACGAATTTTTTTTTAAACGAGCCAATGTTAAAGGGACTTAACAAGTATCGTCTGTAACAAAGACGTAAACGGATATATTACCGTATTGTGTCATAAAGGTGGCTGCACACGTTCCGGTGAATTCGTCCGGCCGATACTCTTTGGTTTCGATAAAAACGATGACGCGCACGCTTGTTTGATGGCCATGCAAAAAATTTACTGGAAACGTAATAAAATAAAAAAAATTAACAATCATAAATCATCCGGCTCATCGAGAAACTTCCCGGCCACTCGGCGGCACAATCCGCCACTGATTGATTGTGGAAAATATAGGACGAAAATACCCACTCCGTGTGTATTGATGTAGTATACAGTGTTTTTTCCCTCCATAAATCCAATTGAATCTAACTACATTTTCGATGCCGGAAAATTGACGATATCTCGCCAATTGTAATGTGGTTTTATTATGTACGCGTTTGTGTTTTTAAATTGAAATAATTCATTTAGTACGCGGTCGATTTTACAGCGACACAACACGTAAACGTTATGTCCTCCGCGGAACATTGACTGTACGGCGGAGTCGTCCGACTTTATCTCCTAAGACCTGTAGCCAGTGATTGAATCGGGGAAAAAATAGTAGGGGTACTCTGAAGGCTTACAAAATAGTTGCGTCCTCGATACATTTTTATAAACGGTGTAGGTAGTCGAAAAGTTCATCACTGCCGTCCGTCACGTATACCAATAATTTGAGAGTGGAAAATAAGGAAAACGAGTAATAACTAATACCGTGGAGTTTATTTTACTTCAAAAAATAATCTAAAATACAAGCATAGGTAATTTAAAGGCCAACAACCGCATTTGGCAAACGAACAAACATTTTTATAGGACACGGTCACTGAACGGCCGGCGTACAAAATAGACGAAAAACGGTACCAGGAGTTTAGGAGCAGACGCGCGTCGTCGTTCCGTCCGCACGGCCGACCTCATAGTGTCCTGGTATCCGAAATTCGTTTATTTCGTGTCATATCCATCGCGACACGGCCTCTGAACGGCCGGCGTACAGAATAGTCGAAAAACGGTACCAGGAGTTCAGGAGCAGACGCGCGTCGTCGTTCCGTCCGCACGGCCGACCTCATAGTGTCCTGGTATCCGAAATTCGTTTGTTTCGTGTCATTTCCATCGCGACACGGTCACTGAACGGCCGGCGTACAAAATAGACGAAAAACGGTACCAGGAGTTTAGGAGCAGACGCGCGTCGTCGTTCCGTCCGCACGGCCGACCTAATACGCTCCTGTTACCTAATATCTGTTTATTTAATCGCGGCGAAAACTTGTATAAACGGATGAGTTCATCACTGCCGTCCGTCACGTATACCAATAATTCGAGCGTGGAAAATAAGGAAAACGAGTAATAACTACTAATAACGTGGAGTTTATTTTATTTCAAAGAATAATATAAGATACAAGTATAGGTAATTTAAAGGCCAACAACCGCATTTGAAGGGCTGACCCATAGGCCAAAATCTGCTGGCTATTATGGCGACTGGCGGTAACATTAAACGTATTATTTCGTCGATATAACAATAATATTTGATATTTCGTCGGCCGTGGAAAATCGAATACCGTACCCCGCGCGTTCCTCTTTAAATAAAAATAGCAGAGGTACGCTATTATATACGCTTAGAGGTTCTATTTGAAAAAAATAAAATGGGTGCTCGGTCCCCCTGCGTCACCCCCAACCAACCCTTATGCAACATTTGTCTGTAGCTTTCGCACAGATCTCGTAAGACGAGATTTACTGACGCTATGGGCGACGCGACGTTATCAACGATGATAACGCGTACTTCATCGGTTCGTCTGCCGCGTGATAAAAACCGTTTGTTCTCGCGTGAGGTTTTGTTCTCCGTCTGAACGTTTTTGATGTTACGCTTATGCAACGTTCTCGAAAAATCGATATACACCGTACCTCGGGCCGCGGCGCTTTCATCAGCCACGATGGTGAAATATCTGAAACAGGACGAAGCCGCGGACATTGACCAGGAACTATTCAACGTGTACAGGTTTAGCGTCGACCAGCTAATGGAGCTGGCCGGCCTGAGCTGCGCGACGGCCGTGTACAGGTGTTTCCCGCCCGGCCGCGGCCGCGACAGGGCGTTGGTGCTTTGCGGGCCGGGCAACAACGGCGGCGACGGTCTGGTGTGCGCCAGGCACATGAAGCACTTCGGCTACGCGCCCGAAGTGTACTACCCGGTGCGTACCGACAAGCCCCTGTACCACAATCTGGCCCACCAGTGTGTCGCGTCCGGCGTGCCCGTGTCCGATCGACTGCCGGACGATATAAACGTGTTTGATGTGCTGGTAGACGCGCTGTTCGGTTTCAGCTTCAGGCCTCCCGTGCGTCCGGCGTTCTTGCCCGTCATGGACGCGCTGAGGACGACCGACAAGCCGATCTGCAGTATAGACGTGCCCAGCGGCTGGAACATCGAGGGCGTGCCTGATAGCGATGCGATCAGTCCGGAGTTGTTGGTCTCGTTGACGGCGCCAAAGGAATGCGCCAAGAGTTTCAAAGGCAAGTATCACTATTTGGGCGGAAGATTCGTCCCTAAAGAATTGGAAGACAAATACCAACTGCAATTGCCTCCGTACCCTGGTGCAGAATGCTGTGTACAATTATAACATTTTTATTTTTTAATTATTCAATTTATAAAATATTGATAGGCCTGTGTACATTCATGTTGAATTAGAAATAATTGAAACAACTTTTTTCCATGAAGAAAATTAATTGTTATTTTTAAAATTGTTAAAATTTCATAACAGTGTACTCGTACAGACTTACTGTTAAGGAAAATATATACCTAAAATTTGTTCAAATTTGTATACAAATTGTATTTTATTGTTTATGTTATATACTAACACCGTCAATATTTATTCATTTTCCAAACTGGGTTATTTGACATATTATATACACCTATATTTTGCCTTATAAGAAAATACATTTCGCTTGCACATACCAATGAAGTCTCCACCTTTTCGAAACAAAATTTCCCTCATTGTGTGACAATTAGTATATCATCTGCTTAAATAATATACTACCTACAAAGCATTCAAACGGTGCTTGATGTGTTCGAACAGTCGACACTCTGGCAGGTTTTCTAGTAAAGGAGAGAGAATAGATGAATTCGAAGTTCATTCTCCCTAGACACGAAGTATAGACAACTAAATAAGAAAAAATTATTGTTCCTTATTGCAATAGAAATATATTGAATAATTTTGTTTTTTTATCAATAAATAACAACAAACAAACACATATTTAAAAAAAAGGTAATAAAAATATAAAAGTCCTCAGTTCACTAAATATTGTAACATGGCTGCGTTATTAAACATTAAGAATCATCGTTGATACATTTACATTGAACTCAATTGTCTTTTTCAAATGTAACTAAAAAAAAAAAAAAAAATTACATACAGATAAAATAGTTTTAAAAAAATTAAGAGGTATGCATAAAAGTGTAGATATTAGAAGTGATAACATTTTGGAAATACAAAATTTAATTATTATTTTTAACTAAGTACCTGAACAATAACGAATATAATAATAACATGAATAAATATTTCCAAATAATGAGTATTCTCACATTTTATAGATTTTTCAATAAAACTACACTTTCCAAAATGATTAAACTAACTGGTAGTAAAATTAGAAAATAGTATTCACCTCGTCAACATTGTTATTAAATGATGACTTTGATAATAATGCTTTACCATCGATCATCGTTATACAGTAATGTTCACATTCTTTAGTAGTCTCCTGATCTGAATTGTGGAGTAGAATTTTTGTTAAAATTGAGATCGGAAAATAATTATTTTTGCAATTAAATCCAGTGCACATAGATCTTAATATGTATCTGAAAATGATTTTACACAAATAAAATCATAACTACCCAATAAATAAATATATTTATTGTATACTTTCTTAGTTTTGGTAATTGTACACTAATAATACACTGGTGTATGGCTGGAAATTCATTGTATGTTCTGAACAACTGTTCAAAATTACCATTCAAAATAGTTATAGACAATAGAATTGCTTTTTTTATCAAAACATTTCTAAAAAAATAACAAAAAACAACTATAAATAAACTTAAAAATAATAAAGGATAAAGTTTATATTTTATTATGTACTGAAGAACACAATAATATTTCTATTTAACTGGATACCACTGTACATCAGGTTTTTATTTTCATTTATTATACATGCAACATAATCAAATTTAAAGGAAAAAATATATATATTTGTAGTTTCATAAGGACTATTTATATTTTGTAGTGTTGTTTATTTTAATATCTTATACAAAATGAAGAGTTTTGAAACAAATCATCTTTAAATTTGACAACATTGCAAAAACTGTATGATTATTATTTTATTTATATTTATAGTTGTGAGATGTATACTGTACATATTTTGTTCACCGCCATAAATAAAATAATGCTTTTTTTATAACAATTGCACCAAAATGAAAAACGAACTGTAAACTTTATCCTAAATTAATTTCAAAATTAATACACTGACTTCTTTAATATGAATGGCAACACTTGTTGAAGAACATTGTGATCACCTAAATTAGCTACGATCAGAAGAGATACCATTTCAGAACAAAGCTGGTCCATTGATTCGTTATCGTTCTCTTGTAATATTTTAACTAGTTTCAAAATACACTCGTGGAAATGTTTCATGTTCAAAAACGGATCGAACGTATTTACATCGTATTCATAACACCTAATAAAGACAAAATATTACAATAATATACATTTTAAACATTATACGACTTACTTATAAGCCGAATATGCGTGGAACCGAATAATGGGTGGCAAAATAGTCGTCCAGTCGTGTTTAGAAACCTCTTGTATGGTTGCGTCTTGCCTTACAGCATTAAAACGATCGTTGATAAAATCGTAAACCACATTAAATGGTACGCTCGTGCTTGTGAGCACACTAAAAAAAAAAAAGAATTAGTTTTGAAAAATGACAAATAATGTTCGATATAAATACTATCAATTACTCGTTCAACAGATATGTAATTGTACTCTCCAACACCGACGGTGGCCGCAAGAGATGAGGTTTATTTAAGGAACGTCCAGCAGCCGAACGGCTAAAAGACTTAACCATTTGTTTTTGATCGCGTTCCAACACGTGTACAAGTCTCTTGGATCTCCGCCTGGGAAAACAGCAAAAATCATCACACACGGACAAACAATACGATCTAATCTATACTCACATGGCGGTTTCTTCCTTGGGACACATTAGCAAGCACGTCCCTTTAACAGGCGTCATCGTTCGCGCGTGAACGATTTTCCTTTCTTTTCAAAATACACTACATGTTTAACTGTCGGTTCGTATTGTTCCTTCTGCGTCGTGTAGACGCCAACGTCTGGTCAGCCGTCGTCGCTTATCAGAACAACATTACGAATTGATAACGATTCGGTATGCTTCGAATTGTCGTAATAACTTGAAATCGTCTGTGATATTGTACTGTACAAAGCACAGATTACGTATAATCGTTAATCTGTACCACAGATATAAAATATCTTAATACTGTATTGTACGTCTGTGGTCTATGCGGTCGACGCACGCTCCGTCTTATCTACAAGACGGTTCGTTACCGCCGTTATCAATCGACGGTCGTAAAACAATAGAAACAAACTTTCGAAACGATACGAGACCGCACAGATGGAGGCCACTCGGTGGCGATGTTGTTGCCGGCGATCGTATTTCTGTTCGCGGTGTGCTCGAGGACACCGTGTAAATTCGTGTTGACGAGACTACCCGCCCGTCCGGATGAAATGTTGACAACACGATCAGGTACGTTATTATTATGTCGACGGTATTGTTTCATAACTTAAAAACGTCCCGGACGTTTCCGTTTTTAATTAAATCGCACACCGTTGTTTACAATTGTCGTGTAATGTGTACTGCAGTATACACAATGCAAGAGCGTGCCTATTCTGACAACTTTGCGATTTTAAGACGATTAACGCGACGGCCGAAATCAAAACTGAAAATAAGTCAATTCGTAACTTTTAAATTTTTTTCTCATTAACAACTCGTTACTATTGAAGCAGTCACCTGCTTTTTGTTGGATTTTTGAAAAGACTATTCTATTTGTTATAAATACATTCTAAGCGGAAAAAAAAACATTACTGTTGAAATTTAATTATGTCTCATGATTGTCGACGGTAAATAAAAATAATACAACGAAAAACAGAAGTAAATTTCTAACCAAGTAACTAAAACCACTGAACGAACCTGGCCGGTTTCGCGCGAAATGCATAAAAATTTTGTTTTGGTGTTTATTCATCAATCGACCAATTACGTAATGACCGAAAAAATTACGTGACGATGACATTTCGACGGACTTCGTTTAAACGCGTCGTCGGTGTAATGCGTTTGTTTTCTCGACGGCCGGTTCCAACTCGTTTAGCGCATCCGTAAAATAACAAACGTGTGTTCGGCCAATCCCCCAGAAAGACACGCCAGGTACGACGTCTGTCGTGACGTCGTGAATAACAAAAGAAAACGACTCCGTCGTACCTCGCGAAACGGTCGGTCGCACGTTACTGGTGATTAAATGTGTATATATAATAACCGGGTCCTTGGCGGCGGCGGCGGCGGGAGTAAAACGACCCACGGGTAATCGTTTCGTCACGGTCCGCGAAACGCGTTTACTCTTCCTCGTCTCGTTATTCACGAAATTCTCTTCTTCCCGTTCGACGACGATCATCACGACGGCGTCCGTTCCGGTATTGAAACGCCGCGCGGCCCCGATTTTGTTCCTGTAACGCGTGTAAAAAAAAAAAAACGGTAAAATCGCGATGTGGTGATCCGGCGTGTCCGTTTCCCGAAACGAGCACGTGCCGGTCGGTCCGCCAGCCGACAAATAAATAAACGACGACGCGATCGTTTTCCAGTCTCGTCGACGTTCCGTTTCGTTACCGTTCGACAGCAACGGCGGCCGCCGACGCGCCGCCGTACGAGTGGAACGAAGTGCGTCGCGGTCGGAAACGACTCGTCGTCACCGGTCGTCGGCGATGGCGAGCGAACCGGCGGCGGCGGCGGCGGACGACGGCGGACCGGTTTCCCGTCGTCGTCGAGACGCGTTCCTGACGCCGGACGCCGACGACATGCCGACCGCGTACTTGGGACTGGACTTCAGCACGCAACAGGTACGTTTGGTTCGTTGTTTTTCGTACGGTTTTACGAAAACGACTCGCTCACACCGTCCGACCTTCAACAGCCACGCTACGTAGACGTTTCTTTGTTTTTCGTCGTTGTCCATATTAGGTTTTTTTTTTTTAGCGTATGTTATTGATTGTCGTGTGCTCGTGCGGACACAACTCGCGGGGGTTTTCGATTTTTTTTTACAAAATCCTGTGACCGTAATTATAACAATCATATGCGCCGGGGAGGAGATACAATTGTTTCAACTGCGCGCAACACAAAAAGTTTTCGGGGACGTGATTCGAAATCACACGCGTAAAACCGTAGGCGAATGGATTGAACACGCGTAATTGAGTACGATAAAACACAAGAACATCGAGTTCGCCAACGTTTTAATGAACGTCGAAAACGAAACGGAATGTTGACCGTGATCAACACGATGTTATTATTATTATATAATCACTTGGATTGTACGATTGTTTGGAAACCGTTTTGTGTGCGCGTGTACGTAATTCGATAACACGGTTCGATTAAAAAAAAAAAAAACCTACACGTGTACCGCGTTAGATAACGCCGGTTATAACCGCGTCATACAATTTATCAGTTATTCGATCGTGTTCCAGAATCGGCTGTAAAGGTCGAACACGTCGTTTTGAAAACGTGCGAAATTCGAATTGTATCGTACTCGGCGATCTAGTTTACGATTGTAGTTCCGGCTAGAATGCGCAATGCAGTGGCGTACTTTAGGGGGGGCAACAGGGGCATTTGTTTTATTCGTTTGCTTAATGCATATTTATTTTTTATTATATGTTTTCTACAATACAAGCGTGTGGATATTTTTGATATGTATCTTTATCGTTTAAAAGTTAAAATTGATATCTATTTTCACCATAGACATTATACCCATACTCGTAAACAGAGCATGGACGTAGTTCCATGTTTTAATTTATTAAAATTAATCAATTTGTATTTTTATAGATTTTGACATATGCTTTTGCACCATGCATGAATAGTTATATTAATTAACATTACTTTGTATGTTTACATTTAGACTAAAAACTTGGTTAAGGTCAAATATGGGCGAAGAACGCTTAGTTGGGTTAGCGTTACTTAATATTCATAGGCATAGAGTCATTCAAGTTGATGAAGTTATTAATATGTTTGCTGGTACTAAAAAAAGAAACTTAGATTTTGTATTATAGGTAATTAATTATTTTAGTATAATAGTTTAATTTAATATATAGAATAATGTTATTAAACTTTTACATTTTAATAATTTTAAAATAAGGTATTTAATATTTTGCCCCCCCCAAAAATATTTCACAGGTACGCCACTGGCGCAATGGACGTTGTTTCCGAATTAAGTATTTTTCCGTAAACACGTTACTGTTATACCCCCCCGAGAAAATAGTAATAACGACCCGGGCGCGAACGGAAAAGATCGAGTTTGAGAGTGGCGGCGCTAGAGGGGGGCAGGCAGCTTGCCCTACCCGTCGAAGAACAAACGAAAATTTAAATTTCAAGTATTTACCGTGTAACACGTCGTATTGTTTTTTTTTATGTGCATTCGTTTCGATTATACACCACACCGCCATTTAATTTGATTATGTCTTATCAGAAAACGCTAATAATAATACAGTATTTTCCGTGTATTTCAACAATTCATAGACCCGGGGGGTTTCACTAAATTCCATGATCTTGCCCCCCCCCCCACTAGAAAAAATGTCCGGGGGCGAATAAACGGACGTATTGTCGTCACCGAAATCCCCGTACGATAACGTTGTTTCGCCGATCGCGAACGACAAACGTGACGCGCGAAATTGTCGTCCGGCAGTTGAAAGGAGTGATCGTCGACGATTGCCTGCGCACGATGTTCGAGGCGACCGTGCGCTTCGACACGGAACTGCACGAGTTCCGGACGCACGGCGGCGTCGTTAAGGGCAAGGACAAACGGCACCGCGAGGTGACCGCGCCCACGGTCATGTGGGTCAAAGCCTTGGACGTGCTGTTGGACCGTCTGCAGGTGTGCGGCGCCGATCTGAGCACCGTTGCCGCGGTTTCCGGTTCCGGACAGGTATACCGTGACGACGACGACGACGACGCGTTATCAACCTCCTACCCCCCGGGACGGCGACCGTGACAAAGCGGAGAACCCGTCAAAAGACCGAACCGTAACGATTGAAAAACGACCGATAATGTGAACACGAATATACATTTATTTTTTTTCCGTATTCGTTTGACTTTCGGTATCTACAATTATATTTGATCACACGTGACCCGGTATTTATCGTCGTGTTATATCGATTGCCCGAGAGCTATTTTATGGCGTTTGATTCATTCGATTATCGAAAATAATAAAACGACACGGTTGAAATCGTTAAACGTCGGTGGGCGCCGGTGTGCAGAGTGTTGGTTTTTTTCGTTGTTTCACTCCTTTTCCGTGATATATTTTTGAAAAACGCCAGAATTTCCCACGACGCGAAATGACAAATACGTATTTCTTCGCGAACGGTCGAAAAGCATTTTTTTTTTTTGAATTTCGTACCACCTCGCCCGGCCTATTGTGTGATAGAGGTTGAAAAACGCGGTTAGATTGCACATGACCAACAGATCAGGATGCTATTTAACACCGATTCGGTATTTACGTACAGCAACACGGCACGGTTTATTGGACGAACGGTTCAGAAAAAACGTTGAAAACGCTTGACCCGTCTGGATTCTTGCACACGCAGTTGGCGTCATGTTTTTCCATAGTCAATTCTCCAGTCTGGATGGATTCGAGCACGACCGAACAGTGCAAAAACCTCGAAGACGCCGTCGGCGGGCCACAGGTCAGACGGCGATTTAACGCGCGTAAAATTCGTACGATTCACGTTTCAGCGGTGGTCTTATATAAGTTTTTGCTCCCTTTAGAAATTGGCCGACTTGACCGGATCAAAGGCGTACGAGAGGTTCTCCGGCCCGCAGATCGCCAAAATGGCAGAAAACAAGCCTGGAGCCTATCAAAACACAGAGGTTAGAATACGATCAGTACTGTTCGTTAAACGGAATTGGTTAACACGAATTTAATATTTTTTTTTTTTTTTTTAGAGAATATCGTTGGTGAGCAGTTTTGGCTGTTCATTGTTTCTCGGTGCTTATGCTCCAATTGATTGGTCTGACGGCTCTGGGATGAATCTGTTAGATATCAAAACGAAGAAGTGGTCCGAGAAGTGTTTGGAAGTAATTTGATGTGAATTATTGGTTATCTGAAAATGTTGAAATTTTTTATGAAATTTAGGCGTGTGCACCGGGACTGGAATCCAGATTAGGGCCAACTGTGCCGTCGGGTACCGACTTGGGTTCAATTAGTAATTATTATGTGGAGAGATTTGGATTTAGTTCCGAGTGCAGAGTCGTGTCATTCACCGGTGATAATCCAGCGTCGTTAGCCGGTCTGTGCCTGAACAAAAACGACATAGCCATAAGTCTGGGTACCAGCGATACCCTGTTTTTGTCACTTGACGAGCCACGGTGTCTTACCGAGGGACACGTGCTGGTCAGTCCAATCAACAAAGACGCATACATGGTGCTGCTGTGGTAATTATGTTATGTATTAGAAAGTGGAAATAAAAAGAACGCAGCAAATAAATAATATGTGTAAATGCTAAATGTGCGTTAAATTTTGTTTTTAAAAAGTTTCAAAAACGGCTCGTTGACCCGCGAAAGATTGAGAAATCATTATGCCAACGAATCGTGGGACCATTTTAACACCCTTTTAGAAAGGACGCCGAGAGGCAATTTTGGATATTTAGGTCTATTTTATGATGAGCAAGAAATCATTCCATGGATACAGGGCGATTACCGTTTCGACAAAAACGATGAGCCCGTCGACAGGTTTCCAAGTCGAGAAATCGAAATCAAAGCATTGGTCGAAGGACAGTTCATTGCTAAAAGAGCACATGCCGAAAATTTGGGATACGTCATAGGTTTGTTGTTATATATTTTCTATTGACCAGCAGAAAAACTGACGTACCTTTATAATTGGACAGGTGCTGAAACGAGGGTCATAGCTACTGGAGGTGCTTCAATCAACAATACAATATTACAAATATTATCTGATGTATTCAACGCACCTGTTTATATACAAGTTAGTATATCAGTTAAAATTTGATGATCGGTGGTTAGAATTTTATTGATAAATACTAAAATTGTATTCCTAAAATTAGGAAGCTGCCAATTCTGCAGTGTTGGGCGCTGCTTATCAGGCGAAACTTGGTCTCATTCGTAGTAAGAACAGTGACTGCGAAGATTTGTTTCAGACAGTAGTGAGCACCGTTGATCCACCTAAATTAGCATGTTCACCTCATAAAGATGCTTATGAAGTAAAGAAAAAAATAAATACATATGTGTACAAAATTTCTAATTTATTATTGTTATTTTTAGATTTACACTCCAATGGTTGAAAGATATAATAATATTATTAAAGAAGTGTTGTCTGCCACTGTAAAATAAACATGTAAAATTCACATTTGAACTGCATCCGTTATAGGTTATAACAGGTATAAATTGTTGGTACTTAAATACGTGTTTTATTTTATGTAATAAATATATTTATATGTTATCAAATATAATAGTGTATGAATAAAAATCTGAAAATCCTTACATTTCTTTACGATTACTTTTTACGACCACCACGTTCTTTTAATTGTAAATGAATAGTTGAACCGGGTCCTATATTATAATAAGCCAATGTGTTGGAATCTTTGAAGAACAATCCCTGAAAAAAAAAAAAAGGTTTAACATAAACTAATTGATTAAACTTTATTTTTATAGTTTAATTTATATCTATTTGCATACATCACATTGCAGTTTCTGTTTGCCAGGTGGCATTCCAGTTAGCTCATGAATTTTGGTCTTGATCACAGATATTGTTTCTTGCAAGGGTAATGTTATATTCAACATTTGTCCGTTGAGAGCCCATTCTGGTTTGTCGGTGAGAACAGGTGTTCCGACATTAAACATAACTGGACCCTAAAATGTAATATTGTTAGAAGATTCCTGAAATGATTAGAAAAATAGTTTTAAGCGTATAGTTACATTAAACTTCATCATGAATTGCAGTTCAGGTTCTAATGATTCTTCGGTCTTCTGTTTCTTCATAAGCGGTTCATCTTCAACAATTTCCAGTCCGTGTTTCATTCCAGGCTAAAATTAAAAATTATAAAAATAGGATTGTTAATATTACAAAATATATGTTTGTGTATACGCACTGGACCCTGTGGTAATGGCGGATGCATCATTCCTCTGGCAGCACCCAAAAACGGATTTGGTGGCATTTGTTGCGAAATAACTTGATACCCTTGAGGTTGTGAAACTGAAAACACATTCATATTTAGTAAAGACATAAAGTTTAAAAAGACCCTATTGAATTTCATTACGTTTTACACATTGTATTGTAATGAAAATATACAAAGTATTGTCATAAAAGTTCTATAATTTGTCTTATTTTTTCTTTAATTATGATACAATTCAAAGTTTTAACATAAGTATAGTCCTGGGTACACAAAATGAGAACTCAACTACACGGCCCATTTTTTAGACCCACCGTTGAACCACTACCGAAAAATCACCGCTTGGTGCATGACGGTCAGCACTCATTTGCCGTGCCCATGACTATAGTAATTATATAACTATAACACAATATATAAACAAATATCTGCTAATTATTTAGATTATGTATGAATGTGTGTTTGGGATTAAAAGATTTATTTTCTATGATATTTCCAACTTGTGGGAAATAAATGATTTATCCCTAACACTACACAATTTATGTGTAATAATTTAAAATTCAAACAAATTAACTAAATTGTTTAAACTAATGTACATTGAAAATTTAAAATAAAAAATAATATGCATAAAATATATCTTTTAGAAGATTTTAATACATTTATTACAAGTAGGCCTGAAGCCTCAATGAAAACTCACCCATCATTTGTTGTTGCTGTTGTACCATCATCATAGGTTGTGATTGCATCATATTAGGAGTATGTGGTTGCATCATAGCGTTTTGCATATTACTAGCCATGGTCATTTGAACGGAAACCGCTTGTGAAGTTGGTGGATGTGATATGGTTACCGTACCTGTCACGGGCTTCGGTCCAATTTTTTCTTTTTCATCATCATGAATCAAACCTTTTACTTTGTGTATCTGATGGATTTGATCTTCTAAGGTTATATTAGCTCGTGCTGCACGAGTTGCAGCTTCCACACTAGAGGTGTGACCATCCCATGTAGCCTAACAAAATTACATTTTATTTTTATGTATTATTCGAATAATTTATCATGTATTTCTTACTTTATCGTCTTTTCTAGTTTCTTCTTCTCCAATCTTTTTACCAATAGCAGTTTCTTCAACTCCAACACCGAATATATCAGTACGACGTTCGGCCAACTGTTTTAAGCTTGCCTCAATAGCAGCTCCTGTATAAAAAATAATCATTTAAGAAAACAGATTAAAACATATTTTACTGTCATAAATATGTTACCTGGAGCGTATACAGATTCCTGGTTCATTTTGTCATTGATATGCTTGTCTCGTTGTTCTACCCAACGAGGATCCAACAATCCAATTCTCATATGCTCTTGTACTTTACTTGCAGGTATCTTTTCACCAGTAATTGGTGATATTAAATACTCTTCAGGAGGTGCTTTAACTGGTGCTCGAACAACTGTTAACAATATGTTACATTTTAGTACATCCAAAAAAGTGTTTTTTTTTTGTCAAAAAAAACAACTGAATTTTACTTTGTTTTGGATTGTAGCCTTTTTTAACAATAACTTTTTCTGGAACTGGCGGTTGATTCATTTGGTTTGTACGGCTGTCAATTTTAGAAACACCCGGTGGTAAATCACCATCTTCATCACTAGATGATTCATCCATGTCTTGTACCTTTGTTTTGTTTTTTAATTTTAATTAAATTGTTTTCATATAATAAAATGGGATGTTCAAATAATACCTGGTTGTTGTCTCTACTAGATTTTTCTTCACCAGGTACTCTAAGTTCACTTTCAGGAACATACGTTCTACCTCCCACTCGTTTTTCCATTTCATCGTCACTGTCAACCTGCATGTCATCTTCAGTATCACTCATTTCAACACCATCTTCTCCATTATCTACACGCTCTTGCATTAATGTACGCACACCCACTTGATCGGGCGTGGTCGGTGGAGGGAAATTGCCAATTTCACCATACTGGAAGTCCACAGTTTCAACAACAACAAAATCATGCCAATCAATCTGGGCATAGGCCACTGAAAAATGTATACATTTAATGAGATGATCAATACATATATATAAATATATTATATTTTAATAAGAACTTACATCTTTCTTTTTCTATAAGTTGTTCTTCTTTTTTGCGTAAAGCATCTTGATGTTTTTGCCATTCAGAACGATATTTTACATCATCTAGAATTTTTTGTCTATCATAACTTTCTTCTTTTAAACATCTCATAAGATCCTTGGGAGGCATCAACACTTTAGTATATTGCTCAAGAAGCTTCGTAAAATATTGGAATAACGAATGTTGTGGGCGTAAAAAGTCAAACTGAAAATTACGTTGTTCCCTAGCCATCAGATTGGTTAAGAACTGCCTGCCATTACGAGCAACAAATAACGCAGTGAGTTTTACTATGTCTCTGAAATATTGAAAATTATTAGTCAAATATCAAATGGTGTAATTCAATAGTAATATTTACAAGTCTAAAGCTGATATAGACGGAGGATCAGCTATGAACTCAAATTCTTCTGGTGGGTCTTTTGGTACAAATATTGCTTCCTGTACTTGTTTTAAAAGTTCTTGCTGTTTAAGTTGGGTAGCAGTCGATACACTTTTGGTTTCTTTGGGCGGTAAAGTTGGCTCTTGTACTAAAACAAAACGATAAAACAGTTATAGGTACTTTTAATTACTATAAACACTTACCAGCTTTTTCCCGAAGATCCTTGACTTTGTGTACATAGTAAGCATGGTAGGGGTCGCCTTGCGTAAGGAAATTGAACTTGGGATTGCCCAATTCATTTTGACGAATACGAGACTCAAATTCTGGCCCATTTCTCGCTACGAAACTAGCAGTTTTATCGACAATATCTTAACGAACCATTAGTTAAGGAACTATTTTCGGTTACAAATAAATAACATTACAAATACACTATGCAGGGCATTAATAACGACTCGGAAATTGGAGAAAATTAGTTCAATCCAGAGATTGCCAATAAAAGTGAGCTTATTTCCAAGGAAACACAGTTTTTTTTTTTTATGAAATAATAAACGTTGGTGTTAAAATAAATCGAACAGTATTATGTATATAAATTGTCATCGATTAAAGGATACTCCTTACCTCGGGCGGCGGATAAATTATGCCGATAGTAGGAACTTCTTCAACACCTTCGGGCATCTCGAACGACGAAAGTCAATGCCGTTTTATTACGTTTAAAATTTAAATACGACGAAAAACTTGGTTTCGTTAATTTCACTTTACAGCGCGTGATAATATTTTAATTTCAAAGAATTTAATTTAAGGTGAAAATCTGTCGTACGCGTTAAAACGTTAGGAATCGGAACACACACAAAACGAAACCACAACACAAAACACTACAATTTACCCGATAACATATATATTTATTGTAAATAGTTACGAAGCGGTGTTTGTAGGTTATATCGAACACCGTGGTTTATACCGCGTTGTCTATATCACGTCGACAGTGTTGATAACAGCAAGTACGATCGGATAATGGTCGTTATCATTGTTGTGTGTGATGATATGCATTATTCCGTGGTGGTATTCATTTGGCCTCGCCTTTGTCGAAACTCGTAGTTATTCGATTACGTTTTGTAGAAAAGTATACTAATAACAAAAGTAACGATAATACTTAATAAGTGAATATTGTGAAGATCAACGACGAAAAAACGAATTGGCCGCTACGCGTCTCCTGTTGGCCAGTGTTTACTGCGTTTTCGGTAATTTTCCGTGTACGCGTTACGATCGACTGTTTGGCCACTGGTGACTTGGCAGTTACTTGAGTCCGACCCAGTGATTTACTCGTGTAAGTAAAACCAAAGCGAACGAGTGTTGAAAAAATGTCTTCTTTCTTTATCGTGTCACATGACGTAAAGTCATAAATACCGTACACATACACGTCTTAAGGGATTTTTTCTTCTTCCAATAACAACGATTAACGATTACGTTGTTACATCGTTTAGATTTAGACTTTAGGAAAGTTTATTTTTTATTTGTGTATATTTGTATTCACTCAATGATCGTTGAACTTGTAAGTAATACATACATTGTTTTTGTCCCAATCAAGGTGACAATATATTAACACGAAAACTTATTTGTTTATATTTTTTCAAAAGTCAGACCTATTGTTCCATTATATTTATTGTCATTCAATTGATAGTAATAATCCGTTGTTATTTGTTTTGTCCATTAGTCACAAAACATAAGCCTGTCTCTAAGCAATTAATTTTATCGTTTAATTCCTTGCTTAATTAGGTGTTCACTATCTATAACAATTTATTGTAGATAAAACATTGTACAAATTAATTGTGTTTCAGCGGTGTACTCATAATTATTGTTTATTGCGGATGGGCTTAAGAAAACGATTGACTTCCAACACTACATTCATATTACTTACTTTGTCTGAATAACGATTAACGATTAGTTAAATTACACACTTAGACTTCTATAGATATTCATTATGTCAATTTTTTATTGACAGTATATTAATGACAAAAAGTATAGCAGTCATTTTGATTTTTGAAATCAGAAAATTCGCACGAATAATAATTTTTCACCCGTATAGATTAAAAACGACCGTTGGACAACGCAGATATTGTCACGTGCACAACAAGTTCCTTTAGTCGATCTCTTGAAACGTCTCGTGTTCTACAATTGTTTTATTTTGTTTTAGCGCGTGACATCGAAGATGGGATCGTTCCTGTTGTCGTCGTCATTCGACATTGACGTCGAAAAGGCAACCAGTGGCACCAGTACCACGGAAGATTGGGCCCTGATCATGGAAATATGTGATAAGGTGGGAGCGTCGTCAGTCAACTCCAAGGATTGTTTCAAGTCGATAATAAAGAGACTGTACAACCAGGACCCGCACGTAGTACTGCAGGCCATTACGCTTTTGGACGCGTGTGTGAATAATTGCGGGAAGAATTTTCTGCTGGAAGTGGCGTCCAGAAATTTCGAACAGGAGTTCCGGAAGCTGTTGGCCAAGAATTTACCGCAAAAGGTGGCGGACAAATTGAAATCGCTGCTGAAGAAATGGGCAGAGAACGAGTTCAAAAGCGATCCGCAGTTGAACCTCATACCGTCGCTGTACGCCAAACTGAAGCTGGAAGGGGTGGATTTTTCGACGGCCGCGGACGCGAGCTCGTCGAAAGCGGCCAAGTCGAAAGACCTGGTGTCGTTGCAGGAAGTCGACGACATCGCCAAAGCGATCGAGCTGAGCCTGTTGGAAAACGATCGCGACGCGGCGCACAAGAAACCGACGGCGGGGCCCGGCGAGACGGCGGACCGTAGGCCGTATCACAAGAAGGTGAAGGCGCTGTACGATTTCGAGGCGGCCGAGGACAACGAGTTGTCGTTTTCCGCCGGGGGCATCATCTACGTGCTGGACTCGTCCGATCCCAACTGGTGGAAGGGTTTCACGGACAAACATTCCGAGGGGCTGTTCCCGGCGAATTTCGTCACGAGCGATCTGTCGGCGCCGAAGGAGCCGACTGCGGCGGCCGAACGTGGTGGCGGCAGCGGCGCGAAGTCCAAGGCGAAACACTCGGCGGCGGCGGCGGCCGCCGCCGAACACCTCGGGTCGGTGGAAATCGACGAGAACAAGGTGGACCGTCTGATGCAGCTGCTGCGCGAGGCCGATCCGGAAGACGACAGCGCGGACACCGAAGAGATGTCCGTGCTGGAGGCGCAGACGACCGCGATGGGGCCGATGATCGAAGCGCAACTGGAACGGCTGGACAAGACGCATTCGCAGCTGACGCAGCTGTGCACGGAGCTGCTGGAAGCGGTCAAGCTGTACAACATATTCATGAAGGACCCGGCGGTGGCGGCGCACCCGACCGGCAACCCGCAGACGGAACCATCCGCGGCCATGTCGCCGCAGCACCGCAGCGCGTTGGCGATGCGCCCGCCGCCGCCGCCGCACGTGCAGATGTACGCCAACGGCATGATGGCCGCCAGCTACGCGCCGCCGCCGGTCGAACATTACATGCCCGGCTCGCAGTATCCGATCAATCCCGGTCACATGGTGTCGGTCGGTCCAGTCCACGAACAGCAGCAGCAGCAGTATCGTCAAATGTCCAACGCGCCGCCGCCCAGTTACGCTCAAGCGTCGTCATTACCGCCGCCAGTCATGACGTATGTCGTGCCGCAACAACAACAACAACAGTAGTAGTAGTAATAGGCCGTCTAGAGTTTTTCATATATATATATTTGGTTTTTTTTTTAAATTTTTTATACATATATATATATATATTTATACCACCACACGTTTTAAAATATTCAGCCTCGCTCTTTCTTACGTTTTATTATTAATTATTATTTTTGTAATCGGAACGATTTCGTTGTTATTAGGCACCAAAACAAGTGTGCGTGGTTAGTAGAGACCACCGGCTCTGGTGTGATATTGTGTTTTATTACACACATTTATATATACATATATTTACTGCTCATTGTTATGGACGATTTTTTTTTTTCTTTCTTTTATCGTATATATTTTATTTGTAATACTTAAAATGAACAATGATTCACAAGTATAATATCGTTTATAATCATTTATTTATATATATATATATATATATAATACACGTGTAAAATAAAAATTATATAATGTGTACCGTAGCGTTGTCGGAACTTGATATTATTGTCGTCTGTCTGTCGATGCGCGGACCACTCAAAGCGAATAGCTTACGACACCGACCGAACGGGAATTTTTCGGATTCGTCGTCCTAACGCGTCGAGTGGTATACGTTACGCATTTCATCGCGGACGAGCACATAAAACGCGTAAACTTCATCCAAATACGAATGTACCGCTTGTCAAACTTCGCCTCCGTACCGTTCAATCGGTAACGAGTAGACTTTTCCCGACACAAAACGTTCCGCTACGCAATCGCTCATTCGAAATTGTTGGTGAGGGTGGATAACTAGATAACGGATTTAGTGGGTTACCATACACACTCGTCATATACCGGTTTGTAGTTATTAAACTACGTTATGTACGGTTCCGTGTGTATTGTACGACCACTGTTAAATAATAAATAAATACGTCGTGTACCTATTATTGGCTTACGGCTGTACTGATATCGTATTATTTTTTGAAGGCCGAAACGGGAATGACGTGGTAGGTAGTCAACCCCTGAAAAACTGAAATGACGCGATATTGAGTCTGATACCCCTGATCAGTGTGGTACCGTTTTATTAACCTCTGAAACAAGTTCAACACGCCACTGTCGCTACGGATTACGTTAAACGATACGAAAATAATTAAAATCTTACATACAAAATTATAATAATAATAATAATAAACGACAAATCGATAACGGACCGTTTTTGCTTTTCCTCTCCGTCAAACCTCCAAAGAAAAACCACTTACAATCTGTTGTCATTCGTTTGCTGTTTTGGAATCGCGGAAAACAAATCGGAATTTTCAAATTCAAGATTTCAAATGTTGCCCGCGGTAGGAAATAATCGTTTTTTTCCCCCCGGAACATTGCGGGAAAACGTCCGTTAGTCGAAAAATAACGTACGCTTCATTAACACTCGAGTGTTACCGTACGGCGGGTACATCGTACAATAATAATAATAACGCGCTAAAAATGAAAAACGTATAATGAAATGATTAGACATCCGACGACAAGTCTTATAAACAGGTCACTTACGAGGTGATCGATACGACACAACGTGCACGGACGGAGACGAGCGATAACGGGGGTCGTGTCCAGGGGCGGAGTTTTTAGGAGGCCTTAAACTAACGTAATCAATAAAAACGAGCGACTTGATAAAATAAATAACTCTGATAATGTATCACATGTAAAAAATTATTGGATCAAAATAAAACCGACTTGGAAAAAAATGAACTAAAAAGTGTGAAATAATTGACAAAAATCTTGATTTTTCGATTTCGGTCATCGACATTCGGCAACGATTACGATGTGATAATGTGAAAGACGACAAATACAAAAAATCGTTTAGAATATCGCGATAATTTTTCTATAAAATAAACAGCTTAAGGCCCGAGCGCGAAACGTCTGAGGGGCCTGGGCGGATTAAACGGCCCCTTACCCGCCCCTGGTCGCGTCTCGGTCGCTTTCGCCGTGTACGCGACCGTCCCCGTACATTGTCACGCGACCGCGTTCCGGAGCGGCGGTGTCCGTCTCGAGAGACACCGAACTCATCTGGCGCCGCCCATCGCGTAGTCCTTCTCGTCGCCGGCCGCGTACGACGGCACGTAGTACGGGTTGTGCGTGTACGGCGCGGCGGACAGCGCGCTGTGCGACGGCCTCCGCAGCGGCGACGACACGGACGACAGTTTGTGCGCGGGCAGCGTCGCGTAGCTGTTGCTGTAGGACGCGGCCGACATTGGACAGGTTAGGTTGGGCACGCCGCCGCCGTGGATCTTGGGACACGGACAGGCCGGGTTGTTGCAGTGGACGCCGAGCGCGGGCGGCAGGGCGTTCATGTGCGAGTTGTATTCCGCGGTGGACAGCCGGATCCGGACGACGCATATGATGACGACCAGTATGGCGATGAACACGACCACGCCGGCCACGATGCCGATGATCAGCGTGTCGTCGTTGGTCACCCCGGCGGCCGTAACCGCGTTCGCCGGCGACTTGGCCGTGGCCAGCTGCGGAGGTTGCTTGTGCTGCTGCTGCTGCTGCTGCTGGTGGTGGTGGTGGTGGTTGTGGTGCGGCCCGGGTCCGGGCTGGATGGCCGGCGGCAACGACCATATGATGTCCGGCTCGGTGGTCGTCCGTTGCGTCGGCCTGGGCGCCTTCACGATCGGCGGGCCGCCCGCGGTCGTCGTGGTCGCGGCCGTGGTCGTGGTCGTCGTGGTGGTGGTCTGCCGGCTGACGTCGCACGTCAGATCGTCGTCCGGCACCTCGACCAGCAGGCTGCCGGCGACGAACGCGGGCGCCGAACACACCAGGTCCGCGGCCAGCGGCGACCGTCTCAACGCGCGCGCGTTACAGTCGCAGTACACCGGGTTGGCGCGCAGCCCGTCCAGCCGCAGCAGGCTCCGTCTGTCGTCCAGCGCGGACAGGAACTGCGACGTGAGCGTGGCCAGCCGGTTGTCGGACACGTCCAGCTGGACGACCGAGGACCGCGGCAGCGGTATCAGCAGCGACGGCGGCAGGCTGGTCAGCGACGTGTTCCGGATGCGGATGCGCAGCCGCGGGCACTTGAGGCCGGCCAGCGCGCCCGACGACACGGACGTGACCCGTTGCCCGCGGACCGTCAGCGACTTGAGCCGCGGGTTCATGGCGGCCGACAGCTGGCTGCCGACGGACGGGTCCTTCACCTCCACGTCCAGCGTCTCCAGCGACTGCAGATGGTTCAGCAGCCCGGTCACGTCCAGGTAGCCCAACTTGGGCAGGTCGTACATTTTCAACTCGACCAGGTTGCCCAGGTCACGGAACGCGTTCTTCTCGATCCGGTCGCACTCGGCCAGGCCGTGCACGCTCAGCGACCGCAACGAGTGCAGCCCGTCCAGGTCGCCCTGGACCACGCTCGACAACGGGTTCCGGGACAGGTCGACCAGCTGCACGCGGTCCAGCTTCGGCCAGACGGCGCGCAGCGACGCCACGCTCCGCAGCCCGTTGTCGGACAGGTCCAGTTGCTCGATCAGCGTGGCCCGGTCGAACGCGTGCTCGTCCACCGCGTCGATCGCGTTACGGGACAGGTTCAGCTTTCGCAAGAACGGCGTCTCCAGCGGCCACACGGTCGTCACGCCGGTGCCGGCCAGGTTCAGTTCGCGTACCGTTTTCGGTTCGGCGAGTATGTTCCGGACGGCGGCCGGCGACAGTCGGTTGAACGACAGGTCCAGTTTCTTGATGTTCACCAGTGTGTTGTCGTCCGCCTGCAGCTCGGTTATTTGGTTGGAGGACAGGTCCACGGACGACAGGAAGAAGTACTGTTTCTGCAGGCTCTTCAGCGGCGCCACGGCGAACCGGTTCCTCGCCAAGTTGACGTTCTCGAGCGCTTTCAACCGCGACCGGTCGAAGATCATGTCCGGCAATTCCGTCAGCCCGTTGTTCTCCAGGTCCAAGTGCTGCAGCCTGTGCAGCCCTTGGAACGTCCGCTCGCCGATCCGTTCCAGATTGTTGTTGGCCAGACTGATGATCTGCAACTGCGTGGAGTTGTGGAACGCCGTCTCGCTCACCGCGTCTATCTGGTTGCCGGCCAAGTTCAAGCGTCTCAGCCGCGGCAAACCGGCGAAATCGAATTCCCCCACCGTCTTCAGACTGTTCTCGCTCAGATCGACCTGTTGCAGGTGCGCCAGCCCGGCGATCAGCTCGGACGGGAAATAGTTGAACTGGTTGTTGGACAACTTGATCACTCTGATGCCGGGATGCATCTTGAACGTGGACGGGAACAGATAGCTGATCTGATTGTCGGACATGTCGATCGTTTCGAGCGGAGTGCCGTTGCTGCGTTTCGTGATGAAATACTCGCCCTTGAACGAGGACAGTTTGTTTTTGGACAGGTCCACGCGCCGGATGGACGACAGGCCCGCGAACGAGCCGATCCGCACGTTCGATATCTGGTTGCCGGACAGGTCCAACGCGACCAGGTTGGCCAGGCTCTGGAACATGGCCTCCGGCAATTCCGCGATGCCGTTGTTCTGCGCGTGCAGGTAGTTGAGCGACGTCGTTTTCAGGAACAGCTCGGGGCTCAACACTTTCACGCCGGTGGAGCTGATGTCGAGTGTCTTCAGCTGCGCCAGCGGGTGGAACACCGTGACGGGGATCAGCGCCAGGTGCGGGTTGTGGCTCAGGTTCAGGCTGGACAGCGACGGCATCGCGGTGAACGTGTGCCTGGGTATCTCTTTCAGTTGGTTGTGCGACAAGTCGAGCGCGTTCAACGCTCGCAGGCCGATCGGCTCCGACGGCAGCGTGGCGATGCGGTTGCCCTGCAGGCTCAGATGTTCCAGCGTGTCCTCCAGCCCGGAGAACGTGGACGGCTCAACGGACAACAGCAGATTGCCGGACAGGTCGAGGACTCTCAGACGTTTGAAATCCTGAAACGAGAACACCGGGCACAACAACGTCGACGGCCGTCCGACGACGCAACGTTTACACATCCGTCCGGCGCGTACAATACCTGAAATACGTCCGGCGGGACTTCTCTGACCACGTTCCGGCTCAGTCCCAGTTCGGTCAACATCTCGGACAGTCCCTGCAGGATGGCCGAGGAAAGCGCCGCGATCCTGTTGTAATCCAGACGGAGTTTGCTCAAGCGCGGCAATTTGCCGAGCGCCGTCGCCGGTATCAACAGAATGTTGTTGTCTTCCAAGGACAGCGATTCCAGATTTGACAAGGCCGTCGAAAGCGTCGTCTTCGATCTGCGTTATCGTTGTACGAAACGATAATATCACGCGACGTCGTCAAATAATCGAATCACTTCGATATATATATATATGTGTGTGTGTGTATTAAACTTACGGTCCTCAACACGTTGACGGCCAAGTTTAAGACTTTCAGTTTTTTCAGATTCGCAAACGCTCCGGGCAAAAGATTTCCGATGTTGTTTCTACTGACGTCCAAGACTTCTAACGACGTCAGTTGCGTGTTCTCCAGTTTCTAAGACAATAACGATTTATCGATATATACGTACACGAACACGCCGAAACAGATCGATAGCGAGTGGTGTTTTTTTATTACTTGTATCAAATTTGACGATAAATTCAATATTTTCAAATCGTCGAATTTCTTCAACGCCACCGACGGGAATTCCACGATGAAATTGTTTGAGACGTCCAGCTTTTCGACTTTTTCCGCGCCTATAAACGTTCGAAAAACGACCGTAATAATCGCGCGTCGCGTTTTATACTCTCGACCGTTATTACCGTGAAATATGTCGCTGTTGAATTTCGACAAACGGTTCTCGGACAACAAGAGCTGTTTCAACGTCGACAGGCCGTCGAACGCTCCGATCTCGATGTTGTTCACTCGGTTCGACGACAAATCGATTGTCGTCAGAGATTTTTGCGCGAGAAACGAGCTTTGTTGCACGCTGTCTGTACAAAAACGCAAAACGTATTTGTATCATTAGTACGTGAAAAAAAATCGAATTAACCGGTGATCAACAATGTTGAAAAAAAAAAAAAAAACGTCCGCGACGTTAAAACATACCTATCCGGTTGTTTTTCAGCGATAACGTCCGCAGCGATTCCGGGCCGTTCAACGACGAGCTGGGCACGGACGACAGCCGGTTACCGTTCAATTTCAGTTCCTGTACAAATATATCATAATCGTCAAATACCGTTGCCACCGTCGTCTTAATCCTCCCGCCTGTACGCTAAACCCCGCTGGCCGGTCGGGTTAAGGAGTACAAGGATCTTAACACCGAGTCGCACAACGAGATACATTTAAACACTCGAATTAAGGACGTTGTAGGTAAGGTCGCGTGTTCGAGCGCTCGGCTCCCGTCCAACCGGCCAAGAGTCACTGAACCACAAAATAGCTACAGCTCGAATTCATCGACATTTGCGTCTCGAAAGCGTTATAATATCTCCGTTAATTGGCCCGTTAAAAAACGTTTTCGTTTTGTCACGTGATTGTCTGCCGAAATTTCAAACGCGTTTTCTTCCGTTATCAGAATCACATCCCCGCACCCAGAACAAATGTAAACTATTGGTTTTGAAACGACAGCCTGTATTTCGTTCCACGCTCTCCTGTAGAACTGAACACTGGATAAATGAAAATGCTTTTATTCCGCTCGTGAACAGACATTGCGCGAAAACCGTTTCGCGTAATCGGCGGAAATATTTGATAGACACTATCTGGATAGTCGGTAGTGGATAGGCGGCGTGGCATCAGATCGAGCCGCTGAATATTACCTCTAAACGCACGCAGCCCTTCAATATGCCCTCCTCCAGCGAGGATATCATGTTGTCGCTGAGGTCCAGCCGCACGAGCTTGGACAGCCCGTGAAATTCCGTGGTGGAGAATATCGGATTGAGCGTGTCGCCCAACAGGTTGCCGGCCAACCTCAGGTCTTCCACCGCGCTCTGCACCGCGCCGAACGACTTCTCGGCCAGCCTCCTGATGGAGTTCCGCGACAAGTCCAACGTGACTGCGCGGACATTGCGTTTACGTCGTTTAGTCGGCCGTTCCGGACACGGTCATAGCAAATACGTTCTCACCGGTGGACGGGAACAGTCGCGTGGGCACGGAATGATGGCCGGCGTCCCTCTGCGTGAACGCCAACACCGGCACGTTTTTCGGCAGGTGCACGTGGTCGCCGGGGTACACCACGCCGTCGCAGTTCAACGCCACGCCGCCGACCCGGCCGAGGTCCTCGCACACGCAAGGGTACCGGAACTCCGATCGCAATTCTTCGCACCACGACGACGACGGCGGCGGCGGCGGCGGCTGGCCGGCGCACAGACACGAGTCCTGCAGCACGGCGGCCGTCAACAGTGCTGTCAGCAACATTATCTTCCACTTGGCACGCATCCTCCGGTATCGTCCTGCAAAACGTCGTTTATTGTCTATAAATGCTTGAAATGTTTGAACAATTTGTATGACAAGCGATAAAAGATCTTATCACTGTATTTATATTATTTTGTTGGTTTTTGTCATATCCAAGGTGGATCTGTATCATTATTTTCGTCACGAGCGTCTCGCGGTCGTCAAAATCGGGCGAGAACGATACGTCGATTCGTACGAGAATTTTGCAGGAAATATCACGGTGTATTTATTTTCTTACGTTCATATCGAAAATTCTATGAACAAAAATTTCAAAAATTTTCGTCGGGGTTAAACGCCACTCCCCCTTCCCAAAACCTACGCTGACCGGTCACACGGTAAGTTTTCGTTGGCCGAACGTTCCCCGCGGGCACTACGCTGTGACGACGTGGCCACGCGTCCGCACAGCCTAACCGATATAACTTATTCTAACGGTAATGACGACGATGACGATGGGAGATCGAGTCGCGGAATGTCGGATCGTTAAACACCAGACCCGGTCAGCGTAGTAACAGTATTATCGTGCGCGCCGGCCATACGCACGAGAGACGATTGATTTACCGACCGACCGACCGACCGACCGCGTACGCGACAGTGACTGTCTAACCGAGGTGGGGGGGGGGGATGAGAGGAACTTTTTGTTATTATGTATTAGTTTTAACGGTATGTCGTTTATTATTAATAAAAAATGATTAACGCATACGAGTCCGCGTTAAGTGAGACATTTTATGTCTTATGTGTGAACATTTTTTCAAAACCGAAACAATGGTTGCCATGGAAACAAACCATAAGGGAGATTTAGGTTTTTTTTCTGTAACGCTTTTTCAGTCCCAATCTTAATTTAGGTAACGCTTTTCGTGGACACTTTTTCGTGACGGTTTTTTATTTTAATGTGCCAAAGTAAAGACATAAAATGTCAAAAAAAAATTATATTATTAAATAATAAAAAAGGGTTCTGCGTTCGCTCCTGTCACAGACGAAGTGTTGGATGAATTGGCAAAAGAAACAAAATAAATAGATTTAATAATAATAAAATTATTTAATAAAGCGAACTTATATGCTTAAATTATGACTTATGTTTTCAACGATTAAAGTTCATGTTGAAAGATCAGTCTCATCCCCACCCCTCCCCATGACTAAATCATTTGACCGCCACTGGCGCGGTGACGTCTGCGAATATACGATTTGTACACCGTACACAGGAAACGTGCTGTACACAATAGACGCGATCGGGAAAATCCGTTTCGGTCGGACACACGCGCGGCGCGCTAAACAAAAGAAAAAAACGTCTAAGATTTAATTATTTTAGTTAACAAAAAAAAATAGTTACAAAACAACCGCGGGAAACGCATTTGTTGTTACTCTGAAACGTAAAACGTCCGATTTATTTTGCGGAACTCGCGGAATCGAAAACAACGCATTTGTGTTCAATCGTTTCTACGTCGTGCATGCGAGGGAATCGACTTTTTTTTTTTATCAATATTCGCGTCAATTCGAACCACCACGCGCAATCATCTGTTGTTTCTCTTTTCTTTTCTTCTTCTAACGAACGTGGCAGTATTTGATTTTGTTCACCAACGCTCATTATGGCCAGCAAAAACGCGTCGTTTCACACGAGACGTTTTTTTTATTTATTTATCTTTTTTTTCTTTTTGTCGGATACAGCGCTAAGCCCGGTGCGCGCTGTCAACTCGTGTGTGTTGTGTGTGCATGGGTCGCGTCGTGCGAATGTCCGTCGATTTGTACACCGCGTCCGTTCTCGGCATTATTGAGTCAATGTCCTCGACGGACGATATTACATAAGTAATGAGTGTACGTTTCGCGCTCTTTGGCGAATCGCCATTTGTTTTGTTTTGTTTCGTTCGTTTTTTTTTTTTTTAAGTACGAATACGTAAACACTATTATTTAACGTGTTTCGGATTATCACTACGAACAATAATAACCAACAGACGGAGTTGCCGACAAATACGTAATAGTGTTTAATACCGGACGTCGCTGCACGGGTTTTGTCGATTTGAGCGAGATTCGAGTTCAAACAAACGCTCGAGTACTCGCGGCGACAAATATGTGTAATAATTTCAAATATTTTGAAAGTACGCGTTGATTATAATCGAATAACGCATCGTGCGAACGGCGACCTTCGGTGTGTACGTCGAATAATGATAATAATATTAGATATATATATATTTTTAATCACGTTTAAATCGGTTTCTTTCGATTTAGACGTACGATTAATAACAATTAGGTGTCGTTAGTCTGTCGGAAACATTTTTTTCCCGCGACTACAAAGCGACTCTGATTTTAGTAGTTTTACAAAAATAATATATTATAACGCCATTGGATTATATTATATGCGTCATATGTCTACGATTTATTTTTATACGGTTCGTGGTAAAAAAAAAAATCACATAAATAGAAAATGAAAAAAGAAAATGGTCGAAACGTGTATTTTTAATGGATAATATAATATTTAGACTTTTAAAAACATTAAAAATACACCGAGAAGAAGTATTAACAAATTGACTGTAAGTCAGAAAATTAAATGTGTAAACACACGCATGTAAACAAGTCACGGAAGACCGCAAAGAAGTGTTTATATTATATAAATGTAAGTATTTGCAGACAATGTAACTTCCGAAAAATATAGTATGATATGATATGATGACATTGTTGATTTTTAAACCTAACATTTCATGTTTTTAAACCACCCAAAATTTCGACCATCATGAAGTCCATATAAGTTAAAATATGTTTTTTTATTTCTTTTCGAATTTGAAGTGTTAGGTTTGATAAAATAAATAGTTGACAAGGTTTACGAAACGTGTCAGAAAACATCATTGTCTCGAGAATGAAACAATCTGTATCGACTGAAAAACAAACAAAGTATTCTATTATTGAATTTCTATTCACTGATACCTGTCGACAATTTTCCGAGTTGCTATTTGCGTATTATGTGTTGTTCGGTCTATTCGATATTCGTACACGCGCGGAAACTAACAAAATATTCAGCATAATGTGCGAAAAACGTTGAAAACAAAGCCGTATTATATGTTTAGACTTTCGTGTACTTAGAAAAAAAAACGGTTTCAACGATCGCGAATATTGGTCAAGGATAAACGTTCGATTAGTTTTCGTGAAGGCTTTTTTTGCGCGTGCACGTGTGTAATTTCAATCGAAAAACATTTTATATTGTTATTGCTGGACTCGAATAATAGTTTAATATCGTTATCGTTGTAGTTTTATATTTATTATATATATTTATGTAAAACAATATTTTATATATTTGTTTGTAATTTATACGGATTTAATAAACTGTACAACCGAAAATCACATCTGTTAAATAGCAAAATAAAAAACAAATATATTATGTAGACGAGTGATATATACTATGACATGATATAATTATATTGCAGATTTACAACGAGTTTCAAAGAAATCTCGTCCTTTTCTTGAGTTTTCGAAATAAGAAATTCACGAGAGTAATAATTCTATAACTTATTACGTGTGTCGTTTAAACATCATAACATCAATTATTATAAAAACAAAATGCTTACTTAATTAATATATTTTTTTAACGTTTATTTTGATAAAACGCGTTTTTCAATGAGCCTATATAATTGTTCTCTAGTAGTTTCCTCATTTGACTTCCATTTCATTTTAGAATAATATCACGCTTTTGTATAGAAGTAATGAAATGTTTGAAAAAAAACCAACGAGGAATTACAATGAAAAGTGAAATAAATATATTACTTAATTTAACTATAATTACGCGTATCGTAATTATGATAATTTATTTTTATTTTTAAAAGTTGTTAGGTAAAAGAAAAGTCACACTTCAGTATTATTCATAACAATGACACAAACGAAAAACACGATTGACGCTATATTAAATTATTCAACACGTTTACAAATATTTCACGCGTTCATTTATAATAATTAATAATTATATGGCTCTGTTATACTCGTCAGATTTTATATACTGTAACGTATAACATATACCAATTTCTGTTTTCCAAATATGGGTCAAAAAATGTTCATCGAGATCAGTTTAAAGTTTTCTACATTTTCCAACAAACAGACGAACGAAATTGAATATTATAGTTTATATATATTATATAGATCAATTTGCAGCCTATTTTTGGACGAAAAAAATCTATATAAAAGATTCGAGAAACGGGCGCACATATGCAATAATCGTATATATATCATATGGTAAATTGTATTATTGCAGAAAGTCAGTTAAATAAAATTTGTATTTTGGTAGATTTTTAAAATGTATATTGAACTTCTTGTATTTTTTCTTGAGTGAAGACACAAAATACATTTTTCTTTTTTAAACATCCGTAACATATAATAATGAATTTAAGTTGACTGTATTTGTAGTAAATCCTTCATCATATTTTATGTGTATATATATATTTTATGTATATTTAGTTTTATGTTGTATAATATTATTATAATACTATAAAAACTGTACTAGTCATTACTATTTTGGAGTGTTAAAATTTTAAATAAAAAAATATAGTGATTTCATCTAAACGATATGATAACGTACCAGTTGCGAGAGCTACACAGAGTCAAAAATGACATTGCGTTTTTTTTAATATTATTATTGTTCGTAATTAGATAAAAAATCACACACGCGGCGACAGGAGAAAGCGTTTCCCATGTTACATATATTATACAGTCATGTACACAATCATATGCAAGTAATACTCGCGTACCTACGTGTATGTACGTGTGTGTGTATATTTAAAATTATAACGTACGATAAATCAGCACGTGAATACACACACACACACACACACACACACACGCACGCTTTATGCACGTACATGTAAATGACTTCGCGTCATTATCTGCGTGCGAACAAAAACAAAAACAAATAAATAAAAAAATTATTGGATGACGAAAAACAAAAACAAAAAATTAGAAAGAAAATAACGTGTGAGAATAATAATGACTGAGATGCGATTGTTGCAGAAAATACGAAAACTGTTGTCCGCTTTTGTAACGAGAATTTGATATAATAGCTGTGATAACGAGGGTATTTACATTAATATCGCGGGCGATTATAATCGGTTCCACGTATACCGCGTGTGTCCTGTACGAAGAGTTATTATTCTTATTAATATTTTTTAAATGTGTACTTAAACAAATTGTTTATCCGGCTCATATTCGTATTATTATTGCTTTGAAACAATCAAATGGTTCCGGTCATCCGAACACTCTAATTCCCCCGAGCTATATAAATACAATAATAATTTATTCACCGCGGCGTTAAAAAAGGGTCGAAAAACAAATAATAAATGATATTCAGAGGGGAAAAAAATATTTGCGTTCTTAACATCAGCAGGTTTATGTATAATTTTATTCACGGTTTTTTTCTTTTAATATCATTTCTGTGCAGTATACGTTTTTTTTCTTGACTCATATATAAGTACTAAACTTTCTCTAATGTATGTATATATTAAGTGAGTGATTCTGTCTATTCAATTATGTTATTTTCCTGTTCAGTCATTATTACTCGTTCGGTTTCTACGAGTGGAACGCGTTAAAATTACTATCGAATATAATTCAAATAGAAAAACAATCATAACAAATATTACAGCATTGTACATGTTTTGTTTTAATAACGACTAAAATACATAGTGTTATGACAATAATTTCAAGTAATAATAGCTCTGAATAAAATGAAATTAATTTTCTTCCGAAAAAAGTTTACTTGAAATATAATGGATATTAAAATTACCGGATCGTGTATAGATTATTAATGTTTAACGTTTAAGTAATATATGCGTGTTTAAAGTGCCTATAAAGATTAGTCGTGCGAAGAGCGTGCAAACTTGAACGATAATCGTCAGACTATATTGCAAATACAATACGAATAAGTTTAAACGGAAAAACGTACGCTCATATATTTGGTAAAAATGTGAATTTCATGGAACAAGCATTTGCAAAACGTAGAGAAATATTTCAAAAACAAATTGTATTTGAGTGTGTTGCGACTAAAAACATCGTGTGTCGAATTGACGATTGATAATTACAGCGATGGGGTTCGAGCTTTCGAGCTCAACCAAGAAAAATTCCTCGTGAAAAAATAATGAAAATTATGCTTGTGTCTAAGGATCTGCGCTCTTATAAATTCAAAATATGTTTACCCGTCTAATGAAAACTAGGTGACGTTAATTTGTGTGCAATTGTATGTACACGTATAACACACACATAATGTCCGTCGGTCGGGGAAATATGTCGAAACGATATAATTGATCGCAAGATGTAAACCATCACATTATATTTCCAATACAAAAAAAAAAAAAAAATCCTACGGACAATTTTCCAACAATACGCGAAACAAATTGTATACAGTTTGTTCCGAAACGTAAGAAAAATAAAAAATCACAACATGGATATTTCCGAAAATCACACAAGTAATAAAATTGTATACATCCAAACAACGTGCCCGTGAAATACACGTCAACGAAAGTGCGTGCCGTAAAGATCGAAAATCGACCTAAAAATGTATTTTTATAATATACGTCGCGTTTCGAAGGCGAATTATACCATCTCAATAGCGCAAGTGTTGTCTGTTGTAAGGCGAATCAAAAATAAAATGCGAATTTCGCACACAATTGTCTCCGCGATCGTATAACTATTAACAACAATGCTGCAATATCGTACGTTTACGTGTCCTGGCAAGACTGGGAAGGTTAGCCATTATTGCTAAGTGGTTAAAATTTAAATATTTCAAACCAAATAGTAATAATCATTCAAGTTACTAGTGTTGAATAAGTAATAAATATTTAATTATTTAAACGGAATGATGATTCAATTTTATAAGTAACGTCGAAGTTCTCGTCTGAAATAGAACCTCGTCGTGGTTCTAGTAGATGGTCTCCAACATTGTGTTACGAACCATTGATTAAGACAATATTAGTATATGTATAATTGTACAGTATTATATTTTTTGTGATCCACCGTCGGTCTAAAGGAATGTGCTGAACAAACCCTATAGACCGGACGGTAGGCTGTGGTATGAACACCAGCGAAGCAAGTGCTGGCCGAGACACAGAGCATTAATGTCCTTTAGAACCTTCACACAGCATTAAACATTCAATTCAATAATTGTATTAGTTTTCTTTTACACCAAATATAGTTTAAATACTTTTTAATCGTCTCGTGTAGTGATTTATTTTATTTGTATTCGGGTACCTAAGCGTATTCGTAACAACTGAAAAACGCAGTGTTATAGTCAATGTAAATCGTCCCGTTAAAATATAAATAAAGTAATAATGTAGTAAAGTTAAAAGTTGCTGACTGAGTGACCTCTAATTTCGTTTTCAGCGTTCTAACCAGTTAACGCCATGCAGCGTTATCGTCCACAGGTATCCTCGATTGCGATTTTCACATAAATCTAATTCGAAAATACACATCGCAACCATTCGATCTGTACATCCGATTATTTCTTAAAGTTTCGACGTAAGATTATTCAGCCGTGTATTATACCATGATGACGAGGACTGTACACGTATAGCCAAGAAAAATACATTTCTCTAATTGTATTATAATTAAATCCGCATAGGCGAATACGTCGTTATAAAAACAATAGCCAACATAACAGATCGGATTCCAAACGGACACAAATCGTAATGAAGTCGAAAAACATTACGGTCTAAGTACATTCGAACGAATTGTACGAATATTCTTTGAGCGGAGAACAAAAAACAAAAAAATAGGTACGTATATATATTATACGCGCGCACATAAAACGTAGTCATGAATGCCGACAATTTGGATCTAGCCGACCGACAGGTGGTTTCTCCGACGCAGAGGAAAAGTATTGTGTGTGTATATACATGTATATATAACTTTAACTCCGATGCATCAGAACAATTATTCTATCTATACAATAATTAATCTATTGTTGTAGTACGTACGTACACAAAATACATTCTACGACTCAAACGCTGTGTCATTGTTGTCACGCGACGAATATTTTCACAGAGAAAACGATTTTTATAAAAAAAAAAAAAAACACAATTAATAATAGTTAAAGATGCGAACGGGTTGGAAAATTATGATTTTAAATATGGTTATATTGTTTATATATGTAGATAAAAACGTTGCTCAACAAGTTGTATACGCGCGTTTGGTACATTTTATTGTCTGTGCATAGACCGACGTGACCTTAATCTATAATCGTGATACTGATATAATGTAATATTATATATTCTATAATTTGCTTTGGGGCAGAAGGGGGGGAATAAATAATAAATACGATTTTTGTACACCGGAATCGATTGTCACGCGTACCACGCGATTGCATCGATGCACCGAACCAATGATAATAATAATAATAATAATAATAATATAGCAATTGCGTACGTACGAAAAGCCTTATTTAAACGATAATCTTTTCTCTAGCGAACAGTACCGGACAATCGTTATTATTTGTATGTTCCGCGAAGCGTTCGCGTTATTAAAACGTGAATACAAGAGGGCACTGCCATTTTCGGTCCGCAAGCGCCCGTGAATGTATTGTAACGTGGATAATAACAATGGCCCGTTTGATAAGAATCTGCACCGCTCTCACGTCGGACGTCTCGAACGTTTCGGTGCGGATTTCGTTCACCCGGAGCCCGTTAATCCCGACGGACAAATAATAGTTCGAGGCGCCTGAAACTGTAAACTCAACGCGCTAACAGTATATAATCGCAAGGCCGCTCGCAGAAAAATATTTCGGGAGGGGGGAAGCATAAAAAAACGTACACCCTAATTTTGTTTAATATACTCTCAGCAGTGAGCAACTAGGATTTTTTCATGGTGGCGGGAGGAGGAGGTCCGACAAAACAAACCACTTTCGTCTAAATTGTAGCTAATCGAGCACTACACATTTTTTTTTGTGGACGTGGGCATAAAATTGTATTATACATACTGTGTGGAATTATATTGTACCAAAAGTATAGAAAAAATAAAAATAAATTGATTATTGGCCCTAACCAGGACCATAGCTCAGAGCGTGCAAATTTCGAGTAAATTTGTGGTTAAAAAAAATAAAATAAAAAAAAAAAGGTTATCTGATTTTGTCGATTGTATTTTCATAATTTACACCGCAATAGACTCGGATTGTCGGGAATAGTCTGGCAAAAACGATTAGCCCTGGACAGCGGAATACATATCTGCCGTGACCCCGTCGGCAATGAAACGTTCGTTGTTACTGTACAGGATTATTTCAAATAACAATATTGTCGTTATGCACAGTGCTCGAATTGGGAAAAAATAAGTAGAGGAGCTCAACTTAACGATTTAAAAACTGCGTTCCAAATGCAAAATTATCTAAAACAAACCCGTTGGTTTATACCACACCACCCTCCCACGACAAGACTAATTAAAAACAAAAATTACATTTTAGCTGCATACATATAAATTCTAATTATCATCCATGTAAACGAATGTCAGTTGATGTTCACCCAATTTTCTCAACAAATCCAAAAGCAACGATAAATGATACGTGAAAACCCTAGCAATGATAATTGAAACTGATATCGTTGCGTTCAGCGAGTAAACTAGACCACAGAATACGTACAACAATTTATTGTACATACCTGTGCACTACTGCACCAGGCACAGAACAAGCGTCATATGATATTATCATATAAACAAACTATAAAAACATTTTGACTAAGAAATATTTAAAATTGTAAAACCGACAAAAATTTAAATGTACATTTTAAGACAAATTATGTCGGGCGTAGTTTCTACCGTCGTCCTGTTCCAGTAACATAAAAGTAGTTGGGGTGCGCAAAAAACAAAAAATCAAAAATAGTTGGGGCTCCGTCTCCTTGCGCATCCCCCTCCTCCAATTCGAGCACTGGTTATGCATATATACGATTTTTTTTTTACGATCACCAACTTTTCCTCCCGCCACGAATTTCAGTCCTGACCGCTACGTCGTTGCGCACTTTACGTATTTCGTTTTAACGATCACATTGCACGACCGCATATTTGGACCAGTGGTTCTCGATCTTTTTAGGACCGTGACCCAAATCCTTCATCGCTACCCACACATGGTTTTACATCTACAGGATAAAAAAAAATCGCAAAAAACATTAATTTCATAGAACCGATTAAATTGACAAAAAATCGACTCGGTTAGGATAGATGCTGATTCAGACGATATACTATGCACGGACGCAACTAGGGCGGAATCGTGAAGTAGAAGAGATGAGAGGTGGACTTTAGCTCGATAACGTTTCCCCGTCCGTTCCGCGATTGCATTTGGAACGTTTCATCAAACGACTATTTATTGTTCACGTTTTTTTCGTCTAGGCACATCCCCGCGTTATAGGTTAAAAACACCGACGTCGACTTCGGCAGAATGCCGCGACCACCGCAACCGGGAGACGCGCACCGAATCCGCTGCGGATGGAACGTCCACGTGTAACAAACAAATTAAAATTTAATGGACTGGCATCGATACTACGGGAGGTGTAAAACTGGGTGATTTGCATATGTATCTACTTTATCGGTGTAAAATCCCCGTAGATTTTGCGGTTTCAGCGCTACGGGTGATTTAATATAATGTCTTATTCTTTGATAATGCATCGACATATTATTTTAATTCCCTCCGATTTACAAATTTAAAATCAAAAAGTCATAACCACGGAATCAAATATTTATACAAGTTTTATGAGAATGTTATGATATTAATTTATTATTATACGTGTCAAGACGTATAAAAATTATAAATCGCAGATCACGGAGTCAGGAGTACAAATTATCACATGTTACAACAGCTGTTCTATAAAGTTAGGTTAGGTTAGGTTTCCACGGATATGGTTCTCTATAGCCGTGACTGTTTCGGGCGGGATTAGTAGAAATAATATTGGATTACTTTATCACACGTCCAAAAAAAAAAAAAAAAACACTAAAAATTGTTTGACATTTAAAAGGAATTACTACCACTTTAAACAAATATCAAACAAAATAGCGGGGGCGGCCTTGTATAATCACAATACGGTGAATTGTATTTTTCAAACTAGATGGAAAAATAAAAAAAGCATAGACAGAACGATCGGAAGACCGTAAAAAATAAAAAAAGATTTGTTTTTTTTTTCCAGTCGAAGAATGCCGCAGCAGCATGCGTACATCGTATATACGTAATATATTTTATAATAAATACCTTAATCGGGTCCGTCCAGATTTCAAATCAGGTTAACCGCACAGCCGTTCTTCTTTGCCTCCGTGCGCGGAAATTCTCGTCGACCGCACTGCGAATTCACCGCATCGTAGCAGGGTATATCGGACGCGTTTCCTACAAGATGATTTCGCAACGTGAAATAGTGTACCACCGGACAATCATAAAAAACGGCATTACGTCGCTTTGAATTATGTGTACACGGTTGAGTAACAACATTAAGGTCGCGGGTTAAAACATTTGAAATTGAGTTAAAGTCAAGGTAATTTTCGCATCGAGTCGATTTGACGAGTTGCGATAACGACAAATACAGGTGTATTGGCATACGTAATTGATTTAAAGTTCGATTCGGCCCAAACGTCAAATTTGTAAAACGTTTTCACTCGACGGTACAACCGACTCCATTTTCATACGCATACATTTGTGCATTTACCGCTGGACGAATTTCCTATATTGTTGTCCGATTCGGTAGGATTTGATATCGATAAAAAGGGTCAAACCATAAAGGTGATATCAACAATAGTAATAAATTATAAGAAATCGGTCATACAACACGTCACATTCACTACATTTCTGACGTAATTCAACAGGAACGATTGTATCCGTTTTTTCGACCACGTCGAACCGAACACACGAGACGTATCCATAATGATAACAACAACGATAATATATATATATATATATTATAACGTAATACCAATCACCAATATATACCATCTGTTATGTTTTGTTCGTATCCGACACCAATTCGTTCCATTCGAATCGGCCGTAGATACTCGAAACATTTCGGAAGACCCAGATATTATTTCCCCCACCCATCCACCGTCTCGACAAAAAACCGTTATTATAACTTATACTTTGCGTAACGTTGTGTTGCACGTGAAATATTAGAATGTCGACAACAATTTCGAACTCGATTCTTTTTCACTTGTCAATTAATTATAAAAACGCGTTTAAATAATTATGTGTATTTTTTTATCTCGCGAAACGAACAACACACGCGGTCTGCGGGCAATATTGTACGGGAAAGCGTTTCCATTCGGTGAAACGCTTTTTTTTTTTTTTTTAAATTGCGTTATACATGTTAAACTTTCGACTGAGTAGCATATAATTAATTAATTGATAACAAATTACGCGTGTAAAATATCTTTCGAAATCTCGATGATATCGCGAACGGGTCGCAAAACCAATGATAATAACAACAATAATAATAATAATAATAATAATAATAATTACACGTGACTTTCTACACTCGAATGAATATGGATATTAGATCGCGTACATGCGTAACGTTTTGACACGTAACCTTCCCAGTTTTTATTCGTATATCGAATTATTATCATTATCACAGCTATCCGACCGCGAACTTTATATCTATATAATAGATATAATATATATAATAGTACACAACTTGAAAACTCCAAACGGAGATAATTCGCGTCGTGGTTTCCTCGTTTGCTCCGTAAAAACGAAACAGTGTACGTTGTCGTCAACAAAATCCGTTCGGTCGTCCGTTACACAGCGACGGAGCGTCGTTTCAGTCTGCACTCGTGCCAGTCGGACGAACCCGACGACTCCGCTGGTGGCGAATAATTATTTTCGATTTCGCGTAATCTGTCGCCGCGAGAGTCACGTCTCGGTACCCACGAAAAGTATCGAATTCACGTTTCGTTTTCCCGTTAACTCGAGCCCGAGGTATTTTCGTTCCGACGTATAGTATTTTGTTATTTTTTTTTGCGCGCGTTTTTTTGTTCTGTTGTTTCCGGTTTAATGACTTTCTTACGTACACACACACACACACACACACACACATGTATATATATATATACTCAACGATAGATGGCGTGTAACACGAAACGCACTCGTACAATGATCGGTACGTTTAACACTACTACGCAAAACATAACATTATAGCCGAATGGTGACGCGAAACTGGTCGGTCGAATAAAAATCGATTTCGATTCGTTTTGAAAATAATTCGTCGTTTTTTTAGTTTTTCAATTTTTCAATTTTTTTTTTTTTTTTACTAAAAAATATTCTTCGTTCGGATGCAATAAATAAACACTAGATTACGAAAAAGAATTGAATGATTGAAGTGGAAATTGACCACACATCGATCGAATTTATTTGCGTTATTTCATATTAATACGTTTCTGGACCGATTTCTTTTCGTTTGGATTGTGGATGATTTGATAGTTTCACGTGGAATCTTTGATACGGTTCTGTATTGATACGATCGTCGTTTTTGAAAAATACTAAAAACTTAATAACTATATATACACGTACCTATTGGTACATATATTGAAGTATTTAAAACATTACTTAATACTTAAAACTATTTCGAAAATTGTTCGAAATTCTAACGAATGTATTTAAATGTTTGGACTGTATTAAATAAGCGTCAAAATTTCGTCAAAATTATTATTAAAATTTTTAATTCATTATGATTATGTAAATGTATATCGAAAATCGAAGCGTAATAAAATGTTTTTTTTTTTGTATTCGACGAAATTGTTGAACGATACAAATGTGAAATAAACCGAATAAACATTTTCTGAAATTAAGTACATTGTCTGCGGGGAGTCTATCAAATTCGGGACCCCCTTCTATGTCGAGTAAAAAAAAAACTAATTTATATAAATATACATAAACAATTGGATTTGGATTTGGGTTAGTGATAACTGTGTAGACGACCTATTTTATTGCAATTAACCTCCTCCGAAAAAAGAAAAACGATTTACCATCCAACACGTTCTATTGTTTTTTTTTCCGTTTTTAGCTACGCGATTAGTTCGTACAATAGCTTAATAGAAATCCTAATTTTTGTTTCGACTTTGCGTTTCATTCGTCACTGTCGACAAACATACGGTATGAAAACGTACTGTGTTTAAAAACGTGTTCTTTGTGGTTAGTAGCAATATTTTTTTGTTTCTTTGGAACGCGCAATTTTTCGACCGGTTCTAAATTGAGAAATACGAATCGAAATTCTCGTGAAATTATGAATACGATTGTACGCATACAAATATGTCCAACAAAATCCAAACCTATATGATCTCGTTTTGTCAAGAATCGTTTGAAACGTATACTTTAATCACACGTCGAATAAGTAAACTGGTCGATTGTACGTATTGACTAATGTACAATTGGTTTAGTCGACTTTATGTAGTCTGGGTCGTAACCGAAAAGAACTATCGCGGGACGGATCACGAAACAGCCAGAAGTGTTTATACATTGTATTTTAAAGAGAGACTCGAGCGTTCGAACACCTGAATAAACAATAATGAACTCCCATGACACAGCGGTACACCACGGGTATACACACACACACACAAGAGATAAGTAAAAAAAAACAAAAAAACACCACACACAGCATTGCAAAATCGTTTCTAATAGATGCCTTTTGTATACGTATACAACAATATTAAATCTATTTCGATTAGAAATTAAACGCAGTAGTATTATATACATATAAACTGCACTACGCCGTAACAAAATCCGTACAAAAAAAAAAAAATAACTATAAATACATAAATATTTCGAAAATCATTTTTGAACATTACCTTTAAATCGAATTTAAATACACGCGCAATATATATATATATACACACAGGTAGTCCGATAATTATTAATCAATTTGTGTCGTGCGTGCACTGTAAGCAAACGGACAGTAGTTATCGTCTTATCGGACGATACGTGTAGGTATTTACCCATAAAATAAGAAATATATGGATAGGCTATTACCGTATCGAAAGCGCATGGGGATAACGGTCCATTTAAAGAACAGAGAAGTCGCTAATTAGAACGGTTCTATTTCTCGCATGGGGTATATTTTAAAGGTTATTGTAATGAAATCATTGTATTTATTATCGCAGTAACTCGATAATGGAAGAAAGAACAAGCCGCATACAATTCCTATAAAACGACCGGAAGACGAGACGTAACGACCCATATGTTTACCGGACACTAATCATTTATCGGGGAAAACATTTATCTCGCGAGCGACTACGGTTCTCGGGCATCAAACGTTTTCAACGCGTGTATGAAATCCATAACCGACCGGACGTGCGCGTGTGTCGTACACGATTCGTATAACGCGACCTGCGTCCGACCTCCGACGCACGCGATCGAAACACACGATCCATCGACGGGACGGGACGGGACGGGACGGGACGGAGACGCGCGCGCGGTATGACAATGGACGGTTAACGACTCGCCCGCGGACACGCGTATGCGCACGAGGAGATCTCGTACGCACGTAACCGTTGCCCCGGACCCGACGGTCGCGCGCGCTCCGGACGTTTCGGATATACGTGCGCGCAACGTGAACGCGAACGCGCCGGAATCTAAGGAGAAACGCCACGGAGTCATTCTTAATATACGCCTTTATCCCAGTGTTGTGAACTTAGCAGTGCAACATTAGCAGTCATCAATCTAACCTATCCAACAAATTTGTTGGTCATTTGTTGGATATTGTTGGACAACTTACAAAATTTGTTGGACTTTATTTTCGCCGGTATACTTAATTGAACTTTTGCACTGCTAAGTTCACACCAGCAGTGCAAAAGTTTGTTGGAGTGTTTTTTTTGGGCTCAAATTATAGAGTCTCATTTGTTGGAAAGGTCCCGACATTTGTTGTACCTTAGTTTTTTTTATATAAATTTTTTTAAATGCGCCGCTAGCGTGAAATTGGCCTTTCCAACAATATCCAACAAATGAGACTCTATAATTTGAGCCCAAAAAAAAACACTCCAACAAACTTTTGCACTGCTGGTGTGAACTTAGCAGTGCAAAAGTTCAATTAAGTATACCGGCGAAAATAAAGTCCAACAAATTTTGTAAGTTGTCCAACAATATCCAACAAATGACCAACAAATTTGTTGGATAGGTTAGATTGATGACTGCTAATGTTGCACTGCTAAGTTCACAACACTCTTTATTAGTCCGGCTATTCGGACTCGTCGACACCGGTGAAGCGGCTGCCGCACAGGCCGTCCGGCTGGTAATCACACGCGCTACGTCGTTTAGGCTACGACCTAACCGTTATTTCCTCTCGCCTCGACGTTTCGCGTCCAAATCCTACGTGCACCGGCTGTCGTAGACCTGGTTGGATCGCCTGTTACGACCAGGCCGAGGGAAGTATTCTGATGCCGTTCCACGCGGATTGAAACCGCGGCCGAACCGAAACGAATAAATTGAACAAAGAAAACGAAAAAAAAGAAACGTTCGTGATCTATTCGCGGTCAATAAACCGATAGCCGCGACATTTGCCGACCGGCCGACCGCTAAATCCGGGGCCGTCGACGCGCGTACGCGACATTATACGGACGCCGGATTTGAGTCGCGACCGTACTTGATACCGTACAGACGCGAGACGTGATTGGTCGCGTGATCCGCAACGGAACGAAACTCGATTCATTTCAACTCGACTGTATAATATGGTGCCCACGGGCTCGGGCCGACCGATTATTGGTATAACGTTTATGTGACGCGAATTCTCGTGTGCGAGATTCACCACGCGACTGACACGCGTGCGTACGACGAGTTTATCTGGTGGACACAATCACTGTCGTTTTTACGACGCGGATACTGGTTCGCGTCACGTCTAATTGAAACTCAGTAAAACATCAATTACTTTTTCCACTGTTACAGGTATTTAGAAAGTCTCACCATGGGGAAACGCCGTCGTTCTATATCGAGTCAAAATTTGGTTTCTCAACCGTAAAGTAAATTGTACGTGCGAAACCCGTGGGGGGTTATGTATTTTATAAAAATAACACGCGTGCGCACGTCCGCGCGACAACGGTGAAACATAAACATTGCGATCGGGTCAAACAAACCATTTTATTATTGGTTTGATAACATCCGAGCACTGCAAAAGTACTTTTCATCAACACGCTATTCGACGTTCAATCTAATCGAAAACATAAAAAAACATAAAAAAACACACGTTTATCGCACAGAATTACCGTGCGTACCGTGAGAGAATAACGGGTCAATTGTATGGTCCGACCGCTGGTAATGACGTCGTCGTCGGTTCTAAATTAAAAATCTCAGAGTACGAAACGCGTGCCGCGTCTTTACGAAAGGACCACGTCCTTTCCGGCACGATAATAATAATACGGTATCGCCGCGGTCCCCCCCCCCATACACGTTCACGTGTAAACCGCAATAACGTAAATAATGACAGAGTTCACGCGCCGGTTTGTCCGTCCCTACTCCGTCTGAACAAACCCGACGCATGTTTCATGTTTTTTACGACTCGGTGTTTCGACCGCGTACGGAACGTGGTTATAATATTATCATTATGCACGTGTATACGCCACGCGCACGCACCGCGGTAATAAAATCTAAGGTATATCGACCCGCGAAATTACCGTAAAACGGCGTGCTAGTGGCTTACGTATTTTCGAAAACCTTTCACGTGACAAACAAAACGCTTGTCGGGAACTTAACGTGTGTTACTCGGGTGCATTATACGTGTAACACGAGCACTGCACGCGCGACGGTATCGAGTGCACGCGGGTACACGAACCTCTTCGGTGTTGGTGTCCCATTATTATCGTTCACCTGTGTCATCCCGTACGTTCCAGTTCGAAATGTCAAACGGATAGACAAAAAAATCAAATATCGTTTCGCTAATTACAGCGAATGCCGTTATAAAAAATTCGCACGCCTTGTACGATATATTCATTTATTCCTCATTTCTCATCGACATTACCCGAAACGGGTTTCGTGAGGTTTTTACCTTCTAGAGTCATTTAATCACTCAACGGTCATACAATTTGTTTTTCACAATATACCCAGCAAAATGATTTTCGACTAAAAACGTTTAGATACGTTTTTACAAACATATAAACGATAATGTGATTAGGACGTTTTCCAACTCCGTTTTATCATAAACCAAACATGTTTCAACGTCTCGGAAACATAACAATATACGCGTATGAATTGAATAATCAGATTTTGTTTTTTGTCATCTTGTTTGGTGATCACGCGAGCTGCGGCTGTCTCGACATTTTCAAACGTAAAATCGAAAATTCGGAAAATGCACATCGCGTTGTAGATATTGCATTTATACCGTATACGATTAACAATTGATATACTGCCAATGGCAGATTTTCAAAAATGTTCGAAAAAAAAAAAAATTGTACAAATTAATATAATAAAAAAATATTTTAGTATTTTTGACACTAGAATATGGATCCTACAGAGTGTCTGGGGGGGGGTCCAATACCCCTTGACCTCCCCTCCCGGTAAATCCGCCACCGTATACTGTTGCTGTAGCGATTATTTCAATCAAAGAGAATGTGTAAAATACGCAGTTAAAATAATCGAACATTTTCCAAAAAAACTGATCGCCGTTCCATTTTGATAAATAGAAATTCTTTATGTTTTGCGTTCAAACTCAAAAAAAAAATGTCTACTTACGTTAATTGAACTAACGGTGATTATGATTACAGATATTTTATCTCGCGTTTAAAATGTAAATATTGTTCGAACGTCGCGTATGTTTTCTACGAATTATTATGTAATATTAAACGAATCGCATAATAAAAAACTGGTTGTAAACATAACTGAAATTTAAAAAAAAAAACTGCCATATCCCGGACACAAATCATTTCGATTTCATGTTTTCCACGACAAGATAATGATGAACCACTCGGAGAAATCCGATTCACCGAATATTCGAATATTAATTAATATCGAATTGTTGTTCGCAATCACTGTGTACTGATAAATGTTCTACTTGCAGTGATAATATTATGTAAACCGTACATGTTATTATCAGTGGCGGCGCTAGAGGGGGCAAGGTAGGGCAAGTGCCCTACCCGAATTTGGTTTTGCCCCACCTTTGCCCTACCTGTTGAAGAACAAACGAAAATTTAAATTTCAAGCATTTATGTATTTGCTGTGTAACTCGTCGTATTTTTTTTTTATGTGAATTCTTTTAGATGATACACCACAGAATACACCAAACAATAATAATTCGATTTCGAAATCGATTATATTTTATCAGAAAACGCTAATAATACAGTATTTTCCATGTATTCCAATAATTTATATTACACCCGTATAGACGGGTTTTCACTAAATTCCATGATCGATTTTCCATGATCTTGCCCCCCCTAGAAAAAATGTCTGGTGCCGCCACTGAAAACCAAATTCAACATTTTTACAATTTTATAATAGTAATAGGTACTACAAAATTATTTAGTTATTTTTATTATCAACTATTTTTCATTGTGGTGATAGACACCATTGGCTACATTTGTTGTTAAATTACTATTTATTACGATTATTTGATCTCACTGCATAATTTAGTAAAAATGTAGTAGTTGTAATTAAAATATGTTTATATTTACTATAATATTTTCACCTAAAGTAGTTTAGTTTATATTTTTTCCGTGTTGCTATGATTATAAGAACACGAATTGTTTATTTCAGATAGTTGTCAATAATTATATTCTAAACGGATACATTTATTTCTTCAAACATTTCTGTGTACAGCATATTATAAAGTCGTCAGTAAATTTTTCTTTATCTACGAAATGGAGGAATTTTGTCAATGCCCAAGTAAACTATCAGTGGAGGACCCCAACAATCGAATGAACGAATTCGGTGTCGTGATGGAACCGCCTAACGGATCGCCGGCGAACATTAACAATTTTCGAGGGGATTCGAACGATGTCGCAAGAAGGTATAAATAATATATTAAATATTCGCTCCACTGTTCGCATATAAAAGATCGTGTGGATAACTATAATAATTAAATAAAACCATACCAGGGAGAACGAAGGAAATAATATTACACAGTTAAACGACGGAAATGGACAAGCCGTTCAAGGAAATGTATGTCAAAAATCAGATGACGACAAAAAGCATATAAATGACTTGAAAGAGATACTAAACGATGTGGCTAATTTATTGTCCTATGGTTTAAACAAAGATCTTCCGAACGCAACTATAATTCGATTGCGTGCATTATTGGTAAGAAAAATTGTCAGTTACATAAATAGGGACACATTATTATTTGATTCTTTGGAAAGCAAGATTTCGAAAATTAATAATTTAAATTTTAACTCGTTCAATTCAAGTTAATTATGATATAAAGAATCATCAGTGTTAGATTAAAAGTTATTTCTTTGTGAATGCCAAACTCCCTTTCTTTTAACCCCGCTTTGTTATGTTAGAAGTTGTCGAAGAAAATAAACCATATAAATTTTTATATACTTTTATGAAAAAATAAAAATAGTTCGTTATAATAAGTAATCAAGTCACTTTAGGTTATTTATAAAATAAATATTTTACGTTGTATAGCCTTATAAAAAACACTGTTAAGTGACATTATTAATAAGTATATAATTTAATGTTTAAACTCCTAATTAAGTGTTTTTCTAAAAACATTAGTTAAAATTGTTATTTGCATTTTTCCTGAATCTCTTTAGTGTAATGAAATGTCGTATTAGGTGATTCGAGTGTAGATTGAAGCACAAAAGATCTTAAGAATTTAGAATATAATTTCATAATGACATTTCAGATTATGGTTAGGCACAAAATAAACAACTTAATAAATACGAGCGAAGAATCGATAACCGACAAAGAGAGGACGGCGGAAATACCCTCAACAAGTGCCGGAGTGAAACGTGTTCTTGACGTAAATGAATGTACAATAGAACAAAGTACATCAAAAAAAATAAAAACGGAACATAAATATAATGAACATAATAAAGGGTCGACGACTACAAGTAAAAGTTCGTTAAAGGAAGAAAACACGTTAGCGGCACAACAAAGCAATGCGAATTATTTAAAAATCCGAAAAACGTCTGAACCGACGACTACTAATAGAACTGAAAACCATAAAGTTCAATTGAAAAAATTCGAATATTCGAAAATAGTCTTGAAAAAGTTAACATCGTATTACGAAAAAAACTATTTCGCAACTAAAGAATTGTTTCAATTTTTGGCGAAGACGATCGTGCATAGATTGATAGAAAATAAATTTAGTCCTGGTAAATTTAATACGATTTAATTTACGCGTATATAAATATTATTTCCAAAATAGTTTGTAGGTCATAGAAAATATTAAAAAAATACTATATATGTGATCACTTATGTAGCACAAGAAAAAAATAGATCGATTAAATACATTGTTTTGTGATTTCGTTTGGTGGTATATTTATTATTATTTAAAAAATTAAATATATACCTAATATACATAATTTACTTGTGGACGATCCACAAAATGAAATAAAAAATGTATTTACGAATAAAACATTTAAAATATCTTTTGTTTTCAGATAAACATACCATTAAGTCGAAAATAAAGCTAATGATGTCTGAGACGAAAATAGAATCGGAAGATCAAATATTGAAAATTTTGAAGCCATTTTTCTAATAATTTATATGGAGTTATTGAAAATATTGTTATTATTATAGTTATTGTAAATGTTTAGTTTAAATATAGTTTATATATATATATATATATATATACAGAATATTTTTAAACTTAATACCGTAAATTCCTACACATTCCGTGGGATGACTCAATGACAAAAGTTTTGAAATTTTTCTTTTATCATTAAAACTTAAGTTTTTACATTTTTATTCATAGAAAATTAATATAAATGTGAAAAATAAATACACCATCATATTTCTTGCAAAATTCTCATATGAATCGAAACTAAGCAAAAATAATGTGATATATCGTTCGTATAAGAATTTTGCAAGAAATATCATGGTGTATTTATTTTTTAATATTTATATTAAATTTCTATGAATAAAAATGTAAAAACTTAAGTTTTAATGATAAAAGAAAAATTTCAAAACTTTTGTCATTACGTCATCCCACCGAATGTGTAGGAATATATATATATATATATATATATATATTTGCATGTATTAATCATTTTGTTTATTTTGTTCTCTCTTCCTAAATGAATAATTTCCGAACCTTAATTATAACTAATAAATATTATTATATTATATACACTTATACTACATTTTGAGCTACTAAAAAATACAAAAATTGTCTGTGTCCATAAAAATATAATGACAATTTTACTAGTTTATTTTGCAATTTTTGGGATGTTTTTAATTACTCTTAAGGAAATTACTACTGGGAAAATCAAAAAATGTGTCAAAAATACCAACTAGACAGAATTTGTTACAGGAACGAAACATATGCTCATGATTATCAGAGTACTCCTACACAAAGTGTTCACAGACAATACATTTTTTACTTCACTTACAATCAAAAAATATTTTTTTATAAAACAAAATATTCTGTATCCTACAGTATTGTTATAATTGTTCTAATAAATTATAATTTGTAGTTAGAATGTTATATTATTACATTAGATATAATGTAATATTTTAAACAGTCAAACATAAAATATTGATATTTTCAATTGTTTTCCCAAAGCTGCAGGGAAATAACGAGTTACAAAGTTACTATAAATTAATTACTTACTGAAAATAATAATCTTTGCAACTTGACATGTTACTGATGTTTAAAAGTTTTATTTCCTATAATTTGTACAGGATTTCTTGCTAAAGAATTAAATTATAAAAGCAATAGTTGAAACCGAGCCAAATGGTGAATATTGTCAAATATGTACAAAGATACTAAGAACAGTGGCGGCACCAGACATTTTTTCTAGGGGGGGGCAAAATCATGGTAAGTTGATCATGGAATTTAATGAAAACCCGTCTATACGGGTGTAATATAAATTATTGAAATACATAGAAAATACTATATTATTAGCGTTTTCTGATAAAATATAATCAATTTCGAAATCAAATTAAATGATGGTGTATTTTGTGGTGTATTATCTAAACGAATGCGCATAAAAACAATACGAGTTACACAGCGAAAACATATGAAACACAGCAAACACATAAATACTTGAAATTTAAATTTTCGTTTGTTCTTTAACAGGTAGTGCAAAGGTGGGGCAAAACCAAATTTGGGTAGAGCGCTTGCCCTACCTTGCCCCCTCTAGCGCCGCCACTGGTTATTATCTTGACGTACGCACAGTGAATATATTAATGTAAATATTAAACGTGCCCTTTCTCGATTGGGTCGGTTGACTGTCGCGAACAGTTCTATAGCTGACGTATTTGCAAAACTGACCTCTCCGGCCCTCGTGCAAAATGACTTTGGCGCGTTCGAACGTCATTGCGGGCGGAGTTCTTTGCACGTTTCTAAAAATTAATCACTACCATATTATTCGGTTTTCGGCAGAGTAACGAAATAAAGCCGTCTTAACAACGCGCTCAGCGATTTCGTGCCGAGATTAATAACACGACAAGTGTGTGTATATGTGTGTGTGTGTGTGTTATAAGACATTCGTGACAACGCAGTATAAATACTGTCTGCAGTAATTGTGGCGCGTATATAAACTCCGAAAAATGCGGTCATGTTCGCCGAGTATATACATACACATAGGTTAGATATACGAATACGATCGTTTTTTTAGATTATTTTAACTACGGGTTTTTAAATATGCATATATATTATAAATTAGCGAACGTATGGGCCGAAACTGATATTTATTACGTAATACGAGCACGTCGGACAAAAAACACCATCGTTGCCGCGAGCGAAACCTAACCTAACGCGCGTCGTTATTCAAACGAAATTTATTACGGTATGGGCGACGAAAAAATGCAAAACACTTGAACGCTTGCGCCAGCGCAGTAAACGGTGATATCGAATCGCGCGCGCTAAGCACACGTTGTTCGCGGTGTTATGTCCTCTACGGTTAAGCGTGCATCAGTCGTTATCACGAGGTGTGGTTCTTCCGTGTGAATGCCGTTGGAAAAATACACCGACACGAATATCAACCAAGACTTCCGCACGAACGGTGCTCGAATGGGGGGGGGGGCGATATTTCATTAAAAAAAATCAGCTACCCTTCACTACGATTTTCAAAGAAACGCGGGAGAGCAGCTTATATATACCTTGGGATCATAGACGAAATATTATTTTTTATTATTATTAATACCTTGTTGCTATATTAAGTACCTTCATGATAATGGCGATTTATTGTCGTGATACATGTGTTCGGTATGCTTATTGCTAATTGTCACGAAGAGTTTAAAAAGGTTTATTTTGTATAAAATGTTGTAGAATATACTATTCTATTAAAAACTGTATAGAGAAATTTGTTTAATTGGGGGGGGGGGAAGTTAGAAATTAGGTTATACGTTAGTAGTGGTAGACCGGAAGGTGATATAGAATATTTAATTTGGATTTTTTTTTAAATTTCCAATTAGAGTTCCGCTACTTCTTATTTTCGGGCACTGTGCACGGAACGTTTTTGATTCAACGCGAAATACCCGTCGGCAGGGCCGTTACTCGAACCCGTCGTGATGTATCGGTAATAAGTTATTTTGCTAATAACATTACGGCGTCCGCTCGTAAAAATTACCGGTTTTCCGCGAGAGAACGCGTACGAAGGCACGGTTGCTCAACGGTTACTCGACCGGCCGTCGTCTGTCCGGGTAGGCTTTTAACTTAGAACGGTATTATCGCGTGCGGAACGTTCGATTCCGGTTGGAAACAAATCGGGTTTGTACGTGTTTGTCGCGTTACGACGACAATCAACGGTCATGAGCGGACCGAGATCCCGAAGGCCCCCGGCGGATAAGTTTTCAGGATGCCTTAAACTAACGTAATCAACACAAACAGGCGACTTGACGTTGTTACGACGTCCAGTTTCAAATGAAATAAATAACTTGATAGTGTATAACATAAGGAAAACAATTTTTTGGGAAAAAAATAAAACCCGATTCGAAAAAAATGCACCAAAAAGTGTGAAATAATTCACAAAAGTCTTGTCAAAGTCGGCCCCGGTTTCTAAATCGACACATTGTATCTTGTTTACGTCACTCCCAGAACAAATATTAAAATTACTATGTATTTAATTTTCAATTACGAATTACTTGAAAATAACGTCGACTTCGACAAGATTTTTGTGAACTATTTCACACATTTTAGTGCATTTTTTTCTAAATTTTTTTTTTTATTATTTAAAAGCGTTTTTAGTTTGTAACCGTCCGATTCAATTTACCCGATAATACAATACGGCTTCCATTTAAAATATTAGACATTATATTGTTCTGTGTAGGCCAAAGTACAAGATTTCCAGAGGTATGGCCTCCTGTCCGCCCCATTCGACGGTGTTTTTATACGAAAACCGTCTTGGAACGTCGCCCGTTTTAAACAAATTGCCGTCAACGTACGTATTCGGGTTGCGTCGAGTCACGATTGTTCGTTTGAAATCGTCTCCGTTCGCCGTCCGTCCGTCTCGCGATCACGACACGAAACCACTCGAACGGACGACAGACGCGTCTCTTTTCCACAATTATAACGTGTACACGACGAATTCAGTTCGAACGACATTCTCCATTATTATTATTATTATTTTTTAGATAATTGAATCCGTACGCCATGACCGATTATGTCGTTTCCGTCGAAAACCGTAAATATCGTAAGTCAACAACAATTTGAAACGTCCACTGTTGATTGCTTGTACCTATAGAACAGCACGGAAACATGTAATAAATCGTGAACGCGAACCGTAAGTATAAACACTGGCTATTATTATTCATAGCGCGAATCTATATATAGACCAGGATATTGAAACGATGTGTACCACCGCGACTTAACCTTATTTTATGTAATAAATTTAAAAGAAAAATCGTTGTAATAGGTGTACGCGTTAAGTCAAATAGATTATATGCGATCGTAAAACGAGTTGGTTTACGTAAACGTAAATTTTAACTATCGCGCGGTATACATGTAACGTGATGAAACGATTTAATCGGTATTTACGTTTGTTCAAACAATTTAGTCGTTTTAACTATTGTACGTGAATCGTTAAGACTCCGTATGTACATTATACAGCGTATGTAATATATATATATATATAGTCGGGTTAATAACGATAATAACAATAAAAAAAAATAATAATAATAAAACACTTGCGGGGCTCGTTTCTTTGTACATGTTGTCGTGGACTATTTTAGTTTTATTGTTTAACGGACGACATAAACAATGGGTAAAAACGATTGTGTAAAACCAGCCACCGGTAACGTTTAGACGGGTTATGGCTTTTGAGGGTGTGTAGTAAACTCGTACGTATGTAGGAATGTTATTTAAATTTATAAAAAAAAAAAAAAAAAAAAAAAATAATAGCTCGTTTGACGTTCAAGACTATTAAAAAATAGTTATTTATTAGACACGAGAACATAGAAGACGTTTTATCGAAATAATAATCGTAAAAAATCGTATGCCGCATTTCATTCATTAAATTCACGTCGACGTTTCATACGCCAAAACCCATCGACCAAGAATATAGCAACGACAAAGATAATATGATATCCATACACACCGACTTGTGTGTGGTTACGTTTGACAAATTATTCATCCGCGCCGATATCATACGGGAATATATGTTTTGAACCTATAAGCAAACACGTTTGAACAGACGACAAGTCGCATTCATGTTTCCGCGCACGTATAGAAATCCAACACTTTTTTTAACAACTTTCAACAGATTTAATGTATACATAGTTGAAGCGTTGCGCGTAGAAAATCGTTTTCGGCCACAAGAGTTACCAAATGAACTGTACACCCATAAATCAAACGTGTTTTCGAGTCACCGAACGGTTGATGCAATACAAATAACGAATATTATTCTACGCGTAGACAACGTACACCATCAGTCTCCGTCGTGTTTTCCGTGACATAAAGAGACTTCAACGAGCGGTCGATTATTATTATTATTATCGGTACGTGTGCATATACACCGGCAGGAGAAAAAATTTGAAAAAAATATCAACACGAGTAGATAATGTTCATCCAAATGTGAAAGTTTTCGCGCTTCTTCGCATGTAACCTCGACGTCTCTACACAAGTCCGATAATAAAGGAATTGAAGTCGTCGGGACCGTTCTTTTTTTTGTTTTTCGGTTTCGAGAACTTTAAAATCGAACCCGAACTCGTTTTAACGAACCATTCCAAACGCGTATAATCCACGACATCTGAAGATATAACGATTAGACGACGACACACGGTACAATAATTCGCATGTGCACTATGTCGTGAATCGCAACGATTTAAACGGCAATTAAATACGACATCCGTAACGGAATAAACGTATCGCACATGAAGCGGGCGCGTACTCAGGGGGTTTGGTCATCATTTACTTATTCGATTTCAATGTAATATTATACATTGATAGACTAGTGTAATATTGCGTTGTCGTTGTGAAACACCGGCTAAATCGAAATAAAATGTCGATACTAACGAATAAACAAATTTCGTATGTTTATTAAAAAAAACAGGCTTCCAATTTTCATTAACACCCCCCCGCAACATTTTTTTCTGCTCACATTAAAGCGCGTGTAATATTCAATAAAATGTCCAACGCGAAATAAACGTTCGTCGGCGGAATAGTTGAAAATTACCTAACGCGTCTTATGCGCATCAAATTAACCGGTAACCGATTTCTCGATGCGCGTGTACGAATAGTTTATTCGGAAAACCCGGAATATTCCGAGGGCCGTGTACGATCGTTTATTTGTTACCTTGGATGACGACCAGTGAGTGTTCCGGCGGTTCGAAAACAGAAGAAGCAGAAGAAGCAAAAACACACGCGTCACTCGTCCGTCGGCCGTTTCCGGTACGTACTACACATACCGCGCGAGCCGTCGGTATAAAAAAAAAACGCGCACGAGCGGTTAACGGTATTCGAGTCACCGGGACGAGACCGTGCGGTTTAAATCGTGCGCGAACGTGTACGTACGGCCGCCGGGAGACGGGAACGCGGACGGACTGCGTGCGACGGACTGCGCGCGACGGAACCGACTGGGCCGACGGTCGCCGCGCGCGCGAACGTTCTGCCGGTCGCCGAGCGCCCGGAACCGGTTTCCTCTACCGCGCCGCGCGCGCACACCCGTTACCCGGTATACCGGGCGCGACGACCGGTAACCGCCCGGTTTTTACTCGCGCGTCCGGTCGCGACGAACGCCGTACGGCGGTGGCGTATCGCCCCTATGGACCCTACGCATCTGAGATAAGTAGATTGATTTTTGAACACACGTTTTTCTTAAACGTTTATATATTTTTAGAATTTCGACTTGAAAATCTTAATCTGTTTATTGTAAACACGTATGATAATCATATTATGTTGATGACGTTCACGTCGGAACGTATTCGGGTTTCCCCGCGATATCATTATTGCACTATGACCTTATCTGATCAATTCGTCGAATCGGCCAAGCGATATAATGGCGATAAAGTGTCCATATCCAAAGTTTATTTCAGATATTTTTTTTTCCTTTACACCGCTTAGAGACCGGGCGCCGGTTAATATTCGTAGGCAAATTAAAATTAACCCTGAAGATCGATTGGCTAAGAAAAAAGAAATATTGATTTAGTTTTGTAAGATAAAACAATGTAAAAAACTATTTTAACTCGGATATTCTGCTGTCTGGCTATTGTGTTTTTATAATAATATTTAAATTTTGAACCGATAATGTTTTTTTAATTTTATGACATAACAAAACAATACAAATGTAAAATATATTCAATTAAATGTACTTTGATAATATTTATGTTATCAATCGTTATAATATGAATATTTTACTTTAATACAATTTTAAAAAACACCTTTTTTGTTTTTTTTGCTTATTAACCAATTTAGAAGTTATGTCGTTTAAATTTGTTGAACCCCCCCCCCCCCATAAAAATGTCCTGGATACGAGCCTGCCGTACGGTTTACAAAAACGAAAATCACCGACAAATTCTATTACGGTCGATTATCGTCATTATCATCGTCGGGGTCTGTGAATTTAATGCATTTGCGTAATTTTTTTTTCCGATACTTCTTAGATATTAAACGAGTTCGGTATACATTTGTTTCACATTACTATAAACGCATACGCGAAAATGTATATTGCGTATTTTTGCATATTTGAGAGGTTAGTAGAGCGTGTAAATGCATGTTTTCTTGTTGTTTTTTTTTTTAAATCTTTCTTTTAATTTTTAATTTTGTCGTTTTACGTTTTTTTAAATTATCTGTACGCTTCGGTGGCAGTCGTGTTAAATTTTTTCAAGTAAAATTTTTTTTATAATTATTTCACACTCGTCAATATTGGATACAGAATGAATGCGTGCGTGTAATATAAAATATCCATAAATACGCTTTAACGAAAATTGTTTTATTATTGTTGTCTCGTCAAGACTAACGTTGTAAGTTAACAGATATATTACATAGATTTCCTTAGTTTTCGTCTACCACCCGATGTAATATATTTAGACTGAAAAGAACTGATAATAATTCACAGTAATTTGTTTTGACAAACAATGAATACACATAAATTCATTAGTCGATTACGTTTCTAGTGTGTGTCTGTATTTTTTTTTCTAAATAAAAACAAACATAAATAAAATTTGTATTTCTGGTTTTTAAACGCACGTTTTTGCGGCTTTTTTAGTGCATATTTGATAAACTGACACGAGTCGATGTTTACGTTCGGTTTGTACGGAATAGTCGTACCAGGAAACCGCGGCGGCGAGTGGGGGAGTCATGACGACCGGGCGCGGTAGTTATCACGCGAACGCGTTTACCGGCCGACGACGAATCGTTTCGCGCGACGACCACCACGACCACCACGACTACCACGACCGGCCGCATGCCGCACGTTCTGGCCACGGTGGCCGTCGTCGCGGCCGTCGCGTTCGTGGTCGCGCGGCTCACGCGTAACCGACGGGCGGTCGCGACGCAGCCGCCGACGGACTGCGAACACCGGACGGCCGCGGGACGCGCGGCGACGTCGCCGGCGCGGACGTTGACGCTGCTGACGGACCGGCTGGACCGGCTGGACGCGCGTCGGCTGGCGCCGGACCGCGCGAGGCTGGACGACGCGCGCGACCGCGCCCGACGGACGCTGGACGCGGTGCTCAAGGTGAAGCTGCTGTACGAGTACGAGCGCCTGGACTGCGCGGTCGCGACCGCGTACCTGGAGGAGCCGGACGCCCGGCAAGTATACCGTAACGTCCTGGGCTAGCGGGTACGCGTTCCGACGGGGGCGGCCGACCGTTTTCACCACTTTCACCGCCGGCAGTTTTGCAAATGACACCCGGTCCAGAACGATCCAGAACTTATTACATGAGCTCGCGAACAATTCCGAAATATGTAATCGGTATCATTCACGATGTTTTGTACTGTTAACTAAGAGAGTACGTTTACAAAGATGAAACTCTCAAAAAATTAGACTTTTCGATGAATCGTATATTTTCCGGAAATGTTTTGTATTTTATGCTGACGATGAACCTGCGACGTATGAATTTAAAAAAACTTTTAAAGATTTATAAAAAAAATTTAATTTTTAACTATTTTTAACACTATTAAATCGTCCGTAGCCGAAGACGATTCATCGGTTTTTCTAGAATTTCTGAATTTCAAGTGCCGTTGCGGACGACATTTCTACTAACTTTTGCTCGCACGCGTCAGGGGCCCCTGACGAACACGGAGAAGAAAAAAAAAGCCGCCCCTTTTTTAGAACGTCGTCCGAATACGAAACCTAACCGCGGAATCGCGCGCGCGCGCGTGTGACAGGAGCGACCCGCCGGAGATACACTTCGCGGTGCCGGTCGCGGCGGACGTGGCGCTGGTCGCCGAGCTCGCGTCGCTGCCGATCGACTTGAGACGCGACCCGCCGGCACCGCACCGGCGACGGCGGCGGAAAGTCTTCCGGGGCGGCCGCGCGTCGCCGTCGCTGCCGGCGGTGGACCGGTGGCTGCGCCGCGCCGTTCTGGAGACGACCGCGTGGCTGAACGCGGCGTGCGACGCGGCGGAACGGTGCGCGCGGCCGGCCGACTACGCGCCGCTGGCCGGCCGGGCGGTGCGCCTGGCCCGTCGTTTCGTACGCGTGGACGCGCGGTTCGACGCGCTCGCCGACCGGACCACCGTCACGGTGGAGTTCGCCGCGCCCGCCGCGGACACCGGCCACCCGGCCGCGGACGCGGACACCGGCCAAAAGGCCGCGGACCCGGACACCGGCCGCCCGGCCGCGGACCCGGACACCGGCCGCCCGGCCGCGGACGCGGACGCGCCTGCGGACGTCGTCGCGGCCGACGGACAGCACGCGTTGATACGGGACAGGCGCCGTCAGACCATCTGGGGCGGCTGGGGCCGCGCGTTCGTCATGTGCTCCTTGTAGAATTCGTTTTTGGTAATGATGTGAAAACGTCTTATTTACGATCTTTCCGCTTTGGGCGGTTTGAACCGGTTAGGTTAGCTTAGGTTAGGTTAGTTAGGTTTTTTGATTTTCTTAAACGCGAGTGCTCCAGAGAAAACGAACGGTTTTTAAACCTTCCGTGTGTACGATATCGGTTCGGTATGAAGTTCGGGCGGCCCCACGTAATGACATTGCCGTCTGGCCACGTGTGTGAAGTTGGCCCCCCACCCAAACCTAAACGCTCTAAATTTTTTTCTAACCTCATTATTTTAATTTGTAACTATTTGTAACCTCACCGTTTCCTAACTTCACGTAGCACCCCCCCCCCCACATATTGTCCAAATCGTTTCAAACAAAAATTTTGTTGTATTCCATTTGATTTGTAACTATTCGTAACCAACTTTTTAGAATTTGTAAGCACACCGTTTGTTGGGAAATCGGGGAATTCTCAACTGAATATCAAACGAAACAATATAAAATAAATAGACATAACGCGAACTAAGTGACTTCGCCGGTTGACATACGGCTGTATTAATAATCGGTTATTCGTAAAGTATATTGTAATAATAATTCAATAGTAGTTTAGGCCTTAGTGCGCGCCGTGCGCGAGTACATTTAAAAATAACTTAAAAATACCAATATATTGAAAAAAAAAAACCTTACATCCGGTTTCCATCGAGTTTATAACGCAGTGTATGCAATTTTATCACAGTTTATTACAGCGATTAAATCACTACAAACAGAACGACTGCCTTGGTATATTATTATATCATAATGTATATTTTACCGACTTGAAACATAATTTTCCAAATATTTCCGAAATTAATCATAAAAAATTGAATGAAGAATTTCATGCGCTTTCCATATTAATGTATATATTGTTATAAATACGATATACATATATCATACCGAAAATAATACAAACACAATATTTATACACAGTTGCGTAGTTTCATTTTCTCCTTGAGGGGGTGAGTTTATATAAAACGTTGAGATTTCGTCCCCATAATTACATATATACTCATATATTTAGTTTTGCATGCAATAGGTATATAGCATTCGGTAAGGTACATTTTAATAATAACCGAGTTATACATTCATTACTAGTTAAAACGACGATACTTTCAACGATTTTTAAATATCAATAAAATTTAAAACACTAATACAAAATGTCATGACTATTCGTTTCCGTTCAGTTTTCTGACCAAAACATAATAATAATTACCACCACAATAATTGCCTATCGAATGTTTGAACAATTTTTTTAACTTGAGGGGGGGGGCTGGCCTCTTTATTTGGAATGGTCATAACTCAAAAACGGCGAGGTTACAAATTATAAAAAGTTGGTTACAAATAGTTACGAATCAAATTGGAATATAACAAAATTTGTTCGAAGCGATTTGGACAATATGAGGAGGGGGGCTGACCCCTCGTTTTGGAATGGTCATAACTCGGAAACGGTGAGGTTACAAAAAAATTTTGGAGCATTTAGGTTTGGGTGGCTTCATCGACACGCGTCGTCTGGCCTTTACGACCGATGTCATCATAAGCGGTTTCTGCTTTTATACATTTGAAAAAAAAAAGCGTTTTCACATTATTATTTCAACGAGACGTGTCGCCAAATAAACGCGAACGATTATGACGTTATTTTTTTGTTATTATTGTTCGCCAAAATGAACGGCGAAATTGTCCAACAAATGCGAATTGGTCTTCGAAATCAAAACCGGACTGCGTCGAAGCACGTTCGTTTTCGGTCCCCCCTTTTTTTTTTTGTACTTGTCGCGTTCGCAGAGTCACGTCGTCGAGCGCGACACGTGCATCGGCGCGCGTACAAACGATCGCAAACGATTGTTCAGGGAGAAGATTGCGTCGGTTGCGTAGAAAACACATCACGTACGATGAACAATATTCAATGAACATTTACTGTTTATTATTAAAATGACGCTTAAAAATTAATAATACAACTCGTATTGTTTAACATGAAACGTTATCATAACGTAGGTATCCAAAATCACAATTTATAAAACTATATAATATATATATATATATACGGAGAAACTCGTTTCGTTCGATTTGAAAGCACTCAGTATTTTGTATAGTCAAGTTTTAAAAATTACACTTTAAACTATTGTGTAATTAAATAATAATAATTATATATTATATATAGATATTAAACTATCCATTCGTGAATAACGTAATGATTTTTTTTTTATTATTAATTTTTAATTAATAATAACAATTTATCGAACATTTAAAATAAAAATAATACAATCATTAAACAATTGTATTTTGTATACATACATGTATATATAGTATATAGTATAAATGATTTAAATAACACGATCAATACACAACAGTAAAATAAAAATGATATATCAATGCTTATTTATAAATCGAATCAACAAAAAAAAAAAAAAACTCTAATAAAATAAAAAACAATATTTTATCTTTGCTCAAAGTGCCATACATATCATAAAATAATATATTTAAAATAAAAAAAATATATTTATATATATAATTGTCTATATAGTCTTTAAATTTGGCACTTTTGTAAAGATCGAATATATATATATATATAAACGTATACCTATTAAACTATATTGTCCGCTACGTTAAACTCTCTAAGTTTTATCTAAACACACACAAAAAAAAAATACATATATATATATACGTAGCACCTAACAATTGAGATTTTTTTTCTTCGTTTGACTACAAGTCCAAAAAAAAAAAAAAAATTTGTTTTTGAGCATAAAATTTATTTTCGTAACACACGTTCCAGGTAACAAACGGATAATGGTAGACGCACGCAATATGCATATAAATATATACGTATATCGTTCAAACGTGATACGGTAAGTGATACCCACGAGGAAAGCACACGTTCGACGTATACAACGTCCAGGCGGTTTTTTGTTTGGGGGGGTGTAGTTACGATTTCCCGCGTAAAAAAAAAAACACAAAACGAAACAAAAGAAGAAAAAAAACCCGGCACCGTCGAACGCTGAAATCGTTCGCCGTCCGTGAGAACGTGTGTCGGTCGAAAGACCGATTCCCGGTCCCGTTTTTACTATCGTGCGTTACGCGACCCACAGGTAATATTGTAATAATACATATTAAAACTTAATGATAAGAAAAACCGATCACAATATGTTTGGCGTTCGTGCGGCAGAGGCGATATTACGGCCGGAGGCCGTTGTTACACATTGCCGCCGCAGACTCGTCCGGCGGCGAGTACGCTTCGCGCGACGGCCCTCGACGGGGTTTTCAATCACCATTTCCGTAGATAGGCCGCCGCTGACCACTTGGACGACGGCCTATCAATAAAATCCAACGACATTTCACATTTCATCAAATACGCAACATAAACAGGGCGACATTGGATATGTCGTTCGATTTCGCGCCGTCGACAATGCGCGTTTTAGGAGACGCCGGGCTGCAAATGTTATTGGTTTTTCGGTTAGATTCGTTGTTGAACAAGAACTTGTTAGACTATAAACATAGACGGAAATAAATTGGGGGGGGGGGGACAACAATGACACAACGTGACTCGAAAACGGACGAGTTGTCGCCGATTTTCGAATATTTACAACGGGATGGGGTGGAGGGGGTTGTAATTGAAACAACGCGGTTTCCGTCTACGGTCATACGAATAGAGCACGAGGATATTTTGATGACAACGGCGGTGTCAGCGGTAGAAAAACGTAAACAGACCACGACGGCGTGTACCGAAATCACCTCAACGATTTGACCAACGATTCCATGGTCGCGTGTATCCGGTCGAAGTGCGGACGGTTTTCCGGCTGATACTGCCAGCACTGCAACATGAGACGGTAGATCTCTTCGGGCGTGCCCTCCGGAGCCGGCATCCTGTACCCTGACGGAATCGAACAAAACAAAACCCCCGTTTTATCTCGAACGTTCGTGTGGGTCTGAAACTAGACGATTACCCGTGTCGATTTTCTCACGGGCCTTCGAGTTGCTCAGACCGCTGTATGGCGTTCCGCCCTTGGCGAATATCTCCCAACACAGCACACCGTAACTCCAAACGTCGCACAGCGTAGTGTACTTGCCTGGAACGGACGACAACGACAACGTGACACGAACGCTGGCCGGGACGACGGAACATTTGCACTTACCGAAATTAAGAGCTTCGGGAGCGGTCCATTTTATCGGTATTTGCTTCATGCCGTCCGAAACGATGTACTCTTCCTCTTCCCTGGACATGCCGAAATCGGAAATCTTCACCGTGTTGACGTCGTCTAGTTCGAATTTTTTTCATTAGTTACAAATTCAAAATTTTTCGAAATACGTTCATACGCGTTTCGCGCACACACGTGCAAATGTATGTATACGAATGAATACCAGAACGTAGGATTTCGCAAAAAAATAACGTCTATTAGGTTTGTGCAATTACCAACTAGACAGTTTCGAGCTGCGAGATCGCGGTGAATGCAGTTCTTACTCTCTAAATACATCATGCCAGCGGACGCGTCACGGCACATCGAGACCAATTGGTGGACGGACAACGTCTTGGAGTTGTTCCTCAGGTACGACAACAGAGATCCGCCTAAAAGCACGACACGTTATCAATCGCCGTGTTGTTATCGTATCACCGTCCCAATATCGGTTTTTTTTTTTTTAAATCGTTTATAAACGATTCAATTGCGCGTTCCGGTGTCTGGGGGGGAGTTACTCGCCTGCGACTAGTTCCATGACTATCATGATCGGTTGTTTCTGCACACAGATACCGATCAGCTTGACGACGTTAGGATGGTCGTACTGTTTGAGAATACGGCCCTCCTGCAGGAATTTCTTTTTGTGCTCGTCCGGCACGGTGACGCGACACGTTTTCACCGCGACCTCTTTGCCGGTCGACCGCAGTCTCGCCTTGTACACGTCGCCGAAGTTGCCCTGCAACGGTCAGAAAAAAAAACGTGCGCGTGTTGCGTTTACGTTGGCGCGCCGCGACGAGAAAAAAAAAAACTATCGCGTACCCGGCCGATTTTTTCCAGCAGCAGCACGTCGTCGTTGTTCAGCTCCCATCGTTCTCTGGGTATCGGCTGTCGCAGTATGGCTCCCGACCGACTGGTGACCGGCAACGCGCACTGGTGTTGGTACGCTATCAGTTCTTGGATGGTGGGGAACGACGGCCCTTCGAAACGGAACTCGCCCTGAAAGAACGCGACGCGCGGTTCAAACAACGGTCGGGATCGGTTCTACTCCCGACCCCGACCGCGGTCCCGCGCTCACTTCGGAAGTGGTCTGGACGATGAAATGCTTGTGACCGCCCCAACACACCGACAGCACGGTCTGGTTCTCGTCGTTCCTGGTGGTCTCCCTCACCAAGAAGTCGCCTTCTCTCGTCAACAGCCTGACCACTTCTTCTCTCGGCAACACACCGTGGAACCATTCCTCCTCGATCAACGACTTCACGGACGATCCGATCTAATAAGCGTACGCGCGCAACAGACGGCGTTAGTTTCGTTACGACTCGAATGTCTCGCTGTCGTCAAAACGGCTAAGACATCCCCAAACGCGTCGCGAAAACAATTTAACGTTTTAGTGACACTGCCATTAAGGTTAAAAAACAAACAAACAACTCTTTTTAGACGATTAATATATTCATCTCGTACGTACTATATACATGCATTGTTTAAACAAACAATGCCAATAAAATGCGTGTATACAAAACGAAATTCTATGCGCTTTTATTCACGTCACACAAATTATTATTATTATTATTATTGTTGTTGTTATTAATGATAATAAGAATAAAAACGTTATTATACCGGGTAAGCACGTATAGAACGTTATTTAAAAAAAACAAACAAACATGTATTAGTCACTCTGTAAGACAAACGAGATTTACCTGAACTGACACGTGAATCATCAAAATAAAGGTCAACACGGTTTATAATTTGTATAGTGCACGATACGTAAAACGTGAACGTGATAAGCGCACGGGATAATCGGAAGCGCAGCTGAGGTTTCTCAGATAACATTTGAATCCAAATATTCATAGTAAAAACACGATCGTATGAATAAAGCGGATGTCAAATGACGCGAAAATAAAACATCGTTGTCTTTGTAACGTGCGTTCGCGAGAGACTGTCCGAAAATAATCGCGACGCATTGAATTTCTATTTGACAACAGTTGACAATTGTTTTTGGATAACCGTGTACAACTAAGTAACCTAACCTATTACGACGAAACGATTCAGACAGGACGTGGTCGTTCAAACGTAATCGCGTTGTATTCACAGAATAGTTTTGAAACGCGAACTCGTCGGAATAGATTAACCGGTTTTTTTGGTACGCGAGAGGCGATTAACGAGCTTAAAAATTCAAAGTCAAGTGACTCGACAGGGTCTCCCGTCTGAAAACTAATTTAAAACCAACCCTTTCCCCCGGTCCCGTAAGCTTTCACGTAGACTCGCCGTCGAACATTAGACCGCATAATTGTTCCCTTATCCAGTTCCTAATCAAAACGTTTGATAAGGGATTCGTCGTGAGAACTCGTACGCGGTCGACAACCGCCGCAATACACACACGTGGACAGAACACGATTTTGAAGAAAAAACAATTATTTTTTTTTTAAAAATCACGTATTTATCGCGCGCGTTAGCGAAACAAAACAAAACGAACAAAAAATAAAAGCTCACCACACCGGGCAAATAGCTGTTAGCGTTGTTGTCGGCAAACGTTTGGTACGGTACGGGCGTGACGATCGGACGCATGTCGACAATGACCGACCCGTCGTTGCAACCGTCCAGACTGTCCGAATGATAGTGGTTACTGTTATCCGCGCTGTTTGAACCTACGCCTGAGCTGGCCGTCGTCGTGGTGACCGCGTTGCAATGGTGGTTGGTCTGCCCGGCCGGTTGGTGCGCCGCGTCCGTCGACTGCACGTTACCGCCGTTACCGCCGTTACCGCCGTTACCGCCGTTGCCCGAATTCGGCACGGACTTGCGGCGGAACGGTTTGCGCAACATGTCCACCAAACTGGACGTGGCCAGCGTAGTGGCTATGGTCATCATGGACGAAGCCTGACTGACGTTGCCCAGCGAAGGCCTTTTCAGCGTGCCGCCGCCGCCGCCGCCGTCCACCTTGAAAAAATGCACCGCGTATCGTCTAATGAAGTTCTCGGACAGACCGACCGCGCGACTGCACCAGAAGCGCATCTGCGCGCGTAACATCACGTATGTACGTTTTGGTTCGTTCCGCGTGATGGCATTTTACATTCGGGACGGAGTAGCAATCGGTTTTTTTTAACGGGTCAGTGCGTTTAGTGCGTTTCGACGAGAAAGATCTGGGGTCCGAGTGCAAGTGAACTTTCGCGTGGTACTTTTTGTGGTGTGTTTTTTTAACGGGCCGCGTTTTCAGACGTATAGTTCACCGTTAGTTCCGGAGGTCGATCCCCGTCAATGGAGTTGAGTTAACAAGAAAATTGTTTTTTTTTTTTGATAGTTCTCCGATGATTCAATGCGGACCGGGAGATTTAACGACGAGACGACACTTGGACGGAAGGCTTTCGGCGGTGAAATCATAGGAAGAGGTTCGTGCGGACACGTGTCGATATATTTTAGGGATGAATGTCGGTAAATATTTACATAAAACCTAAGATTTTGGTTTTCTTGTCGTCGTTTCTAGTCTTGCGACCCTCGAATCACGCAACTGCGTTCTATATGTACAAAGTAGACTTTTTGGGAAATCGAAAAATCTACTTGAAAATAATACGATTTCGTATCACTCACAGTAATGTCGATGTCGTTTATTTCCAACGACGGAAGATCACAACCGGAAGGCAATTCTTCGCAACCGATTTCGAAAAGTGCTTTTTTTATCACGTCCACTTGTTTCTGTAGTCTGTGTTCTTCGCTTTGGAGTTCGATCAGTTGCAGTTCGCTAGAAATAAAAAAAAATAAAAATAAGCCCCTCTCGTTTTCACGTACGAAGCACATAAAACACGATTGGCGTCGTTTTCGTTCGCGCGCGCGTCAAAAGACCGTTTCCAACTGTGTCACAACAGTACGGACTTGAGAATATAACCACACGAGCGTAAAAGTATTAATATATTTCAAGTACGAATTAGACAAATGGCGAACGTCCAACACGACCGGCCGCCCACGCCGTTTTTCGTTTTCGCGGGCATAACGGACATTTTTAATTTCGTTCATAAACCGAGTGGGCCATTGGGACACGCCGCGTTTTGTGGATGAACACCGAGTATGACGCAAAGCGGACGCGACGAGACATGTTTATCGATTACGACGGGCCAGTGCGTTGGAGCCGAAAGCAAAACCGATGAAAATGTGCACGTCGTCGTTTGCGCCGCCGAACTGTTTTGAAATCGCGTGTGAAAACGTGAAAAATATTTTTTTTTAAAAAAAACAATGTAATACGTTTCAACAATGGAAAACATTCGATTCGAGTATTTCGTTTCCGGCGTTCAAATCATCGGATATCATCTCGGATAATGCGCGTAATCTATTTATTTGTTATTTATCAATTCATTCGTGTGACGTTCGTTGTACGACGGCCGTGGCGGTATTTTTTCTCGCGAGAATAGTTGTAAACGATTTCGCAAAGAAAAACTGTAGACTGCGATTTACGAAACGATTATTATTATTTTATGTACGACGCGATAACACACGATTTCGTAAAACGTGTTGTTGTTTCAAAGCATGCCCGTCTTTCTGCGTAACTTTCAAATACGAAAACAGATTGCCAAAACGTATACTTACCGACTTTCAATTAAACATACGACTGTAGTGTACGAGACGACTATTGTATCAAGCGAACATTTTAGCGGTTTTCCGAAGAAAAATAAAATCGCACAACTATACGTGCATGTATTCGTGAAACGTTTTGCGATTTTTAATGACTTTTGTTTAACGAACTCGAACATGTGTGTAAACGTTTTTTTATTCAATTTCATAATTCATACAAATCGAACATTGCCGTCTGCGGCGTTACACAAGACGAGACCGAATTTTTGTTTTTTTAAATCGCTTGGAAACGTTCACCGGAAATATGAATAGGAAACTATATATATGTATACATATATCACGCGAATCTTCGGACGGACGTAGAAAATATTATAACGCTCGACAAGTCGAAGTAAACCCGTTTTCGCATTCGAAATTAAAATACACGTGATGAATCCTAGTTATATTTCATATGAATATAAAACTGTATTGTTAACGTTGATTCGCGCGACGATGTCGAAAAAACGATAACAATCGATCCGAAGTAAACGCCTCGAATCCATCGTTAACTCTGATGAACACGAAAAACAAAAACGATCGGCGCGCGCGGAAACGACTTAACGGGGAAAACGTGCGGTCCCGAACGACGCCGCTGGTCGGTCGGACTCGGTAAACAACGGGACGTGGTCGGGCGTACGGCCATTATACCGCGTATACCGCGTGTGCGAATCACGGTAAACGGTTGACGACAAGGCGCACGGAACGGCAACGGGCGATGTGAAACGCGTTGCAAACACGGGATCGCGGTCCAGACGGATTTCTGTATCCGTTTTATTGGTACGGGCGTCATTTTTTATTCGAAAGATCGATTTTTAAAACGTTCACAAGGCCGGACGACAGCGCGACGTTTACGCCTAACGTTTACGCAACGGAGTCGCGTGGCAAACGAATACGGTGCCCGCGGACTTACGAATTGCTTTCCGACTTGTTGTCCATACTGGTTTCCATGGCGTCTTGGCATTCTTTCAGCCGGGTCTCGAGTTCGGTCATTTTGTTGCGCACCCAGTCCACGGTCAGGTTGTCGACGGCCAGCTGGTTGGCTTGCAGATGTCCGGACGTGTCGCCCTGCACCAGAGCGTCGTCGAACGCGATCGCCACGTCGTTCCGATCAGTCCTGCGAAGAAGACGCGACACCGTTGTAGTAAGATCTGTTCTGCTATGCTATGGATTTTTTTCTTTTTTAAAATACTATGATGAAACTCCTGTATAAACATTAATAATAATAAAAAACCCCGTCCCGTGGCGGTATTCGACTATTTATTTTGCACATAAAAACGTTTAAACGACGTATGTACGCATACGTCAAACGCTCGGACGTTTCTAACTCGTTAGGATTATTCTATATAAAAATTACGTCTCGTAGGTCGTACGACCGTAAAACTGGAAAAACTTTTTCTTTTCGTGTTTTTTTTTTTTTTTATTACGGAAATGACAGAACTCTATTTACGTCGTCTTCAAACGAATATACATAAGAACGACCCCGTCAAAACGTATATCGCTAACCACCAACTATCGGTCCGACGACCGATAGTTCGCCTTAAACAAACCGTCTCGGTTCGAACAGTCGTCCGGCTTTAAGGGGTTCACACTGACTTTTTCGCGTAGTCGTTGTACTCTTCGCACGGTTGTATGACGTCCGTACACGATTCCATGCGCAAGCCGATCTGCACGAACTCTTCGGACGCCGGGTTCCACTGCACGGCCAGTTCGGTCAGAGCGTTTTTCCTGAGGAAAAATGAATACGGCAACGGACGCTTGCTATTTATCGTACGCCCGACTGTGTTACGGAAGGACGACGAAATTGCACACTGACCAATCGGCGACGATGTTCTCCAGCTCCTGTCGGTGGTGTTGCACGAACGCCGGCATCATAGCCGTCCGAAAGTCCTTCTCCGACTCTTGGGCTTCGGCGATCAACAGGACGTACTCGTTGTGCACGAGGTGCAACCGCCGGCAAGCCCTCTGGTACTTTTCCCGGACGTCGTCCAGTTTGCGTCCGCCTCGGCCGCCTAGCGCGAGTGAGAGAGAGAAAAAAACGCAACAAAACGAATGAAAATACAAATCGCTGGAATGGCGCGCGAGCGGATAACGACCGCGTCGTCGTGACGGTTTACTTTTGAAAAAGTGTTCTTCGAATCTCGATCTCATGGAACGGTACGTCTCCAGGTGTTTGGTGTAGTCCGCCTTTTTCCGCGCCAACTCGTCGACCAACTGAAAAAGCAAAACGTCGTCCGACCGTCATCGAAACGTTTACGGGACATTCTTATCCGAAACTGTACCGAAATACATGGCAAAATACAACGACCCGCGGCGATACAGTCGTTTTGCGCGCGATTGTTTTTCGTAACGTGTTACCGGTGCTCGAAGTGGCTCGAAATAAGTGGAAGGATGCCTTACATTTTTATTCTGAAGTCGCAATATTACTTGTATTTGAGTTCGATCTAGTTCACGAATTTAACAAAGACATGTTTACTGTAACTTTACACATAATCGATCGTGTTATGCACGGTACACTAAATAACTACTCATTCAATATCTTGGTAAATTAAATACTAATAAAAGTAAAAAAATGCATTAATAAACGTACTAAAAAAAAAAAAAAAAAAAATGAAAAAAAAAAATACGTTATCAATTGTATATTCATTGTTTTGGATATAGTTTACCGCCATCGGGCAATACCACAGAGCAAGTCAATAAATAACTCAATCACCAGAATTATTGTATTCGTATTTCTTATCAGCATAAAATCATAAGAAATGACGTTTAGGTTTATTAGATTTAGAGGTCAAGTGGTCCAATTTAAATAAGATAAAAATACTTGTTCTATATCAAAAAATAAACATCATTGTATTTTCGTCAAACTAATTTAAAAAAAATCATCGTAAAATAAGTGGAGGGATGCCAGCATCACCCGCCTCACCTATTTCGACCACTGCGTGTTATTAGATTGTCGCGATGTCTTAACCTCGATTGCTTTTTGGAATAGCAGTGATTTCGCGATCGTAACGCCGTTACGACGGTGACGAACCGAACGAAAAGTATCGTTTATGTTGATGTGGGTTTTTTGTTTTTCGCAGAAACGGATAATCACGATTCGTATATTCTCGTCTGAACATTTGCATACGGCCGTAGCGGCCAATTCCGTGATTTCCGACGTCAAACAATAACGTTTTGAACGCGGAAAAAAATCATAACCGATTTTTTTGTGTATTTGGAATTTGTCGAGAGGAAACAAAATCGTTTTTAATCGATTTTCCGCCCGCGTGTTATATAACGTGTAACGTGTTTCGTTACGTAGACCCACGTGGATAAAACCTATCGCGTAATCTCGTTGTATAATTATCGACCGGTGGTAAAAACCTCGTTGCGAAAACTGCTGCTGCTTAACGGCCACACACACGCACACAGTACTCGTCGCGAACACCATAACGCGTGTCGAATACAATTTTTTGATTCGCTCGTCAAACCCCTTTAAAAATTCTTACATCTGTACCGTTTGAACAATTCAGTTCGTACGGGCTATGAAAACGGTTGAAATACGTCGGACAAGTATACGCCAAAAGTGTCACATAAGCGAGATGTGTTTATTTTGGAACGATTCTGTTTTGTTTGTCTAAACAATCCGCACGTGTCGCTAAAAATGGGCGCGCGTGTCATGGGTTCGCCATGTCCGCCGCGGACCTTAACGCGTGTCGAACACGGTTTTCGGCCGGATTCGCCTTATCGGACCCACGAAAACGCTCACGACGACCGTGGCGCGCGAACAATTCCACAATCCGTACGTTATAAAAACAGTTGACACACACGCCGGACAAGTGCAAGTATCGTGTTTATACGTTTTATCGGGCTGCGCGCTAATCGATACGAGTTGTTGTTCATTGTCACGTGTCTGTCACGGGTCCGCCTGACGAAGCGGTTTTCGAAAGGGGGAAGGGAGCTATGCCTCCCCCCGCCCGAATTCCTAAAAAAAATTTACTATATTTTTAGTTTTCAAGTGATAAAAAGGATATTTTTTATTAGGAAATCGGCAAAAAAAAAAAGGTCATCGACTCAATTTTTTTACCGTTAACACACCGTTAATACCGTTTAATCGTTTTATTGTCGTTGTTAGTTTACCGCGTTGGTGAGGACCTAACCGACCGCGCTGACTACGACGCGGCGACAAAACACGAAACGTTTATAAATAATACGCGACCGTCCGACCTCCCGCGCCGAAACGACGCGTCATTCGGTCCGGATACGAAATCGTCGTGGGTTTGTAGTTTTTATTTATTTTTTCCCGACGAACGTTTCGCGGTCCGTCCTCTCGCTTTTGCCTCGGCAGTGTACAGTGACGTGTCTTCACCCAACCCGCGAAAATTGTTGCTAAACAGTGAAATAATATTATTAATGTCGGACACGTACAGATATAGATATCGACGATTTACGAGTAACTAACGGCATCAGTCATGTATCCGTTGACCATTGACACGATTATCGGATAGAATCGTTTTCAGATAATAAAAACCGTCAACGGAACTCTAATCTCCTGATGTGATTTTAGTACATTTTCGATAGCGTTTTCCGTAACAGTCCGTGTTGAAATGTCAATTTGTTATATTTTATATTTAACGCCTCGAAGGAGGTATTCCGGTTACGTTCCGTATCATTTCGTTTGTACAGTCGCGAGATTTTTCATTATTTGTTTATAAAAACAAAAACAAACGAAAAACCCACATCGTCGTCCGCCAGTAGATTCGGCACCGCTCGTCGACGACAAACGCGGATGAACGACGGCGGCGCGTTTGGCACGGGCTTACGGCGTACAAAAATAGTACGTGCAGGTGCGCTTTGTCGATTGATCCGTGTAATTCGACACCGGTGTTGTTGAATACAGTACGCGTACAGACGGCGTGACAAAACGTGACAGTGTTGTAACTACGGTTACGAAGCAGACGCCGGTCGGAGTCGTGCGTAGGATTTCGGGTTGCGCGAATGCGAGTTGGACGTCGTAAAGGCGAAAATCCACAGGACCCGATACGTTTTTTACGACTCCCAGGTTAGGTTTGTCTTGTCGCCGTCTCGTGAGGAGGGTTTTGTTTTTTGTTTTTTGATTTTTCTTAATAACGGCGCGCGTGTCCGTTGCATACCGTTGCCGAGTGTCGCGGAAGAGAGTTTAACGAACGAAAAACGAGACGACGCGGTTTATTTTCTGTCCCGACCACTTTGGCTCGGATATCGTTTTGCCGGCCTCTAAATTTAACCGGGTCCGGCGGCGGCGGCGAAACTAGCAGACGTTTTTTTATTTGTTCTCTCTTCTCTTCGTTCCGCTCGGCCGACGGCAATCGGACGCCCAACTCGGAAAACGCTTGAAACCGCGTGGAAACGGACCAGAACGTAATCAACACAGACTTGACGTTACGATTTTCAATTTTCAATAAAATAAATAGCTCGATAACGTGTAACATAGAAAACCAACATTTTTTTGGACTTTGAATAATATGCACTAGAATTCACAAAAATCTTGTCGGAATCCGAGTCGACACGCAGTAGTACATTGCCTAATATCACTCCTGGACCAAAGATGCTCTTTATATTCGACTTTCGAATACGCATTACTTAAAGATAACGCGTGCGAATTATTTCCATGCATTTTCCAAAAAATTATTTTTATCCACGAGTTTTTAGTTATAACGACGTGATTCAATTCGCGTGATAATATGATACGGCTCTCATTTAAAACATCAGGTGTTATCATATTGTTTCGCGCAGGCCAACGGGCCATAATAAAAAACGTAGCTTGAGGCCCGAGCACAGAATTTCAAGGAGTGTATACACGCGAAATAGTTTATTTTCATGACGGCAACACGGTCATGTGTCGCGACGATTTGGCACCGACACGCAACAAGACAAAGGGTATAGACGCAAATAACGAGCGGTAATAACCGCAGACTATACATCACGTACGCACGTATAACACATATACATATACCGAGGCGCGCGCGCACACGTCTCAGCCCCGTGGCATTTCCGGAGATCAAATCGAGAACGAATTTTTTATGGTTTTTTTTGTTGCCGTCGAGCGAACAGACGCGACGACCTGCGCACAGCCAACGCGTCGATCGTGTGCCCCTCAAAACGCGTTTCGGCCAAGGTTTCTAAAACGGTCCGTCGGACGAGAAATCGCGGAAAATTCTTCCGCGAGCGTAGTTGTCAAACAGAACGGAAAAATCGGTTTTTACCATTTTCGAACCGTCCCCTCGAACACGACGCTAGGCGAGACGGCCCCGGTCCCTCGGCAACGTCTGAACGGTGTAATGTAATCGTACGCACACGACCGTCCCGGACGACTGAAACGATAAATACGCGTTTACGATGACGTTCGTATATATCGTCGTCGTCGTCGTTATATTTATTGTTTCACGAGACGACGGCCGCCGACTCGCGCGCGAGTTTCCACTCTGCGGGCATTATTTTTATTGAATGCGACACGGACCACCTCCCGGCGGACCTTCTCTGGGAACGCGCGCGAGTAGGAGAGAAGACGAAGAAAAAGAAGAAGAAGAAGAAGAAACACGTACGTGCGCGTACCACCGCACCGGCCTTGAACGCGGTGGCGGCGGCGGCGACGCGCACGCCTCTCGTCCGGACGCGGTCCCCATTGTTCCGAAGAACGAGCGGAGAGAAGAGAAAAGTCAGAAAAAACGGAGAAGAAAAAAAACACGGTCGCGCGGCGGTTAGTGATTACTATAATGCGCGCGCACAGACTCTCACACGCGCGCGATCCCGTATATTATATTTTGTACGCGCGTGTCGTAATAAACGGCGCGAGAGAGTCACTTCTTTTCTCGTTTTTCGTCTCGTTATTATCGTACGTGTACGTACGCGTGTGTTGTATTCGGTGCACACGGTCCCGGAGACGCACAATACAACAACGACAAAAAACCCCGGCAAAAACGAATCGCGACGGTTGCCTGTTCGTTATTTTCCGTCTCCGCTACTATTCGTCCGGGCCGGAAACGAACATCGAGATCAACTCGAAAACGTGACGACGGGCGGCCGGGGTTGTGGGCAAACAGACGAACACGAACGCGCCGGCATTCCCAGTAAACTTTTCCTCGGGCGAGTGCAACACGAAACGTTACGTGCCACGCTTTAGCTGTAATCCCGTCCGTCGCAACGGTGTACGGTTTAAGGTTGTGTCGTCGAATCGCGGTTTCAAAAACTTTCGAGTCCCTACGGTGTGCAGCGGCTGCACATAACAAGATTTAAACACGAGAAAAGTCGACGGTTTCCCGTGACCGATCGCGTCGTTATTACGTGCGTGCGCGCGCGAGATTTCGATTTCCTAAAAACCGTTTTGTCCGCCACGGTTAAGTCGATTAGCAGTTTATCGGAACAACGGCCGCGGAGGAACGCCGTGCGTAAAAAGACGTGTTGTCGCAGTCGTACACCGGTTAACCACGCGTGTTCGTCACGGTCTCACGCGAACTCCATACATACATACCAGGCGCGGATCCAGAACTTATTTACGGGGGGGGGGGGGGGGGCATCTTAATCAAAACGACTTTAATCCACGTTTTGTCGCATCGAATAATAAAATATTTTCCAAAACGTTTTATCGGAAATCGTTTGCGATACACCGAAAAATCCCATAGCTACAACTTCGTTTTAAATTGTCTTTCTATATAGTATCATGGATAAGAGTTAGAATTATAAAACGATACTAATAAAAAAATTTAACAAGAGTCTACGACGTGGTCACGACATCGACTACGACGAATGTAACGAAAACGATAAATTACACGAAAACCGTCCTACTAATGCAGCCCGTGTTCCTTCGTTACGATTCTGATACGAAATTTCGGTCGGTTTCGGTTCGAAAATTCGTACTCGCACGTTTATTGTATCTTTGTCCGAGAACACAATGCGCTTCGTTCGAAACTGGTAAAACAAGTTTTAAAATATAAATATATATATACATTTTTCTACTATTTTTCGTACAGACTGCACAGACTGGTTTTTTTGAGGTATAATTTGCTCCGACGTCGATACGTTAAACCGTATATAACATTCATTAATCTGATATCTCAATCTAATCGAATTACCACCGTACGGTAACATTATTGTAAATAAACCCCTTAATTATGGTTAGAAACAATCATATTGTCGCCCATTCGTTTCACGTGCCCGTGTATAGCACATGCATATTATCGATTACCGATGTTTTATTTATTATTTTGTTTTCTTTTTTTTTGTCGAACATAAATAGCGTAAAGTATCTAATTAAATTTAATAGTCATATTGTGTGCATATCCCTAACGTGCGACGAATAGAGAATTCAGCCGATTAATCGCACAAAACGTTTATTCCTATTATTTATGGTAAAATATTTTTTACACGGGTTTTCGCAACGAAAAGTTCACTTCGCTCGAGTGGACAATTTTTTTATTATTATTCGTTTTGGTCGATATTGCTGTTAGCATAATGTATACATAAAACATCGGACGCCACCTTGTAGTTCGGCGTGTAATAATAATGATAATAAGCGCTTTTCGAAATGGAATGAATATAAACGACTGTTACCCAGTCATTGGCGCGGTCGGTTAAAACCAGAACGAACAGGAACGTACACAGAAAAAAGTTTTGGGGGGTGATTTTGAAAATCATTAATTGAAAGTTAGAACTTTTTATTTTAATGAGTACACGAATTTTTATATTGCTTTAGCCGGTGGTCCACAAACATAATGTAGAGTATTAAACCTGTCTAATAATATAACATAATCTGTATAATGTAATATTAAAATTGGATAAGTAAATAACCAAACATTTTGGGGGGGTGTTCGAACACCCAAAACACCCCCCTGTGTACGTCCCTGGAAACGAAACATTTAGGACGTTCGATACACTACTCGATTTCGTTCATTCGTTCGGGCACGATACGCCAGGTTCGTGTTAAGTACCAGTGACAATAAGACGCGCGCACACGTAATGTGGACGTAATTAAACGGTCGTCGGAACGGTTTTTTTATTTTTGCTGCGCGTACGTCGTCGTCCCGATAACCGTGTACACCCCGGCTTATTCGCATTCCGCAAACAAAACCGAGTCGGTGTTCCGTTAACGGGTCGTCAACATTAACGTAGAGTCACGCAACGGCGTAGAAACAATACGGTATACGGTTGTCGAGCGGACGGCCTGGTTGCGATTTTCGAATTTCACCCGTAGTGAAATGTGGCGGATCGCAGAGACCGCGGACTGCGCGGTTAGGTTAGGTTAGAAACGTTCGATCGGCTAGAAACGCCGTGACATCACGACCGGACGGACCCCCGTCGTTTCGACCGTGTTTTCCAAAAACACGAGATCAAAATTTCATTCGGTTCCGTTGGGTTAGGTTAGGTTGAGGCCGTCCGGACGACAGAACGTAACACCGGCAAAACGGACCGTGTTTGCAGTAGAAACGTCCGAGAAAAGATTCCGGCCCGGAACACGCGCGTCGTGCGTAATGATTTCGTCAGCGTTCAAATACAGCGTCTTCCAGTGGATTCCCGACGTGGGTTTTTTTTTCGTTTCTAGTATACAAATAGTGATTATTTATTTATTCATTTTTTTCAGTTCCGTCCCGAGAAATATCGTGGAACAAAAAAAAAAACCCCTCAATCACTCTCTCTCGCGCGCGCACGCGTTGTCTAGTATACAGTACACGTGTAACGTACTGACACAACAACAATGCGTTAAATAATTGCTGGCCGCCGCTCCGCTCGGGTTACGTAACACCGAACTGGGTTATCGTTTTTTACACGAGACGAACGTACAAAACACGCGGCACCGTACAACACTGTTGTTGTTGTTATTATTTCGTATAACGTAGTAAAAAAATATGCCTACGGCCAGTGCCGTAGCCAGAAATTTATTTCCGGGGGGGGGCACTGGATTTTAGTTGTTCTAAAATTAATTCCGCACGGTTTTATAACCACCTATATACGTTATACATCAAATATACGCACACACGCGCGTGGTTATAATTTTTACAAATTTGGTCGATGATAACATTGATTAGCTAGTGGCTTAAATGTATACAGGTATATATATATATAATTTCGGTGGGGCTAACGCCTAGCCGCCACGAACGATACGCTAGCGTGTCTATTTAACGGCTCTGACGCGCGTAAACACTTCGAAACGTTATTTCTCGTGTGACGTTATCAAAACGGCGACAAATCACGTTTCGACGATTGATTACGGGTACGTAAATTGAATACCGGAACGAAGGGAGGAAATCGAGAGCGCACGTTGACTCTGGCCTCGTGGCTTCAGACGGAGACACGGAATCGAGAACGTTCTGAAGTCTTGTTTAAAAAAAAAAAGGCCGCTGACAGGGAATACCGGCGGCACCGCCTTGCTGATCACAGACGACGTGTGATGACTAACGGACGCCCGTGACGAATTAATTCAGAATTCTAATTTATCGTTTTGTCAAAAAAAACAACCACGTAAGAACAGTCTTTTGTAGCATATACCGTATTCAAATATCAATTATTCGTACGTTAAGAAATCCATTTAATGTCAATTTATGTACAGTATTGTTTTACGCCACTGTAACAAATTGTAGCAACGAATTAACTTGTATTTGTTCAAGAGTTAATTCACGTCGAATGATTTCATTGCCATTTGCCGTTTTAACGTATTTAATCATCAGAAATACAAACACACATTTGTGTATGTATAAGGTTAATTATTTATTATCTGCCACTATTTACCATGGGAAATCTATATATTAGATTAAATAATAAGAGTATGCCACAGACGTAGCATTTCTCGAGTGTTTTCTGATCTAAGTGTTTTTACTCTTTTCAAAGTAGAAAACATGTGTTCTGATGTGTTGTTGTATTATTATAACGTAAAGTTTTTACAAAGCTACAAGATTCGACTCTAACGTGGTTTGAACTATTTCGGTAAAACAATACATTTTAAAACATGTGGAAAGTATTCCCCCCCCCTAACATGATTACGTCACCGAGACCCAAACGTGGACATTATTCGGAAAATCATTTTGCGTCTGAATTTTCATATACATAAAAATTAACAAATCAGCGAGATAAACACGTCGAAAAAATTGTATTTAATCGAAAAAAAATATTTTAGGAACTAACATAAAAATTGATTGCGAAAATTAGTTTCGGAGCACGTTGAAATGTATCTTCCAATCGACAGATATAACGTATATTTAAAAAGAAAAGAAAAAATAAAGTAATTAACACGGAATTTTATCAAAATAGTTTGAATATGAACTGAAATAAATTTGACAATTAACGAAATTAATAACGTGTTTACCGTTGTGCACGCGTTGTTGAATGTTAAGAATGTCGAAGAACAAATACGAAAAATACATACGTACGTATATGCTGCTAATACGCGCTATTTAATTATCGAATTGTTTTGTTTTCCGGAGACCTTCGAAATATACTCCGTACCTGACCACTTATGAACTTCCGACGCAATTGATTTACACGAAATTGTCGATTTCTCGAGGACGTATTTCGATTTTATCCGAAATACACGCCAAAAACAGTTTTCCCGGTATACGTGTATACGTGAACAAGGATGAATGTAGGACATTTTTATGATGGGCACGGTCGAATGAGGAATGCATTATAATATATATATCCTACACGCATACTAGTACGGTATATCCGATTTTTTTTTTATTACCTACTCATGTTTATTACTGAGGTCGTTGTCAAGGAGTCTAGTCGCGCAGCGCTTCGACTTTGATACGTTTCGCATCATTTTATACGTCAGTTGTGAATGTCTGAAAGTGGTATTTTTATTTTTACGACTTTCAGACCACGAACACAACTATATTATTGTGTGCGCGTTGTTACGTTAATGTTATTATTGTACGAAACGGATACGACGGGCGCGTGCCAATCAACCGATCTATGAATAAAAAAAAATAAATAAAAAAATACGCCCGTCATAAGGCCGTTCTCGATATCTTTACGCCGCGGGACGATTGATTAACACGAATAATTAATTATACACCAGTGTCGCGCACACACGAACACTCGAAACCAGAACGACGTTTGTGGATCGTAATGTGCGCGGCGTAATATAAAAATAGGTGTATGAAAAAAAAAAAATATATATATTGCAACGACATGACATTATTATATAGTCCGAGCTGATTATTTTACTTTTTTAAATAATTACCCGGCAAAACGGACGAGACATATTCTCGAAACACACACAAATAATTGCCGTGCGCGAATATGTACGCGTGATATTGTTTATGGCGAATTGATTAGGCTTATCTACAACACGCGTAGATAAACGTAACACAATAATTGCTATATACAGGTGTATACGTGAAATTATGTACGAATTCGAATTTAAGCGTAATCGCGAATAATTTTTAATGAATATTTTACGAGAATAGCTTAGATCGAGATTTTTACCAACTGCGTCGTTTTAGAACGTTTAGACCGTGTTCACGGTTATATTGAATAGAACACGGTTCCGTGTTGATTCCGTAACGTTCGGTGGAACAAAACATAATAATACACGACGCGATGTGTCTCAAGTATAATTGGTAAATTACAAACACAACTGACTAACTAGAGCGCGTTAAAGGTCGATTCTAGGCGATCGGGAAGTAATTTAATTTTTGGAGTTATCTTGTTAACATAATACACGTTACGTAATAATGATATAGTTTTCTTTTCCGCTCTGCGAAATTCAGGAAATTCCCTGTCCCGTTGAACGTAATTCGCGAGTCGTTCACAATGTGTCCATATGTATTATTCAACAGAACGTTTTAAACGAGATTTCATTGAAAACCGTGTGTACAATTATGTTCACTTGTAATACACACGATATTGTCTCGACCGCGTTATGTAAAAAGCTGTTTCTGCCACAGACGAATAACCTACCTATGGCCGTAAACGGTTGGAGAATTTGCTATGAGCCCACATTTTTCGAATAGACGTCTGTCGTTATTCGAATGTATGGATTTCCGCGGGAAAAACAAAAACCATTATCGCACACGTTCAATGATACCGCAGTCCAATAAAATATCTCTCGGAACGAAATCCGAATAGACATCACGGAAAACGTACACGCTAAAAACGCATTGTTCATAGTTTTTAACAGACTCAAACACAGAGCCGTAATAATTTTGAAACGTGTCCAGCGGGTTCCCAGTTTAATACATTATAATTTATGGGATAATCTCTCCCTTTTTTTTTTTTTTTTGAAAATTGTCCAAAAGTCGACTCGGGTCCGTGGCATGTTTTATGCCAAAAATTCCAATAATTTTCTCGTCCAAACACGTATGCGTGTGTGTATACACACACGTGTACGATCTATTTTCGACTCGTCGGCGACGTCCCGCGACTTGTAACCCCAATTTTTTCGATATTTCGCGCGGCTTAATTTTATGATCTCCAAACGAGACGTAAACAATTCGCACGCGCCGATCCGGTTTACGTTTGATAATCGTGTCGTATACAATATACGCGTGACGGTGTCGTGTTTCGAGATCCAGTAAACCCGAATCGTCCCGGGGAAAGCGAAACGTGCCGCCGACGTGCATGTGACGCGCGTCGTGTACGCCGAAAACGGGATAGGGTCTATACTTTTGATAAGAGAAATAATTTCAATTTTTTTTTTTTTTTTTGAGGTTATGTACCACCACATAAAAATACAAAATTTACAAATGGAAATTTAGTACTGATAAGTGTACGACTCTGAATTAAATCAGTGAAATAATGTATTTGACTAATGCATTTGAATATTCGATGTGTAACGGTTTTTAACGGTCATTGCAGTGATACAGTAATAAATTGTTTTATTATACCTATAATATTTAATATGTTCGTGTAACATAAGTTCTTTTAAAGTTTCTATTATCTAAAATTCTATTTAAAGTGAATTTTTATTTGGTTAATATTGTAATACTGTATTGCTGTATATGATAATCATTATTTTATAGTTTTAACTGTAGAAAAAGTTAAACATTTATTGTTATTTTCAACTAATTAAAGGTGAGTAAGTTTATTATTTCCAACTTACTATGTAGTCACCATTATTAACTCAATAACATTTTTCATTGATACAACATTTAATGAAAACAACACCTATAGCATATTATTATGTATTATTATATTATTTACACCGCGCTATGGTCAAAATGCTAACCTACGCAAAATTTGAATTTGAAAATAAATAATACTTGTGATTGGTACCATCAATGAACATTTAGAACGCGGGATTTTAGTTATCTATGTTGGTGTTCCCACTTCCACAAAAATCGGTTATCAATTTTTTCTCTTATCAAAAGTATGGAGAACTGACCCTATCCCGCCGAAAACGTCGACGGCAAATTAACGATTGTCGTTATATGAATAGAGAGAGAGAGAGAGAGAGAGAGGTCCGTTCGAATCGGATTTGTTTAGCGACAATTCAGGTCGTCCAATTCAAAATAGATACGCAAACCCGGAACACTTGGCGCGCGCCGATGACGTGCACACGTTGTTCGAAACGAATCGAAACGTCAAAAATCGCTTTCCGTCGTCGTCGTCTCCGAAAAAAACGAGAAAACAATCGCGCCAACGACAATTCATACGACGACGTCGGGCGCGGACATGTTCAAAGACCACCGAGTTTTCGGCGTGCGATTATTAAACTCCGCCGCAGTAACGGCGACAAATAATTCGAAAAACATTATCTTCAGGCGTTGTGGTACGGCCGGTCGCGCGTCGGATAGGGTTACAACAAATCGAATACAAACCAGAGCTACTTCGAGATTACGTGGATTCAAATAGCCTTTGGAAAAGAATTCCAACATTTAGGCATACTACACCAAGAACGATTGGTCACGTGAGAATAGCAAGGTTTCCTTGGCACTATCACAAGTTCCTCTCAAAAAAAAAACAAATATCAAGATTACACACAGGCGATATCACGTACGGCTGTGAAGTGTGGACAACGACGAAGGAGACTAAGGACCTTCGGGAATACAATTTGGAGGACGATACGTGGTGGACCAGTTCGTGATACTGGCACAAGCGAACGGAGAAGGGAGTTCAATAAAGAATCGCGTGAAAGGCCAAAGAAAACCGCGGTTGGGACATATCAACGAGGAACAGTGGAAACGAAACTATTGACGCCGTTACGTGAAACCGGGAGACCGGGAACCCGAGACAGACCACGGAAAATGGGCGGTTGGACATGGTAGGAGGAGGACTTTAAGCAATACGAGCACGAGAACGGAAGGGAGTAGTCCAAGAACGCGTGAAGCACGGAGGAAGACGGGGTCATAGACGCCAGAGAAGAACTCGAAAAAAACACACACACGTTATAACCGTCGCCGATACAAATATAAAAATCTAATCGAAGTAACGAAATACAGACGTTTAAACGGCTCGCCGAAACCCGCGCACAAGACACGTCACGTGTTCGTAAGTTCTTACCTATACCGACAAATTATTTTCATCGATACCGTACCGGGTATAACGATTTACGTTCAGCGTAGATAGCATTCCATACGCTGCGCAGGTATTACACGATCGGGCAATAACGTTAAAACGTAATCTACTCGTTTTATATAATACAAATTAATTGCTCGTCTTAATAACGAATACCTGCTATTTATTATGGGTTACGGTGATTTCATTTGAGATTAGTTTTTCTCGAGAGCGTTTGTCTCTCAGAACTACTATCGAGCGCACAAGCATATACGCACGCATACGCGCAACGACGATCATAAAACGTGATTACCATTGAGTAAATCGTCAATGCGAACTACAATCGAATACCGTAATGACGAACAGATTTGCATTTATAACGTAACCTAACGTGTTACCTAATACGATATGAAAAATATATTTTTAAAAGTCGTTCAAGAGCTTAATGGTACGACAATCGTTGCCGATTTGGCTGAACACTCGGCCAACCGTTATGAATATTGTGCAAGATTTATATTTATCTGGCCTCAACAAGTCGTGCGAATTGAATAAGAATTTAATATTATTATTATCAGTGTGATTGAGATAGCGGGAAAAACGGTGTACGTTAGGAACAACTAAAAAAACGTAATCGATTCCGTATTGTTCGGCCCGAGGTAATTAAATGTCCACGTGTTATAATTGATAAACTCGCGGATAATAATATGTATATATAAATATATATTGTATACAAAAAATAAAATAAACAAGAAAAAAAACGACGTACGAGTCGACGACGAATTGCCTCCGTAGATGACGTACATACGGCGGCGATCGCGGATTTGATTTCTTTCGCGCGTAAAAGATTACAAATCGTTTTGCGCGTCGTCGGCGAGAAAAGCGAAACGACCGGTGCCCCCCCCCCCCCCACAACGCGAACGAAACGCATAACACACGGTTTTGTTTTGGTTTTGTTTTTTTTCGCGGACGTTAATCCGCGAGAGTATCGAACGAAAGTCAATGCGATAAAACAGACACGATGACTAATTGATAATCGCCGGTCGAAACAATCGGCCGATTTCTAAAAACACAACGCGCTGTGACGTAGCGCGGACGGATATCGATATTATCCGCGTCGGTTTGACGAACGCGTTCGATCCGTCATTTCAGCGGGCTCCGAGTGAACTATCCGTGTACGGCAGAGAGATCGATCGATGGATCAATCGGTCGAACGGATCTCGCTCGTGCGGAAACGATCGAAACGTAGACGTACGACGCGATACGAGAAACGGAAACGGAGTCAACACGCGATAAACGCATAACGTCATGGGTGAGCGGCGGCGGCGGCGGTCCGACAGAAACAACAAAGTCGCTCATTAGCGTTGACTGAAAATCGTAAAAAACGAGTGAAAGAGAGAAAAAAAAAATGGGTGAAAACGAAACAAAACGTGATCGTCGGTCAGGTGTTGTTGTGGACGTTTCGTTATACGACGTGCGGAGAGATTATCGAGGCGAACGCGTGACAAGAGACGATCAGACATTGTTACATCAGGTGTCCGGGGGGGGTGCAAGGTAGGGGGGAACGACACTACGTGACGGCACGTCGCTTCGGTTCGAGACGGGACGATCGACGTGGCCGCCCCGGGATCCGGAACACGGGAAACACGCCGCTGTGCGTCGGTATGTATTTTTTTTTGTGGTACGCTCGTAAAAAACTAACGCGAGATCGTTAACCGGCCGCGTGGCACGGCGGCGACGGAACGAATCGAACTTGCCGGCCCGGGATCCGGTTGTCGTCGTCGTCGTCGTCGTCGTAACGGCCGGCGGCGGCAAAGCTATTAGTAAAAAACACCGAGCGTAGTTGATTTCCTAATGAAGGAACCATTAACGTTACGGGACCGTCGCCGTCATCTCGCCTATTTTATGTTTCTTGGTCTTTTACGTTATGCTCGTAAACCGTGCGAGCCGTAACACACGGGAAACACGGTCGACGTTTATCGGATTTCCCCGTCGACGAGCATTCGAATCGGTCTCGGAACGTTTGACGGAATCGACGCAAAAACAAGTCGGGTTTGGTTTGTTTTTTTTTTGGCGACGAACGAATTCGCAAAACCATTCAACGGCGTGCCGACGGAATTTCAATTTCCAACGCCCGATGGGTTCTCTCTGACGGTTAACGGAATATGGCGGGGCATAGAAATCGATTTTATAAAAACTGGTGGATTCGTCGACGTAAACAAAAATACCAGTTCGCGTTCGGTTTGGCTAGCCGTTCGGATATGTAGTAGTGCTGTTGATTAGTTTAAAGTCGATTACACGTTTTGGTCGTTCGGGAATCGGGTTTTGTACGGATTTTCGCCAGACCAGTTCGAGTATTGTCGTTTCGCGCTCGTCGAACGCGTTTCCCGACAGATTTCACGACATTATCACGATCACATCGACAAACGTGTTGCGACACCGAAAAGTCATCCGAAAAACAAATACGAATGTTGTTTTTAATGTTTTCCATACAAGCGGACACAAAATGAAAAGCGTTTCAAACGGAAACCTACGTATGTATATGTCCCGTCTTCGAGCACGTTGAATCGCGTGGGGGAGGAGGGGGGGGGCACACGTCGAGCGACCGAACACGTCCTTTCGAGCGCAGCCTTGCGGCCAACTTTTTTGCGCTCGATCATCAATATTCAGCGCGGGACGTTCGCGCCTGCTTTGCGTTCCGAACCTAAGACCGCGCGCCGAGTTCCGTCGAAAAGGTCGACGGCGGAACGGAAGTCGTGCCAAAAAAACAACAACAACAACCCGGCGGTCGGCCGGCCGCGGCACGTTTTCGGGAAAGGCCGCGGACGTTCGAATCGTTCGATCAAACAAATACGACACGTTCGCGGGGTGGGTGGGGGGGGAATACGTCCGTGCAACGTTGATAAAATCGTAAACGGAACCGCTTGTGTGACGCGAGACCGACAAATGTCGACAGAAAAAAAACCACGCGAAACTCCGCGAGAAAAACCAACAGATTCGAAACGAATCAAAAAAAAAAAACCGCATTTACACACGGCGTAACATAACCAACGAGCACTAGTGTTATTATTTTCTCGTTTGGTTTGGCGATCGCGTTAAAGTCTACCGGAACGGATTGAAATAATCCCCAGATAACCAAATAATTACGATCGTATACGGCGTGCCACTCGACGTGGGTAGCACGCGCTGTTCAAAACATCGAAACGGTATCGGTACCGGGCCGATCGGTTTACAATACGTTTGTTTGCGTTATGTTTTCGTAAACAATAAGCGCGACGCGAAGGTCAACACGTCGTTCGAGGTCGACGGCCTTCGCACGTTTTCAAAACGAAAAACGAAATCGTCCGACGTCCGTTTTTCCGTCGCGTATTAAAAACGGTTCGACACCACCACTGCCATTAACTACTATCAACTACTACTACGAAAAACCGTCGACCGGGTCCGGCCAACGCCGATTATGGGGCAACAATTCCGTAGGAAACCCGTCCCGGGCCAGTGGTTACTAAAACGCGTCGTGACGTATTTCTCCTTGTTATTATCGTCTACGTAACTACGTCACGCGGACAAACCGAATAACGATTATGATATTATACCGTTTCTGCCGCCGCCGCCGCCGCCGACCACACGTTGTTGTTACCATTCGGTCTGCCGTCTGGGGCCGATCAAGTTCGCCGCGCGGATAACGACGACGGGAGGTCAACGGCCGGGGCACCAGCACACGCGCGCGGCCGTCCGCGCGGATCGAGCATCGTCGGTTAAACGGCGGCGACCGGCTCGTCGATCCGGGCCGGCCAATCACGCGCCGTCCCGTTAGCGCGCGACCAAAAGCGACGTGGCGCACGGACGACGGCGACAACGAGTGGAACGAACGCCGCGGACAACGACGTCCGGCGTACACCGCGACGGCGGCGGCGGCGGTATCAAGGTCGCCGGCCGAACGAAAGGAAAAAAACGGACGGACGGACGAGTGAAAAAACGCTTACGTAAGCGGCGGCGCGGCGGGGGCAGGATACGGATGTCCGGCGAGAAATCTCCACGTTTCGTTTCCGTTAACAGGACCGGCGGACGGTCGCGCAAAGTGGGTCACCGCCGGCCGTTTCGAGTTCGTCGTGACGAAACGCCGTAAATTTCGTCGTCCGGCAGTGCCCGTTTCCGATCGACTTCGGGTCGGATTCGTGTCGTCCGCGAAAGAAAACGACGGTCCGGTTTTTCACTTTTTTTTCTTCTTCTTCCACCGACCCGCCCGCCCGATCGAACGACGAAACCGATCTCCCCGACGTCTCGACGACCACCGACAACGCCGTACATACATGTGTGCGCGTACCGATTCGGTTCGACGACCCCCGCGGATTCGCGCGTCATCACTCTCGCTCGGATCGCACGGGCCCGGGGGGTCCACCATCAATCGACAACGCGCGCCGTCGACCAGCGGTTGAATTGGCGGAAAAAAAAAAGGGTTAGGTTCAATAATTTAACGCGGTCTTGTGTTATTTCATCAATGTACGAGATATTGATTTCAATTTCCAATAATCATACCAAATTAAACCATTTAACCGTTGTATTATTAGAAGGGAAATTTGTTCAATAAACAAATATATTAATATATATGAAATTACTTGAAATATTTTAACAGAAATAAAACGTCGACATTTATAATGGCAATGTGAAAATACCAATTTTAGCAACTATACTTGGGCGCCCACGGGTAAGGGGCTTACTCGATAATTGGTTGCGCCATCAACATATATTTGTATTTTTTTTTTGCAAATTGGCGTGGCCACTCAAAATGCTTAGTACCGTTGGTCGAGCGCGATTACAATGTCCGGGATCATAGACGAATTCGTGTCTGGTTCGCGTCTACCGGATGATTTCTTGAAATACCGATTGAAAAATTAACCGTTGATCGTTTGAGTTTTGAGGTCTTACACATTTTTCAACAGCCATAAAATCGATATTTCGTAAAACGCAGCTTCACGTCTCCGCTTCGATTTTTATTCTTGAAAGTCAAAATCGTTCTAAGGGGCGTACCGTATTTACTAACTGCCGAGTCGCGGAGAGCAACGATCTCCGGGAGCGTTGAATACTTCTTGGCGACTTAACTCAAAAGAATAATATGAAACACAAGTATAGGTAATTTAAAGGCCGACGGTCGCGTAACACTAAGTATATTATTTTTGATCTCGTGGAAAAGCGAATACCGTTTCTCTTTAAAAAAAAATAAAATATAAGGGGTACCCCCCCCCCCCTAACCAGATTCGACCACCGCCGTCCACATTCGTTCACTAGCCGTTTTCTCACGCGTGTATGACGAGAGAAGAAGAAGATGAACAAGACAACGGTTTTTTCCGGACGTAGGAACAAAATGCCGAGGCCGGAGTATAATAGGATCGCGTGTCGGAATCGGTCTGAAACGACGTCCCCAAAACGACGACGAAACGTGACGAAACGTGTGTCAGCACACGTCAAACAGTTCGTGCCCGGGACCATAGGCTGGACGCTGGACACGTGCGTACGTGACGCGTGAACATCGGCGTTATCACGTCGAGACGCAGTGCGATTTGTGCCGCGATAAGAGTACTATATAATACTACGCGCGGAGAGGCCGGGCGACGTGCCTTTGAGGCGGTTCAGCGCGTGCGCGGCCGATAAAAAAATAATAACAAGAATAAAACGACGTTTTACGCGGCGGTCTCGACGGCGATATATCGTTTTTTGTTTTTTTCTTAAGGCGCCGACGGCGTGTCTGGTCGGCGCGCGTAAAAACAATGTTCACGCTCGTATCGTTAATGTTTATTACACGGAAGAGGGGGCCGCCGGACAAAAACAAAAAAAGCCGGAGTAATCACACAAATATACCGATAGCAGTAAAATAACGCGTTCACGTGTTTGGTCCCCGATCGCGTGGATCACATTAAAAACGCAAAAGCGAGCGCCGGACGGTTGAGTTCGACCACGCGTTTCCGACACAACGTCGAGCGCGGGGGCAACAAATACCGCGGTCACGGTTTTGTTGATGTTTTTTCTACGTCTAGGTGGACGGGAACGGTTTTTTAGTTACTATTTGGGGGAAAATCGCTGGCTACGGTTTACGAGCGGAGCCGCACGGAAACGTGTTCGCGGACGAAATAAAATTTTATAATAAAAAAAAGAAAAAACGTTCTAAGACCACCAATACAGTAAGGAGATATACGACGTTCGGGCGATTTTCGCGACGTAGGTGAACTTCTGAAACTTTTGTTTCGGACTTCATTCGGAGCGTTCCGTTTTCCCGTTCGTTGTCGATTACGTTTCTCGTCGTGCCTTTTACGGGACGTACGTCGTGACCCGTCGCCGCCGCCGCCACGTCACGGCGCGTTCCGTGAGTCCCCGAGGACGTGCACACGCGATCACGGAAAGAGAACGCGGTGTTACGTTGGGCGTTATCACTGCGTATCGTAGCTGTCGTTGCGTAAACGCGCGCACGCGCGCGTAGAAAAAACTAAAAACCAAAAGACCGACGTGAACGTAAGTCGGCGTTTTCCGGCCCACCCCCGCCGGTCTTGAGCGTCCGTCAAGTCAAGCATCGCGTGTTTGCGACATTAGCGTCTACAAGACGAAAAATTGTTGTATGGCCGTCGCCTGAGGTTAGATTGAATTGTCGTTTTCGTTGTCGGTCGGGAAAAGTCGTACTTGGTTCAGCAGAGCAATGCCGTACGTCGATACCCGAAGTGCAGTAACGTCGGACTTTTCGTTCGAACGCGGAGATAAGCCGGCGACGAAAACCGTCCAAATGGAAAGCCATAGGCACACCGGTACGTTACGTGAATCGATTTGAACGCAATAACAGGTACGGGATACAAAGTACGTTTTCAAAGCGACCGCCGCGGCAGACGAAAAACCGTGCGAACGATTACCGGTTACGACCGACGCGTTACCGCGTTACCGCACGAATAATGCGCGGCGTGAAAACGCTCGCCGAGGACCGTCTCAGACGCGAACCAACGGAAGTGAAACGGATTTCCCGCCGAGAGCGAAGTTACGATAACGGTAATGATAACGGGCCACCCCACTCACGTTGTTGTACTGCGACGATATCCTGTTGTACTCGTCCTGGTACGCTTTCTTGGCCTTCCGCTTCTCCGCGCATATGCCCGCGATCCGGTCCAGCGTGTTCTTCTCGATCCGGTCGCACGCGCCCCGTATGGCCCGGCTGGCCGCGTCCAGCTCGTCCAACAGCCGTTTCCACGCGCCGGCCACCAGGCTGCCGCCGGACGTCGCGTCCCCGCCGCCGCCGACGTTAGGTCCGCCGCTCCCGACGACGCCGCCGCCGCCGCACTTGAACCCCTGAGCGCACACGGCGCTCAGCGACGCCGCGTACTCGCGGTCGCACTTGAGCTTGCTGGTCACGCACCGGCGCATCACCTCCAGCATGCGGATCTCGGCCTCCTGCCGGCCCACCAGCGCCTCGTACTCCGCCGGCTGGCCCTGGCCCGTGGCGTTGCCGCCCGTGTATCCCATCGCGCGATGCTCGTCTCGTCGATTTGCGTCGGCCGCCGCAGCCGTCACATCGCGGTCACCGGCCCGCCGGGAACGTCGTCGACACGGAGCGAACGCGCAACACGATTACGCGGCACGGCACGGAACCCGACTGACCCGCCGCCGAGGAATCGTTACGGTGCAACGGAAATAAACGCGGCGCCGTCGGTGTTGCCAACCTGACCGACGACCAGCGGGTACGGTTCGTCCGGTTCGCATATCGGCGCGCACTGTCGGCTGCGCTTCGTTCGGGTTGTGTTTTTTGTTGAAAATCGGATTCGCGTCGTAGTTTCTCGAGTAACCTGACGGAAAAAGTAGTCGGTGACCAACCGTCGTCGACCCGGTCTATTGAAATATGAATTAACAAAGCAACGGCGCCCGCGAAGTGACACAAATAAGTACGAGTCGGCCGACGTCTCAAACCCTGTTCGCGTCGAATACGACAACTTACGTTTTCCTCCCTAACCTAACTGAACGCTGCGTCGCTGAAATTCGTCGTCGTCCGGGACAAGGCCCGTTGCGGAATGAACTTTTTTTGGAACGACTGCCGGCGACGGGTTGTGTCGGACGATCGCATAGGTTTCTTGCGCACGGTTTTCATTTGAAATCGGCCGACGACTCGCGTCGTTTTGATAAAGTTAAGTTAAGACGCCGTCGGAGACGGTCAACAGGAAAACACACGCTCGGCGGCCCCACACGAACGCGTTTTGGTGCGCGAGTCGACGGACGAAAGTTTCCTCCTTTTTTTTTCGGTTTCTGGCGCTCGACTCCGAAATAGCGGTCAAATCGAAAAAACAACAACGCGAGACGGCCCCCGTTCGAAAATCGAGTTTTCGCAGTTTTCTTCGAGCGCGTTTCGTACGCCTAAGATTATTCGACGTCTACCAACGACGACGCACGCGAGTACGTTGTAATCCGCAACGCAGCCGCGTTCGACAATCGTTTTGTGTATCCGGTGGGGAATCATTCCGGAACACGGTTTTCTCGTCGTCGCCGTCTGCGACGAGACAGAAACACGGTCCGATCGGAAACACAAACGTGCCGCGAAATGCCCGACGGACCCGGAGTCCTGAAAAAAAAGCGTCGGTGCGGAACTCGTCGACAGCGAACCGACCGGAACACCAGGACTTCAGAACGGGACTCCGGCGCACAAACATCAAAAAAAAATCCGAATGTTTACAATTCGCCGACTTCGATTGTACGTTTTTAATTTGTGTTTTCACGTGAAACATTTTTTTATTTTTTTACTATTAAAATTTCATGATTTCGTTTACGACTTCCAGTAATTCGGATTCTGATCTTTTATCGTTTACGATATCGGATATATTGGTTTCGACAGTCTTTAAAGTCAACGTTAAAATGACGATATATACGACTAAACGATGAGCGTTTTATAATGTATGTACACCTACTTATTATTACGTAATATCATTCCATCAACACAAATTGCGGACATTTCAAAGTCACAGGTAAATTAATGTATTATTTGAAACAATATTCAAGATCAATACGAATTCATGAGACCTGTAGAAAGGAGGAAAATTGTCTATCCCAGAGGATACGATCGACAAAAGGAATTCAGAACAGAAAACACCAAAATACATGATGGTCGATAATATCAATCGGTGTGCTTATAGATTATTTTTCAACATGAAAATAATTATCACGGACACATGAATTTATAATGAAAAATAATGATTTGCCCGGGGGAAATAAGATACATTTGATTCGACGAAAAACTATGACTTTGAATGCAGACACGAGACAGATACCCAAGCATATTATATTTCCAAAAGGCGTGAATGTATATAGACAAAAATTACAAACACTTATCATTCGTGCGAAAGAGGAAGACTTAGATATATATTCATGACAAATTGTTAGGACTAATGAGTTTTTTGTTTTTGTTCCGATCGATTTCACGCACACTATGTGCACAAGAACAAAATGAATCGGAGCCGTAAAAAAGATCTGTTTCGTGTCTCCATTATATATTTGCATTTTAACAGTTCAATATTGTAAATATATATATATAATCCATACACTTTTAAATTTCACATAAGAAAATAGATATAGATTTTTAAAATTATTATTAATTTATTATTTATTTTTACAATTAAAAAAATGAATATATCTATACACATTACACGCGTATATATATATATATATATGATTACAGTTAAAATTGGTAACATCTAAAAAAATAATGCTTTTCGTGTAAAAGGTACAAGGCACATTTATTTCCCTTAAAAACTATTAAAAAAAAAAAAAAAATAATAATAATGTATACATATGTACGAACAAATGGTCGAGAATAAAAACCCTTAGACTTATACAATAACGTACATTACTATGTATTATTCGCGACATTTGCTATATATTTTCTGTATTTGAATTTCCTTAACCGATTTTGATCAACAGTCAATTTAAAATATCCTGACTAGATCACGAAAACAAAAGAGAAAATTAAAACAAAAAAAAGAAAAAAATTACAAAAACCTATATATATATATAGATTATGACACCGGTCGTTTAGGATATCGGTCCGACCGGAAAGCGACCCAGCGGTCCTACGGTGGAAATCGGACGGCGGTCTTCTTCTCGGTCGCGGTCGTCGTTTTCGGTCCCCGCGTGTCATCTGCAAGGGTCCAACAGCACTTCGATCCACGTGGGACAGGACGTGATCTCCTGCCGGGAATACTTGGGACCCCATCCCTTGGCGAAGCTGATGCGCACCGCGTTCGGGTCCACCGGGCCCACGCGCACGCCGTTCGAGTACCGTATGCGGTCGCCGTGCGGGTTCCCGGTGAATATGTTCAGACAGTGGCCGGACGGCACGCGGAACACCAGGTACGACTTGCTGTCCGGGTCGTCCAGCGTCGGCGAGTTGACGAACATCGGCCAGTCGCTCAGGTTGTACGCCCACACGCCGTCCTCTTCGCGGCTCAGCGCTAGACCTGCGGCCGAAAACGCGGACACGTTAGTAAACAAACACAAACACACACACACCCACACCGTTATATATATACTTTTTACGCTTGTGCCGGTTACGGTGAGAGGGACGAGAGGATATATGACCTTTTTGTTATTATGTGTTAGTTTTAACAGTATTTGCCGTTTATTATCTATTTACTAATCATAAAAAAAAAACAATTATACTATTAAATAATAAAAAGGGACCGTTCGCACCTGCCACGGATAAAGATGAATTGGCAAAAAAAAAAAATTAGATTTAATAATGATAAAATTATTCAATAGAGTGAACTTATATCCTCCTTAAATTATGACTTAGGTTTTCAACGGCTTTTATACATCGAGACCCATTCCGATTTCCAGTGTTATCCAGCTCTCGAGTGGGTTGTTTTCGATGTTTTTCACGGACGACGGGAGCGACGATTTCGTGCAAACGTAACGCAAATTCTATGACGGAAGCTTGGGCGTGTTGTTTTTACACGGCCATGTTCAGTCGTTCGCGGTTATTCGATCATTTTTCGATTTTAAGAATTCCGCTACGCCCCGTGGACACTAAACACAAACCCCGTGTGCATCACACGCATTTCCCAGCATTTGTCCCCGGATGTTGTGCTCGGGGGCAAGGATGATGATAACGAGGAGTTCTCGTTCAACCCTATTGATTTCTTTTCGATGTGGAATTTTTATCCCCTATTTCTGTCCGAATCCCCTTAGCCACATACGGCGTCGTCGTAATATGTTTTCTTGTATATACCTAGTCCTATTTTGGTCCTGTTTCTGAGCACAGACTCCGGAGTGCCTTGTGCGGTAGAGAGATTGTGTTGGGTGAGCGTGGCCAACGACAGACCGGTGCCGAGCGGAACGTTCCAGAACACGTTGACGGACTTGGTGTCGACGGGAAACAGCCGTCCGACCCGTTGCGACAATTCCCAATACGCCACTTTACACCATTCTTGTTCGTTTGCTTTTTCTAAAAAAAATAAAATAATAACAATAATGAAAATCAATACATATTCAAATACAGTTGATAAATGTACACACACGACCGCGGTAATTTTTCGGTTAACCTAACTTAACTTATTGTTTTTTATTTTTTCTAGGGAAAAAATGAAACCCAAATCGGCTCGAAACCGAGAAGAGCTATATTAAGGTTAGAATTTTTTTTTTTTTTATATGATTTAGCGTTTTATGATTTTGTTATGCTAGTTGAGCATAAGACACATATTTTGGCATTCGATTCGTGACGACAAATCACATTTTGCTAAAACATATTCGTCGACAAATTTCGAGAAAATAGAATATTTACCAACAGCACATCGCCGAATGACTTAAAGCAAGTAAAAAATGAAATATTTTTCAAACAATAATAATTTATTTACCGATTTCTTAAGCGTTTGATTTATAGTCGACCAATTCAAAAAAAGAAAAAAATATATATATAATATTTTATAAAAAAATATTCGTAGTAAAAAAAAAATGTATATTATTTAGTTTTTCAACGTTTTTACACCTATGATACATCCGAACCCTACAATCACGACTATCATTATCAATCATTACGATGTGCCGGCGCTGCAGAGCGGTTTCGATCACACGCTTCCCGGCTGCCGACGCCGCCGCCGATACGAACACGCCGTCGTAATATTCGTGTGCTGCACTGCACACACACACACACGATGACGACGACCACATGTGATTTATCCACACACACACACACACGCCATACGGAGAGTTCAACAACACGAGACGAACACATAACGAAAAAAGAAAAAAATTACATTCAATAAGGGTACGACAAATCTCGCGTCGAATCTCCGAGGGATCTATTGAAACGTAAAAATATATATAAATATCTGAAGGACACGTCGTCGAAAACTCTCTTTACGGTCACACGTTTTCTCGGTCCATTCAAAAAAGAAAAAAAATAATAATAATAATAATAAACCATTTCCGAACGTATTAGCGCGCGCTCTGCCGTCGCGAACAGGTTTATAGTGAACGCGCGGGCGACCGGTGACGAGGCGGAAAGAAAGGGAAAAACACAAAAACCGGACGCGTGCGATTCGGTGCTCCGGCAACAAGTGGTCGGCGGCGGTTGACACGCGCGCGCGCGCGCGACGAAAGTCCGCCGAAAAGATCTAAACAATATATACGCATATACGTATATTATCGGTGTTTTCTCGACCGCGATGTCGGTTCTATTTTTTTATTTTCGTATTTTTTAAATAACGCCGGCGGCCGTCGAGGTTATCTCATCGAACTCGATCGCACGATCGTTTTTTTAATGCACAATCTCGTACACGGCGCGGCACGAACGGCGTCCGGGGCGACTTTCTAAAACAAAATCCGAAAAAATCGAAAATAAACACGACGACGGCGGCGGCGGCGGCGACGGCAGCCGGCGCGCACAACATTTCTGACATTCCGGGCGGCCCCGCGCGCCGTCGGTGGCGGCTGACGGGGCGCCGCCCACCACTCGCAGCACACCACCGGCATTCCTGTGCGCCGAGAGACAACGTGTCCTTTTTCTCTCTCTCTCTTTTCTACGCCGGGTTTTATTTTTTTAAAGGATAACGTGCCCGTCGCGCGTATAACAATATAATAATAATAATAATAATAATAATAATGGCCCGTCCCGTCCCTATTAGTCTTCTCCTCATCTCCGGACCACGAGACGTCGCGCGCGCTCCCGTGTTTGTTTTTAACTCGTCCTACACGTATATCCAAAAAACCGTCGGCGAGCGCCATTGTGCTGGTACACCCCCGGGTTCGGGTATCGAGACAGAGCGCCTAACCAAAACGATTAACGCGTCCGAACGAGTCGGGGAGAGCCAATACGATCCGTACACGTTCGTCGAGGGCTTTCGTTTTCCACGTCCTTGCAAGACAACCAGATCCATCACCTCGTCTGTAAACGCATTTGCCCGTAGCCAGCCGTCCGTCCGATAAGATCGCGCTTAAAAATTGCCACGTTTCACCGTCCGGACAACCACGACCGTCGGATTCGGCGGAGGGAATACAATATTTTCGAGCGATTCGTGTTCACGTCGAGAAGTCTAATGGCTGTTTTTCGAAAATTACGTTCATAAACGTTATACAAAAAAAAAAATCCTCGGTTCAAAACCCCTGGATTTCACAGCAGCAGCCCCATTCGCGAATCCGTACAGATTTTGACGATCGAATGTCGGTCATATTTTCGACGGGCGTGTTGTTGTGAGAAACCTTGTCGTACACCAAATGAAGACGTTTTTGTTATTTTTTACGTAACCCCGTTAATTATCACTTGTTATCTGCCGCACGACGCGTGAGATACGCGCGCGACATATAACGTACGTACGTTTCGTCACCTGTTAGAATTTCGACGACGACGAGGTCTAATCTCGAAATAATATACATAAGATATCACGGTCGTCGAAGAATGTCGAACGGTAGAAGGAAAAACAACACACAAAGACGAGTGTGCCTCTTGAATCTCGTGTCGTACTACGATAACATATATGGCAGCAACACTTATATTGCGCGCCGCGTATTTATGTATATATAAAAAAAACCGTTTTGGGGACCACTGCGAACAGGGGTTTTTAGTGGCGGCGCGCGTGTTCCTCTCGGGTCGTCCGTACAATGATGATAACAACAACGACTACGACGACGCATAATACGTAGTACAACGGAATCGAGCGATCGTCGCCCACCTTTTCGTGCCAAGACACGGGGACAACTCTGCGACGCCGTGATATACGGATATATGGTTTACACTTTGAATACCGAGAGTTGTAGACACGGTTTTTTTAAATCTCCTGTTCTTGTCATTTATACGAAAAATGTTCTAATTTTTCAATTTTTAGTTTATCAACCGAAAAACCACGTCTCGTCGTGACAGCGTTTTTACGCGAGTTTCGTCGTTCTGGCGGCGATATTGGCGAGAAACGCCCCGAAGACCGGTGAACGCGCACGGAAAAAAGCGGCAAGAAAAAACGAACCCGCCGCGCTCAACGCTAATGCAGCAGGCAGAGCGTCGGGAAAAAGTTTTTCCCGGATTCGATATTTTTTTTTCAAAACGCCGTGTAACGGAACGGGATTAGCACCGCGACGGTACGCTCTCTCGCCCGTGTGCGCGTGTACCCGGCCGAGGTAAGACCGGTTTTTCGTTATATTTGTATCGAGTACGTACCGCTCATTACATACACACACTTTTTTTATTATTCGTCGTCATTATTAGTACTATTATTATTATATTACAACGCGCGCGCCATAACAACCCGCCGCACGCACGTATACATTATTATATTACACTATTAAAATGGAATTCCGCGGGCGGGCGCTGGTCTTCTCGTCGAGGCACGGAAAAAAAAAAAAAGAAAAAACCGGGGGGTTTCACGTGTACACTCTACTCGTTTTTTACGGTCGGCGGCGAAAGCGTTGTAATTTTCGTGATCGTCGGCCGCGGGCGAAATTGTCGCGAAAACGCAAAGCCCGGGCGGGCGGCGTGAGAAAAACGACGGCCGACAAAAAATTACGAAATTGACGCGGCTCGAGTGCTTTACTACTCTCGTGGTCATAATAGTAATAATAATACGTCCGTCGTCGTGATGAACCGGTCTCGCGAGGGCAAAACGTATGTAATAATGATGACGATGACGATGATAATAACGATATTTAATAATGATAATGCTACAGCGAGTGACGTCGAGAGCCCCCGGGAGAACTCGACGAGACGGACGTCCGCCGTCGGGTCGCCGAAAAACCTCTTCTTTCCGTGTAGCGGTTTCTTTTTTTTTCGTCTCGACACGGATAGGGCCTACGGGTCGACTGTAAGTTCGCGTCACGCGAAAAAAACCCCTCCCCCGACCCCGGACCGACACAAACGATTTCGTAAACGCGAACCAGACGAGTACACCGACCGAACTGCGAGTCCCCTTGTCCGGCACGACCGATGTGCACACGACGAACGAAAACACGTTTTCACAACTGTCCGCACGTTATTGTTTGCCGACGCGACAACGTTATCGAATGATAGACGGATGGATCGTCGTGTCCGTTTTCGAGTCCGTCCGCGGTGCCGGCGCAAGAGAGAAACGTACACTACACGGGTCGAATCCATGAGAACCGTCGGGGGTCGCCGTGAATCCCGAGAATCGCTTCCGATCACATCGGGCCGACGGCGACGACGGAGGAGGCCCTTGTATTATTGTTGTCCGACGATCGCCAAACACGGTGAGTGCCGGTGCCGGTGTAAGCGTTGTGCGTGCGCGGTCGGGCTCGGCCGCACAAGGCACACGACGCCACGGGGGCGAGCGAGAGAGAGCGATCGGACGGACGGACGGACGGACGGAGCGCGACGACGAACCCGACAACCGGTTCATACGAACGGCGCGCGCGCGGTGGGGTCTCCGCCGCCGCCGCCGCCGCCGTTGATGAATGGCCCCGGCAACCGGGTCAGGCCCGGGCGCCACACGGCCTGTCGGTCATTAGCGCTAACCGCGCGCGGCCAGCAGACGACGCCGTCCTCCCGCCGCCCCGTTCCGACGGCGAAAAAACCGAATGCAGCTCGCGTTCGACCACGTCCGAAACACACGCCGTAGCCCGTGGGAGGCGCCGAGACAACTACGCGTACGGTCGCGAACCGCGCCATTTCATTTACGTCGTATTCGGAACCAAGTCGACCGATAAGTGTCATTGTTCACCACCGAAGTGGTGTATGGTAACGTCCGGCGAGAGTTTACGAATCACGAGTTTGAAACACGCAGCCGTAACACGCGTGTTTACTGGCACTCGGTTCTACGTTCTCACAAATGTTCGAAACGTTTCTCAAAAGCCCATCATCACGGGCGTCTCGTCCCGGAGTGGGATGGAAGGGCTATCTAATCACAAACGTTTTAGCGCGACGTGACCACCGTCCGAAAGCGTTTCCGCGACTGCCCGTTCGGTTGCACCGACGACGGGGCGCGCTCGTGGTGCAACGGACGTCTCGTCGCCGCGGCGGCGGCGGCGGCGGTGTTTTCGACGCGACCGAATCAACAGCGTCGTCGGGCGTGACGTCACGGGCGCCAGCCATGCGGCCGGTCGGGCCGTCCGTAATGGTTATTTTTATCGGGCCGACCGTGTGCGAGTGAGACGGGTGGAGGAGGACCGGCGACGGCGGGGAAAACGTCGCCAGTCACTATTTCCCCTCCGCCGATACGTTCGTCGTCGTCGTCGTCGTTCTGTCCTCGACGGACGGGCGGGCGGGCGGGCGGAACGATGTGCCGCCAACAACAGGCGCCGCTCATTACCGTCGCCGCGACCGCGAAAACGATAAACAACAACACGCGCGCGCGCGCTCGCCGACGGTCGACCGTAACACAATATAATTCCGACGAACGTCTTTTTATTTTGAACCGCGCGAATATTCTTGACGATCGTCGTCGCGACAACAATTAATGTTTAACCGCGTTCTGCCCTATCAACACTGCCGCCGTCCCGGTGGCGGTTCAAACGGTCCACAAATCTTTGTCGGATCGAGAGATGACGCGTATGAACCGCGGCGACCGATTAGAAAAAATCCCACTACACTTTATCGAACGTTCAATAGAAAAACAAACAAACGTCGAAACGGTTTCGATCCGTCGATTATCGTTCGCGGCGTCCGTTCGGATTTCCACCGGTTTTCGAAACGGCGGTCGCGTAACGAATAAAAACCCGAAAACCGTTATGGTCCGTCGCGGCCAGGTTCGTCACGATATCGAACGCACGTGATTGTCGTTCCGCCTCGAACCCCGCGTACGTTATTTCCATTATTGTTTAGAACGAATTTCTAATGCATTGAAAGCACAGAACACGGATCCCCGGTCGTCGTCGTCGTCCACCGATCGAACCGATTTTATTATTATTATTATTATTTCATACGCACACAATTAGAAGGCACTCGTTACCGACGACGACGACGATTGGGCCCCACGACGCGCATACGAGTTTTTTTTTTTTCCTATTTATTATTCGCGTCGACCTTGCGCGGTCTCTCTCCGATATATCGGTTTCTCGACATGCACGAGTCCTCGCGGCCATAACAATAATAATGATAATATATAATAATAATCAGCGGGGGAAGAGGTGTACACGGGTAATTATGTCGTTTCCGTGTGGTCGCCGCTACTACTGTATCGTAATTAACCTTTGCCGGGGGAAATGTTTTGTTCGGTTGGTTTTTTTCTTTTTTTTTTTCTCTCTCTCTCTCTCTCCAAAGTTTGGTCGGGCGCCAGTCGGTCGCGCGGGTGCACCGCAAAATGTCATCTGCCGCCGACCCCGCCCCGGGCCTCGCGCGACCGACCGACCGACCGACGTTGTCGCCGCCGTATATACACATGCGAGCGTATAATAATAATAATAATAATAATAATAATAGTACACAGAGTTAGTAGAGAGAGAGAGAGAAGGCGCTAGCATATGCCCGGCGCCCACACGACACAATCGTCGCGCCGCCCGTTCTCACGTTCCTATTATTTCGACTGTCCTTCGCATAAAAAAAAAAAATACAACAAAATAAAAGAAACCCTAAACGGGGGCATATTATGTTGTTCTTTAGATAAAAATTTATATATATATAAAAAAAAAATTGTTGAAATAACGTCGAAACGCGGTTTTTTGAACTCGGACGACCGGTAAACCGAGACGCCGGTGCGTTCCGCAAAAACGACGGTGAAAAGTAGACGAGACCGAGAAACGCGATTTGGATTTCGTACGGTTATATGATTACATGCTTATTGCGTTATCTCATTGGAAAATACTAAAAAAAAAAAAAATGTTTTTCATAAGAATGTTACGAACAATTCGGTTATCTCAATTATTATACTTTAAATGCACAACAAACAGGTTTTATAAACTGTACGACTTGTTTAAGATAAATCGGCGCCCGTCGGGATCTGATTGTGTTGTTAAAAAAAAAAAAAATCCACGAAATTCCTGTTTAAGTTTAAAAAATACCGAAAATCGTACACGGTCCCCACGTCAACATTTTTTTTTTCCCCCTCGGATAATTAACTCGTACCTGTACACTAGTGCACGAGTCGGTTTTGAAAACTCGCTATTACCGGCGAATTCGAACGGTAAAAACGTTGAAAAGGTCATCCGAACCCCCACCACTACGTACACACGCGGCGACGGCGCCGCGTATACACTACGGTTTTTGTCGAATCACGTTTTTGAAAAATCGTACTCGCCCCGACGAGATCGCGTTTCTAAAAACGAAAAAAACGAAAACAAACGAACGCTTACCGTCACCGTCGGTGCTGAACGAACCGCGAAGCTCGTCGTCGTTACTGTCCCAACTGCACTCGCTGGGCGCACGATCTGAAATCATAGAAACAAAAAACGTTATACGTTTAACCAACCCGGTCCCGTCATGACCCGTCGCCTGTGGAGTTTTCGCCGTCCACAAACGGAGGGATTTTTTTTTGTCACGACCGACCGCCGCCGTTACGCCGTTGTACTGCTGACATCTGTTAGCATTACGGCGCACGCACGCGTACGAAATAAAAAATAAAACCGCTCGCCCGCCAGCGGCCTGCGCGCTCGTTCGACGGCCGAAGTCTCGTGTTTCTTTTCCACGATGCGCAACATCGGACCGGTCCCCGTCTTTTAATCGACGCCCGCGACTGTCGCTCGTTGTCGGTCCCGTTGTACGACACGAAACGTCGGCCGCTCACGACGCGTCGTCACTAACCTACGAGCGTTATACGAACACTTGGGGGGCTTTTGTCCGGAAAGAACACCGTGTCGTACGACGACAACGAGAGAGAGAGAGAAAAAAACCACGAGAACGATATATATATATATAGACGCGAAAAGAAAAAAACAAGAAACAAAACAATATATACGACGACGAGAGAATACCATAAAGAATACACACACACACACACAGAGAGACGTTATATGATCTGACCGACCGGTGAGCGCGGAGATACTCGGACGGAGTGACGGGAGGGGGAAAAACAATCTGTAACATTTCCATTGTGTGAGAAAAAAAACCCACGTCCTGGAAGGGGTGGTGGGGGGGGGGGTTGCGGCGGCGGCGGTGGTACGCTGTTGCACACACGCTCTCGTGTGATGATGCTGTATTATATTATACTCTCCGATGATCATCACACACACACACGCGCGCGCGCGCACGCACGCACGCACGTAGATGACCACATTCCCGAGAAACGATTCGCTCTCTCCGCGGGACCCGTCGTCGTCGTCGTCTTCGGGACCGGGTATAATACCGGACCCCGATCGCCACGGCCTCCGACGACCGTCTTCTGTGTGTACGGACCGCCGCCGCCGCCGCCGCCGTGTGTTTTATAATTCCTCGTAGTATCGGTAGCGGGGACGACGCCCGGTCGTTTATAAATACGTCGATGGTTTTTTTTTTTTTTTTTTTATATGATCCTCCGCCCTAAATATAAACGCGCGCGCGCGCGCCCCGTTGACATTCCGTCTGCGAATCAAAAACGTTTTTTTTTTGTTGTTGTTGTTGTTTTGTTTTGTGGTACACAAACCACATCGCGAAACGTTGCGTGATTCCGGTCCGACGCACGTGAACATTTGAACAAAAAACCAAATAACGCCGACAGAATATTAATAATAACAATACGTGTTCGGAAACCCAGCCCCACGTAATACGACAGCGTTCCGAAAACCCGCAAGCGCGACGACTTCCTAATAAAACAACAAAATATATCACGGACAACAGTGCGTTGTCGTCGGCTGTCCAAGTACGTCTAATAACGCGTGAAAATCGCGAGAACAGAGCCAACAAGATGTGTATGTGTATAAACAATAGCCAAACGACGACGGATTATAAAGACCGTCGCGTCTGATTGACAAAGAAAAAACGTTCGAAACGCTTTAAGTAATTAAAAACCGTGGACTTAAATCACATCACATAGCACGTTCACCAATAATAATATTAGGACTGGCCATATAAACGGTCGTCTGTTTAAACTAAATATCAAACAACAACACGTTCACACGGGGATCCTCATCTCGTTAACACTTCGAGTTCGTCACGTTCCGAATGCACTTTGACGAGACTACATTCGTTTTGCAAGTTGTGACAACGGCGAGCACAACACACGCAGACGGTTTTAAACGAAATATTACATTTAGTAATATTCCGCGCCGGGAAAACGATAAATACGCGACGATCCAATGGAAATGGGCGGTCGATTATCGTGGTTTTTGCATAGGTTTCCTCCGTTCGGCTTTTCTATTCGCAATGCGACACGCCACAAACCAAAACATTAATTTTTTATACACACCGTGCGGCGGCGTGTTTTACGATTTTTTTCGTTCTTTCGCAGAGCTTTCCGTCTTCCCGTTCTCCTCCCCTCCCTCTTATTACGGGTTTAGGGTGTGTTTTTTTTTTTTTAATGACCCTATTTTTCCGTCGTCCTTTTGTTTTCTCCCTCGCGGCGCGCACACAAAATGCCAATCCTCCGACGGATATTCAACGGTGCGTGCGCGTTCGTAAATATATATATATATATATACACAACTAACCGTTAATCTACGAGCTTCCACTCGGACGGCTTAGTTTATTCGCCGGAGGGGCCCCGTTATCTGCCACCGGCATGCACGGCCGAAGGGTCGTACCCCGGAGACGGGGCAAGCGCACGTGTACATGATAATACCTGCTGCAGGCAGGCTGCTGTGCGTCGTTATATTGGCCGGAGGCTTACCGGAATATCCCCGTGGGGTGAATTTCAGATCGTTTTTCACCCTCTCGTCGGCGCGAAACGCCGGAACAGTTTACGACGTTTCTCGTACGGGCGAAGGGGAGGCGGCGTCGGTCGTTTCCAGAACGAACACACACACGCGAGCGCGCGCAACCGGAAGATTACTTTTACTTCCCGTGTCCCTCTCTCGCCTCTACACCATCATTCTCGCTCGCTCTCCGGTCGTCTTTCGAAACCCAACTACCGCGCCGACCGTTTTATGAAAACCGCACTCGACGAGCACATTATAAAACGAACGGCTGAAAAATCATCGGTTTTGAAAAAACAAAAACACATCACATCGTCTTCAAGAGTAAAACAACAGCCGATTATTATACGGACATGACCGGTCTCGATTAGAAATTAAATATTAATAAATGAAAATTAGGATCTGTTTGCGGCCGTGTGGCCAAAACGGCGAATAACAAAAATCTGCCCAAACGCTGAGACACGTACTACTACTTATCGTTCTTGGACCGGTCAAATCGGAGAGTGAAATTGAAAGTCACCGACGCCGTAATTTATTGGCCTCGAGCCACCGAATTTTTTTTTTTTTTATTTAACGCCGAAATCGAACAAGATTAAAAAAAAAAAATAACTCTAAACAACGCGTTGTATTCGTTTGACACTTACCTTCGGGTTTCAGTTTTTCCTTCACGAACCTCGAATAAGGCGGCGGAGGTCGTTCTGAAACAATATACGAAACGCAAAACTATAGTAATATGACGGATTGAAAACGGCGAAAACGTTTACACCGGTCGAACAAACATACAAATTAGCAAAAAAAAAAAATAATAATAATAGTAAACGCGATTTTGCAGTAGAAATTTAAATCGATAAACAAATACAAATAACGAACACGACGATTCGCGTAAACTACGTTTTGCGGCGTCCGCCGTAACTCGTTACCAGGAACTAGCGAAATCACGCGCGTACGGATGGTGGAGGGAAATACATAAATTCGCTGCGAGTAGAGTATTCGTCGTAACTCGTCGGCCGAGCGTCCGACGTGCACGAGTGGCGCGCGTGGGCGAAGGAGTAAAGCGGGGGCCGCTCCTAGTTCGAATCGGGCGGCGGATGGCGCCGTGAAGAAATATTTTTAGGGATAAACAGGATACGACAATGGGCCAGCGGTTCCAACGGGAGGCGCGCGAGGTAAATATTGATATTTTTAGATCAACGATAATTTCGTTGAAACCCAGCGTTATTCCCGAACGTTCTCGTCAATATTGTCCGACAATAGCAATAGTACACGATGTTTGAATTGTACGAAATCGTAGTCGATCTGTTCACGGGAGGCGCAAATTTTTTTTATTTTTTTTTCCATGTTTAGGGTGGCGCGAACCAAAAAAAAAAAAAACTTTGGAACCTAATAGCCTAAGCTGGTTTCGGTTATCCCGGCGCGGAACGGAGGCGATACAATTTTGATTTGATCCGGGGGAAAATCGCAAATCACTTAGTTTTTTTTACACGTCTTTAAAAAAGGTGGGCCACGCCGCTGCTGATAACATCCATGACACGAAGTAGATGACGATCGTGCGCGCAGTGACGTTTTATTGGAAAAATCGAAAACCGTCGTCGGAACGCTCTAGAATTTAATAATAAACGTGTAATATAATATGACGGAGAACGCGAGGCGCGTAATGAATATTTATGACGACGACGACGACGACGGGGAGGAGAGATATCGATATTATATATATAATTATACGTATTGAAATGGTGAAAAAACAACACGGAATTAATTTTTTTTTTCTCTCCGCCGCCGCCGCGAGTCGAGAGGACCACACACACGCACACGAGTTCGCGCGCGCCGGCAAAACTATATTTATATATACGCGGTCCGAAGGAGTAGGTTTATCGAGAAAAACGACGATGTCGTCGTCGTTTTTTTCTTCTTCTCTCACACACACGCGCGCGCGCACACACAGTCGTCTTTTATTCTCCTGGTTTTCGGCCAACGTAAATACGACGGACGTGTGCCAATACAATAATATAACGACGTGTCGTGTACGACCCGTCGCGTGGCGCCGACCGGTATTTATAAATAAAAATATATATAAAAACCCACACCGATTTCGTCGGCGCGCCGGCGAAGGCGCGGGAAAAAATCCGGACGGAATCGTCGCCGCCGCAGGATCACGCGTACGTCTTCGGACTGCCGTGGCAATGGAGCCCGGGACCCCCCCCACCCCTTCCGCACTAACGGGAAATTCTGGAAAAACCCCGCATGTTTTCTGCGAATTCTGAAATTTTCCCACTACTTCGACGACGGAGATAACCACGTGACCCCCCAAGGTAATTCACGACGCTTTTCGTCAATTATGGTGTTTTTTCACGTTTCGCACGCGCGCGCGCACGCCGCCTTTGGGCCACGAAACGGGCATAGAATATCGCGATGACGGACGTCACGTCCGCGCATTATAATATAATACCGACGCCGCCGACGCGGCAGACGACGGACGGCCGTGAAGAGAATGGCGCCGCGGGGCACACGGCGCGGGTTGGTGGGGAGACGAGCGAGCGGTCGGGCGCCGAGCGGCGGAACTGGTGGCGCCGTCGGGTTGCGTGACCGGGTCTGCGCGCTATTTCATTATTTTCCCATCCGGCCCGACCGCGACCGCGGCGGCCAGGTGAAGTGTGACGCAATTGGATCGGCGACGAATACAATCATTACAGTCATTACAATCATTACAATCATTACAATAATAACGACGACGTACTCGTACGCGTTAGTACGGGCGCGAAAATCGACGTTGGGCAATCGTGCGCTACGAAAACACAGCAATGTGGTTTTTCTTTTTTTTTTTTCCTCCCGGTACGTAAACGTTATCGGTCGCTTATCACGAGGCGGCGTGCGCGCTACATCACACGCGAAAACGCCGCCGACGCGGCCCGTTACCCCGACGGTACGGAGGTCAAACTTCGCAATAATAATAATACGAACTGCGGAAAGAAATACGAGAAATAAATAAATAACGACGTATCATTATAATTATCGATCGGCGTTTTTTTTGTTTTCTTCGAAGTATCGGGAAACAATAAAAAAGAAACCGTTGGGCGGCGGACAGGAGTGGGTGCGTGCAATACGCCGTCCCGATCGGCCGCCGACTCGTATCAAACACTGCGCCGCGGTTAATTAATCGCGCGCGCGTTATTAATAGACGGCGCGCGCGCGCGCGCGTTCCGACGATTCGGCGGCCTCGAGAGGTCACCCCCCCGTCGTCGTTACCGTAACAATGCCCTCTTCTTGCTGTGTGAACGGCATACCGACCGTACGGGCGCGACGTATACACAAAAAAAAAAAAAAATCCCGTATAACGTTACGACACGACACGACAAACGGGGAAAAAAACCAAACAAACAACGATCACACGCGCTTACCGATCTCGCATCGTTTGCTCCAGTGGTAAGGGTTGCAGCACACCGCGTCCGGCTGTTTGGCCGTCAGACAGGCGGGCGTGTTTTTCAGCTGCTCGGCGTTCCTGAGGTCGGGCCACCGCCACAGCCGACAGCATATGACCGCCGGGTCGGCGAACAGGAACGGCCGGACGGCCACGCACTCGGCCGAGTCCGCGCCGCCGGTGTCCACGGCCCGGAGCAGCGTCTCCAGCTGTCTGTCGTCCAGCCGTTTGAACAGCGCGTTCCGGAACTGCCGTTCGTCCGACTCGGACGCCGGTGGCGACGGCTGCTGCTGCTGCTGCTGATGGTGCGGCGACGACGACGGTTGGTGATGTTGGTGGTGGTTGTGATGGTTGTGGTGGTAGTGGTGATGGTGGTGGTGGTGGTGTTGGTGTTGGTGGTGGTTGTGCGCGGACGGCGACGTTGTCGCGGTCGTTGCCGCCGGAGCGGCGGCGGCGGCGCACGTTTTTTCCGCACACCTGGTTTCATTGTCCCTGCAACGCACCCTCGCCTTCCACAAGCGTTTAGCTAATGCCGTCCGCCTCCTCCTGAACATGAACATAAAACACGTGAACGCCGCCTCGCATTTGGTGGCCACTACTTCCGCCGACCCGCCGGACCGAATACTGCTGCTGCGCTGGTCCGCCGGCGGCCGGCGTGACGACGCGCGCGCGGCCTCGGTGGCGGCGGCACCTTGATATGTGATCGCGGCGTGCGCACCACGTTTTCCGGACGCATCCGTGTCGGGCCGCCGCCGTCGTGATCGCCGTCGTTGTCGTTACGACGAACGCACAGCCACCGACGCGACTGCCGACGACGACGACGACGTCGACGACCGGTTACGCGACACCGCAAACACGGTCATCACGGGCTAGGTGGTGTACGATGGTCGTCGATCACTGGATCGAATCGGTCGATAACACACGACACGGCCACGTGTTGTGCCCGGTAACCGGGTGCGGACGATACGCGACGCGCGGGTAACCGCTACGGATGAACGTGCGGTGACACTGTCGTTACGACGAGCACGTAGCAGCAGCGCGCGACCGTATTTCCGCCGACCACAGAGATTGTATTGTTGTCACGATTGCGGCGCAACAACGACGACGACGACGACGACGATGATGATGATAACGGCGGACGAAGAAAACGGACGGACGGACGGACGCGCGCGTTCGACGATCGGTACGAGACTGACGGGCGGACACCGCGGCGAGATGTGTGTGCGTGCGGAATGGAATGGTGTACGGCGAGCGCGCGCGGATGGCGCGTGCGTGCACGCCGGCCGAAGAAAACGGGAACGGCGACGGCCGCCGACGTCGACGTTGTCGTCGTGAAACTATGCCGCCGCCGCCGCCGCCGGCCCGGTGGTAAAACGTCGCGCACCGCCTGTCCCCCGCGCGCCCACGACCCTCCACCGCCACCGCCGCCGCCGCCGCCACGGTGTTACCGGCCCGACGACGCGCCGTACCGACAACGCACGCCCGTTCGAGTACCGCGTCTGCACGCACGGGGCGCCACCTACCCCGGCGCCACCGGCCCCGCGCAGTGCGACCACGCGCGCCGAGCCGAATGTCGTGGATTTGTCGCCGGCGGCGCGCGTGTGGTCCTCCTCTGTCCGCGCGCGCCACCAACACGTTATTCCAAATACGTTTTATTCAAAGCGCGTCGTCACGTGCGCGCGCGCGACCCGTCCTCACGTTAATCGTCGTTTGTTTATTTTCGTTTTTCGTTTCCCTCGCCCGTACCGCGATCGCTCCGGACAAAGTCCGTTCCGCCCCCCCCCCCCGCCGCCGTGTTGTCACGTCGCGACAACACCGATTCGTACGATGATTCTCGTTTTGTTTTTTCACGTACACATTCGGAATATCGGAATCGCGCCCATACGAACGATCGAACGGTAAAAAAAATGTGAACCGCTGCTCTTTTTGTCGCGTAAATGGTCCGGTTTAAACCGTTCAACGTTACAGACGTCCAAACGACGCATCCTATGTTGACGTGATTTAAAGACGCCCGTGCGCGAAGACTTCGCAATTCATAATTCGTCACGTTTTGTTTTTTGTTTTATCTTCGACGGACTTTTTTATCGCGTACGCATTATTCCGTACAACGGAAAACTCTCCACCAGTGTTCGAATTGGAAAATATAAAGTAGTAGAGCTCAATTGGGAATTTCAAAATAACGTTCCAAATGAAATATTCTATATCACAAAATCGTGGGTATCCCACACACACACACCCCCTCCACATCACCATTAGAATATTTTTCTAATGTCTAACCGTATTCTTTTTTTTAATTAAAAAAAGTTCTCTATACAATTCCTAATAGAATAGTATTCGATAATATTTTATACAAATAAACCATTTTAAACCTTTAACAATAATCAGGAAATGCATATGAAACACATGTACCATATCGTGTAAAAATCAACCGTACCGTGTGTACAATAAGTATGTGAAACTCGTCGCCGCCCGATATTAAAGTACAATATTCATGGAAATACAATCACAGAATAAGTTATTTCTATACGTTAAGATAAGAGCCGCGAATGAAAACTGGTGCGTCACGCGTAGACGGGGTATCACTAATAAAATAGAATTTACAAAACGGTTCGCCAATTAATGCCAATAAGTCCGACCAGAAGCCTGTGTGTATGTAGCAGTGTAAAGAGAAAGAACATACAAAAAATGGTTAACAAAGATAAGATGGCCATGGCACTTTTCTTTATATTATTCGGGCCGGTGCGTGCGTACGCGTGTGTGTAAACAGCTAATGACGTGAACAAGGCGCGTGCGGGTGGTACAAGGATCCTAGATGCGATGTAATTCATGGTGGGGGGGGGGACGAGCAAGTGGTCTGCTCGCACGCTATTGGCCGCGACAAGAATATTACGCGCATGCGCAGCTAACCTCAAGGTTAGGTTAGGTTAGGTTAGCTAGTTAGCAAGTGGTCTGTTCGCACACAAAATTGGCCGCAACTAAAATGAGACGACGCGCATGCATAACTGATCTCAAGAACAAGTGTCGTGACGGGCCGATTATGACGCGCAAAAATATTTTCTTTTTTTTCGTACCCTCTATAAAGAAGTTTCGTTTAAAAAAAAAAAACTAGAGTGTATATTTTTTTATGCCCCCCCCCCCCCCGGAAATATTTTTCTACGGACGGCCTTGTCAGTAACGTCTGCTCGTAGAGTAGCAACAGGCGTGCGCAGAGACTAATGGTCTTCCAAATCGTTCGCGCGGCCGCCGATCTGCGACGATAGATCAGACCTAACCTACACTGGTAAGTTTGTACGCGCGCCGAACAACTGTCAGGGACGCGACGCGTGTATGAAATTAAAAAAATAAAATGAAAAATACGACCAACAATGTTTCCCGACCTTCAAATATAAATTACAGCGAACAATTCGAATTCTTACGGCGTGATTCGTGTTGTTTTATTTAGATGAGTGTTTTGTTGCGTTACACGCGCGGTATAAAAACGGCAAATACGTTAAATTCTTCACCGGTTACGTCATTCGTCGCGCGTGATTTACCAGAATGTTTGAGTAATTGTACGCGCGCCGCTGATTAAAAAAACGAAACGCCAACGTTTTCGTTTATTATTTTTCACGTCGGGGTTTTCGTACGGTCTCGCCGTCGACCGAACGTAGTAAAATGGGGGGAAAAAAATAATAATAATGAAAAATGGACGACTACTCGTAAAAACGCGAGAAAAAACAAATCGGCGCGCCGCACGGATTAATAACGACGACGACGACGTTTCGTTTTCCCATTTTCGTTCGTATACGGACACGTTGTTTTTTGTATTATTACTCGTATCGTTCGGTAGAAATGACGATCTATACACACGATTTTGTTTCAATAAATCATCGTGATAACAGACGTGTACAATAACATGAATCGCATAACACGGGAAGTCAAACCGTCGGTATATCTTAGATTATATAACCTAGTCGTGTAAAAGTGTGAATATAATTTTGTATTTTATTTTTTTTGTTTCCGGTTTAATCTGCGAGGGGACTCGTCAGGTACACGGTTAGAAGACACGGTCGGAATCAACGGGTTTGGTTCTCAGTGATATCCGTTTCGCGTGTAAACGCTGTGCCGTGGCGAACCTTTTTTCACTAATAAGACGGGTAATACACCGGCCAAAACTAAACGCTGCACACGGACACCTACTTGTTGAAACGGTTGATGAATGTTGCGTGTACAACACTCATTTCAGATTTGTTCAGAATGAAAATTAAAGGAATAACGTTCGCGTTGAACGCCTAAATTATAAATATATATATATATATACTTTTTTATTATTATTAGGAAAAAGAAATTACAAACTGTGCCCATAGCACAACAAGTGATTGTGATAGATGTAAAATTAAAATAAATTCCTATTTTTTTACGGATTTGGTTATTTAATTAGTCGACACCTTCAAGTATACGTTATTATTTATTATTATTATTATCATTTTTTTTTATTATAAATATAACGGTATATTAATGCGATCTTTTCAGGCGGCGGGCGATATTTGAATTACATATATAATTGTTATTTCATAGGATCGCGGGTCACTTGGCGTCGGTATGCGGGTGGGACGTGTGTGTGAATAATAATATATATTTTTTTATTATTAATATTATTATCCATAAACGCTTTAAAAAAAAAATGTTGATTTTGTATATTAAACAGCAGTGAATTAGTGTGCTCGTGTTTAAACCTTATTTTAGAGCGACTAAAATAACTGATATTTTTCAGAGGTGTATAACGGTAAAATAATTTAATGTTAGAATTTATATAAAAACTATTATAAATACTGATGCGCGACGAGGGCGCCCCCCCCCTCCACACCACCCCGCGACTGCCGGCAGTACGGCAGACACGATTTCCAAAAGCAAACGCGTCGTTCGCACAACGTCCCCGGCGTTTACGGCCGCGTGATTAGATTTCGGGTCGCACGCGTCGCGTTGACGGGCAGGCGCCGCCGCCGCCGACGCCGACGCCGTGGGCGCGGGCGCGGGCGCGGGCGTGCAGGCGGCGGAACGTAAAAGTCGCGGCGGCCGCGCGTAATTATTTTTAGAGCGTGCTCCCGCGGCGTTTAGAGGTTTAGGATTTTCTTTTCTTTTCTTTTTTTTTCCCCGATCGTTTGCTCGTCGTCCGCTCGGCGCGGTCGCAACAACGCTTTTCGAATTAGAAACGCGTCGTCGTCGTCGTCGTCGTCGTCCCGCGGTTTTTTTTTTTTTTCTTTCTCCTCTCTCCGTCTCTCTCCGTCTGATTTATCGTCGTCGCTCGTATATTTCACGTTTTTATTGTACGAACGGGACGACGGCCGCGGCGGCGAGAAAAGCGCGTCTCGTGTCGTTGCCGCGACGCTCGCGCGCGGGGCCCGACGGATTCCATTAACCCGCCCCGTTCATATTATTATTAGAACGACGCGCCACGTTCGCCGCACGTTTTCGTCTCGGCAAAGGCGCCGCGGCGGTTATTTATCGCCGACCGCGTAAAACGTTCCCGCGCGAACGCCCGCCACCAGTCGGGGACGACGGGCGCGTAAAGAAAAGTTCAACAAATTAATATATATAAAAAAAAAAAGGATTTTAGTGTCTTTGATACTTGAATACGGATCGCTACGGAGTGTCTGTGTGTGTGTGTGTGTGGGGGGGGGAGAGTCCCCTAGACCCCCGTCACGATATCACCGAGACGTCGTATCAAATGTAAATGTAGTTGATTATTTCTAAGCAAAACATCATAATAGGTACATTGCGTAATTCATTTTTCGTCTCGAGTCGATATGATTGTTATTTAAATATATATCATAATTATAATTGTAAAATCTAAATTTCTATTTTTCATAATTGCAAATCTATTGATGATATTTCGTAAATGGTGCTTTCACCGTGTCAGTGTCGTGTTATAATATACTTTTAGAAAAATTTGAGGAAAAAGGTATTTACGCGTACAGTTTAAAATGTCTAAGGGGGGGGGGCCTTATGCCCCCCTAAACGACGCCTCTCGTCTAGTCGAATGTCGGACGCGGGAACTTCTGTTACCGTTACGTGTCGAGAAAAAATGTCGTCCCCCATTCCATCGAACGCGTTACGTAAACAAGAACGCACGCAACAGCGTGTCGGTGTACGGGACGAGGATTTCTTGGTCTTTTTGGTTTTTCGCGACACCAACGGAGAAAACTTATTCTCCGGTTGAATTCTCAAACTGTTAAAATATCACAATATCACAACAAACGTCAAACAAATATCATTCAAAACATCGACACACACACTTCAAATCATAATCAATTGGTTTCCTTACAGAAATGTAAGACGGCAGCACGGACAGCACTACGGTGTTGGGTTGAGGATATGGAGGAAACAGTCTAGATCTAGATGACCGAGTCTAGATCCTTAAGGCGAAGTCGTAGGTCCCCCAAAGAAGGACACACCTAGCCTCTTCATTATGTCACGGACATGACGGGGAATCGGTTAAGCATAATTTGTAAGAATGAGACAAGTATGTCCAAGTCGTAGTCTGGAAAAGGATATTATATAGTTTTTCTATTGATTTCCACGCGACCGAACCATGTGAAAGGGTAGACCGTAATACGTTTTCGTCGGTGATTCCCGCCCCCCCCCTTGCACCGTTTCGACTTGGTTTCGACGTGTGATAAATTATTACGCGCGCGGAACATATTTCGAAAACAAATGTATTTCAACAGGTTGTCTGTCACGGTATTTTTCGGGACTCTTGACCAGAGACCGTACGTACGAGATATTTGTACACCATTCTTGTTCTGGTACACGACATGATATTATACCGAACTAACGTACAGAAATGAAGTTTTTGCCAATTATAGCTCGACATTTTGTTTGGCTAGCATAAAAAATGTCCGTGTACAAGCGTGGACATTAATTCGTGTACAAAAAAATGTACACGTGGCAGTCAACGTGTTAAAAAAAGTATTTGTTCTTCCGAGATTTTGTTTTATCAACCAGAGCATACATACTCGTGTGCACATATTTGCTTATACTGACTAATAAAAACGACGTGTAAGTTATATTGATATGACTATAGTTCATTGTTCGGCGGTAGAAGCGACACGAAACACAAGTGCGGCGGAATGTAAAAATGTGATCAATAAACAGGGAAACACATTTTAAAAATATTGCATTTGTCATTTTCTGTTTATTAGTCTACTCAGATACTATGCAATTAAACCGTTGTTTAATTGTAACGAAATATGTACGGCCACGAAAATAAATTATCAAACGTTTTATTAGTTTGTTCACGTGTTACGTAATAACGAATGAACATAAAACAAAAAATAAAACGTTAAATAAAAAACACATGGGTATGTGAGATGGTAAATTTTTATCTACGGAAAAAAGTTTTTTTACAATAACAAAACGTGGAACAGTGAACATGTATCATGAAAAAAAAACGTATTTTTACACGATATACGTTTTTGTATACCAAGCTTTTATGCAAAATAGCCAACTGCCTAACTTAACTCGACAGCCAATAATTTAAAAATCGGTAACATTTCAAAAAGAGATGCACCGTGTGATAAGCCAAATATATAATAAGGAAATGGCATATCTTACGTATCATTTGAACCACTTCGATCGATATTACATAATTGGGTATGGTTAGTATTTTGTAAACTGAATTTCTAATTTCTATTTTCGTTTCGATATCAAAACAGTTCAAAAGAAAAATTCTGAAAACGTTATTTTATGCTCTCGGTGGAGCGCGGGGAAAATATCGTTCCGAAATTCGTGTGAGAAATAATTATACAACAGGTATATATATAATAATAATAATAGTAATAACAATTGAAACGAGTACAAGGGAAAATTTTTAGAAAGTCTTATACATTTTGAACGCCCTGGCGTATAAAACGTATACGTTATTTTTTTTATGCGTGCACGTGACTCCGTAACGACCATAATAATATACATATTACGTGTAACGGACGAACCGACTGTGTTTAGGCGCCGTTTGCAGCAGAGACGCTGCACGATATTAAATTACGTGGAAAAAAATAGAAAAAAAATATAAATAAATAGAAAAAATACAAGTCGACCCGTATACGACGGTCACGACGACAGATAAATTACCGGCGGGGGATTAAACGCAGGTGTAGAAATAGGATTACGAAAATAATCCTCGGCCTTATCGTACCGTATTATATACCACCTGTATTATTGCGTGCGCGTTACGAGCGCCGGGGCAGTTTAAACGATCGTTCGTTATTCGTGTACAAAAAAAAAAAAAAAAAATTTGCCGCCGAAACGGTCACGGAATGGCGGCCGAGTGCGTTTCCACCCACACATTTACGTTTCGTATCATCAGTGATTGAATTGGTGGGGGTGAGGGGGGGAACGGTAGGTGTACTCTGGAGGATCACGAAATAGTTGCGTCCTCAACACCATATTTTTATATGCTCCGCGGAAAGTTCATCGCTGCCGTCTGTCCAGTGACGTGTTTAGAACTTTGTTGCCCCTCCTCCCCCATATTTGATCTACTTATTGCATGTAAATTTCCTGAAACGTACACAACCCCTTCCCTTTAATAAGACATATATTAATATTTCATGTAAAAGTAATAACAAATAAATCATAGAAATCAATATTATGTTTATGAATGTTTATAACTATAAAATAACAACGTACGATTCGTTTATGCCTGATAAAATTTATTTTCCAAACTGTGAAATAAAACATAAAATATTTCAAAAACAAGTAGTTAATATTATCGAAACAAAACCCTTAAAAATTTGCTGCCCCCAAAAACGTGATGCCCGGGGCAATTGCCCTCTCCTCACCACCGTAAATACGCCACTGCGTCTGTCACCGTTTTATAATGAAATATTAACTAACAACGTGGAATTCATCCGAATCCAAAGAATAATATAAAAAAATACAAGTAATTTAAAGGCCGATAGTCGCGTCTGCGGACTGACAAAATAATGGGAAACCCCATAGGCCATAATCGACATCTGCTGGCATATTACGGTGACTGGCGGTAACAGTAAATATATTGTTTCGTCGGTATAACAGTATTATTTTATATTTCGTCGCAAAAGCCAATACCGTCCCCCTTAAAAAAAAAAAGAAAAAATAGCAGAAGTGCGATCAAATATTTGAAAAAACAGAAGGGGCACTCACCCAATTCAACCACTGCGTCGGCGATAACATCCTCGGACGCATAACGCGAAAACGTACGCTGCGTCTACACATACTCGACACTCGGTGCGCGAGAAGGACGCCACGGACTTCGGGCACGACTTCGGCCCGCAGCGTCGCGTGCGTTATACTGTTGTCGGTCCTGCAGGTCATTCGAAACGTGTGTGGAAAATCGCAGAAAATATGCGAGTACGGCTCGCGCCAAGTTCAAAACGAGGAGAGTAAAACAGTACAATAACGATTACCAGACGTACGTTTTTAGAAACGTTTTCGCGTACCGTTTAGAAATCGTTACGGCCCGTGCGCGATCGCGTACGCAAGGTCACGGTTGTGCGTGTCATTCGAACAGCAGATCGACAAAACGAATCCTCGCAGCAGTGGCGCCCGACCAAATGTCGCCCCACCACCCACTACGCATTTAATTAAATAGTAATCACTCTGTTGATATTGATTACTGTATCGTATCATTTGGATATTGACATGTAATTGAAATTTAAGAAAATTTAACTTGATAAAACATTTCATAATTTTAATTTCCTTGTATATTATCTTGTATTTGGACCACCAAAATTTAACTCGTTACAACCACCGGTTTGCCACCATTATTACAACATGCAATACGTTACAACTGCTAAACTGATTGTGTTGGTGAATCGCGGTCATAGCTATAGGTTATAAATTATAAATGATAATTTATAAAAACTTACCAACAAAAATCATATCACCCGAAGTTTATAAAATAGTTTTATAAGTCAGCACCGAAGAGAGGACCATCACGCACCTAAAAACAGGATGGGCGGCTGCCGCTCTTTGAGTATAGGTTCCTACACGCGTTTTAGTCGGGTTTCCCGAGGGGAAACATCGGACCACTTATTGAAGTCGCAGTCGATTTCGCGTCGGCGTTACGTTAGACGACCGGTCCATTACAATTAACACCCGACAACACTGTACCGAATTGCATACACATCAACGTGATCGGATTCTTTCGATTGTACAATTGCACTACAGACGTCATGAGCTCGATTTTTTGGATCACGATCATTGCTGTTTGCGGAATCAAGAAATCACGTGTTCGCTTCACCGGCGCAGACGCGGTTACGAGTGACACGATTTACCTTTATTTGGGGTGAAATCAACAGATAAAATAAATACGCGTAACCATCAACTACTACAGATTGTTACGTAATGTACCGTTTTTTTCCTACCAACGCATGATACTAACAGACGCGTGTATGTATTAAAAATCAAAATGAGAAAATTAACGAAAGGATATATATTAATTATATAATAATATGTAAGCAAGACGTGTGGGCTTAGCAGTTGATGAATGATGCGAGTGCGTTTTCGGTTTAATCTAACCGCCTATGCGTGTGCGCGTGTATACAAAAATCACGATCGTATATAATAATATAATATAAATTATTGTTTTATCGACGTCGTAATAATATCCTCCCCAATATATAAATATGCTTTTATAGGCTATATAAATATCGTTAAGAAAATTAATTATTTCTCTGTTTATTTTTAGAGTGAATCAACAACAACAACAACAACAACAACAAAACTACCTAACGGCAGCCGACGCCGCAAGGGGAGGAAAACGAGACCTCCTAAAAAACGTATATTAATATATATTGTTAATGAAAATATTTTTACTTTACACTAACTATACGGTCGTCGTTTAACGATGTGTGCATACACGTTATATACCTGAAACGAAACGACTGTATAATTAAGACGTAACTTACCTAACTGAACTAAAATATTATTTATATATATATATAAATGCAACGCGAGTTTAAAAAAAATTAATGGCTGTTGCGTATAGGCTGTGCCTGCCTATAGATGTGCACGCACCGTATGTAGAGGTAATAATCGATTTCGACGTAAACACCCAACGAGTAATTTGTATGTACGCGTATGAATCGATATTTTCGTCCGATTCGAATTCGAAAAACACACGAAGTGTAATTTGTTATATTTACCAGAAAAAGTAAACGAGATTTGGGGGAATTTTTTTTCCCCCACCGTGCTTTTGATTTATAAACGTTCGTAGCAAACCAATATACACGAATTACCGATCCCGCGCCATTTTAAATATATATATATATGTGTGTGTGTGTATTTTGTTCGCGCACGTTTTCTACCGCGTCTGAAATACGACCGTCGTCGACCAAGTTCAAAACGGTCTGGACGAAAAGCGAATGAAAATAATGAAAAAAAAAAAAAAACACTCCTACACTCGAGGACTTTCTTCGATTACGATTCGAAACTATTTAAAGAGAACAGATTGAACCAGACGAGACGTATAATAATAATAATAATGATAATAATAATAATATTTTCAGTAATCCGTTTTCGATTGTTATCCCACCGTCCCGCCAATCGCGCGGACCGGTATAATTTTCGATTATATGTTATACGCGTGTGCGATAATAACACACACGCGGTCGTAACTCGTATTTATTTATTTTTCCACCGGAATAACCGAAAGTCCATCATCATCGCCGTCGTCGTCGCCGTCGTCGTCGTCGTCATCGTCGTCGTCGTAATTCTATACATTATCACGACGGCGGCTGGCAGACGTATGTTATTATATTACACACGAGGGTGGCGGCGCGACGGCATCTCACCCGAAGCCCCCGGGAAAGACCCTTTTTCGATCGTAATCTCGCGTATATATATATTTTTTTTTATTATTGTTTACTATTATATACGTATGCACGTACAAACGTATAATACCCCCGGAAAGCACGCAACACACGCGTATAGATTTTGTTTTTGAATCGGCCCGAGAAACGGAAAACATATAATGTGTACCGGTAAAATCTGGATTGGCGGCGACGCGTTCTGCGCCGCTACAATAAACATATTTTTGATTTGACTTCAACGGTAAAGACATCGAAATAATAATAATAATAATAATAATAATAATAAAAATGAAACATGGTATTTCCATTATTTTTTTTTTTTTGTTCTCGACACCCACGTGTCAGGCACCGGCAGAAACGTTAGCCGGCGTCACGTGCGTAGAAAGGTCGATGCTGCGACGACAAAGTCTTGTACACAAATCAAAATAAAATTGTATACACAAAGTCGAAATATTATATTATTATTCGCGCGACAACACGTCCGTCGAACGGGTACGTTTCGTTTTCTTTTCGTTTCTCTTCATCTCGTCGCTGAAATCGTAATAACTAGAGATAGGATTTTATATTTGATGAACTCAATTACCTACTCCACTGATTATTGAAAAAGTAATATAATTTGTTACCAGTTTTTCGATGATAAAATAAAGAATACCGAACGAACCCAAAACCACATAGTAAGATAATAAATAGAGAATATATTAGGCAATTATACCTGTCTAGTGGGAATCTATTTATATTCGCGTAATTTCCAATATTCGTTATTACAGCGAGTCAAAGAAATTGTACGAGTGTTAGTAGTGAATACGACACTAGCGTGAAAATATCGTTATTATGCATACCGAACATATAATATTAATATTATACATTGAATAGATTTTTCATATTTACTAGTTTTAAAACGAATTTCTACGTAAGATTATTTATTAATAATAATTATTTAAAAATTTATAAAAAAATCGCTTATTCAAATGTATTTTTTTGTCAATTTTTGTCAATTTTTAAATTAATTTGTTTTAGTTTTTAGGTCATTTTGATATTTTTTTTTTTAGTGCATTTTTGAGTGTTTTTTAGGTTATTAAAATCCTATCTCTAGTAATAACCAATAATAATTTTAAAAAATCCCGTCCGCCGCATGCATGCGGAATGCGCCGCAAACACTACACGAGTCTACAACGATATCATATAATATATACATATATATGTGTATGTGTGTGTGTGTATACGGAGAGAGCCTTCTGTATACAATATATGTATACGTAATTCCACTGCTATACAATACGGTCGGTGCTCTTCTTCTTCATTTAATTTCGGAGAGAGTACATCATGTACACACACACACACACACACACACATTTATATACGGTAATTACAGTTCCGTGCGCCGATCGTCGAATAATTATCCCACGCCGACGAAGCGCACACGCGACTCCGACAAAAAAACCGCTCCTAGTCTCTCGTCGTCGTCGTCGTCGTCGTGAAACGGTATTGTTTTATCGCCGCCGTCGTCCGTACGTCGCCTGTTGCGCAACGCGATGAGACACTTTCACCGGGTCGTGGCGCCGCGTTTTTCCGAAGTTTTTTCAGTTTTTTTTTTTTTTATCCCCTTCCCCCGTTTTTTTTTACGAAATAATATTATCGTTCGCGGCCGAGCGACGACCACGCGACTCGGTGACCGATTCGGACGACAAAATAACGAGCCGACGAACTACACGTAACAGAAACCCGTTTCGTTTTTGTAATTGTTGATGAATCGACAATTATAATAATATAACGACTCGTAATCATTGTCACTAATGAAAAACAGTTTTGATGACTGAGTTTTACGTTTTCAGCGGCGTTTTAGTCAACATTTGACATTTAAAAAAAAAAAAAAAAACGGTTTTAGAACAACAACAACAAAAATTCGTGTGACGGTTTAGTGCGAACCGTCAGGTTTGTAAATACCGTATAAGAGTCAAAACAAAATTAACCTTTAAATACAATATCGGTCGATATCGAACGGGAACAACATTTTGGTGGGGGATAACGTATCGCCCGTATTCTCGAGTTACTGCGATCGGAGAATATGATATGTTTGTATTTTTTTTTTTTTTTAGATATCGACGTCTTCCGTTTCGAGCGCACCGATAAACGTGTTGTGAACGGACCAGGTGATTTCGCCGAATAATAAGAACGTTGTGTTCTCTCTACTGTAAGGGGGTTTTGGGCACCATCAGCTGTCGTTTTTATTGTTATATAGACGTGTCTGACGATTTTAAATGATCTTTCTAAAAACGACTTCCCGGACAATATGATAAAAAAAAAAAAAAACTGTAATCTTCGCGGATTGACCGTGTAAACGTACAAACTACGAATTAAACAATAACGGACGAAAAATCCAAATGCACTTGAAATGACCTGCAATATGGCAACAAGTCGGTACTTTTATTTCAGCGTTTTTAATACGTAACTACGCAATTACGACCATTCGTTATTTTTCCTCTAACGTAGGAAACATTATATCTATAACTCGGACTTCCGCAATAAATAAAACATGTACGTGCAAGTATAGTTTAAACGCGGACTTAGAACCGTCGATCTAAAACTAATCTAACCGATTTCATATTGGATAATGCGTCATTTAATTTGAATAAAAATCAAATTCAATTCGAAAAGAGAAAATCAATGATTTCGGACACATTATATTCTGAAATATATTTGTATATTATTCGGCCAGATATCTACTATGACCGATTATGAAGTCTCATATATGGTTAAGTATATATATATATATATATGTACGTATAAACGCGTGCTATGTGTTTTATTAGTGTGATAAATATAACGACCATTTGTTTCAATCTTATGTAATATTAATACGTATATATGGTACCGTCGTATCATAAACTTTTGTACCGGAAAAGGTGAAGATCAGTCAATGTCCATAATGACTAGTTAATAACGACAACGACAAATTTGGTTAGGTACTGACGTTAATAACTAGGTGTATTCATTAATTCCTAAATAAAAAAGGCAATGATCATAATCCAAATATATTATTTTATAAAACATTTTTCTTGCAAATATATATATTAATCGTATTGATAATAATCGTAATAATATGATATTAAGATATAAGAATTTTTATTGTCACACGTTAGACTCTCCCCATACTACATTCTAGTACATAGCGTATTCTAGCATACGAACGGCAAGTACATATCTGTTGGTCTTACACATTATTTTACATCGGTAACATAAAAAATCTTGTGATCCTGATATGTTACTCATTCAATTGCTTCTCGGAGAGTTATTCTTTTGTCTTTTGATATGAATGGCATACAAAAAAAATCGATATTCCACAGCATACTCGTGTGTATATATATGTAGGTTTATATTTTTTATAATATAATTAATAAATGACCCGTTTGTATTTTACATTGCGTACATATGTTACAAAGTTCGGGAATTAAAAAATGTATTGCATTGCCTAAACTAATACGTCAACGTTGATAAAATGATATGTAATACTTGAAATTGCCTAGTGTTTCTAGTAATTATTGATAATGGCTATGAAATGTTATCATCTTTTATATATATATAACGATGATATTTACTCAAACGAGACAATAATAAATGACAATCAGATGGGATAAATGTATATATTTTTTAATATTGTAATGTTAAAAAATGGCATCCAATCACGTTAAGTTATATGTATATATCCCATCGATTCCCGAAACGTAATTCCAAGACATTAAACAATATACATATGTACGTATGAATTACGCATATCTAATGGGCGTATAGTCTATTTGTATTGAGATAAATCAACGACCAAACGAGTTTTTGCACATTTTCATAGAAGACAAATATGAAATAACAACGGGTGGACAAACTGTATGATAAATAGCCACGAAACAAAGGCCTTAACGGGAATACACATACCGGGAGGGGGGCGAAAGTGATTTAGTTAGTTGGTTTTTCACATAATAAATGTATTGCTCAAAGTTTCCTAAACTTTGATAATATTTCGGGTACGATCCGAACCCGTTCTCAGAGACCACCATGGACGCGTGGAATGCGATTTATACGTTCGTCGCGAACGACTATTGAAGTCGTAAGTCATACGACCACGTAAATCGTTATTCCGCAGCAGGCGTGTGCGCTCAGTGCTGCAGAAATATAAAACAGACGCGCGGATTTATAGTGAAAAATATGTTTAAATCTGTTCTGTGCCAAAGTGGGTTCGCGGTAGGTAAAACGTAAAACGTAAAAAAAAAAAAGGAAAAAAGAATGAAAACATATACGAGAATATATATCATACACACCGTTGCAGAGTTTAGAAGCAACGCACGCGACTGTATACACGAGTCTGCGTAAAGTCTGTTTTAAAAATAACCGTCGTTTAAAACTATTTATTTTTAACGTTTTTGTGCTGATGTTTTTTTTTTTTTTGTTCTTTTCTCAGCGGATTTCGTTCGCGTATACGATCGATGGAGTGTTAATAGATTTCGCAGACGTACAGCGTACACACGCGCACACGTGCAACGTACATTACAAACGGCGTCATCCAGTCATTGTATTTATATATCCTCGGAACTGGCTAATGGGAGAAATTCGCAACGCCAAAAATACAACGTATCCGTTATCGAACCGTTTTATTTACTTTTTAGGAGTGCGCAGAGAGGAGTATATGCATATAAAATAATGTTTTGGGTTTTTTTTTTTTTCGTTTGCTTTTTGTTACACGCGCTGAAAATAAGTGGCTTTACGAGTGTGCACGCAGCAGCAGTGCACCACAGCGCGCGCGCTGCATCGGTGCACACGTTATACATTGTACATATACATATATATATATAATATTATCTCTGTTATTTATTTATTTTATTTATTATTATTATCATTATTTTATCCCCGTGTGCCCACACGTTCCATTAATGGATGTGTCCGTATGGACGATAAGAGCGCTCATTTTATTTTCCGCCCGGTCTGAACCGCATCATCGTGCTCGCGTGTGTAACTTAATTAACATTTTATAAACCGGATGCAAATAAATCAATTGATAAAACGATGGATTTTTATTATATTACAATATTATATGGTGTGGAGGACACTTTTCCTCAGGAATATATACACACACACACACACATATATATATAGTGTTTAATACTATTATATTATTTCATGTATAGGATATATTAATATGTTATATAAGTTTATGTTACGAAAAGGTTGGACATCATGTACTCGAAATTTTAACTTCGGTTAAATCCACGCGATGGCATTTTAAAAGTGTTTTTTTTTACATTTTTTCAACCAATAATTCCGATAATAATTTTAGGTAAATATTGTATTGACATATAGAGAAAAGTAATAGACTATATAGTTGAACGCAATTTGAACATTTGATTGTTTATTTAAAATAATATAGCTCAAGTGCCGGCTTTAGGAGGGAAGTCCAGGGAACCATGCGCCCCTCCCAAATTCCTAAAAAAAAAAATATATCGTACCTATTAACAATTTATAAATTTTTGTTACTATAGTATAGGAAATATTATTCTTTAAAGATGATCGGGACTTTTGGGATTTTCTATTTATAATTCTAATTCGGTTAATGTCTTATCGTCAAAACTAACCACCACGTGGTCGCGTTAACTACGAGTAGCCATTTCACTGCGATGATATTGTGTGAACGGATTTGGACATTGAACAATTATGTCGATGATGAGTATGTTATATTTACTGGGTTTTACAATTATTACGACGAAGTACTTAATAAGATTACTGTGGGTTATCTATGGGACCATGAAGCCTCTTATATAATTTATGCAATAATTTGTAGATCCGAGAAATGACCTTAGACAAATAAGTAAATCGTGTTGTGGTTTTGGCTTCCCCCCCTAAATGAAATTCTAGAGCCGCATGTGATAATTATAAGTATTCAAGTCGATTGTAGGAATGTAACACATAATTAGAAGTGATTTTCCATCTAATAAACATTTTCTGACATCTAAACAAATTTTTATAATAAATATAATTTTAATGACTTTTATGTTAGTACATACTATTTCGGTATGTATGTTTATAGTATATATACAAAACGTGCATATAAATTTATTGTAACAAGTACGTTCCGGCATTGTGGCCAAAGCCAAAGCCTACTGACCGCACACACCTTTTATTAGCGCGAGACGAGGTATTCAAGAGGTGCGACAGAGCAGAACTCGATCGGTAAACCGACCCAGGGACGTTTACGAACCATCAGAACCGGGCCAAGTCTAGGTACTGTAATTAATTATCTACCGTTTCGTGATTATTACAACTGTGATCATAATAACCAATAACTAAAATACCACGTTATATAAATTATTTGTTAATAAAATACAATGTCGGTTTTTTATATATATATATATAGGAACTTATGTTTTTTCGTAGATCGAACGGACCAATGTTTATGTCACATATAAAATTATCAACGATATTCCGATACCTAAATGTACAATACTTGCTAAGGCATACCCAATGCTGCGGTGTCCGAGCGGTTAAGGAGTTGGACTTGAAATCCAATGGGTTTTACCCGCGCAGGTTCGAGTCCTGCCCGCAGCGATGATTTTTTGCGCTTTTTCCCGTAAAAACATTTCGCATACCATATCCATACTAAACAAACATATCGTAAAAAAAAAAAAAATTACGATTCGTGGGAAGTGCAGTTTTTGTTTGTGATTGCGACGTTTCCACTCGAACCGTATTTTTCCATTCCGCATGATTTCGAACGTCGTTTCTATCGCCACCATCGACAATTGTAATTGTATATAAATCATGAATAATTTTATTCGCAACTTTCCAATTTATTGACGCGGATGAGTGGAGGGGAAATAATACTACTTTCAGCAATTTGAAACCCGTCCAATGGTCGCGTCGCGCGATATACATATACATATATATATATTATTCAATGCAGGTGATATTTTTGGTTTTTGCGGTATTCTGTGATACAGATATGTCTATTTTTTTTTTTTAGGACTTTTTATGATTTATGACAATCAAGTCGAAAACTCATATTATCGGATTTGTTTCAAAACAATAGTGTTGAAAAGATAAGCTCGATTGTGCTCCCTCTTACCTCGTGTGATAAGACCGCAATTGTATGAATATCGCGTTTACATTAATATTATTACGCGCGTGTTTACATAGGGATGATTGAATAATAATAAGACGATATTATCGTCGAATTATACATTTTATGTATTTTATATAATAAAATTTAGAAAATCGTGTCTCGAAATCGACCGCAGCACGAACTTCAACTTACATAAGTAACATAAGTATTGCGTACTTTGGTTGATCGGTATGCACGGTTCGTTAAAATCGATTGCATTTTTCGTTCAAACGTTTGTGACCGTAACCGTGGCCGGACATGTACGACGATGATAACGACAACGTGTAGGGGAGGGAGAAAGTCCTTGTTTCCGGAGCGACAGACGCGACGAAAAAAAATTGAAAAAACTGTTTAATGGAATTCGTATACGGTATTCACGGAAAGAAGAAAAAAAAACGTTCTCGCGCGTATTACACCGGTTTTTCCGGTGATAGGTCCTTCCAATAACGCGCGCGCGTACATTATGCATTATACCCGAGTCTCGCGCGCTCGCGCCGTCTTCTCTAATGGGTCCATTTGCATGTTTTTTATCTACACACGCGCACGTACACCAAGTATACATATATATATATATGTATGTATGTATGTATGTATGTATGTATATAAACAGCGTCGTGAATTACGTGCCTTCCTGTTCTTTCGCGTCCATTCAAGAAACCGTTCCCATGGAGGAGAGGTTTACTACTCTCTCGCTCACGCTCTCTCTCTTTCTCTCTTGAACCGTCTCTCTCGTTATATTACGACGACGACGACGACGACCGGCCGATAATTCATTCACGTTTTTCTTCTATGCCGCAACCGAGAGAGTTGAACAACCGACCGCGATTCTCTCTCGGTCGCCGCCTCGCCGTCGACAATCGCAACTGACGCCCGACGTCATCGTCGTCGGTCGGCTTATTATTATTATCATTATTATTTTTATCATTATTATTATTATCATTATTATAACGGTCGCCACCACTGTCGCCTCTTCTATTATTATTACGTTTACGACAGTCGTCTACGTGTTACCGTTGTGCGCGCTAACGCGTTATGCACAGAGGCGCCTTATACATTCTGACAATATCTGTCGGCTGGATATTCAAAAAAAAAAAAAAAAAACAACGGTTCGCTTTCGAAAATAAAACAGAACCACGTTGTAGTATTTTCTAACGTATAACAAAAACCCCATTCGAATCTATTGCGAACGAAATATGAAAATTGGTTCAAAGCGCACACGGCTGAAAAAATTAATGAATGTATAGTGTCGGATTAATATACCTAACATATTCGTTACCTACCAAAAATACCCCGAAACGCGAGAAACACCACGTGATTTTTGATAAAAAAAAAATTTGTTTTCTCAAATAGTGTTTTCCTATGTAAAACGAACTCGGTAAATGTTCATATTGTTTGTTTGGCCACGTGTATATGTATAGTCGTTTTAAAAAATGAATCCAAAACTAGAGTTTTTTGATCAATAAGGTTCTTATTTTCTTAAAATGTACCAAAATTATGACGAAACGAGTGTTTTGAACGTAAGCAGACGAAATATATAGCCTTAAGACGGCCCTGACACTTTTGCTTACATTATTTGGACCGGTGCGTGTATGCGTGTGCGCGTGTAAACAGCTAATGACGTGAACACGGCGCGTGCGGGTGCACGAGTGCTAGATGCGGTGAAATTGGTGGAGACGGCCAAGCGGTCTGCTCGCACGCCATGTCCACAACTAAAACGAGCTAACGCGCATGTGCAACTAATCTCAAGAAAAAATGTGACGGGCCGACCGTGACGCACAAACATCTTTTTTTTTTTGTGTACCCTCTATAGAGAAGTTTCACTTCAATATAACAAATTAAACCGTTGCTTTGTGTTCGGTGTAATCACTGCGGAACTGACAGCGTTGACATTTTAACGCGGACGGTACAGTTACGAAAAACGAGAAACAATTTGTATTGTCTGAAAATGAGATTCTATTCGATAATCATGATGTTCAACGATACATACTAATTCCGTTATTACGCGTAAATTGTTAATATTTATCCGTACACATTCGATATTAATAATATTATTTGACTATTTATCAACGATTTTTGTAGGGGATTACAACCCTCCCCTCCCCCTCCCTTGGATACGTCGCTGTATGCCACGTTTTCATAGACTATAAGCGAACGAAACGAAATGCCGTTAATCCTTTGCCGACGTGTAATTAATCGTTCGTGGTCGGTCCCGCGTCGTATGCACACGCGAACGAATACAGGTATGTTTATAGGTATCCATAAAATATACGATGAATATTTTATGCTCGGCGATTTTGTTGAAATCCGTTTGTATAGATAGAAAACACACGCGAACGTGTTGGTTTTTCAAAAGAACGATCGCGCCACACACACGCGCGTCGTGCGTATAATGGGATGTTTATACACACGAGAGACGCGAACGTAATCGTAAAAAACGTCCCGAAGGGCTGTGGATCCGTGAAAATACCGTTATACGCGGTAACCGTTTTGGTTTTTTTTCCTTGTCGTCGACAAATATTTATGACGAGAATAGTGTATACTATACGTATTATATATATATTTTTTTTTTACGTCCCTCTCGCCGAATATATATATATATCGTTTCCATTAAAACGCGAACGACTTTCACAGGACGCGCATTACTCTATATAATATACGAGTATACGCGGTGCATAATATTTGATGTATTTAAATTGGCCGGACGGAAAATGTCGGATTTTAATATAACTGTTATATTATACGCGCCTACATATAACATATGCAACTATACACATATACATGTATACAGCTGGCTACCGGGAAGGGGGTGGGGGGAGAGGAGACGTTATACTGCTTGTTTGTTTTTTTGTTTACACCGTTCTCTACAGCTACAGGTGTTTTTAAAATTTGTTTTCTAGCAATAAAAACGAATAACGCGGGCGCGTATAAACATATGTCGTGTGAACTGTGCGGTATAATGATACAACGTACTGGAAGAAATCAGTTCAAATACATATATATCGGGCAATGTGTAATGTGCGCGTTCGTCGTTACGCACGTTGAACGCGTTGCTGTCGTGGCCAACTGACGCGGAGTTTCACACGAGTTTTACGTTCACGGACCGTTGATTTCGACGAGCGGTGTAATTTTTTTTTTTAATTCCCTATAAAATTAAAAAACCACCCGCACAACGTTATACGGACGTTGTTGAAAAAAACCCGGCGACATCAGTCTGCGTGTGACGTTATACGCTGTGTGTAGGGCGGAATCATTATGATGACGATGATCATCGCGAAATATAATCGTAAAACAAATATATAGTCCGCCGTTCGCACATTCTTGTTTCTCTTTTCAAAGCCAATAATATTGGACGCCGCCGCCAAGCGTGGTTTATTCCCGCGATACCGTCGTAAACGATTGACGTTAAACACAACGCGTACAACTCGCAGGCGCGTCACCTAACCTAATTGAAGTCGCATGCGCGAGTATACGCAAAAAAAGAAAAGAAATTACGTGGAAACGCGAAGAAAAACGAACACGTCGCCGAGTCCGCCACCGTATTAATCTCTCGAACGGTACACGATGTAATTATCGTTCTCGTTTGCCGGGACACTCGTTTGATTCAACAAAAAAAAACCACGAAATCAACGTGAGGGTTTTTACGAGGTGACGATTATAATGTGGATGTGTATGATTAAGCATGCGTCTAATAACGGATTCATATATCGATACGCTTTTAAAATTCGTTTTATATCGAATCCGTCGCATGACGTGACAAAATAATATTTGTCGACGCTCCCGACGAGGCGCTCTCGTCCAATTAAATGTTTCGCAGCACGTAAGTACACGATGCGTAATCAGTGTATTAGAGTTTAGTAAACGTGATTTTTTTTTTTTTAGAAACATTCGTTTTTCGTGAAAATATTAAATAATTTAAATAAGCGACGGAGGACTGCTACTTTTAACATGCGCGGTTTATGCGCACAAATTAATATTAAAAAAAAAAAATCAATAAATGTAATATATATATGTACATATAGTGTGTGTGTGTGTGTGGTGTGTGTGTGTGTGTGTACTATTATAACTCGTTAATTTACATTTTTTTCTAAGTACAAACATTTTTTTATTTATTTATTACGTATACACGTGTATAATTAAAGTGTTGAATGTCTCGACGAAAAAATAATATATACGATTATGAAGAATTTATTTGACGCTCATTTAGTTATTACACAATAATATTATATTATAACGTATAGCGTATAATTAGGTTTGTGTATGAGATTCTATACGGTATTCCGCGATGAATATACAATAATAATAATAATAATAATAATATAAAAAACAAACGGTATGTTCATTTTCCGTAAACGTATAAAAATACGAATAATAATAATTTGCGCGAACAGTACGACGACGTCATTTTATATTTTGTATATAATAGTCGCAAACTGCGTGATCCTTTTTGTTTGGTTTTTGTTTTTCAAACATATCGCGTATACGAAATCTCGAATCGCGAACATACTTAGTTCGTATTATTATTATTATATATATAGAGAGAGAGAGGTCGACAGACACGTGTATATATAAAATCTAAAACGCCCTGGGAGGTACGTATATTAATAATTATTACAACGTTCGCACAAATTGTCGATGCGATCGTTTTGTACGTCTGTTTTTACATTTTTTTTTTTTTTTTTTTTTACTACAAAACACCGAACTACATAATAATACGATTTGAACACGTGTTGTAGTAATAGTTGTTAAGCTAAGTATGCACTTTTAATCGACTATTGCCGGCTTCCATGGGTTTTTGAAAAACTAGGTGCTCGTATGTATTCAGAAACCCATGCAGATATTGAAATAATGGAAATCGCGAAAAAATACGCATTACATCGTACGAAATACGATGCACATGATATAAATCCGTTTTAATTCGGCGGATCCGAAACTTTTTCAACCACAGAACCTATTTTTAAGCAATAGTTAGCCCCAAGAAATGTTCAATGTTAAGTTTTATCTGCCCGTGTTCTATGAAGCACATTACACACGATATGCACACGGGAGTAAGAACAATAAGATATGTATTAATAGATGAAACAATAGTATTCATAGAACAGGAGAAAATATTATTTATGATTTAAATCGACAAAATGAGAATAAGACTAGTTTAGATTATTGACAAATATCAATCACAACGTGCACGTTTTGAAGTGTGCCTGCTTTTCGCTACCAAGTTTGTCAATGTCCGGTGTCACGGAAGTCAGTTGAAGACGTACATCGGTGCCCAAACGTGGATCCAACGATAATATATACCGTATTCATACACCTAATATATGACGGGCCGGGTAATGCCTGAAATCTGAATGTGTATTATCTGAAGTTCTTATCGGGATTTTATAATATAGTTCGTACGCGTATGGGCGGATTATCACGTTAAAGTGGACGGGAGTCTTGTGTAAAATACATACGTCCGTTGTTTTAAACAACGAACAATTATTAAATTGTTATGGTCAAAGCCCTTGGGAAAAAATTGTGGAGCTCCAAGGCACAGTTTTGGGAGCCGCCGATCTAATTTTTACGTCCGAACATCTCGCGTACAATCGTTTCGAATGTAAAAGGTAAAGCGATACTCCGAGCGTGTATAGTTACATCTGGGTAAACAAGTCGCGGCGTAAAATCAACAATACTATCTTTAGGAAATATGTTTAAATTTGTGTACGTGCACGTACACGTTGGGCGTATGAATATTTGTTTTTCAACCCACTTCCCACAGCGTCTTTACATTAATAACCCTGCAGAGTTGCTGGTCGTCGTACGTGAGAAATGTTTATTGGATTTCTGTGTGTACAGATTTCTATAAACGTATCTGTACGGTCGTCGGCCGACGTTAATTATCGCGTTCGAAATTTACGACCTCGGACTCGATAAAGTCGTCGGCGTATCCGCGGTAAAGATGTAAACGAAAATATATATATATATATATAGTCAGTCACGACGCGAATATCGTATGTGAAAATAAAATAATATTACAGTAATTTTTGTGTTAAAATAATTTTACCCTATACGTTATTGTATTATCCGGAATCAACGTATTAGACATAAACACGGTGCATAACAGTACCATTATCGTCGACGCGATCGACCGTCTGCGTTATGTGTACGCGTAAATTGTCGTTTGAAAAATCGAATTGCATAACGTGGATAGCATTTAAAAAAGACATTCCGACGAAATTTCCATGACGGATATTTTTAGACGCGCGATCAGACCGTACAATGACAATGACGTGTTTATGTAGTCGTTCGGAAGTGGGCGAGGAATGTTTCAACAATAGTTTCGTTCCCGATTATCGCGGTACGCGCGTATAGCTACCGCGGCTGTCGGACGACCGCAAACGACTGTGCCAAATTAATAACACAAAACGATTTTCGTATATTTTATACCAAGTGTATGTACATATATTGGGTTCTCACCAGTGTGCCAGTTATCACCACTTTCAACTTTGATTTGAAAAAATAAGAGTTAGGTGCCACTTAGAAATTTGGATCCGGTGCCATTTTACAGGTTAGAATCTCAGCTGCACTTTCGCATGGTGAAATGACGTGCTGATAACTACTTGTAATGATTCCTTGATACTAAACACTTCACCTAAGAAGGTGAGTGATATTTTATTGTAGTTCAAGGTTTTTCTGTCGAACGTCTGTACGTACTGTAATTTATACATTCGTTCGTTATCATTTTTAGAATACAATTAGCCTTCAAGAACTCAGTTTTGAGAGAAAATTACGGAAAAACAACGGTTTGCGACACTGGAACACTAATTAGTAGCTCGGTCTAGTTATCACCAAGGATTGTGATTACTGGCTCAAGGGATTAACTGTGGTTTTTTATTATGTTGGATTTGTATAGTATATATATATATAAATTTATATTCCGGTAAACAAAAGCACTAATATCGTTGATCCGTTAAGACGTGACTAAATAATGACGATAATTATATTCGAAAAATAATAACAACGCGAGAAGAAATTATTTTTGTCGTATAAAAAATAAAATCATAGTTAAGCCTGCTGATTGGTCGTATCCCGTAAAAACACGTGCAGTTTTGTCATTCTAAACACTCGCGGGGAATCGCCGTTGACGTTCTTTAAAAAAGTGAACGACGTAAATAACACCAATATTTTTAACGTAAAAATCAATTGTTTGGATACGTTTACAATTAACCATTTATACTATTATATTGTGTCGCGCGAGTGGAAACCGAAAAAACAGTTTTCAAAATTGCATACAATTCGTCGTATAATTTTGTAGTTTTAACAATCGATTATATATACATAAAGGAAAAAAGAAAAAAACGTATTGGTCGTGCGAAAGCACGACAAATAAAAACCAAACGATTACGACATAGCGTTTCTCGAAAACTGTAAATAAATACTTTGTCGCGTAAACGATCGGTTAGGTTAGGTTAGCAGGGGGGAAGGACGGTTCGAATAAAACGGCGTTAAACGATAAAATTACGATCTCATTGCGTAATAAGAGGAATTGTCGGTAATCGGAGAATCGTGTAAATAATTGAGGCACGTACGATCAACATACACAATATCTACGACGGATAACGCACAACAATCGAGGCCGAATTTAGGGGGGTAGCACCTATATTTAGTGCGTCCCAGTCGGTAAATTTGAAATTTTAACATCTAAATGATCGAGTCGGCATAAAATTGCATAAAACAATGACATTTTGTCATGGAATAAAATCGATTACTTTGATAATAATTTTGATCAACAATAACCTTCATAGACATAAGCCTTGTTAGTAAAAACATCATTTTTCGTCGTACAGCTTGCACTGTATTTCGTTTAATATCTACGACCGCGTTTGTCGTATTTACTACGAATTAATATAAAGTAGTGATGAGTATTATGGCCTATTGGCCAACGCAAAATAATATAATACCTAATAAAGCTATATTGTATTATCATGTAAACCGACTCGGACCGTTACAACTAAAAACACTTGTAAATAAAAAAAATGTTTTGGTTTAAAATAAAACCGAAAAAATGCATTGAAAAGTGTGCAATAATTCACAACAATCTTGTCGAAGTCGACGTTATTATTAAGTAACTCGTAATTGAGAATTGAATATAAAGTACCTTTAATATTTGATCTGAGAGTGATATAAACAAGATACTATGTGTCAGTTTGGGATCCGGCGTCGACTTCGACAAGATTTTTGTTAATTATTTCACACTTTTTAGTGCATTTTTTTCGAAGTCGGTTTTATTTTTTCCCCCGAAAAACTTGGCATTAGCGTAACACTAATAAATCATGGTTATCCATCTCCGAAGGCGTCGGGTCTCGCCGCGTAATAATAATAAATATGACGTCTGCGGCGTACAATGCGTACGGACGGTGGAAAGGTCGAGCGGACGGTGGTATTCGATGACGATAATACGACTAATATCAAAAACAATCCAATTTTACAATTCGATTGTATACGTGAAGCAGTACGCACACCAGGCGGATTGCCACACAATTCGATTTGCCACACCGGCAGTGCATGCCATCTCATTTCAAATGTATTAATTTTTCATTACATTTTGATTTGTACCATGGAGGCGTTTCAAAATCAAGTCCTAATGAATGACGGGAGAAACAATTCTTACGAGTTCTTATACCTATACCGTGCGTTCTTAGGTATTCTATTGTTTGAAATTTTGTGCGCAAACGAGTTACGGACGCGTCAATTCGTTAACGAGACCGGGCTTGTACAGAAAAAGACCGCGTACTACGAAAGTCGAAAGCTACGGGAGGGGAGGGGGGAAGAGCACACGTATCGTAAACATCGTGTTATATTTATTGAGGTTTTTGAAAAATGTAAATTTATTTTTTATTTTTATAATTCAAAGTGATCGATATTTCAAAAGACTTTCGTCTTTTGTTTAAACTCATATTTACTAAACCGGATTACGGCGAAGAGAACAACACTCGACAAGAAATAATATTAAACTGATTAAAATATATTAGGCATGCTCGAAGTCGCGCGTTTTACAACGATTGAAGGTTTTCGATAACGATGACGCGATCGACGGGGTTTTTGCTATTTTTGTTATTAAGAACAACAACTACCGAAAACGCATTTATTTTATCGTTGTAATTTTATCGTTTTTCGTGCAGTAGGAAACACTATTGATAAATAAATAATATTGTCAAAACATCGGTAAACTTGGGCGGGCCGGTTTGAAAAGCTTGACGGGCCGCCGTGGGTTGGAGACCCCTGCTCTGGCAAGGAACGGCGAAACGTCGGATTTGATCGCGGAGAGAGTAAATATTTTAACATTCTTGTTTCGCACGTTTCGACCGGGTTTGTTTCTAATATGAATTGGGTTTTTGTACGGAAGAGAGCGTGAATCGATTACGGATTATCGCGCGAAAAACGAAAAGCCCAACGTGTAAAACCGACGACGACGACGAGCCAACGCCAACGGTATTGTGACGGAGGAACGCGCACGCACATTTCACGACGCCGCGCGTCCGTTCTCCGTCACGGTCGACGCCACCGCCGCCGAGACGAGAAAACAATGGTGCCGGGCGGCACCGGCGCTTAAAAGTGGCGACGCCGCCGCCGCGGCAGCTGGCTGACGGCGGGCAGGAGGGCGGCGGCGGCGTCGTCGTCGCAGGTTTTCCGTCCGACGGCGCCGTCCGTCTGTGTGTGTGTGTGTGTGCGCGCGGGCGCGGGCGCGCGCGCGCGCGTTCGCGTCGACGTACGCACACGCGCGCGACGCGCACGCACCATACGCGGGGCCGCGGCGGGATAATAATTACCCGCGCGACGACGTTTCACCTGTTCGCGTGGCGCCGCCGCAGCAGCGACCGCGAGCCCCCTTTTGTTTTTACGCGGTCACACACGACAATAACGAATGATAATACGTATTTTTTATTGTTGTTACGACGAGGGCACGGGCGCCGGGGCCGTACACGCGCCGCCGAAATTTCACCGGCGCGCCCCAGACAAAAACGTAAAATGCGTCGTCGTCGTCGTCGTCGTCGTCGTCGTTCGTCAGTGGCATATCCAGAATTTCGTTTTTTTTTTTTTTGCGCGGGGGGGGGGATTCGGTGTAATCACTACGCACGGCACCGTTATGAAAAACGCTATCGAAAATGTACTAAAAATACATTACGAGATAAGAGTTCTATTTTTGGACGTGTGAATGATTATCGCCGGGCGCCGCGCCGACAAATCCAATCCAAACGGGTAAAGACGAACGATTTTCATTGTCTGAAAATGATTTTATTCGATAATCATAATGGTCAACGATACAAACACTAATACAGTTATTCAGTAACGGTCAGGTTATATAACGTCATATTTTCAATTGGACATTTGTTTGGAACGCTTAAAACTGAGTACGGCACAGGGTACGAGGACGTATTTGAGGGGGGAGGGACGACAGGAGCGATCGCCCCGTCCCATAGACATAAAATGTTATATGTTATTGCTAAATTACAAAAATATCGATTAATAAAAAAAAAAAGATTGGTGGTTAAAGTAAAAGCTATCGTGAAGTCAGCACTGCCGGCCAGTGCGTAACAATTAGAGATGGCAATTTTTTCGTGAACATCAATAATCGATGTATCTCTTTCTAATCACCGATGCTAACAATATCGAAAGATTAAGAAAAATTACAATGTACAAACGTCTATAACACACATAAGACATTGGACAAATGACAGTAATACAGACTAACAATTACATATAATTTTTACTTTGTACAATATAATATCACAGATAATTTCAAGTAATTACAATCTATTATGTTTCCAAAACATGTACTATCCGTTTCGGTAAAAAGCCATTATTAGGAAACAAAAACCGTTCGTTTCGCACCCTCCCCCCCACCACCATAAATTGAAGTAAAAAAACGCCACTGGCGCGACGCGCATAGATAATAATAATTATCTGGTGATATATATATATATATATGTCGTCTGCGCGGGTATCGGCAAAATTACTGATCGTATACATTTTTCGAATACCTCGTAATCAATAATCGACGTGTAGTCGCGAATTCACACGGCACGAGCACTAGAGGCGCACGTTTCGTGTAGCGTTTGCCGCACGACTGCGCGTGTACACTCGACATAATACATACAGCACACACTTGGTCCGTGCGCAATCTGTTTATTAATACTAGTATCGCTATTTAATCTTTTTTTTTTTTTATTTGTTTATTTTTTCCACGGCGCCAAAACCTGGCCTTGGGTGTGACCTAAGACGCGCGATTAACGTACGCCGTAATCGACCGATTGCGTATGGAAAAAAAAAACGAAAAAAAAAAAATATCAAAATCCGCGTAAAGGCCGACGAAATATCACGGGGGGACGTTCGGGTTTTGTTTTTTGTGTATTCTCTCGTTCGGTTTTTTGTCAATTGTATAAATTCACGAAACCTCTCGTCACGCGCCGCGCACAGACAAAAGTCCAGATTTTTCTCGCGTCGCGACAGCCGTAAGGTCAAACCCGCCGCGGAGTCGATCGAAACGTGTTACGGACGTTGGAAAAAAAAGAAGAAAAAAAAAAAAAATGTTAACATCGTTTAATAACGATGATCATTCGAGAAAACGATACGTAATTTATGGTGTGTGCGCGCGCGATTTTATTGCCGCAGCTCGTATGTGCGTTGCAACTCGTATATGAGTTGCATGTGTGTTTGACGATACCGAACCATTTAATACCAATTATATAATAGCTACGCAATAATATCGTTTGTCGTGTTTCGTATGCGTTACACGTGTACGCGTTGTATAGTTACGATAAAATTTTTAAAAAAAACACTTGTACCACGCAACGGCAATCGACAATCATATTAACGGTTGGAAATTTACGTATGTTTATGATCCGAAACGGATTAGTCTCGTTAAACAGCTCAACGGTTGCGAGTATTAGGTGTGTATGTCAATCGAGTGTTATAAACGGCAAAAAAGAAAAATTAACACCAATACGGATTGAATCGCGCGTGGTATAATAACATATGATGTGCACGGGAGAGTAAAAAATATTACGCTATTCACCGCGCATCGTGTTCGAAACCACTGTGTTTAAAATTTTTTCAACCCCGATGGTTTTCAACGTTCGGGGAAAAAATCGAAAGTACACTGAATTGTCGCACAGGGTTCCAGCAATTATTATTATACACACGCGGTCAAATAACGAGACTACCAGACCAGCGGTAAACACGGAGATAAGGGAATACAATTGGTATATTTATGATCCGTGAATGTCGTTGCGCCGAAAAAAATACCAGTTTAGTCGGTCTACTTACGTTCGGTAGTTTACGTGTGAGCGTCGATTAATGTAACCTTATTCGCGTTGGACGTCGAAATTATACCAGACGAACAAAATCGAACAGCGTATGCATGTAACGTTTCTAAACGAAACCCGCAACGATCTGCGACCGAAAGCACACGGAGATGACGTCCACGTCACGACCACGTGTTTTTGATAAGGCACAAACGATTTCGCGAGGGTCGTGAGCGAGTTGCAGGGCCTAAAATTGTGTGCAGTAGCAAATGGACATTTTTAGCTAATTATTTCCATTATTTTTAAATCTAACATTTATTTATGTGTTATAATTTCATAGTTGAATTTTGTGACGTCCGAGAAAAAAATTACCGTGGCGCCCGGAACTTTTATTGATATAGTCTTTATATGCTCGTATTTAACTCAATTAATATTTATAGTATTTTTTTGGAGTGGTATAATAAAGAAAATATTGTGTGTGCAGTAGTAAAACATACACATTTTAAGGAACTGGGGAGTTGATAGCTCAAGGCCACGTTGATCGTATTTTTCGATATATAGGGTGTAGTAATGACTGAATGGGTTACCAGACTGATTAATCAACGTTATTGTCAGTAAGTCTCGACAACACTCAGCAGAGAACGGGTAAGACGAAAGCGGCCTGAATTGTGGGAAAACGACTGTTGGACCAAGACAACGCGTCGGTTCATAACGTCATATCTGTTAAGCAGTTTTTGGCCAAAAAATCGAACACAAAAAGAAATTAAAAAAGTGTTACACCACCGGTGTTACGCCCTCGTCCGCCAGATTTCGCTTCATGTGATTTTTGACTATTTCCGAAATTGAAAAGCGCGTTAATGGGAACACATTTCGAGTGAAGCCGAAGCTGTAAAAACAAAATCGACAAAAGTATTAAATTTTAATGAAAAATACGGACGAAGCGATGTCTTAAACGCGAAAAGCAGTATACAGAAAAAACAAAATGTTAACAAAAAGTTTTTACAGTGATAGTTATCGTTATTTAATAGTTATTTAAACCTCATGTATATATATATATATAAAACACTAAAAAATATTGTGTTTGTCAGATCTCCGTGGGCCACTCTTAATATATATATAATATGAATTGAAACATCGGTTTTTTGCCTATGTCGTTCGATCGTTACGATGTATTTTTATGAAACGCGGTACACCGTGCGGATCAGCCGACGATCGGAGGTGGCGGCCAAATAGAACAATTTAAAAAGGAATTTTATCGTACAATTTACGGACGTGCGTTCGTCTATCGAATTTCATGAAACACAATATTCGACGACGTATTATTGACGTAATATAGTATGTCCGGTAGATGCGAGGGTCGATCAGAAAAAAGGGTCGTCACCGATGATATTGTATTTTATTGCACGCGGTGTTTGAACTCGACCCGGTGTTTGAAAACGCATTTCCACGGCGTCGTATACGGTTTCGTATTTATCGTGTCAATGATTTCCGCGAACAAAACGAACACGAAACTTACGAGTCCCGTGCGTTGGTCTGAGAACCGTTTTCTTTCTTTTTTTTTTGTTATTAATTAATTTTTTTTTTTGTTTAGCTTTAATTATTACAGCTCTACAATTACTCAAAGATAACGGTAAATAAACGTTGAACAAAAAATTATTTTAACAAAAACATTAAAAAAAAAAAAAAAACGAACAAACAATTAATTTAAAGTCAAATCGAGTATCCAGCAGCCTTCATACATTTAAAGACTGCCAAGATTACATGTGTGGAATGAGAGTTACGAATATTATGCGAGTCTATTGGAGAGAAGTTGTTAAGAGATAGGAAATCGAAATAAATTATGACGTGGGAAAACGAGAGACGGGCAATCTCTAATGATGTGGTCAAAATCATACCTAGCCACATCATTATAGCATGTACGGCGAGGAGAATGATTTAAGGAAAAATGGATAAACGCACGCGCTGGTAATAGATTATGTCCAAATCAGAGACGAGAAAATTGTACGATATGGTGTCTGGATAAAGATAAATTAAGGAACCACATATGAGAGGAGATCGTCGGTGTTACATATCTACACCACGTAGCAAAATTGGCTGTAAATGATGTCCATTTGCTTTGCCATGCTTGATTATACTTCGACTTGAAAGGAGTGAAAAAATCCGTCACAGGCATTTTAAGTATTGGATACCTCAGATTTTTATTCGTGCTAACAGCGAGATAATCAGCCATCTCATAGCCAGAAATACCAGCATGGCTTGGTTGTCCATATGAACTCTTACCCATGGAGTCTAGTGAATAAAGGTCCGAAATAGCGGATTTGATAAGAAAAATGAGAGGAGAAGAGGAATTGAGAGTCGGATACGCTTAAAAAATTGTTTGTGATTTAATGATTTGACGAATTTTGAGAGCAATTAAAATTTAAACACCGTTTATTCGACATTTTCGAGCATTCCGAGTCTAGGCCGGCAAACTTGTATGAAGAAAGGGCCCCCCGAAATCGTGTAAACCGTGCTGAAATTTTAGGAAAAGCGCAGAAGAGTTAAAACGTGCGAGTACTTTTTGAGCAAATGTAATTGCAAAGGTCGTCGATAATTTTCTAGTATTTGTAGGTTCGTCATTTCGTTGGTCACAATAGGGAACACTTTCGAATTCCAAATTTACCGGTAAATAACAAAATTTTTGTCGCGTTTATGTAACGGCCAACGTCGTGATTTTCAAATATCGCAGTCGCAGTGCAAATATTTTGTTCTTTTCGATATACGATTTTCGAATACGTTTTTGATCGTTTTTCGAAAAAAAAAAACAAATTAAATTAAACGTTTGTTAAGAAAAAATGATCCGCAATTTATAAAATGCAACATACTTATAGGTTCACTAAAACCAACTCGATTTATTTACTATACAATGAATATCACTGCGATACGAATACGGGTATTGAATTTAAAAAAAAAACATTATGTACATATCAATAACAGTATGTAACGTGTGTAAACGCGTCGTTTGTCGTTAATAAATCGTGCGAGATAAACATGTGACGCAAGGTCAACGGTGTATAAGTTTTTGTTTTCTTAGGCGCCACGGACACGTTATAATGTATTTTATTATACCGCAGCGTTAACGGACAGAATTGGTTTTTCGTATTTCGATAGCAATAAGATATATTAATATTGTATGATAAACGACCCACAGTGTTTTCTCGATCTGCGAAAACAATTTTATGCTGGCCGTTTCCCGGTTGTTAGTATTAGTTTTTCGATATTTTTTTGTTCTTTTAACGATAATAATACTGACAATATTAATTTATAAGTGTCGACGGGTCGTCCGAATTAAATTTCGTTCCGTGGCCTCGGCGCAATTGCACGTGAGAATTTCTCCGTTTTCGAATCAACATACACACACGACGTAGTGTTATCACGATGTCGTAGTACGCGTATTTAATCTTATTGAAATAAACGTGTCGACGCTTGCGTGAGTTTTCCGACCGACTTTTATCTGAACTTTTATCTCCTAAACTAGCACTCGGTCCTACGTCTCTCCATCAGTGTCAGTCTCGTGCGTATTCACGATAAAACGATAACATACATTTTACACGCGTGTGTTACGTCGATTAAAACTTCCGCGGAACAATTCGTCTCGAATAAATCAAATCAGCCTAATAGTTTTATTACGAATAAACTGGCATTGTGTCTAAAATCTAAAGTCTACGGCGATAAGATAAAATACCGTTTTATTGAAAATTCGTGCGTGAAACCGTAACGTTATCGTAATAACAATAATCGATATCACAATAAGCATATATATATATTTTATTTTTTATCCATTAAACCGATATTTGAAATTCCGCGCAAATATAATAACTAGAAAAAAACGTCGGCTATTTAATCTAATGTCCCTATAGGTACGGTTTTAATATAAATTACATGCGCGTTCGAATAAATTATTCAATCGACGGTAATTAATTTACCGTACAGTACAGATACGAGGAGGCAAGAAAGAAAAATATACATAATATTATACGATATGGCGGCGATATTTTATCTCGATCTAAAGAAAATCGTACACACACACATATATATGTGCGGTTGAATTACGGGTTTGACACACCTATGGTTATAGATTGTTAATGAATATAATGAAGATAACGAGTTAAACGCGCCGAGACGCCGAGTACGTATTATGTGTGTGTGTGTGTGTGTGTGTGTACAATTCGCCGCTGACCTTTCACGCACAATCGGTCGTCAGCCGGACGTGACTCTCGGAGGATTTTCATCGGTATGACAAATTAAACGGACGTTTTTCTGCCATAACGGTTAAGGGGGATTATTGGATAAAACGGACGTTTCGTACTCCTGACGCGTACCGACCGATCTAACGACGCGATAAGTATTCTGAAAACGGATTTGAATTCGTCACTATAATAGATCGACGTTCCCACTTTTTTCATTTTTTTCATTTTTTTATCTCGATATCTTCGAACATTGAACAATAGCGGATTTTTTTTTTCAATTTTCAATTTGTTCGATGAATTTCGAAGGGGTTTTAGGGACGAAGAATGTGGAAAGGTCGACGTTAAGTAGACTTCACGACGAACGGTGCCGACGCGACGACGACAAACACAAAACAGGCGTTTCGTTTCAACGACGAAAAGCGAAAATGGACGGGTAGCACTTTGTCCAGGGGCGGTTTTCGCGGAAGACGAACGGCGATTGTTTATTATTTATTCTACGCGTTCAGTGCGTTTGTTCGAATCGATGGCGCCAGATTTCCAGTACGGTTATTGGTACGATTCGTCTTATTGAGTTCGACCAGGTTATTGTGATTACGTATTGCGCGCGGTATTATAATCGTGTATACATACTCGTATTCAGTGGCGTGTCCTAGTGGTGGGCGGGTGGTTGTAACCCCCGAAAATCGTATTATTAATATCGAATATGTACAAATAAATTAAAGTAAATATTAAAAATTTACAATTAATAAATGAATCAGTATATATCGTTATCGAACAAAATCATTTTCAGATAATAAAAATTGTTCCTCGTTACCCGTTTAGATTAAATCGGTCGGTGCTGCGCCCGGCGATACCCGTTACACATCAAAAATAAAACTCTTATCTCCTAATGTATTTTCAGTACATTTTCGATAGCGTTTTTCATAACAGTACCGTCCGTGTTGAAATGTCAACGCTGTCAGTCCGTAGTGATTATACCGAACGCAGAACAACGATTTAATTTGTTATATTTTATTTAACAACCCCATCCTACCAAAAACGAAATTCTGGATAATCGCCATTGCTCGTGTTTGCTTGAGACGTAAATCATTGTCTACCGTCTCTATTTATTTACGCGTTATCTGTGGATTTTTGTTTAAAAAAAAAAAAAGGAAAAATACATTCTAATACTCGTTGTCGACACCGTTGACACCTATCCCGGCCACCAGTCAACCATACAACGACTACCTCCTACATGGGTTTATCTGTTTATACGGGTACTCGAATAAACGAGACGTTCATTTCGAAAGACTTGACGAATGCAACACGACAACGAAAAGACGATGACGATTTTCGCGCATGGACCGACCGAACGTTTTTACGAGGGGAATTATTTCGCACGCTGATTTTTCACGGATTCGGTTTACGTTTTCAAGCCGCGCGTGAAATATCCAAAAAAAATCTGGTTTCTGGCAGACCCGAGTACGTTGAACTCGTCGGCGGGGCGTCGGTCGAATAATAATAATCGTCGTCGTCGTCGTCGTACATGGTGCGGGAGAAGGGACGGAACAGTACGCGAAACGTGTTCGGAATTGGACAGTGACTGGTTGACTGGTTGGGGGGGGGGGGAAAGTCGAAAACAGTATGTCGTTAAGTCGTTCGCGTTGAATGTCGAAACGTCTGATAGTATGTATGAATAATGAACATGTCCGATTTTAGCGAAAATGCTCGGTTCGTCTGCGCAGATCGGTTCTATTCTGCTCGTGTTTGTTCCGTTGCAAACCAATAATTTCAAAACATGTTCTAAATTTTTTTTTTATGTAAACGCGTTTTGCGTGCGCGTAATTCGACTTTTTTCGAAAGCAATCTAACTAAAACCTAACCCCGTGGCCATTTTTTTCTTCATATTTTCCCCGTGCGATCAAATCGATTTTTCGATTGCACACAAATGACTGACGAATAGTTGAATTCGAAATTAAAGCTTCGATATCGTTACGTCGATTCGATACCTGATTACATTGTTTGAAAATAAAGTCGAATTGCATACTGTAATCCAGACACGATATACATACAACAATATTACTCGCCACTGGATTGTTATTTCCGAGGCGTCAAAAAGCTGGAGCAATGATCTAGAAAAATCTTTCTGCAAAGGCAGGTTTGAAAAACAGCGTTTTCGAAACTGATGTACAACCAGAGAATTTCAGATTGGTCCCAACCTGGTGGCGTTACAATCAAACGATTATTCGAGAATCAACGAAGACGTACAATGAAAAATCTGGAGACAACGGAGACGAAGACGAAGAAGAGATATCGATCGGTTCGTCTGTTTATTATACGAAACGGATGAATATTCTTTCAGACCCAAACGCAACGGAAACTCCGTTTGAATAAACGACCGAAACCAACTGATCCGTTTTCAACAGAACGCGAATTTTCCGAAATATCCGAACAACATAACGATATCGCTCTATAAATACGAATAGTTTTCGTTCCCCGTGACGACACCCGGTAATAACGGTAGTTTCATTGTAGTGCACAATCAGTCGAACGACGTTTTTACGCGTAAACACACCCTGTACAATGTATCGTATGCGAGATGCGCGCAATAACAACTTGTTGACCGCATCAACGACGACAGTGGCGGCGGCCGCGACGTCGGCGTCGGATTGTAAATCAGAGGGATTAATTCCATTCCGCTCACGACCCGACAATACGTATACATATACATACATACATACATACATATCGTACACGTACACGTGTGTGTGTGTGCGTATAATAAACACAACGGTTTTATGTCTTTTAACATTACATCCGCGTGTGTGCGTCTCTTCGCGTCCCGCAAAGTCCGTGCGTCGCCATCTCCTCTCCGTGTCGCCCTTACGCGCGCGTTCAATTTATTAATATTATAAGCGCATTTTATACACGTACGTGTGTGTGTGTGTGTGTGTACCTGCGTTTATTTATTATTCACTATTATCATTATTTTTTTATCATCGTTATTATTATTTTCCGTACCGTTGAACTTTGTCGTTGCGCACGCGAATATAAAAATTCGCCATTTTATTGCCCGGCGTTGGCGCCGAGGCGTTTGTATAAATACATATTATATACACGTACATGCATCAGACGCGATTAAACAATTTCGTTTATCGCGCACTATATATACACTTACGATAATAAAACAAAACGCTCGTTCAACAGGTGCCCGCGTAATGTATGTGATATGTGCGTATGTGGTACGCACGCAACACGTGCGCTCGCGTTTCTAGCATTCATATTTATTATCACCGGAATACGCGTAGCAAATAATTATATTACTGCGCGCGCGCGGTAATCGGATCGTTCACACGCCGCGGCACCCACCGTCCATCGGATTTAACTTTAATTTTTTTTTTTTTTTGGTCGAGTTTAAGTTTTATTTTTGTTTTTGGTTTTTACTCGGTGACGCGTGGGTTTAACGCACGAAACACGCGGACAAGACGCTTTTTCAAAACGAAACGCGTTTTAATCACCGTTGATAACTGATGTTTATATCGTTGGCGGCGGGTCCGTTCGCACGGCACCGTCCGCGGGTTCTCTAAACGTACGGCCGGATTCCCGGGGGATATTGTTCACGTGTCGAGCGACACTGACGAGGCGATTTCGACGAAGCGAAATGGAAGTCGCCGGTAAGGGTCGCACGCGGTTTACTCGCAGCTCGGAATTATCGTGGACGAAATGTTATCGTCATAGGCGTGCGCAGACCTTTGTGGCAAAGTTGGCCAAGCCAAAGTTGAATTAGGATCAAGGACGTATTTGAGGGGGTTGGAAAGCATTAGTCTCCCATGAGTCCTTACCATAAGATGAGCAATATGTATTTTGGAGGTTAGGAGAAAAAAATGATTATAATTATTATTCCAAATAGATGCATATATTATATATATATAACAACTGTTAGGATTATTTTTAATTTTAAAAGAAAACATTTTTCATTTATAACAGTTATATTATACTTTAGTTATGAAAATTACATCAAACCATAACTAAATTCCCCACTAAATTTGAAAACCGTCCGTCAACGACGTTTTACGCGTGAAATGCACTCATATTCAACATCATAAATCAAGGAAATTTCGATTTACGTTTTAACTTTCTTGTAAAACAGCAATGACTTTCCTTGATCTATGTTAAGGATAATCAAAATGTAAATATACAATCATTATATAAGATAATTTGGGTTTTGATAAATAAAATACGGTTTGGCTCGCAGGGAGGGCCATGGACCACCCGGCTCTCCCTGTACGCACGCCTATGATTATCGTTCGTATACGGATGCAGATAACGTTAAGTGACTTTGACGCGTTGACTTTGTCAAAAATTAACATTTACTTGATGGTCACTGGTTTTCTATTTCCAACGTGTTTCTTTCAAATCGATTATTCGTACAAAATGATCCGAATTTTGTGAAATTAGCAACGATACAAATACCACGGGCGTATATAGTGTATGTTAGTGTTCTCATATTTCAAGCGATTTGTTTCTGTTTTTTTTTCTAATCAGAAATTTTAAGTGGACTGAACTTGTATTTTTTATGTTAACACGATTCGACGAGTTCAAACAAATTAGTCGACATGGTCGGCCTCATAAAAAAACATTATTCATAATTAATAATCATAATTCATGATGACATTATTTTCACTTAGTTAACACGTTTTTTTTTTTTTTTTTTAGCAAGAAGAAAAAATGTTTCAAAAACCTACCTACACAGTTCAGACGATCGTGTTTTTGCACGCGATGCAACGTTATACGCAAAAACCTAACCGGTTTGTACGATTTCGAGACGTTTCAAACGATAATAAAAAAACACGAAATGACGTTTGAATATTAGGCGTGCGCGGCGGCGTCGGCGAAACGACAACCAGATCCAACACGCGCGTACCGATCAGACAATTCTTCGTACGCGGATCGCACCAGTCGTACGCATGTCCGAACGGTCGGGTGAATAGAGGCCTGGACACACACGTCCCAGCACCGTGCCCAACTAGTTTAAGTTCACTTTTTGACGGACGCAGTGCGGTCTGGGTTATTTGGTCAAAATGGATGTAGAAATGTTTGATAGAAGAAATCATAAAGTTTCCGGTTCTACATGATCAGTCGAACGAGAAGTACAAAAATACAAGAATACAAGGAACATAATTGCAACCACCATGGGGATAAAAGGTAAGACAAAACTTTCATTTTTTTGTCCTATCGAATGTTACATATTACAGGCTGGGCATTAACGAGTTGAAAGTCAAAATTATGTTAAAACGTTATGTTAATATTAATTAAGTTAATTAACTCGTTTTTTTTTTTTTTTGCAAATTAACTTTTAACTTGAAAAGTTACTTTTTTTTACGTGTTTACTTTACGTTAATTTTTCACAAAAGTATCTAAAATAAGTTAAATTTTATTCGACAGAACAATGTAAATTTTCGATTGATTTTTAATAAAATACTTGTTTTTATTTTATAATATAGATTACTTTACAATTATTTATCGGGACAGACCCTACGGCCAACTCACGGATCAGCCACGGAAGAGTGTGGTTTCCCCTCACCGTCACCGACAGTCGGCCAACTGTCGGTGTAGACACGGTGCGGACATGTGTGTTTTTCGGCCTTAATTGGTTTTGACGAGTCGTCGTGTATTTTTTGTGCAAACGTAAATAATAACGATGTTCGGGTACCTGAGACGGAAGACGAACGGCATTCGCGCGACTACGAAACCGCGTAGAATCACGTTGCCGGACGACGACGACGACGACGACGGCCCTGCAAAGTGGACGGGGACGGCCCTTCGAGACGGACGGACGGGTCGACGGCGTCGAGCACACTGACGGCGAGCCGAGACGACCACGCGTTGAAGCCGGCCGCGCGAATCGTGCTCCCGTATTCGGGATACGCGGCGGCCGTGACGCGCGGACGCCGACCGTCGTCGCTAGCCACGCCCCCTCCGCGCGGCGGCCGAAAGTTTCGGCGTTACGGCCACGTGGGCGTCCCTCGATCACCCGCGGTTCCAGTTTGCGGTTTCGTCGCGCCGTACGAATATTCCTACGCCTCGGAAACCGATTCCGGGGCTCCGTTTCCTGCTCGACAACGGTGTTCGTTTTCTCTCGCGTCAATACGGATTACACGTACACGTTATCATTGTGTTCGGTATTCACCGGCTAAACATTTCGACGTACTTTGCGCGCCACTCGGTGTACTACAACGAGATAATAAATTATAAACGACACAGTTCGTTATTGTCGCGTGGCCGTTCGTTTTTAGCACGAAAACTTGCCCTGGTAAGATTGTCGGATTTCGATACATTCCTCCCTCTGGAAACTGGAGACTTTTGTTCTCCGTTTTTCCAAATTGAAATTCTCAAAAACCAAAAAAAAAAAAATCGTATGACATTTATCGTTTCCGAAACGAAATCAAATCGTAACAATGTTATCGTCCGCCGGTAAAATGAGCCTGCAAGTGATTCATTCGCCTGTTGGACTCAAAACAGGCCAATCCCTGTTAAACACGAGGTCGAACAACTCGTCCATTGGACTTACTGCACCGGTTAATGGGAGTAAATTCAATTGTACATAATTGGATGAATAACAAAAATACAAAAATAAATTCGGCGATTTCGTCGCGTGACAGTTAATGAGCCGATAAGTTGGTGTCGTACAGACAAATTAAATTACCGACCGGTTGTTTTTACTCCGGGCTGCGCCAACGTGTTTTAATTTCGTCAGTGAAAGTGTTTTCCGTGTCAAGAAGAGTAATCGTCGTGATTTGAGTTTCGGGAGAAAAATTGAACGTACTTGAAAACATATGAACCAGCGACAAGCAACTTTGTAAGTCGAACGTGTCTCCAGTGGCGGAACTAGGGCGGGGGGAAGACGGAGATTGATCCCCGGGCATAAAAATTTGGTGGCGTAAAATGTTCGAAAGCCTATCGCAAGTGTTATATAATATAAGAATATTACAGGAGATTTGGCGTAATTTTTAACATTTTCCCCGGGCGTCGAAAATCCTAGTTCCGCCTCTGCGCGTCTCAACGTTTATTTAAATCCCTCACTACGACTATATGATAAATTTCCCGTATATACGTATATATATATATGTGTACAATCGCGTATACGTGACATCCGTGTTCGTGTAATACAGATATCCGATATTCTTTCTAATACCACTTCGTTAGTTATCATATCTGTCAAACTTACCTTAAGCATTCTTCCGTAGCACCATATGTCAAAAACTTGAATTCTTCTCTGTTGTTCTTTAGCAATCGGTCCACGTTTCGCTGCCAATCTCCCTAGACGAGGGGATAAAAGTATAAACGAATTATTATTATTGTCGTCCTGAATCGAATTTTAATTACACGTGTAAAAGACAGTACTGAAGAGACTCCGCGCGTTCAGATAACTGTTAGAGCGCAAGTCTCCGTCGGCCCCGTCATTTCCGACTTACAAGTATAACGTTAAAAAAAAAAAAATAACAAAGACAGATTTCGCCTATCGCGAGGCGATTTGAAACGATAGAGCAACAGCTGTTGGCGGGGAATTTGAAATCAAAGAATAAACGTTTTAACATTTAAACAATTTTCAATTATTATAATATTCAATGTGACAAATGACAATACAAAATTCAATACAGAATTAAATAAATCACTTGTTACTACTCAGTATTAAATTCCCATAAAAGTTGTTCTAAAAATAGATGGCTGTCAAAACAACAACTATTCCTACATAAATATAAAACCACCAAGTGACCAAGAACTACCGTGATTCTCAGTAATATCATTGGTAATAGAATAATTATTAAATATCTATTTCATAATCAATGGTAATATTCAAGGTGTAATCTCATGGCACATAAAACTCGCATTACATTAATTTATTGTACCGAATATAAAAATCGATTATACTATCAATTTTTCCTCAACACTTTAATTATTAAATGTTTATTATGTTTAACATATTTTATTACTAATTTTTTTTTTTTTTTTTTTGAATGGGTAATGTATGTACGCACATTTTTTACTGCATATAAAAGTTTTTTTCTTTGATATACGCACTTAACATTTAGGAAGTGGGTATGCGGCGCATATTTAAATTAATTTGAAAAACGTTCTCCAGCTAGGCCGACGGAATTAAGACACCGGACCGCGAAGAGGACGTCTACAACGACTGAAGTCTAGGACGACAGGATGAGTTCCGGTCCGAGAACAGGAGCCGGAAACAAGGAGACCAGGACCGCGGGACGAACTCGGTCTGTGAACATTCCGCGAATACGCCGCTGTGGAACAATACGAGCATCCAGACCGACAGGTCGGGAAACCGGGCCGCGAAGAGGAAATACAATACGGGAAGTCCAGGAAAGTTGGATGGGTTTCGGTCCGAGATGACAACGGCATTACGACGCTCTGAGAAATCATATCAGGTGCTTGGATCATAGTATAATTCATATGTACATTTTGTATTTTCCACAATAAACGATGACAATAACGGCAAAGCAATATGAATAATAGAACTTCCGTTGTTGTCGGTTACAAAAGGAAAAGAAAAAATAATTTAAATCATTTGAACTTTTTATGAAGTTCGGTTCGAATAAATAATTGTAATTGATCGGTTTGGTTCGGATTCGTTTTAATGTGAACATTATTTTTCTATAATAATTCTGATCGTTTTGCGTGCACGGTGTGCGTTTAATGAAATTTTAAATCGCGTGTATAGCAGAGTTATAAATAAAATCAGAAAATTCACAGTGTTAAAACTTCTGTCAATCGTCAATAATATAACAATAAATAGTGCGTAATTATTTCGTGTGTACATGTTTATAAATCACATTTATAAACTATCGAAAAAATAAATAAACCTTCGTTGTTTTCCAGTAGTATAAATACAGAGTATTTGAGTTTATATATAAACACACTGCAGAGAATAGCGATATGTTTTGATAATATTATTGCGATTTGAAAGCCGAAGGAGGGGAAATAATAGCCGTTTGTGAAATGAAATTGACTTTGCGACGCTATTCGGGTTGTTCAAATGTTAGCATTAGAAAACAAACCCGAGACGTCCCCGATAGCGTGGCGTGGGGGGGTGTGATTTTTCGTGGGGGTGGTTTTTCGGCTTCAAAGAGTTGACCGACAAACACGGTATAGATACGATATACTACGAATGGTGACCATACTAGGAAATAACGACAGAAAAGCCAAAATGAAATTTCCGATGCCTTTATATAATTTATACGTTTAGAATATTATATGTTACTAGCTGAATTGCACGGCTTCGGCCGAATCGAAGATCAATCCAGTTTTTTATTATTTAGTAATTCTTTTGTATTAACGTTTTTACAAATATAAGAATAAAAAATTCTACGCGGATTTATGAAATATAATTTAAAAAAATAATAATAATATATAATGCTAAAACTAAACTTAACATGAAAATAAACGGGAAAAAGACAAAAAGTTCTTGTGTGTAGCAAGAGCAATAATATCATGGCAAGAATACATCTAAAAGGTAACCGAGCGAAAGAGTTCGCATACTTGGGAAGTATCATAAGTGAGTGAGGACGGCAGAATTAAAAGGGAAATAATAAAGCGAACGTGCCAAGCTAAGATTGTCATTTAATCGAAAAAGCGTGGCTTTTTTATTTCTATAAATATCAGTATACGTGTCATGCCGGTACAGATATTGCGCTTTCGACGTGTCATTGAGAAGCTTCTGCGACAGTTAAAAAACGGTACGAGGAGGTGGAGCGACGCAAGTTCTTCGACAAGTTCCACGTCTACAGAAGTGCATCGTGAACCGGGATTACGTAGAAAAATTCTAAAATAACTGAATTGTGCCTACGGTACGATCCATGTACGTTTTGAGAAAACGCGGGCGATTTGATTTTCATAAAACTTTCTCCACACGGACATTGCGTCTCCGTGTCGAACGGGGTGTCGGGGGCCCGGTTCACACATCAACACGCGACATCTAATGTCGGAAGACGTGAGTACACACGAGCGTCGTTCCGAACCGAACGATCTTGACCGAGCCGCCCCTGCTTCACCCCGACGGGTACACGCTTACTCGTACCGTTTTCACGCGCAGTTATCATAACCGAGATGAGGACCGCGACACTGTCCGGTGCCGTAGGTGTGCTACAAGATGCCCACCCACACCCGCTACCCACCGGTGACGAAACCGGTATGGCGACACGGGAATAATCTCCGAGTCTCTCGTAGACGAGGGCGCTGCCGTGCCGTTCCCATAGTCACCGAGTCGTTCCTCGGCCGACACGCGTGCCCGGGGCCTAAGCTCGCGAGACTCTTGTCACGTATACCCGGGGGTCTGGGTGTTGGCCACTTCTCTACACGATATACGTGTGTGTGTGTGTGTGTGTGTGTGTGTGTGTATACAGCGAAGAGCGGAACAGGTGACGCGCATTTATTATGTTCCGGTCGTTTTGAGTTTTCCGAATTTAAAAAACGACGATCGTTCGGATTTATTGCACGCGCGCCCGCACACACGCACACGTGCTCCCCGCGGCAGAACGATGACGCGACGTAATTTAATCGAAGTGGCGTCGTCCACCGACGTCTGCCCGCTTTTTTTTTTTCATATACATATACGTATTATTTTCCCGTCAAACGTGGCGCTCGCGCAGCCGACACCGACACACACACGCACATATATATATATATATATGTACATAACGTCTGATGCGTCGTGTACATTCGCCCTCGTATAATAAACGTGCACACACGCGCGTATTGTGTTTATATAGGGACGTGTTGTCGTCGGCGGCGGCGGTGCCATGTGCGGCACTGGCAGACTTAAAAGACGTCGGACGCCAGAGCGAAAGGCTCCACACGCACACACGTACACGCGACGGACGGGCGCGCGCGCCCGTGTACGCGCGCACACACGTGTACACGCGAGGGGCGCATCGCGCGCGCGCGCCCAGCCGGCCGGAGCCCGCGCGCGCCAGTCCGCCGCGCTCGGAGAAGACGTCCACCAGGCTAGCCGCACCGGCGACGGCGGTGACGACGACGACGGCGGCGGCGGCGGCGACGGCGACGGCGACGGCGGTGACGACGACGACGACGGCACGGCGACGACGATGGCGGCAACCGACCGACGGGCGACGCCAACATCATTCTGTCGCCAATATTTCCATTACGCGTTTTTCTCCGTGCGTGCGTGTGTGTGTGTGTGTGTGGGGGGGGGGGGGGTAGTTCATATATATATTATGCGGGCGGGCGCGCGCGTGTGTGTACAGGGACAAGAGCGTCGGACGAGTAGGCGACCCCCTCGAGGTATCATAATAATAATCGTGATAATACACGCACGCGGGGCGATATTAAAAACAGTTAACGGTCGTGTCACCGGGGCGCCGCCACCGCGGGCGTACGCAAATAGAGACCGGGCGGTTGGGTTTTTTTTATAACACAGTGCGCGCGTAGTAATAATAACGATACACGACGCGTTTTCGCTGTACGCGAACCGGACTTGCCCGTGCGCGTGCGCTCGTCGCGCACGTTTTTCAACGTGAATCGAAATAAAAAAAAAAATTAAATATTGATATATTTATACGAAATAAACAATTTCGATTGCGGCGGTGCGAGCGGAACACGCGAAGCCGCGTTGCCGTTAACGTTCTCAAAGAAAAACACACGGGTCTTCACAGGCACCGGCCGCCTTTTTTTTTTTTTTTTGCGAATATAATCGTCGAAATTCGTGTTCGACCGATCCCGTCACACTTTCGAAACTTTCGCCATGATACAATTATTACACGTATTACACGCTATTTGTTTGGTGTCATGAATTCGTGACCGCGTTTGCCACACACGTTGTTTCGGAGCAAATCACGCGTGCGCCAGTACGTTACGCGGTTTTGTCGGCTTGTCGCGCGTGATTTTTCGTAAACCGTACGACGTCGTCGATCACTACGGGATATCAGCTGTCCCTGTTCAACTCTCCCGATTGCCGGCGTTTCGACGGACGTTTTCGTTCACGCTCGTTGAACTGGCCCCTCGCGTTCATTCTGCGCGCCGCAGACGACAAAATAATGAACAGGCACACACTACGACACTGCGCGTTTATCTGACTTGACCCTTCGTGCGTTTGTTACGAAACGGCGAAAAAAGCGGTTTTCAAAATGAATCCAACCGACCGTTGTTTCACAGTTTTCCTATCCCCGCGTCTCGGTTAGACGGCCAATTCTGATATAATACAATATTTATTTATATACCTACGTCGTTCCGGTATTTTCGTGGCGAGAACTTTTTCTTTCTATTTATACGAAACGTGTTTGCTTCGCAGACCACGTCGCGATTTTACGTCAGATACGTCTTGCGACGACCGCGCGGCGGTGCGCTTCGACGACTGTGAGTAATAATAACCCGGGAGATTCGTAAGAAAAATACGTTACGTAAAAAGCGTAAACGCGTCATGTTCCGTTCCGCGTTCGGTTTTAAAAACCAAACGGGCAATTTGCGTACGTCTTCCGTGCCGACGTACACGACGTTTAAAAACGTGTTAAAATGTTTGCGTGTACTCACGGTATTCAAGTATTCAAGTCGTCCGACGTAACAACGCGCTCCGGTTCAATCTCGTACGACGCTCGCGCACGGCGTGTCACGCGTAATAAAGCGTAAAAGTCGAGAGAACGACGGTCGAACGCGAAAGCCACTGACCTCGGGCGACAAAGAGAATATAAATATACGTATATAATCTACAATTATAGTCTTTGCCGTACGGGGTCGTGCGGCGGACGTTGCGGCAGTCCGCGCCGCCGTATAAGACGACTCGCGCGTTCCGACGTTAACGATGTTTTAAACTGTTACGTTACAATGATTAACGACGGCGATTAATGTCGGACAATACACAAAATTCAAAATCACAATCCGTCCGCGAACCGTGTTGTCGACGGAATCATGAACGTCCACCGTGCAGTTTGTTCGGATTACGAGGTATCGCCGTACAATCGTCGTTCGCATTTCCGCGGCCGACGAAATAATATTAATGTACTACGATACCCCCCCGCGCCAGTCGCCGTTGATACGCCGGATTTATGGCCAACGGGTTTTCCCCACTATT